>CAJVRI010001168.1:0-600000 GCA_911649635.1 Poeciliopsis gracilis | reverse complement strand
GCACTCCTCCAGCCTGAGACACAAAACGTTTCCGGTTGTTTTCCCCTGGTCCACTCTGAACAGAGCAGCTCATCGGTTTGCAAACCTCAGGTTTCCCAGCTGGTGTGCAGGGTTGAGTGGAGAGGTGAAGTTCTGCAGAGCGTCCATGTAGTCGGGTCTCTTCATCTGGTCTACGAGAAACTTCATCTGGACCTTCACCAAAAACATAAAAACAAATATTTAAATAAAGTATTTTTGAATTTAATGTCAGGGTTTATAAAACTTGTACTCAAATTTTCAAGCCTCAGACTGCAGATTGTAGATGTAGATTGCATTTTCTATCTATAAAATCAATAACCTTTTGGGTCTCATCCTTCTTTTCCTGCTTGAGTATGTCGGTGAGGTTGATGAGCTTCTCCATGGCTTCCACCTGCCTGCTCAGGTGTTTGAGGTACATGCCACAAGCCCTGCAGTACGCCTCCAGCAGCAGCCCGAACCGCTGGCTCACAGTTTTGTTGTGCATTTCTGACCTGAGACCACAACACATGCAGGAATCTAAGCATGAAACAAATAATCACTTTTCAATGCAGGAAGTGAATAGACGACTCACTTGAGATGCCAGAAGAAGAAATGGCCTATCCTTTGATTGGTCAGGGCCTTTTTGAGGAGAAAGCGAGCTAGCGGACTGTCGAGATACTGCTCGTATTTTAACACCTAGAAGAAAGGTGTGCATGGTTGTCAGTTATTCTGGAATCCTCATCTAACTTTAAAGGACTTACATACTGTAATCTGTCAAAACAGGCCAGGACAATAATTCAGTATCAATAGAAAAATGCATTAAAAACATTCACTAAAGTCTGATCTACAACCGCACAGCATTCTGGGAAATGAAGGCTTTTCAAACTAATTGCTTCCAACATAGAAACCTTTTGTATCTCAACCTCTCACAGCTGCAACAGGTTGGTGACGTCAACTAACTCCTCACTCTTAGGTTGCCTAGCAACTCACTCTGTGGTTACCTAGCAACAACTTGTTGAGTAACTTGCGCAGCAGCAGTTTAAGGTTTTGCCACCAAGCCTCATAACTGCTTAGAAAGAAAAATAAAAACATTTTTAAATGTTGAGATTAATAGATATTTTCTGAAATTTGGGAATTTCTGAATTTGAAAGTGAAATGTTTTCTAGAAAAAAAATTCTGAAATTTTGAGATCTCAGAAATTTTCTAGAAAAAAAACATGGAAATGTCTGAGTTTCAAAAGTCGCTTGTATTGTGATGTTATCATCCAGTCCGAGTCAAAAACTAGTTCCAATACGAGAAACTATTTAACAAAACATTTAATAAACATCTTGGCAACTCATTAGGGTACAAATCAACTGAGGCCAATTAAACATTTTCTGCTCCTGCAAACGTCTTTTGTTTTACTCGTCATCCACTAATGCATTTTATCAAATGTTGTCTGTGCAGACAGTCTGTGCAGACAGTCTGTGCAGACAGTCTGTGCAGACAGTCTGTGCAGACAGTCTGTACAGACTACGGATTTGGAAAGTTTCTGATAACTTATTTTAAAATGTTAAGGCAAGTGAATCAATAGTTGTATTTACTAGACTGAGACCAACCTGAACAAGCTGGATAAGGTACTGGGAGAGTTTATCGTCGGTCAAGTATTTGTCCAGGCAGCGCACAGCGAAGTGCCTGACCATGGGGTCTGGGTAGTTACAGTCCAGCAGCTCCATGGCCTGTTCTGGACGGATCGATGGCCATTCCTTCAACAAACAATACATCTGGCAGGAGCAAAGGAATGAGGAGCAAATAAGCCACATTTAACATCAACAAATAAAAAGGTGGAAAAATATATTTATGAAATAATGTGCAGTATTTTTTTCTAAGAGTTGCATATGTAACGCATTTTGAAGAAAAAAAATCTCATAAAACAATTCATTTCAAACATAGAAAGGCTTTAGAACATTTTTTTTTTTGCATTTGAAATTATCTAAAATTTTCTGGAAATAAATCTTCCCAAATCAAAATCATGGTTTGTGTCAAATTCAAGCACTTTCAAGTAAAGTTTTCAGATTTTTCCAGCACCAAACTTTGGAAATAAAAATTGTGATAGTATTCTGTTTATCCAAACGAAACACACTAAATTCTGCTGCACGTCTACATGTTACAATTGTCATAGTCAAGCTAGCATAACTGAACTACTTCCCTCTCTTAATTAAGACTTTTTTCTGACCTTGTTACTATTTGTTGTAGGGCTGCCAACTGATAGCAAAGCGTACATTTACCCTTATCTAATGCATTTTGTTGACAACTTGACAGGTAAAACCAATGCCAGCCATCATTGGGGAGCAGCTTTTTACCCTCCAAACATACTGCAATGTGTCTATAACGGTGCTTTACCTGCGCTACATCATCTCTGGAGTTCCATTTGACAGCTAGAAGTATCTTGGGAAGGATCTCTGGGATGTTCATGCAATAGTGCCTGGCAGAGGAAGCAGCAGCAGATGATTGCGATGTTTTGGGACGCCATGTGGCTCCTGTGTGAACGAGTTGTTTACCTGTGTCTCCAGAGGAAGTCTTTCTCCTGCTCAGTGATTTCAGACAGAGGGTCCCTGTTACTCAGCTGTCGCATCTGTTCGCTGTCGGTCTCCGTCAGGGCGTGATCTCTGGCCACCCGACTGCTCTGGAACCGAACAGAAGCGACACGCTGAAACACTTCATCGCTACCCGCAGTAACCATCCACACTGGAGACGTAATCGCCAACAAAACCAGCTTTTAGATCCCAATACAGACCGAAAGACTGTTGGAAAAAACAACCCGACACGCACTGCAACCATTAAAACAAGAAATAAAATTTTAGCAGCTTGGCTTTTATGAAAGAGTGGCAACCTCAACAGCTTTTAAATGCCTCTATAAAGTTCTTGTTCACACGAATTTCACTAAGCCACTTAAGTCAAGTTTATTGGCAAAGGGTAATTTAAACGGTTTTACAGGGCAGTAAATGAACAGAAGTATATTATATATATATTCATAATGAAAATGTAATTTGTTTACAAGACATGTCACAAAACAACAAGTGAATGCTGCATCTCCTTAATTTGATTTGATGAAGGAAAATGAAAGAAAAAAAAGAAGTTTTTTGATGACCTAAGGTGTCAAACTCAAGGCCCGTGGGCCAAATCTGGCCCACCTTAACTATTTCTGTGGCCCACTACACTTTAAAAAGCCAGAGAAATAGAAGTTCAGGATAACAACTGTGAGCTTGATTATTACTTTAATAGTGAATTAGTTTCTATTTGTGCCAACTTACTTCATTGTTGAATATAATTTAAATTTCAGAATTACTCATTGAATGCAAAGGAAGATAATTTAACAGTTCGCTAACAGATGGTTTTATCAATACATTTGAAAATGTTATAAATGGTGTCTCAGCGATGGGATGTTTAAAAACAGAAGAGATTTGTTGAGTTTTTTGTTGGAAAAATGAGACAATGTGATGATAAACCCACAATTCTCCAAATACGTTAAACCAGCTTTTAAATCTATGAATTAAGTATAAATCATATTCCACCATATATAAAACCATATAAAATGATCCTGCTATGAAGTCAAAGACTGACACTCTGACATCTGCAAAAGACAAAACAAATAAAAGAGATTAGCAAATCAGCCAGCATCGTTCATGTCCTCTTCATTGGCCACGTATCTTCAATGTGTCACTTCAACACGACAGAAGTCACGGTTTTCATGCCCCACATCATGTAGAAATGTGATGAGACAGAGCATCATCTACACCGTCATGAATAACTGAAGAGCGTAATCTGAACTGGCACCTCTGAGCCACCATTCTGGTGTTGGAAGTAACAACTTAGCAAAAGGTTTTATAGTTAAATATCCGTCCATCCATCCATCCAACCAACCATCCATCCATCCATCCATCCATCCATCCATCCATCCAACCAACCATCCATCCATCCATCCATCCATCCATCCATCCATCCAACCAACCAACCAACCAACCAACCAACCATCCATCCATCCATCCATCCATCCCACCAACCAACCAACCAACCATCCATCCATCCCACCATCCATCCCACCATCCATCCCTCCATCCATCCATCCAACCAACCATCACACTCTTTTATGAATATTAAAACAAAAGTCAAAAATCTAAATAAATCTGATTTAATTCGCATTTCCCATTAGATTTTTTTTTTATTTTGGACTTTTCAAACTATAAAGGGAAGCAAACCTCATCTGACATGAAACCAGTCAAGCTTTCCGTTTTACCAGTGATATCGAAAGCAAGCCGATGTTTCCTAAAATTAATGACTGTGAAAAAACACGAGCCGTTTTAATAGTTTCACTGTACATACACAGAAGTGATGTGATACACAGAATGACATGTGAGAGGTTGTGAACAGTGAGAGGAGACGTGTTAATTATAAAGCTTGTGTAAAATATGAGGAGCAACACAATGTGCTATAAAATCCCCAGGCTTGAATCACAACTCATTCAGCAGGTTTTCCCTTCTCACATTACACATTTAACAGCATTACACCATGCAAAATATTTTAATTCATGTAATTTCATTTATGGAAGGGGAAATAACTGATGCCAACTGCTCACATCGACATTGCTTGTCAATTTAAATACAATTTCAGATCAAATTAAATGCCTCTTTTTGACAGACCTGCTGAGATCCTGAGAGGTTGAAGTTAAACCCCAGTTCCCTGGAGATGATCCAGTTTGCATGATCTTCCACTGCATTCATGTCTGGGTATTTGACAGGACAGCTGAAGTGGTCAAACTCCAGCTCCAGACATGGCGTTTCCTAAATATGCATTAAAATAAACACATGAATCTTATGGTCCATTATTTCTTATGAAAACATGTTAAATACCTTATTGGGATTAGATCCAGTAACTCCTATTGGGTTGAGGAGGTCCTCAAGGCCATGAGGAACTGGCCAGAGGTTCAGAGCCATCTTGTTGGCCACCAGAGTGTGAGTGTAGTCAAACAGGTTAATGTTGCCCCAAGCTAATGGACAGTGTTCCTGGAAAACACACAAAAAAAAAACAACACAAACTGTGAATTTTACAAGATTTCACTCTCATTAAAACCCAGAAGAGTGTAGAATAAAGTCTTGAATTCGAAACTCTGATTTAAGACTTACTAAGACCATTATCGATAAATGTAAGAACTGCATCACAAAAGGAAAATTGCAAATAATGGCTATTTATGGGTGCAGGTTGCTAACAGAAGTGAGCTACTGTCCAGCCAACTGGCAATAAATCTGCACTGGACGTAAAGAAGGCTAGCTAGCTTTACCCTTGCTAACTCGCTAGCTTTACCCTTGCTAGCTCGCTAGCTTTACCCTTGCTAGCTCGCTAGCTTTACCCTTGCTAGCTCGCTAGCTTTACCCTTGCTAGCTCGCTAGCTTTACCCTTGCTAGCTCGCTAGCTTTACCCTTGCTAGCTCACTAGCTTTACCCTTGCTAACTCGCTAGCTTTACCCTTGCTAGCTAGCTATCTAGTAACCAGCTACCCACAACTCCCTCAAGTCACAGAACGTAGTGAAGATATCTGTTTGCGACGCAAATTATTGAGTAACATTAAGACCTTTGAGCTAAAAACAAAACAAACAATAACTACATAGAATATATAAAACTAAATAGTCCTGCCACAACATTTAAGACCTGTGACTAATATATTTAAGGCCAAATTAGTTTTTCCCCCCAATAATTATAAGTCTTGACACTAAAAACACGACTTAAAGACATTTTACAATGTCTTAAATTCACAGCCAAATTTTGTGAAAATTTGCATCAAATTTTCAGTTTCATTAATTCATTGATTAATCTGTACATTAATTGAAATTAGAAACAATTAATTTACTAATTGATTCATCAATTATTCTATCAATTGGACATAGTTGTGATGTGGCAGAAGCTGCAGCCAGCCAGTCAAAATGCACCTGTTTAGAGTAAGTGCTGGGACAAAGGGCTGCTACAGAAAGGTGTTTATCTTTAATTTAGACAGGCCATGAAAGGGCATCCGCTGCTCTGACATCAACCGAGCACAGCGGGTCAGGAGACGGGACTCACCTTAGGTGTCTGTTACAATATCCATGTCTGGCTTTCATTGATACACTCCACCCACACAAACCTCATCTAAACGCATTTCTAGATATGATTCTTAATCTGCATTTGTGTTTTCAGTAAAATTACAACAAAGTGAGTTCAAAAAGAAATTTTTCAACATAAAAAAAAATCCTAGTTTAAATAACTTTAGCTGATTCTGTTCTTGTTGATGTTTCTGCCATCAAGGTGCCCATGACTGATTAGTAATTAAACAGAGCCAAAGATGACGCCACAGCTTCCATTCACCTCAGACGGATGAACAGGAGAGGCCTTCCAAACAGCACAACACATCAAACAAATGCACTGCTGCCAGGTGTGTGTCGTTTCTAAATGTTATCCTATGTAGACAAAACTACATATTTTACCCCCCATCATTTGACCAACGGTGGAACCTCCTACTGAAAAGCTAGCAGGGCTAACTCTAAAAACACTAATCATAATTTACTATTTACTGCCGTATTTTCCAGACTATACGTCGCAGTTTGTTTTTTTTTCATAGTTTGGCCGGGGGTGCAACTTATACTCCAAATTATTAACACATTATTATATCATCTCACATGTTATTTTCACAGTAAGCTGCAAGAGGGCGCTCTAGGCCTGTGTTCATAATGTGTATGGTAGAAGCTACCTCCGGAGTTAGCGTAGTGGTTTACAAGCTTAGATTAGGTTTGATTTAATTTTCCAAATTAAGTCTAATCTGGAAAATTAAAGGAAGCCAAGTGCGCTAACTGTTTTCAAAGCTAGCTTAAGGAGCAAAACAAACAATTTGACATTGTTGTTCCTGACTATGCAATCAACTAATCAACCAAGTTTATTAGAAATTAGATAGAGGCTAGGCGAGAGCTAGTTCTTAGCTAGTGTCTTGTTTATTGTTGTCATAGTAACTCCATAGTAACTGTAAGGACAGTTAGCAACAGATGCCTACCAAGATGGCTGTCGGCTACAATGTTCCTGGAAGTGTAACGTCAAATGAGGACTACGCGTTAGCGGATTAGCAGAAGTTTCTTTCACTGTCCTGTGATTTCCACTGATAAGTCAGAATTTAAAACAGAAGCATTTCTGTGTTTTCCAGTAAATGTGGTTAATCGCTGTTACCTCCTTGGCTCCCTTTCTGCCTTTAACGGAGCAGATGGAGAGGCAGAGCCTGGCAGCTCGGGGGATGTCCGGGATGTACATGTCATAGGGGAGCCACTCATTCCACCTGTACAAATCAGAAATCAGAGCAAAAACAACGCATCAGACAAGGAATGGAAACTTCTCAAAGGGGAGGAAAAAGGTCTGGTTCAAAGGTAAAATAATTTGGCTGTTTAATCTCACCATTCTGCTGTTAATCTATCCTACTTAACATGATACAGTAGGATATATTTTTTTAAAAGTAGTGACCACGAACCTGGGATTAGAGCAGGGCACTCTCTGTGTGTTGACGTTGTCGCACATTTGTTCACCTCCATGGTAAATTCCAGTCCTCACATAAATCTACAAGAAAAGAGGAGATTCAAACTTACATTTAAAGGTTGCAAAGGCTTGGATAGATCTAGTTGGAAGCTCCCTAATGTCCGTTTATTTCAACAGGAAGCAACAATAGGAACAAAAGAAGCTGTGCAAAGCTAAAAAAAAAACAAAAAAGAAAACAGGCAAGTGATTTTATTCTAAAACAAAGTTTAGTTTCTGCTCCGTCTATTATTGGATGTAAAAGCACTGCCGCAGTTTCGTCCCCACCTTGTCTATGTCCCGTATATTCACGTTGACGTAGGTGGCGCAGAGGATTCGTATTCGCAGAGTCCCGTTGATGCTCCACAGCGACTTGGACGAAGCCTCGCCATTCATGTACGACGTTGCCGTGGAGATACGACGAGAGTATGATGGCATGACAAAGTTATCAGTAGGCAGCTGAGTGTACAGGCTGTCCTTAGCCATTAGCATCAGGTTTGGCATCCTGGTCAACATGATGCAACTACGGATGTACTGCAAGAAAATAAAGAAACAGTTTGTATGATACTACGGAGGACAATTAGTGCCATGGTCAAAATCCCAGTAAATAAACATTGTTCCTTCCTTGTTGTTGGATTTGTACATCGACAATTTATTCAGCCTGTTCCTAATTTATTTTGGCAGATTTGAGTTTTAAGATTTGGTTTGCCAGATAATGTATAACAAGTTTACACAATTCTGATTCTGAGGGAAAAAAATGTCATAATTCTAAGACAAAAGGCAAGGATTAAGCAGTCCCATCTCCCAGAACCAGTCAGCTGGGTCTTACCTTGTACTGGCTTATGGGATACTTTTCCAGCAGATATTCGTCACAGCCACAAACTTTGAGGATGTATTTCCCCTGATATTCTTGAACACACATCTTCAGCTGCTCCGGGGACAACAGCATGCTGCGCGTCTTCTTGCGAATGGCCTCTGCAATCACCTTTAGGGCCCGATGCGTTCAAACAGATTATGTCAGTTTGGATGTGGACACATCAATAAGTGAACTACTGTCTTGAAATGCAGTTTGCATTTCAGTCAATAAATAAAAATATTAGTTCAAATTATATAGATTTACTACCAACAGACTGATCAGTTTCTTGTGTTAGTTAACCTTGTTATTTGTGCCTCTCTTTTCTACCACAGTTTTTCCTTCCATTCAACTTTTTGTTAGTAGTCAGCAGTCTGAACTACCTGTGTCTGTTGCAGCTTCACCTGGTGAAAGACATCAATGATCATGTGCTGGATAAGTCTGCACATTTTTCAGGGACTGTGTAAGTTGTAATATACCTTTTATGTAATAATGTAATTTTCTGAGATCCAGAATTTTGGGCTTCTCGTAGCTACTAACCATAAAAATAAAAAATATCATAAATAAATGCTTGAAATAAATATTCAACAATATTTTAACGTAATGAGACGCACTATGCACTTGTTGCTGTAATATGTTCAAATTAAGTCAGCTTTAAAAATGTATTTCTAATGTGTGGTAAATGAAACTCACCTGTTCCGGCACACAGTCATGGTTGATCTTCAGTGTATACTTTTGTTTGTCATTGTTTGGGGAAACGATCACCCATATTACAACAATAATCTGACCTATAAGACCAACAGAAAATGAATAAATAAAAGAAATCACATCGATACTACTAAACGAGAAAGCATGCTGTTAAATAAAATGGAGCAAATGGATGCAATATGGTATTCTGAATGTTTCCTACTGAATTTATGCAGCAGCTGTACTGTGTCCTTTGGGTTAGGCTCCTTGTGTGACTGTAGATGTTTGTTTACCTTTGTCCAGTTTGCTGTGGATGTGTTTGGGAAGCTCCTGTGTGGACTCGACGTTGGGGGGGTAAACGTACAGCGCTCTGCTGTGAGGCCCGCTGGCGTTTCTCAGCTCCACAGAGTCTTTACAAACATTCAGGATGTTTCTCCTGAAGTCCTGGACCTCTGGGTCCTTCACCAGGTCGAACTCGCACACAGGCATGCCAATGGCAAAACCTAACACAGCACACAGAACATATGGGGGGTAAATTCGTTTTAAATTGACTTGTATTAATTTTGGCCAACTGACAACAACACAAATCCTGAAACTGCGGAAAAATCCATCATTTATTCAATTTGCCCCAACAAAATGATTTAGGAAAATGCTTGTTTAGTGTTTTCTGAAAACCCAGGATCTCACCGATCTCTCTGTTCAGGATCTTTTCCTCTCTGTTGCCGACTGGCTCGATCACTTTGAGGAACGGCTGGAAGAGTCGAAGGTCACACAGCCTCCGAGTCTCATCGTAGAACTCCTCCCGCTCAGCTTCCTGTTGATTTAGAGCAACAGAATAAACAAAACTTTATTTATTTTTAAATTAGAGGGCTTGATCAAAAGTAATACACGTAATTCATCTTTAAAGTGACCCCTTATTCTCCCTTGAACAGGTTAGGATAGGGCTCTGCTCAGGTTGCTAGGTAACAGGCAGAGCTCTACTGGGGTTGCTAGGCAACGCACCAGCCGTCGCTGGGGTAACTCGGTGATTCATGACGTTAGATTCAGAAGGGTTTTGAAATGACAACTTTTCCAGACACTAAGAAGCATTAAATTACCAAAACTCAGCCGGGTTTGTTTTTAAGTGCTCGGCCTGTTTTTAGAACCAATAGAGACAGAAAACAGCAAAAAGTACATTTTTCAAAATAATTAGCTTATTTTTGCAAACAAAACAAAACCATCAAGTTCTCACCTGTGTAACACTGACAAAGATGTAGGAGGTTTCCTCCTGCAGGAGGTGGTGCAGGGGGTATTTCCTGGCCTCCTTGAACAGCTCATGCTTGATGGTGATCAGCGTTGCCTCTCGGAGACACTCCAAGGTCAGAATCATCCCGTTGGGCAGCAGGCAGTCCACCAGGATCCTGCAGTCACAACATCGTCAGTGCTTACTGCTGATATTTCTCTTTAATAGTTCGTTACAGAACAGGAAGTGGTACCTTGGGGGCATCAGGTGGATGCCCCATAGCTCCCCTGAGGACGGCCTTGGAGGCATCTTCTGCTCTGTCTCTCAGCTCTGCTGCTCAGGTCAGCTGAAGAGAGCTACCTGACAACACAACATCGTAAAGCTTGGTTTTTGTTACTTGAAACTATTTTAAAATCAGACATAAAAGCTGATGGGGAATTACTGCAGCATGTCTGGTCCAAAAGGTTCTGCTGCAGATCGCCTTTCATACCCCACAGAGGCAAACAAAACAGGACATTGTATGAAACAACCAAAGCCACAAAAGTAGGAAATGGAAAAATGACCACCACCTATGTAAAACATTCCAGAGTTGCACAAAGGGAACTAGTGGGTTTACATAACACAGTTGTGCATTTATGACCTAAAAACTTCCATAATGAAATACAAAACCTGCTGATTTAAATAAAAAACTTCACAACTTGTTTTGGTTGGTGAAAAATAATTACTTTCATTTTATTGTGAGCAGCTTTAAACCGAGGATTTGTTGACAAAGTTGGTGAAAATCTGTGGTTCAGACCTGTTTGCTGAAACCAAACAAGTTAATGAAGAAAACACAAAACATGTCGTCATAAATTTATCTAAACTGCAACCGTGAAAAACGTCCAAACTGTGAGAGTCGGCTTTATTATCTAAACTTCTTTACATTAAAAATGTAGCACATATTTTAAGTAAATAACCTTTTAAGTACTTAAAAAGAAATTATTTAGATAGTTTCTACCACATGTTATAGAGGAAAAGAAAACAGAAATAAGTTTTAAAGAAATGCAAAAACATTCATGTCACTTGGACGCTGACATTATGGCCACAATAAAATCTCAAACTTCATTATAAAATAAACCATTCTACAAGTTTGTTCAAAACTTATAAAACTGTTTTCAATAAATATTTTGCTTACGTCGTATTTTCCTCTTTCAGTCGCATAATTTCCAAACTGTTTGAGTAGAAAAAATTGGTTTCTGAATCAAAAATCGTCCAATAAAACCAAAACATAATTTGAGTTTACAGCAAGTCTCTGTTTGCAGAAGGAAATTACCAGCATTTATCATTTTGTGTGTCGACCTCTTGCATTTAAAAAATTAAAACATTTTTAAACGCCTGAAGAAACTTCAGTTTTCTAGTAATGCCTTCAGTTTCCTCATAGTAAAATAACAACATTTACGATTGAAATTCAACAGAAATCTACTTTTTAAATATATTTAGCTTGGAGAACCTAAACTCTCAAACAAAATGCTTTTCCTCCAATTCTTTGAAATAAATCAG
The DNA here is from genome assembly GCA_911649635.1 of Poeciliopsis gracilis. Lineage (NCBI taxonomy): Eukaryota > Metazoa > Chordata > Actinopteri > Cyprinodontiformes > Poeciliidae > Poeciliopsis > Poeciliopsis gracilis. The sequence continues at coordinate 588,143 of CAJVRI010001168.1, read as the reverse complement.
GACCGAGGAAAGAATTGGTTCGGTGGCGACCAGATCCGTCCGTCCAGGTGAGAAGAGTAAAGGTGAAACCGACTCGTTTCGCTCTGGTTTTATTTTAGGAGCACAAATGAAGTGGAACGAAATGGTGATTCAGTCCGATTACTCCTGCATGACATCAGAAAACTGAAACCCAAAGTTTCACTTCTGTTTGCATAGATGTGTGATTCAAGAAGCAAATATGGGTTTTACCTTTTGCACTAAGATTCTCACAATCTTAGAGTAAAAGATTGTGAAAATCTTTTGCACTGAAATAGAGAATCTTTTCCTGTATTTAAGGAAAACTTTGTCATGCTTTCCTTAAATACAGCCAAGTTTATTTTATTTATAAGCACCTTTAAAATGAGCAAAACTGACCAAAGTCCAGAACAGATATTATTTTAAAAAACCACCAATTTCAAATGGCAAATATTTATAAATAAAATGAGCCAGGACGGACAAAGTGCGTAATTTAAGTTACCAGTCATGATTGCCTCATTGCCTTTCTGCTGGGAAATGACACAAATACTTTCGACAATCTGCTGAGGTCCAACACACAAACACAACAACACGGTGAGTCAGCTGCAGCCCAGACAGCGATGGGAAAGCAAGCCACTTTCCGCCGTTAACGCTGAATTATAATCGCTATTTCACACCATTCTGGGATGAAACGGTTCATTTACATTTAATAAATAAATGAGAACAAAAGAACAAACCTTCCCTCAGAGTATCAGTGATATTTATGGTGTTTAACTTTCTGTCTCCTGGATGAGTCCTGTGACGAGATCCAGGTCCATAAATGGAAAATATTTAATCTAGTTTCCTCAAGAAGGTACAAGGGAAAAAATGCTATATTTATTTTAGTCCATTGAGCAAAAAGAGCGCGTATATACGGATATATCGCAGGTTAAAAATGGTTCTACCCCCATGATTTTCAGCTTTGAGTCGGGATATTTAAGCTCATTTGTATTTCTGCTGATGTGAAAAATCCTAAAGATTAAAAACAAGCTATGGATGTCGAAGTCACTTCCTTCCTTTCTTAAAGGCACACAAAAGGATTTAACAATGCAACCATATCAATGCAAAAACAAGACAATGGCAGAAGCTGCACATTATGAGGAAATGTTTGACAAATCTGCTGAGCTCACCAATATTTTTTTACTTAACAAAATAACATTTTTTAAATTATGTTCCAAAAAGTTACCAGTTTTACTTGAAGAAAGCAAGAGTACACTGCAAAAACACAAAATCTCACCAAGTATTTTCGTCGAGCTTCTAATGCAAATATCTGAATATACTTGAAATTAGACAAAACTAACAAAAGTAACTTTTCAGAAAAGCTCATTTTACGTCAATGATTCTTTCATATTGATTTAAAGCAGAAACAGCATCACTGGCAATTTATTTCTCAGATTAATTATCTCCCATAATGAAATAATCTGCCAGTAATAAAAATAGTAAATTTTTTCTCAAATATTACAGAATTATTAACATAAAACAAGCTCAGATTTCTTGCTCAAAAGTAACTTGTAAGTTAGTGCCCTGGAAATGAGACTAAACTAAAAACTAGAAACTGGATAAAAATACTTGGTGATTTTTTGTGTTTTTGCAGTGCAACAAAAAGAAAAACATTCTGCCGGGTTGTGCACTGCATTCAGTACATGCTGTTTGGTTTTTCCATCTTTGTTTCAAAACAAACCAGGATGATAAAGCGTCTGCTTCACTGTGAAATGATAAGTTTTAAAAGTTAGTCAATGTTAGACGTGTGAATTTGCTACATTCCCTCTAAAAATGGAAACTTTCAGAGTCAAGATGAGCAAATTAACTAAACTTCATCCATTTAAAATGACAAACTAAACTCACATAATGGATACAGTTAACAATTAATGTGACATTTTCAATGAAAAGCTCCAAATTGCACTCATTAGTTTTCATTTACAATTTAATCTCATTACGTTCTGAATGTTCAGCATATTTATTAGTAAATATGCTTCAAGTCCAAATATTTACTTGCAATTTGTTTAATGCTTTGCAATAAATACTTAATCCATTGTAAAAGAAAACAATAATGATTAATTGATCGATCTAAAAAAAAAAAAAGTAGGAAATTATTTGGAGGGGAAAAACTCTTCGGCAGCGTTTATTGCACCGTTTTGTGTTTTTTAGTTACACTAATATAGCCAATAAATGCCTTACATGTTAAAGCTGTACATACAAATATGTCCTGCTTATTAAAAAAGGAATAAAAATATTTAATTCCTGCATTTAACAGCCAGTTAATCCACATATTTTGTTGGCATTCTGGATAAATGCAACCAAAACAAACACGAGTCTCGCACTAGCAGAAAAAAATGGCTCAACAAGAGAGAAATCCTACAACCGCTAAAATCTGACACTAATCCATTTTTGTACATAAGCGTTCAATGTCTTCTTCTGAGCTTTTGTGTGATTTCATTCAGTAGTTCTTGGTCCAGCGCCACCACAGGTAAGGAGGGGAACAGGTTTTACAAAAACGTTTGGTTCATTTGACAGTGTGAAAGCAAAATGTTGTGATTTTGGTCCCCAATTAAACCCCAAAAAATTCACGTCAATCAAGACTTTCTACCCATGTTAAAGACAGAAGTCTTCTCTAGACATACTCATACACGGAAACATTTCGGGGAATTCATCTGTGGCTACTTTCCAGTAATGATAATTATTTTTAGGCCATTCCCAAAGGAAAAGTACACAAAAACAACCCAGAAAAACCTTCATAAACTAAGAAAGAACACGACCTTTGAGGAGCTCTGACTCTGACCAGGATGTAGCAAAGTACTTTAGGACTAAAGAGGAAGCTTCCTTAAAACACAGGATGTGGGTAGTGGGGAAATATTGACCTAGACATGTTTTTCTTTCTGTAATGCCATTCAGCATCATGGCCTGACCTGTAGTCAGACAGGGGAGACGAAACATCTGGTGAGGCTCTGCAGGACACAACTGCATATATTTGTGGGCAACAGAGGCTTTAGCACCACTCTGCATGACGAACTGGGCTCAATGGAAACACTTGTGACACAGTGATCGGGTTACACTTTGTTCATAAAATTAGCTCTGGAGTTGAAGTTAATTGAAAGATGAGAACAGAAGTGATGTGGAAGAGAAACATACCTTAGAGAGAGAGAGAGAGAGAGAGAGGCCCTCCTGTTTGGATGATTAGTCAGTTCCACCCTTCATTGTTCAATCCATTTTCAGGCTGTCGCTGAAACATTTGCAGAGAGGAGAAATTAAAATCCCAAATCAACCTGAGTCTGAATAAGAGAAAAGGTGATTCATGTTGGCTGGAGGAAGCAGGTTAGCAAACGATGACAGCTCACAAATGACAAACACATAAACAATACAACGCAATTCATCTCAGTGATGACACTAAGAAGTTAGACAGCCTGTAATTACACCTTTAGGATTCTATGAACACACATTGAATTCATATTATCCAATGTTTTCCCATGACAGCTAAAGGCTAATGCTAACCCTATCCTCCCTTTGTGGGGATTAAAATTCCACAAATAACAATAAAACCCTCTAAAATATTAAGAGAATTAAAAATCCCACACATTTATTTATACTGATTAAAAACTTACCCGCTGCTTTCTCATCAAAGCTCAACTGATCGGATATCCTGGGTTAATTTGCCCGTCAGCTTCCCGGCTGCTAGCTTCCCGGCTAACAGCCGTAGCGGTCGGTTCCCTGCGGCCGATCCGGGCTGGCGGCTGCCGGCGCCGGGAAAGACGCAGGGAGGCGTCGGTCTTTCCCCGAACCCCGAGCCTTTCGCTTCCGCGCCAGCGTTCAGAGACGAGCAAGCCGAGCTCACTCCCACCCTCCCGGGGTCACGGAGAGCACAGACTGACCGGCGGCATGTCCACTCGGCGTGTCGGAGGGACGCGACCGTTGGAGGACGTGTTGTAGAAAAGCAGCTGCCCGCCTCGAGAAGTTGTGTTACTGCGACAAAAGCTCCTTCCACGCTGCCTCCTCCTCCCTTCCTTCCTGTAAAATACACACAAACACAGCCAGAGTGGGAACCAATGACGTGTCGATTCAGTTTTATCTCCAGACTACCGCAATCACTGGCGCAAAACATGGGCACGCGACGCACAGGGGCGCTGCGCTGGAGGGGGCGCCAAAACAAAGGCGTAAAATCAGCGTTATCTGTATTTAGCAGCATGTGATCTATAACAGAAGCATGTTAGTAATGTGTTTACATGGCACAACAGCATATTAGGACCTTTGTGGAAAGAAAGAAGAAAATTTTTTTGAAATTTTCTAGAAAAGACAAGGAAATTTTGGTGTTTGAAAAGTTGAAAATTTGCTAGAAAACAAATCTGAAATTTTGAGACTTCTCTGAGAAATTTGCATTTGCAATCTGAGATTGAAAAAAGTTAAAATAATTGGTACAAAAAGCTCAGATTTTGAGTTGAGCTGCAGAAATTTTCTCAAAAAAACAACAAAAAAACAGAAATTTCTTTAATTAGAACAATCAAAAAAATTCAAGGAAAAACATCAATTTTGAGATTAGTCTCAAATATGTTCTAGAAAAAAACATGAAAACATTTGAGTTGCAAATTTTCGAAGTTTCATATTGAGAGAAATTGATATTGTTATTTGGTAATTATAGTTATTTATATTAATTATTTTATTTAAAATACCAACATTTTCACATCATTTTATAATGATGTTGTATTTAACTGCAGGTGTGTGTCAGCACAGTAAAAATACTCCTAAAAGTAGATTTTTTTCATAGAAGTTCTCAAGTAAATATATCTGAGTGAACATAAGTGGTTATTACCCAACTCTGTATAAATGATGTGATGCTGTTGGCAGAGGCCTCCAAAAGGCAAGAACCGGCCCTGGCGATAAATCGTCCCAGAAATTATTGCGATAAATGATAATATTGTTGCTTGCAGGCCATTTTCAACGCATCCGCAAAGATCAATAAACCTTTAATTCTAATAAACATTTAACACTGGAAGACATTTTAAATATCAAATAAACACAAAAATAAACAAAGTAAATTATAAAGTCTCTGAAAAAAAAAAGGTCACACATTCACAATTTTACTCTTTGCAGCCTGGACTTTATCAGTCAGAAGTTATTTTATTGTTATTATTCATTTATTATTTTTATCTTCATGCTCTGCTATTTGCTGACACACATATCTGAAAACGGTTTAGTCACAATTTGCCAGTTGACCACAGAGGTGCAGCATATTTATACAATGTGTCATTATTGCCACCCATGCAAAGCAGCAGCAGAGCATCGGAAATGGGCCGAACCAAGACGGAGAGGGATGCTGGGAAAACCTCTGGCTGCAGTGAAGCCTCCAAAAGCGCCTCCACAAGTTGCACCACATTTCCCGACCCATTAGGGAAACAACCAAACCAAACCGCGCGCGGTGGGCGATGACCGGCGCGGCTTTGCGCTTTGGGTCGGGGATCCTGTGCGCCCTGCGCCCCTCCCGGTGAAGCCGCGGTGAGCGCGTCCTGGTCGGGACTGTCATCCTGTCTGACCGCCCGGGTGTTCAGAGAGGAGAAGTTGGCAGAGGGATGTTCCGGCGATGATGGCGCTGCAGCTGAGGAGCGGGGATGCTGCATACTACCAGCGCGCAGAATACTGCAGGAACTACACCTCGCCGCCTGTCGGCTACACTGACAGCAGCCATTATCTTGCACGATTGCCAGGTAAGTTGAGGCTGACGTGGAAAAACTCTCCTGCGTTATTGTGCAGAAAAAGAGCGAAAACGGAAAAAGCTGGTGAACGCCGGTGTGAGGTGATTGCAGCTCGCTTCGCGGTCCGTGGGTGTAGGAACCGGGTTGCCCCTGACGCTGTCATGTTTCATGATGCTGCTGCTGGATGCACAGCCTCCATTCTGCTCAGCAAGATGCTGCGGAGCAAAAAATCTGTGGACAGCTCTAGGAAATGCGTGCACAGGAGAGACTTCACATCTGAGGCAGAGCTGTAAGTGCTGACATGTGACAGCCATGAAGAAGGAGCTCCCTGCTGAACCTGCTCAGCCTCCTGGGAGAAATCAGGGGCCAGAATCTGTCATCCTGCAGCACTGACCATGTTAGAGGCTGACCAATCCACTTCATTATTCATGTTCATAAACCTCCAGTTATTCATTAGGAACCTGCAGATGACCTTTTGGATTTAATTATTAGATTTTACAGTGTATTTATTAGTTTCTGCAAAAGCAAGTTTCAATGTTCAATGAACTGAATTGCTTCAACGTCAAATTGATTAGTCATGTTTTCAATACGTCAGGATTTTCTTGAGTAAAGTTTTGATGAATTGCAACAAGAGGCTGGAAAACATTCATGTTTTTGCTTTTGTTGTAATTTGTTGACAGGTTATGTTATTGTGACAAATAAGTAAAAATGGGAACATGAGACATGAGTCTCTGTTTCTTCAATCTTTTCCAGCCTTTTCAAAACAGTAAGTGCAGTAAGTGCATTCCTCAAAACAGTTCATGCAAATAGCAAAACCTAATCAATGACCTGTCATTTATTTTACTAATATACTCAGAAAACCACAATTTTCTGTTGATTCTGCAACTGACAAAATAATGTTCAAATTGTTTTCTTTTTTTAAACTTAGCATGTAATGAAAAGTTCGTCTTTTATGTTTATGTTATCTCACAATTCAATGAGTTCATTGAGTTATCAATTAACTCATTCATTGATAACTTTCACCAGACCTCTTGCTCTGCCAAAATCAATGTTAAATGCAACACAATCACTTAGAGGGCAACGTCTCTCAGTGATCGTTAAAGTTAGTTAATATATCAGAAGATCACATTTTGGCTGCAGTGACAGTGGAGGCAGTGAAATGTCCGGGTGGATTCGGTGCAGAGGGCATGTGCTTCCTGTCGCTCCATAATTGATGTGACACAACGCGGCACCTACAAAAGAAACTCAAGAGAAAATGAACAGTTGGCCTATTTAAAGACTCTCCGAGGAGAGAGTGAAATTAAAAAAAGGCTTGAAGACTCTGCTTTTGCGTTTTGTTTCTGGGCGCTCAACCAGCGAGCCGCAAACTCCTGAGTCAAGCCCAAAGAAATCTGACAAGTGACGGCGCGTCTGAAATAACATCAAGGATTTTATCTCTGGCAGCTCCTTTTGAGGCTGTGAGAACAATAAAACAAGGCTGAGCAGAAATGTGATGGGTGGAAAATGAAGCACTGGAAATTGGGCTTTATATAATCCTGATTTTTGACCTGCAGCTGATTGCCTTGTCACTCAGTCTGCGGTCAAAACGGTGAGTTTTCATATAAATCTGCAGCCAGGAATAGCCGCGTTTCTGTGTTTCTGCTTACAAAGCACAAAGTCAGAAGGTAGGTTAGAATAAAATGCCAACCTTGACCTATCTAGCCAACATAAATTCTACGGGAGCTCAAATTGGCCAAAATTATAGCGCAGCCAACAGAGGATTTTACTCAAGTAAACAAAACTGCAACTTTTATCATCACCTGTAAAAAAAAAGTGATGTTAAAAATAACAACATCCAGTTGTTGTGATGGCATGTAACATTTTTTATATTACTGCTGCCAGAAATGACAAAGAAGACAAAGACAGGAAGTGGTAGGAGGATGATAGGGCAGCGTGTTTTTATTGACTTATTTCATGAATAAACTTATTTACTTGTGATTTTAATGCATTTCTTACTTAGTAGAAACACAGAAATTGTGTTGTTCTTTTTACATTAGTGGAATATCAACTTTCAGCATCTAAATACACTGGGAAATAATAACTTTTCTAACTATTTTTGTCTAGTTTCTAGTGCAAATATCTTACTACGCTTGAAACAAGACAAAACTAACAACTTTTCAGCAAGAGTTAACAGTTTGTTTTAAGTAAATAATCCCTCAACAGTGATGAAAAAATACTGGTTCTGCTGGCAGATTATTTGACATATTTAAAAAAATTATTGGAAAACGTCTTGTTACAAATTGCAGTGACCTAGTCAAAGTCTGGACCCAAATCCAATCAAGAATTTGTGGTGAGACACAGAAATCGCTGTTAACAGACTCCTGAAAACCAATCATCCACTGTCCAATTTTGCACCTCTTTGAGTTAATCAGTCATTTAAAATCTAAATAAAACACATTGGATTATGTGGTTGCAACCTGCGATAATTAGGAGAAGTCAGTATTTGTGCTCATAATGTCTCTCCTGCAGTTTTCCTTAATGTCATCTCTAAGCAACAAGAACTTCCTCTACTGAGGCACATCTTCCCAAAAATACAAATAAAAAGCATCGAAACAAAGTTTCTCAAATCAGCCTCTAGAATCCAACTGCTAAGGGAAATAAAAATGATCTGGTACTATTGTGCTTCAAGAGACTAGAAATATTGATTTCCAGCTTGAGTCAAGAGTACAATAATAGGCTGCGAGGAATCTATTGTCTGTGTTGTTCTCCTATATATATGTAGCGTTTTCAGCCAACTAAGGGTTAATTATATTAGAGAAAAGCAACCAAGAACAATGTGATATAGAAGAAAACCTGCCTGAGGTCTTTGTATTCTTCGTTCAAACAGACCCGGGCTGCAGTTTTTAATTATGTTACATGATTTTAACAATAGAGTCTGGGATGTAAGAGGCTTCATGTCACATGTACATATAGTCCAACAGAAAGCCTGGATCTTCCTGGTCGTGTTGAGACATGCGGATAATTGCTGTGGGTACGTTTGGGCTTAACTGAAGATGACAGAAACAGCAGGAATAAACCTGGATTTGTTGTTTGAATTCACATTTTGCATGTTTTTGTACTTCCGTTTGGGTTTCTGCAGCAAAACGCTAGAAGATAAAACACCCGGTCATTTTTTTGGACAGTAACTTACTGATCCATTTAAAAGACCTTCAAAATGTAACGTAACAAATCACCAGGCACTCTCCGTTTCCTAGCAACCCCAGCAGAACTCCACCCATCGCCTAGCAACCGAAGCAGAGCTCCAGCACATTTGATCAGCTGTTTTTACTCCTGGTAAAAAGAGACAAGATGCTGAATTACCATCCAGAAACCGCTTTCCGCACTCTTGTTGGTTGTGCAGGCGGCTCCACTTCTGCTTTTCAAACATGTACGGTTGCAGCCATTTTCGAAAGTGAGTGTAAATATTGAGTTGGCCTGAAAATCTCATCATTTAAGAATTCATCCATCCATTTTCTTGCACCCTGGAGGCGGGGTCTCCCTGGACATTTCACCAGTTCATTGCAGATTATTTAAGAATAATTTTACGCAAAAAAATCTTCAAATTAAAAAACGCGTTGATTCCAAAGGGAAAATAAATGTTGGCAGAGGTCTGTATAGCGATAAAATGTAATCAACATGTTTTGAATAGGCCATAGACCTACCTTAGCCTGATCCAGAAGCATAATGTGTCGTCTTTAAGCACTCGGGCTTCTTCTAGAAGCAGCTGAGACCCAAATGGAAGCGCAGAAATGTGTCAGATGTGAATTTTGAACAATAGGTCCCCTTTAAACTTCTATTGTTTTTCAAGATTACCTAAAAGAAATCAGTGTTAGAAGACTTAAAACCATTTCTAAATGAGCAGCTCCAAAAAACAAAGGCCACAAGGCCAGGACCAGAAAATGGTCTTCATCCATTTTCTTTCAACAAAGAAAGAAATGGATGGAGACGGTTCTCCTCGTTGGCCGGGTGACTCGTCCTGCAGCTGATATGACTAATATTAAGGCCAGTGGCTTGTCTGGCATGCCTTTCCCCTGAGGTCAGCAGGACCGGGTGACAGACAGCCGGACAGAGAGACGGACAGGCAGCGGCGCTCGGAAACACAAACACCCCCGGCTGTTATTCTGGGTCTGGGACTCACAGCCAACGGCGTTCAATCGGATTTTCAGATGAAAGCGTTCAGCAAAGTGGGTTTTGACACAGCTGTTTGCAGAGTACTGACCTGACAATTTAGAGTTATACATACAACACACACACACACACACACACACACACACACACACACACACACACGGGCAGTGACAAAGCAATCCTGAAAACAGATAAGCCAGAAGATGTGTGTTTGTGGCCTACAGGAAGAAAAAGGGGGAAAAAACATGGAGTTAGAGTCGGTACTGTGTGTGTGTGTGTGTGTGGGCGTGCGTGTGTGTGTGTGTGTGTGTGTGTGTGTGTGTGTGTGTGTGCGTGTGTGCGTGTCTGATGTCCTGTATGCTTGACTGCAGGCACTGCATGCTCACCCTGATCTTTCTGAAGCCCACTGAAGTGTGAAGCTCCAAGCTCTGTCCAAGAACGTGTTTCTGTTCACTTTTCATCCGTTCTGCCTCTGGGCTTTAATCTGCGCCATCGTCTGCTGTCAAAATCCACCTAATAGACATTTATCATCATTTAATCAAATGGAAGTTATTTTTATCTTCAAAAAATGCTTTTTGTTAAGCTTAAAATAGTTTTTGCATTCATGTTTGCAGTAACATTGAGGCTTTTAGTTAAAACCAGAATTGGATGTTTGGCTTTTTATGCTGCTTCTTTGCTGCTGAGTGGATTCATTTCACTGTGAATAATAAATTCCCTAAAGCCTCCAGCGGCGCATTAGAGCCACTGAAAACAGGAGCAAAGGAGCCAATCTCCACCAAAAATTGGCAAAAATTTTCTGAGTTTGAAAAGTCACAAATTTTCTAAAAGATTCAGAAATTTTGCAGAAAAACTTGGAATTTCAAAAGTTGAAAATTGTTAAACGTTTGAAAAGTAAAAAACTAAAATTTTGGGATACATCTCAGAATTTTTTTTTTAAATATGTGAAAGTTTGTGGTTTGAAAGTGCCAAACGTGTTAAAAAAAACTTTTTTAGAGAAACTGGGAAATTTTATGACTTTCAAAAGTCGAAAAATTTCTGAAAAAAAAACCCACCAGAAATTTTAGATTTTGCAGAAATTTTTTTTGTGGAAAAATGAGCAAATTTATGAGATTCAATAATTGAATATTTTTGACTTTTGGAAATTTTCAGATTTTCAAAAGTTGAACATTTCTGTCCAGTTCCAGCCAGAGGTTGTTCACAGAAACGGTCCCGGGCCTTCAGAGTCTTCTGGCCTCTGATGGGATGAAACTTCTGCTCAGAGTCACTTACTGGCCTTTAGCGCTTCACTAAACACATGAACCAGTTGACAGATTGTGTTTGGGTTTTCTCAGGTCCGGACGCCATGTTGAAGCCTCCTCTCAGTCTCTTCAGTCATCCCCAACAGCCCTTCCATTACATGGACTCGCTGCACCATTTAGGACCTCCACCCATGGCGCCCGCCCAACCACTCGGCCCACCACCCATTGCTGCTACCCAACCAATCGGACTCCCAACTCTTCCTCCCACTCAGAGTCTTGGGCCTTCTGCCCACACGTTGAGGCCTCCATCCATTACTCCGCCGCACACCTTAGCCCCGCCTCCAATGCCCCCAACCCAACCAATGGGGCCTCCTCCAATGGCGCACACTCTCGTTCCCCCACCTGTTGATCCAACACAAGCAATCGTACCTCCAACCATTGACCTCACCCAGCCTTTGGGTCCTCCACACCTCCCCCCAGCTCAAGCACTGGTCCCTCCACCCGGCCGCTTCCCGCTGCCCCCCGCTCCAGACCCGGACCCGTCACAGATCACCCCACGGCCCCCAGGACCAGCGCCGGTATCCAGCTACCCGTGTGCGCCTCTGCCAGGCCAAGCAGCTCCTGCCAGCGAGCAGCCCCAGGATGAGGGCTCCTTGCTGGGGGTGGAGGAGCAGGACGACCCTCTGGGTCTGGAAGAACTGTGCAAACCACTGTACTGTAAACTCTGCAATGTTACACTGAACTCTGCTCAGCAGGCACAAGCTCACTACCAGGTGAGTGCAAACACTCTCCTCCCAATGTGAAGCTGCAGAATGTTTTGTAAACGTTGTTGTGACTTGATGTTGTGACCAGGCCTGTCACCATAACCAGGATTAACGGGACGATAAACCCGTTTATAAACAGTAACAATCTGAAAGATCAATATAGGTTCAATTCTAATGAACAATGATCAAAAGTAAATAAACAAGCAACAGAAATAACAAATAAATTATAAATTATCTGCAAACAAAATTGTCCTTCAGAAAAAGTGGATAATTGAGAGCAAAGCAACAGACTGAAGACTTCAGTCATCCTAAAGAAAAACAATTAATCATGCAAATGGCAATTATTGAGCTTCTTTGCTGGCCTCAGTGTTTGTGGAAGGCTGTGTTGCTGCACAGCAGAGAGCAAGGAGGAGATCGCATACACAGGAGTGATTGACGGCGCTGAGACACTCCTCCTGGCTCTGATTGGTTGTTTCTGACTCAGTGATGGTAATTAGCATTAGGAGGTAAAGAAGCTAAATTTCTCCACAGATTATCAGATTATCTTATTAATATATCACAATATATTAATAATTTTAACAAACATGTAAACATCTTTTTATTAAGTTACATTCAAACAACATAAACATTCAGCAGCCCTTCTACTTTATGCCAACACCTGAATTGGTTGATTTTTAGTCACGTCTATTTGTAAAAATACAAACTTCTGCGTTTTTTCATCCAGGGAAAGAACCACAGCAAAAAGTTGAGAAATTTCTACGCCGGCAGCCAGCAGCCGCCTGCCATCAGGATCCCAGAAGCCCTGGAGGGCGCCGGTCCGAACGCCGGCTCAGGAGCCGCTGATGCTGACGCAGGCAGGCAGGTGAGGCCACGCTACATCATTTCTGCACCAACTTACCTGTTTGATCTGCAGAGGTGGGATTAATGGTGACCTACTGCGCTGCCTTGAACAGGTCAGGATATAAAAAACACGTTTTTGCACTAAATCCTCCTCAGATGAAAAGATTTGGAGCTCCTTTCAGGAAGAGATGATTTAGAGCGTCTTGTCACTTTAAATGCAAATAAGCTGCTGCTGGCCACGCCCCCCAGCTCAACACTATGTGGGTTGCTAGGTAACAGGCGGAGCTCCGCTGGGGTTGCTAAGTAACGGGCACTGCCTGCTGATTTGTGATGTCACATCCTGAAGGTTCGTTTTCCAGACACCAAGAAAAAGACTGGGTGGTTCTTTTAAGCGCTACAGTTGTTTTTAGAAGCAAACAAAAGTACAAAAACATTCAAAATGTGAATTTTGCAGAATAGGTCACCTTTAATTGTGGACGCACATTCTTCTCTCAGCACTGAACAGTTCAGATTTTCATCTTCAGTCTTGATTTTTATATTGAAAACTCCGATTTAAACCATTTGTTTGCATCAGCGTCTGTTTCCTCATCTCTGAACGGTGCTTGGTGTGCAAGAAATCAGAGAGAATGACTCAGATCGGATTTTCTGCCTCTCAGTGGTTCTGAACATTTCTTTTCCGTCTTTGCTTGGTGTTTGCTCTCTAACTCCTCTCACCACAAACAGTGCGCTGCTTTGTGTGGTGTTTGCAGGCGCTGTATAAAGGGGCGCCGCGCGTCATCCTGGCCACTGAGAACGACTATTGTAAACTGTGTGACGCCTCCTTCAGCTCGCTGGCGGTCGCGCAGGCCCACTACCAGGGCAAAAACCACGCCAAGAAGCTGCGCCTGGCCGAGGCCCAGCAGAACTCCAGCAACATGTGGGTCTGGCTTGACAAACGTTTTCTGTGTCGGAAACTGTTTGTCTGAAAGGGATTTTTGTCTTCCCCTTTTCGCAGGGAAGGCGGCAACGAGGGAGCGCCGAGGAAAAATCGGAAAGATGGCAACGAGTACCGGCTGGTGAAGAACCGGCGCAGCCCACAGCTGCCCGCCGCCATGCCAGGTGACCTGACCCCAGTTTGACCTCTGAACAGTGACGGCGTAGTTACTTTCAAAAAGCAACTTTAATCGGATTATTGATTACTCCTTGAAAAAGTAACTTGGTTAGATTACTGATTACTTGATTTGGAAAGTAACTAAGTTACATTAACAGTAACATTTTAGTTACTTTCAGCAGCTGTGAAAATCACATTGAGCTTAATTTATAAGGTAACATCAACAAAGTGTCTCCACTCATAAGGCTGAACTGAAGACGAGATTTTTTACTGGCAAGACTTTAGTAAATTGTGTGTGATTTTGTGTATTGTCCTGAAAACTTTAAATCATTTTTTACACTCAGCCTGCGACTCACTAAATTTGCAAGCGACTTTAGAAAAACCCAAAACAAGCCCGAAGGCGCTTATGATAAACAGAATTGGCGACTGAAACTCGAAATAGTTTGTTTCCAGCAACAAAATGTGGATCTCCTGTCATGTTTCTGCTGCGTAGAAACTCAGTCGCTCCCCAAGACTCGCAGAGGAAATAAAACTAAATTACAAAAGAAAATAGTAACGCAAAGTGGTTTCGATAAGCAACTGTAGTCTCACTACTGGATTCGAACCGACAAGGCGTTAGTAATGCAAGTATGTCAAAGATCAAAATCACTTTGACTTCTAAAGAATATTTAGGAAAACATTTTAAAATCCCAAATGAAAAACAAAGCAGCAATAATTAAAGTAATAATTAAATATCTCTATTAAATATTAATGACCCGGCAGAGACAGGGAGGCAGGTAAAGGAGGCAGGTGAAGGAGGCAGGTAGTGCAAACTAACCACTTCACTCAGTGTTTTTCCACCAGATTCAATGAGAGCTTCTCTGTAATAACTTCTGCTCTGGTGGAAATTATTGAGCTCATTTTAGTGTTTCATGTGATGAATTAATTTATTGCAGATTGTGACAGACCTAACGCTACGCCCAGGCTTCCCTCTGGACCTCAGCAGCTTAGACGCCGTTTTCCCTGCCGTTCATGTGGATGCATGCATAATATATACCGTCTTCTCTTCAGCGCTGTAAGCTTCCCGGCTGCTCGGCGTTTGCAAACGTCCTTGATGCCTGGAGCGAGAGAGAAAAGACTTTAAATCTGCTGATTTCAGTCAACAACAGAAAGCGCCTCATAATGAAAAACAGGAAACGCTTTACAACAATTATTGCCCGTGTGGAGAGAGTTCGCTCTTTTCCAACAGTTCTTAAAGAAAAGTGTTGGTCGGGCGACTGGTGGCGATCTGCAGCCGTGTTGGTTTTCCTGCTAACCTATAGAGTAACAGCTTGCAGAGGAAAACCTCCACAGTGTCTGTTTTCACCTTTTTGAGCTTGTGTGTGTGTGTGTGTGTGTGTGTGTGTGTGTGTAAGCAGATACAGCATTAGAACGTCAGACCTTGTGCTGACGTCAACATGCCCTTCTCGCTGTGTCTGATTCCATCTCTGCTTTTTTACAAACTCAGTAGCAAATCGGCGAAGAGTAAAAACAATCAGTTTATTTTCTGCTCATGTCAGCAGATTTTATGATGGAAATATCCTAAAACAGCTGACATTGTGCAGGTTGGTTGCTTTGTCGCTGTCAGTTTTGTCTCTTTTTTCTGCACTTTTTGCACAAACAATAAACAACATTGTACTGAGTTGTTATTTCTGAGCCCTGAAGACGGTTATTTTATCAGAATAAATGAATCTTTCAGTCTTTTTTCTTATCCTATGATTGAACTTGCTTCTGTTTGCACTGAACTTTAAGAAAACCAGAATTAGTCGAGTTTGCGTTCACCGAGAACGCTGTGCTCTGAAATCCACTTCCTGCTTTTGGAGCGGTTTCTGGTCTGCTTGGTGATCACATCAGCACTGGATCGGCACCAGAGTTCACTTCGACCGAACCAAGAGCCAAGTTTGCAGGCGGACCAGTTTGACTGGACTGGTTCTTTTCAGAATGAGCTGTTGATGGGCGTTTTGTCACTTTAAATCAAATATTCCGCTGCAAACAGATGCACAATTATAAAACGCTTTTGAAAAGCATAAGTGGATCCTCCTGCACAATCAACAGGAATGCAGCAAGTGGTTCCTGAATAAAAAACATTTGTTTTTTATTTTTATTTTAAAAATAAAAAAATAAAAAAGTATTTTTATTTTAAAAATAAAAAACAAAAAACTTAATAATTAAAGTGCACAATAAAGTCTCTGTAACCAAAATTGTAATTCAAAAAAATATTAATAATTCAGTTCAGACCATCATAACTGTTATAACAGTATTATAACAGTGCAACAGGGAATAACATTATGGTGTAAAGCTGACCAAACTTTCTGGAGTTCTTCTTGGGTTGCTAGGTGATGGGCTGGAGCGCTGCTGGGGTTGCTAGGTAACGGACGTTATATTCTGGACGTTACTCCTGACAGAGGAGTTAAACCCAAAGCACGACTTGCTGATTTCACCTTTCAGAACCAACAAAAGGTTTTGGAAATGGCTCTTTTTCCAAACACCAAAAAACAAAACATCATTGCCAAAATGATGGCAATGATGGGCTGGGTGTATTTTTAAGCGCTTGGAATGTTTTTAGAAGCGATAGAAACCCAAATGACAGAACCAAAACGTGCAAAATGTGAAATTAACGCTGCCTGTTTGTGGTTCCGCCCGTCCAGGGCCGTATTACAACCCGAGGCCGAGGCAGCGCATCCCCAGGGACCTGGCCATGTGCGTGACTCCCAGCGGACAGTTCTACTGCTCCATGTGCAACTGCGGCGCCGAGCAGGAGACGGACTTCCGGCAGCATCTGGAGAGCAAGCAGCACAAAGCCAAAGTGTCGGAGCTGAGATACCGCCATGAGATGGAGAACCTGGGCTACAGCTAAGAGGGACCCAAACGGATCCAAACATCCAAAATGGAGGCCAGATCTCACCGCAGATCCTCTAAGATTTAATTTAAACATCAACCTAGACAGGAGCATTTAAAAAGAATTACAGCAGCTCAAACAGTAGATCAGTAGTAAATAGTTACATCTGTGTTTTCCTCATTTAAGATGTTTTGGCTCTTTGCACTGCAAAAACACAAAAGAAGCCAGTTTCTAGTGTAAATTTATTAGTAAACTTGAAATAAGAGAAAATGAACTTACAACTTTTCAGCAAGATAAACAAGTTTAAGTCAATAATTCCTTACTTTAGATAAAAAAGTTTTAGTTCCTCTTGCAAATAAATTCACTTATAAAAAGACATTTTTATAATGTTATAAGAGAAATAATCTGCAAGTTAAAGTAGTGCTTTTATATCAATATTAAGAAAATTATTTACATAAAACAAACCCCTATATCCTGCTGAAAAATTACTTGCAAGTTATTTTTTCTTATTTCAGTTATTTACACTAGAAACTGGACTTGGTAAAATTGATCTGTTTTTTTTGTCAGTGCCTATAAAATATTTTTGTTTTAAACTGGTGATTAGTGTTTATCCAGAGTAAAACATACTGAGAAAAATAGATTTTGTTTTTTTGCCAAACAGTTTGGAGAAAATGAAAAAAAAAAAAACTATTTAGTGAACATATGGAAAGGAAACAAGTGATTCTTTTTTTGTACTTTCACTGACCTGCTTTCCTTCTCAGAGCTGAGCAGGATTCATTCAGACTCAGGTTACTAGAGAGAATGCAAATGAAATGCAAATAAATACTGGGCTTGTTCAGGAGACACAAACCGGACGTCTGCAGGAACGTTTAGCAACGGAGCTAAATGTGAAAACGGGGTCAAGGGTCAACAGGAATCAATCAGACCGAAGTAAAATCGGCTCTCCAGGTATTTTTTATCGGCTCTGACAGAGAAGTTCAACCCAAAGCACGACTGGCTGATTTTCAGAACCAACTAAAGCACAATTAAATTTGCAGGAGTGTTAAATGAAACTGGGAGCTCTGGTTGACCTCTGACCTCTGCCAAAGCTCTGGCAATACAAAAGAAACCAATCTGTGCTGTGGTAGAGCTTTTCTATAATAAACCATCCAGATGCTTTGTAAATATAAACATGTTACATTGTAGGTGTAAATACAGTATAAAATATGAATCTTATTGATTCTTTAGTTATTTCTCAGCATCTAAAGCAACAATGAGTTTCTTTAATCCTCCCTGCTCACACTGATATATCAGCACTGTATGTTTATTTATTTGGATTTTTTAGTGGATTTTACTAAAGAAACTTTGGTTCCTTCAGCGTTTAACTAAAAGCTGCTAATAGTCTCAGTTTGACTGCATGAGGCGGAGAATCAAAAACACTTTGACTGCAGAAAGACGATGGAGAACAAGGGACCCGCTAATAAAATAAAAACTACAGGATAAAGTTATAAAATTATGAGAATAAAGTGGAAGTAATGTGACAATAAAGTGGCAGTATTACCAGAACAAAGCCAAATTATTTCAACTTGATTCTTGCATTATTATACTGTTTATATTACAAATTTATTTTCATAATTTTCACTTTATTCTCATGTTATTTTGTACAACTTTATTTTAATATTACAATTTTATTGTAATATTACATTATTCTGTAATACTATGATTTTATTCTCAAAATATTCCGTTTATTGTAATAATGTTATGCCTTTATTCTCATTAATTTAACTTTATTCTTGAAATATTACAAATTTATACTTGTATCATTTCGACTTTCTTCATGTAATAAAGTTAAATTTGTCTTGTAATTATATTTTTTTATTTTCTTAGTGCGGCCCTTGAACTCCATCAGGCAGCCGAGTCGTGGAGGAAACAGCATCGTTTCCTCACAGCGTCTGACGCCAAACTTTGAATGAGTTTGTAAATTGCAAAGCGGCTGCAGGTTGTTTTGGTTTATTCAAGCAGAAAATAATCTCGGTGTTTTACTGCGGTTTAAAGCGGCGTTGAGCAGATTCACAGCCTGCTGCGTCGTTCCTCTCGCGCCCAGGACTCACTTCCTGTTTCTGCTGCTATAACTGGACGTAAATGATTCTCCTGTTTCTTTTTATCTAATTTAATGTTCTAGTTCAGCCGAGCTGAAGAAACGCATTCATGAGGCGTTTTGAGTTCGTAGACCGAAAACAGGGTCTGTACCTTTAAATTGGGCTAATATGAAGAAAAAATGTTTATTATTTGATGCAAAAAGCTAAAGCATCACTGACAGGGCGACCTACAGAAAAGGATTTTACTCGTGTAAAAACATCAAAGTAAAAATGATTTTTGGAAAAATAAAAAAAAATTCTGCATATTAATTGACAAGAAAAGTAAAAATACAAGCATTATTAGTTTGAAAACACAAAAATAAATTTGCTTTTCATCTAAACAATCTAAGATTGAGAAAACCACAACGTTACATGAAAAAAGTCACAATAATATGAAAATAAAGTCATAAGAACAAAGTTATAATAATACGAGGATAAACATTATATTTCTGTTAATGTTTTTTTTTACATTCAGATTTTTATTTTTAAGAGGAAATTTAAAAATCTAATTATTACCTTCTGCTTTTTAAATACACGTAGAGTCGATCCTAAAATAATTTCCTATTCAATATTTTAAAGTTTGTGGCTGCAGTTTAACCAAACTGGCAGAAGCACAAAGGCTGTGAATCACTTTTACATTTTAATGACCAACACAAACCCGCCCACATTCACACGCTAACAATGAAAAACAGCCATGTGAGCGTTTACATTAATTATGAAAAGGCAAAATAATCTGATCATAAAGGAGCAAAGAGGATCTGAGGAAAGGAACCAGGTTTGGGATTCGGTTTCCTTTTGTTTAAACTTTATACTTTATCCTCCTTTTTCCTAAAAATAGCATGTTTTTGTGCCTCGTGCTTGGATAAGATGATTTATTGCTCAGACAGAAACCAGGATGGAAAATGAGATTCTCTCTCAGGGAAGCAGAAAATGCAGGACGACCAGAAACAATCAAACATTTCACTCACTTTCAGTTTTTTCATTTTCTTTGAAACCAACTTTCCTTTCTGGCGACTTTTGTGCAGTTTAACCAAAGATTGAAGTTTCTTTGCCAGACTTATCTGAGCAAAGTTGGACCTTAAGAAAAACTGTGCATCAAAATTATTACATTTTGCTTTAAGTTTCACCTAAAAGATACTATTTTATTCATTATTTTTGCTTAATATGAGCATTTGGAAAGAACATTGTCTGTTTTGTGGTGTTAGACGTCCTCAAAAAATGAAGAAGATTTGGGAATTTTTAACTGCATCCTAAAAGCACCATGCAGTAAATCTGCCTCCCTGTTCACGTTTAGATTTACTTTAACTTAAACATCACCTCCTACAATCCTGGAACAAATTAAGATACATTTATGGGCGAAACAAAACATCCTTATTGCATTTTTTTATTTTCATTTTTTACACAAAATCATTCTTAGATCATAAAATTTCAGTCTGATCTGTTCTGCATATTTTGAGTTCCTTGGAGCTCTGCTGGGGTTGCTAGGTAACAGCAGAGCTCTGCTGGGGTTGCTAGGTGACTGCAGAGCTCAGCTGGGGTTGCTAGGTGACGGCAGAGCTCTGCCGGGGTTGCTAGGTGACGGCAGAGTTCTAGTCCAATGTGACTCAACGTTCATGAGGATTTTGAGATGGCTCATTTTCCACACACTGTAAAGCATGAAATAATTGCCAAAAACAGCTGTTTTTTTAAGTGCTTCAGCTGTTTTCAGAAAGAGTAGAAACATAAGTGGGAGAATGAAAATGCGAAAAATGTGAATTTTGTTTCTGTCTTTACTTAAAACAACATACAAATCTAAACTAAATTACTTTAAACTATTAATTTAATATTAGTTTATCCCATTCATTAAATCTCTAAACCTTCATTGCCTCATTGAGACTCAAGCTATTTGAAAGTAACAAACTACGGAGCTACTTTAAAGTGTGACTAAAAGTATACAATTTCTGTACTTGTATTTAAGAATTTGTTGTTTTGTACTTGTGAAAGACGACAAAAATCTACAGTTAAAAATTCCTGTAAGATTTAAATCTCTGACTTCAACTTCACAGTTACAGAGCACAGATACTTTTGTACCAAATATACTTCCGTATTGAACAGCCACATCGGTAAATGCTGCTTTGTAGCGCTGAATAGTGCGTCTGAGCTCAACAATGGGCTGCACAAATATTTTACAGTCTGATGTAACTTGTTTTTCGCCTTCTTATTTTACCTAGATAGATCATAGAATGGTTAATAACAATATAACTTTATGAAGTTGTTTCACTGTTTTTGAGATGCTGACGTTTCAAAAATAATTAGTTTAATGTTAAACTTCAACGTTTTGTTGTAAATGACAGAAATGCCCAACTGTTTTATTTCTTTGTGCATGAAGAAAGCTGCAGCCATGGACTGCTGACCGACAGATTTGTATTTATTTACAGATATTTCTGGATACAGAAGAAAGTTAGCAAAACAATTTTTACACTGATATTAAAAAAACGGGCATTGGTGTTATACGGAAAGACATTTTACCATTTACTGTTACTTTGAAGTGTAGACTATTTTTGTCAATATATACCTCTCAGTATAAATGTAATGTTTACGATGGCGAGCGGTTTTGGGACTCTGGACTAAACCAGGAACCTCAGACGGGAAAAAGGGAAGTTTAGCTAAAAAAAATCATAAACTGTGAAACATTTAAAATGTTGAAACTGTTTGCCATATTGGAAGGGAACCTGAATCTATTTTTGTCTTCTGTTTGGCAGAATCTGCACATAACAGTTATTTTCAACTTGTATTAGTTTAAAAGTTGCAGATGAAATGTTTGTCATGAGGCACTTTAGTGTTTGATCATCTAAACTTAAAAAAAAAAGCAAAATAACATTTAATTTTTTAAGTTTAAACTCTTTAAAAACCGTCTTCTTGTTTATCAACATCATAAGCATCAACTTCACCAACTATTTAGAGTTTTCTAAAGTGGGGTTATGCTGAGCATCAGCAGCAGTCAGTATCTTACCGGAAGGAGAATCAAAAATTAGAGTGAAAAGTACTAATTTATTCACCACTGTAGCTTAAAATGACATGCTTCTTTTATTTACATAAAAATCTATAAGCACCTTAAGTATTTATTGGAACCCCAAGATTATTTTTATATAAATATATTTAAGAAATAAGCTTAAACAAACCCATATTTTGCTGCAGTGGTCATATTTATGAATGCCATGTTTGTTTGTTTTTTTTTTTTAGAGTGATTAAAATAAATTGGCTTCTGGGTCAAATTACATTCATTTTAAAGCTTTTTCCAACATTTTCACAATTGGTTCTGTTGGAGACGTTTTGTTTTTGATTTACAACTCAATAATAATGTTCCATAACATCAGTATCTTCTACTTGAAAAAGAAAAAGTTGCTCATAAGTTTCAAAGTTATATAAAATCTTAGTTATTTGATATGAAATCATGATTATAAATTTTAATAAAATTATGTATTTGACTTCCAGAGTAAATCATAGGTATCAAGGTCATAATTTAGATAACTTTAGATACAAAGTTGAGTTTGTGACTTAAAAGCTCAATTATGAGATTTGATTTAAAACGAGGGTGTACAGAAAATGGATGGATGGATTTAAAACAATAAATTGGTTTTTCAAATTAATAAAATTAAAAAAAAATCTAATTGTACAATTTAAAACAATAAATTTGATTTTCTGTCATAAGATACAAAATAATAGTTGTGCAAAATATGTCGATAATTTTTAGATTCTACTTCCAATAATTCTGACTTGCAAAACTAAATTTGAAAAAAAAAAATATTTAGGATTTTGAAGTAATCATTTAAAAAAAGTCATTCTGAGAAATAAGCAAACATTCTGTGATAAAACCAAAATGATGAGATCTGACTTTCAAAACTGAATTTTAAAGACATCATTTTGAAGTCATTTTTTTATGTATAAAACTAAAAGTCATTAGAATAATTTGAAGTCATAAGTTTGACTTTCAATTTCAATTGCATCATTGTGAGAAATAAGCAATAATTATTTGAAGTGAAAGCAGAAATATGAGATTTGTAGTCAGAATTACGAGTTTCTAACTCCTAATTGAGATTCAGTAAATTCTTAAAAAGGGACGGTGATAATTTTCCAAACTTATCCCTCCTGTCTCACATGGAAGCCGGTATATTCTGGTTTACAGACACTTCAGGATCGTCCCCTTCTGGTTCCTGCCCAGGGCCGTGAATCTGACGGCATCGCCCCTGCAGATGATGCTGTGATCGTTGTGGAAAAACCTCAGCACACGTTTAGTGCCTCTGAACAGCATTAAAACTCCATTCTACTGTCTGAGTGAACGCCTGTAGTTTCTGTGTATGCTTGTGTTTCATGACAGATGAATAAACATGCAGGCGATAAAAACTGAGCTGCGGTTTTCGTCACTAACGTCTCATCTGGTCTCTGCTGTGGCTCAGCTCACAGCGCTGCAGGGGAATCATGCAGCCATCAGCCTGAAAGGAGCAAACGTTCTCCATCGTCTACTTTAAATAGTTATTTGTTATATTACTCTGAATAAAAATAAATCTGTGCCTCTGCTGAGTTGTTTATGTGTCATCAAGTTGGTGTGAAATGTAACCTGCTGACCTCATCGTAGATATTTACAGAACAGAATGATTCAGTGTTTTGTTTTGTTAAAAATCATTAAACCTGCGGTGAAAAGTCAGTTTTTAGGGCCTCTACACAGACAAAAATAAAAAAGAATAAATTCGGCCAGAAAACTCATATTTTGAGACGAATGTAAAAAAAAATTTAGGAAAAAAAAAACAAAACATTAAAATTTCTAGTTTCAAAAGTCAAACATTTTTGACCTTTGAAATGGAGATTTTTATGTTTTTTCTAAAACAATAATGAGATTAATCTTGAAATTTCTGAGTTTTTTTCTTGCAAATTTTCAATTTTTCAAACTCAGAAATTTTCTGAAAAAAAAAAAAATTATGAGTAAGCTAAAAATTTTGGAAGTTTTTTCAAGCAAATTTTATACTTTTCAAACTCAGAATATTCTTGTTTTCTTATCATTTCTCATCTTATCATGTATAAAATAATGAGTGAAACTTCACTTCTCTATCTTGGAAAAAAGCCCTGCAGCTTGGGGACGTGCAGACTCGTGTTTTTACAGTGTAGGAAGGGAGGGGGACGTGTGAAAAACAGGAAGTGTGTGTGCAGGTGTCAAAACGCCCAGCAGAAAGACATTTTACTGTCATTTTTAAAATCCAACATGAAAGGTTGAAAAATTTATCCTATTTCAGAACTTAATTATGTCAGAGCTTTTGCATTAAATTATTATTTAGGGTTATTTTTTAAATGCTTTGCATAAAATAAACATTATGTTGTAGCATTTGTAGTTCTGCTTTCAGAAAAGAAAAGCAGCATCTCTGAGGCTCATTTAGCTGTTCTTCAGCGCCATCTAGTGTTTGTGACAGAAAGCAAACCAGTGGAGTTTGCTTTAGATTAGTTTTAGTTTCTGTGAGCCTGACCTCATAGATAAATAATGAAGCTGTTACTAGACAAAGTTTTAGCAGTTTATGTTCCCAGAAAGTTTGCAGTAAAATCTGATTTTACTGCTGAAGCCATAAACAAGCTTTTCCTTCTCTCCCATGATTCTTTTCTAACAGTTTATATGCTGTCCTCGCCCTGAGTTCTCTTTTTCTTCAGCAGCTAGACAGCCAGATAACGACGCTCCAATAACCAAACTTCTTTCCTTTTTTAGTGGTTTATTGAAGAGTGGCCTCTGACCACTGCCATCACTTTAGCCATCGTAAACTGAAACATACAAAACTGCGTATTAGCAAACGAACTAGCAAACGTATTAGCAAACGAACTAGCAAACGTATTAGCAAAAGCCCTTTTTGCTGCGAGCTAAAATAAAACATTTACACCAAAGTTACATAAAACAAAGAAACAATTAACCGATACTTACGAACAAATCTTGTCCGACACACATCCAACACACAAGAATAGCAAACAGCTTCACTATGAACCGCTCAGTGCTGCGTTCCGCCATCTTGGATCCATTTTCTTTTTGGCTTAGCGTCACTAAACAATAGAACAAAATATCCACCAGGGGGTGCTCTAGTGCAGTTTTCACTGTACTGGTCCAGCTTTACTTACAAAGGCAGCACAGTTTAGTAAAGCTCCTTGCTCAGAAAACTATCAAATTGTTGTGTCATTTTGCAGTTTTGAAACAAGCATTTTGTCACAAAAATTTTAAGTAACTATAAGATTTACTAAGACCCAAAAATAGCAGCGCTATAGTTGATTGTTTTCATAAGGAAACTGAAGCTACTGCTGCAGTTCGATCAGTCTGGACTTGGAGCTAACGGCTAGAGATAGAGAAGCTAGTTAGTTTTTTTTTGACAAGCTTACTTCCTGTTGAGCCTTGTTGTGTTATGTGCAATAGTAACATTTTAGGACCATTTGTAATTTAGAACCATAATTTTAAAAAAAATAAATACTTGACTTACTTTGGCAGAAATAAAAATCCTCTTCTGCACCATTAACATATCCACACATTTTTATTAGTTGCATTTATTTTCTTATTATTTTTAATTAAATAAAGATAATGATAATAGCTGTTTACATTTACGCAAGCAAAGTCGTAAAAACTAAGAACAAACTAGTTCACGGCAAAGAGCCGTTCAAAAGAATCAGTCAGGAACGGCTTCCTCTGATCATTCAGACAGAGCTGGGGAGTAACTACTTACATTTACCTACGTAATCTTTAAGAAATATACTTTTAGGAGTGTTTTTACTACTACTCAATTAAAAGTAACTTTATTATGAAGTATCTCTGCTCTTACTTGAGTCAAATTGATGGATTTTCTGCCCACTGAATGAAAAATAAACATGTTAAATTGAGAAATTCACGAGACAGACACCTGCAGTTTTTGTTGAAATTGTATTTTTTTTTTATTGAAACAAACTGATTTGGACATTTTTTTCTTTTGGCTGATGTTTTTATTTCTTGCTGCTTATATGAATTATCCTCTTTTTCGTCCTTAAAATACCAAAATCTCCGTCTCATTATGTCATTTTCAAACATGAAATAACGGTAATTTGATCACTTATTTTTCGCCAAATACTTTTTTATTCTTACTTGAATAATTTCATGAACAGCGACTTTTTAAGTTTACGTGGATAAAAATATGTCGAAGTGGAACTACTCTTGCTTCAGAACAGATGTTTTAGTACTCTGCCAGCCTCTGCATGCAGGAAAACCAGGTGTTTTCTTTCCACCGGTATCCGGTTTGAGCCATTATTATTTTTAAACACAATCCTTTGCTAAGCTAGCTGTAGCGTCGCACTTCGAGATGACGTCACAGTGAATAAACGGTAGTTTACGTGCAGTACCCGGCGGGCCACGAGGGGGCGACAGCGGTCCACAGTTTGATTAAAGAAACAGAGTCACTGCCACATAAACCACCGATCACAGCGAGTGCAAATCATGTGGTCGCATCCACCATCTTTCTGCAACACAAACAAACATAATGTGAAGAAAAGAATCAGATTGCCGGGAACAATGAGCATCTAAAGCCGTTGAAAACCAAACGTACCTGTATCGGGGAGAAGCAGTGAGGGCAGGGTTTGGTGTTGGTGGATATCCATTTTTCGCTAACACGCTGTTCAAAGGTGTAGCCAAAAACTTTACGGCCATATCTGTTTTCTAGGAGGCGACGCCTCTGCTTGCTGCCTTTAGCATAATCTTTCAATAGCGCCTGGATCCCGTCTGGAAAAAATTAATTATATCCTGAAACACAACCTGGACATTCTCTGATGTTCGGAAAAACCTTTCATTACAATTTTCTTTAAATGGTAACAATTTACATCATATAACTGGATTTCATTTAATTTTCATTAGTTTATTTCAAAGTGGTCTTTGAACTTTTTGAAAGATGGGCCAGAATCCCAAAGTGGAAAGTACTTAGGCGGCCATATTGTTTTTTAAGCTTAAATGCAAAATAATTGTTTTGATTTAAAAAACAAATCTGAATTAAACATGCAATAGCTTTTGTCTTAATAAAAGGCCTAACGTGTTGAGTATTTATTTTCAGTTTATTTGGTCTAAAAAAACATTTAGATTATTTCCAGTAATAAAAACCTTGGTATTAACCAAACTTATTAAAAGAATTGATATGTAATTTGTTTGTTTTTTTTAGTAAAAAGTCAGATATTTATGCCCTACTGACTACGAAATTCAACTTAAAATAACGCACGACTATAACAGACAGTGCAAAGTCTTTTTCTGTATAAATTTGAGATGACCACACAGAATTGTTCCAAGTGCCATTAATGGCCCACAAGCCAGACTTTGGACACCCCTAGTTTAAGGTAAATGGTTTTCTCAAATCGCTTAAGTTCAACCAAATCATCAGACTTTAAAGATACACAGAGGTTGTTGTTGTTTTTTTAACATGAAGAATGTAGAATGTACCTTCTGTCGTTGGTAAAGCTATCAGCAGATCTTTACTGTTCTCTGGAGATAAATCAGGTTCTTCGTAGCACTTGCTTGTTCCATGGTATGTTTTTTTGCAGGCTATGCAGAAAGCAAAGCTGCAGACAGAGCACATTCCTGCTGAGCTGGACTTCTCCAGAATCACAGCAGAACCGCAAGTAAGCCGAGGACAATACATGATGTCTAAAAATTAAAGATAAAAAATGAGAGATGAGAATGTGTGGTGTTCCTTTAAGCCTGAAATGTATCTGAGTGACCTCTAACACCTTTTTGAACAGGATAGAATAGCTTCTAAAAAAGCATGTTCATTAAATGTTTTGCACAATAACTCAATGTTTAAACCCGCATGTAAAAACAGCTGCAACATTATACAACCATACATCTTTGAAAAGCAGAAGCGAAACCTCCTTTGCAACCAACAATGCAGCAAGAGGTTCCTGGATTTTAAGTCTGTGTTCCAAATTATTATGCAAATTGGATTTAAGGGTCATAAAGATTTAAATTATTTGGTTGTGCTATTAAATTTATAGATGGTTTGTGTGTCAGGGCTCTTTGAATCACTATAATTAATTTCAGAGAGCTGGTTGGTTAGTTTGTCTGGTGAGCTCAATTAAAAGAAATCTACTTAAGAAGGATGTTCCACATTATTAAGCAGGCCACAGGTTTCAAATATAGTAAAATACTGTCCTCATTCAGTAAAAATTGTTTTATACTGTAATAGTTCATGACTTGAAAATTGTACTGACCATCATTTGCATTGACCATTTAAGAAAATATGAGAAAATATCACTTGCATAATAATTTGGAACACCGAGTATTGTCAGAAAGCGTCTGGCTGTTTTGTTCTTAAACGTTTAGGTTGTTTTCTGAAGCAGTTCAGACCTAAATGGAAACACAAAAATGTCCAAAATGTGTGTTTTGCATAATAGGTCTCCATTATATATAGGCGTACCGGGCATGTTGTCCAGGCTAGACTGAAGCAGAAGACGATCATATCTGTGAAAGAGCTCCTCTCCTACAAGACTTTTCACCTGAAGGAGGCATTAGAGACGCACAGAAGGGAAGAAGAGGGAATAAAACTCTATGCATGTATGAGATTTAATTATTTTCACCAAAACAAAAAGGATGAAAAATACTGTAAATTTATGGCTCATTACATCTTTTGAAATGTTTTTAAAAGTAATAACTACTTCCTACATTGTTGCATTAACTTTTCTTCTAATTCTATATTTTATATATTAGTGGAAACTGTCACTGTTGTGACAGTTTGGAATGATACAAGTTTAGCTCCTCTACCTTCTTCCAATGCTAACTAGAAATAACCAATCAAAGCGAGGAGGCGGGTCTTAGTGCTGCCAATCACAATATGGCGCGGCTTTGCTCAAGCAGCTAGCATAGCATGTCGTGAATGGTAACATTAGCGTTAGTGGAGCTAACGTTTATGGTTAGCGCTTTAGCGTTAGCTTCCACTAACTGCAGCATTTTGTGAATTGATTTTATCAGAGAGTCTCAAAATGCGACGTACCTGTGCAGGTGTCGGCGTGGCAGAGCACTCTACCTGAGGACAGGTAACGCCACGGACGTTCCCTTCCGTAATCTGGGCTTTCCAGAAATCGTCGAGACAGGCCCGGCAGAAGATGTGGCTGCACTCGTACAGCTGCACGCACTCAGACCCGAACCGGCTCGAGAAACACACGCCGCAGTCAAAGGGCGTGGCAGCAAACACCTTTTGTTTCTGCTCTGCGTCATGGATCAAAATCTGGGACAGGAGAATCTGAGATGCAGTCAGAGAGAGACCAGAGTCTCTTTGGTCTTCGTGTGGCGGGACGACTTCCTGTCCGGGCGGGACCACTTCCTGTCCGGGCGGGACGACTTCCTGTCTGGGCGGGACGACTTCCTGTCCGGGCGGGACGACTTCCTGTCCGGGCGGGACGACTTCCTGTCCAGCCGAAACAGACGCAGGAAGTTCAGATCTGTCTGCAGCTGAGGAAGAATGGTTCTGGTCAGAAGGAAGCTCCAGCAGATCGTGGAGGTCCAGCTGCTTCAGGGCTTCCTCTCTCAGAAACTGGATCCAGGAGAAGAGCACCACAGCGCCCCCAGTGGCCTGGTAGAGATCCGTGAGCTGATCACTCAGGGACTTAAGCTGAGACAGAGAAGCAAAAAACATGTTTTTGCAATGTTTATTTTATTTTAAACCAACATTAACTCTAATACATTGTTATAGTATTTTCCTTGGAGTTTGCAATTGCTTTCCGCTGGTCTTATAGGTTCATTTTCAATGTGGGCTTTGACTGGATGCAGAAAATGCTGACTAGGAATAAATTTCACTCACTCGTTTTTGGCGCCCCTGTAGCGCGGCGCCCATCCCTATACTTACCTTCAGTACATAACTTTTTATTTATTTAGTGTGTGACTGATCCCAGTGCATTGTTTCAGACGTTTTTCCATCACTGTCATTTATTCATTACCTGTGGGCGAGTCAGCCAACTGCAGGTGAGAGTGAAGGAGGGAGGGGCAGAGGATGGGTAATCTCCAGGAAGTTCAAAGGTCAGAAGCAGCGGTGGAAGGAAAGAGACGTCATACTGCCTTATTGTTCCACCTAGTTGGAAGGAGAAAAAAACAAGTTAATGACACTGATAGTTGCCTATTATGTTACGAATCATGTCTGATTTTGTATTTTTGCTTCCACAAAGATATTAGAAATGTTTTAATTCTTTTTTTGATAAATAAAAGAAAAAAGGTCGTGTTGAAGCAAGCAAGTGATTGGACTTTAGGAGCTTCATCTTGACTCAAAAGTGGCCGAGGATTTCTTTTGATAGCGACTGACAAATATATTTTGTTGAGGTTTTTATTACAGATATTCTACTGTACTAGCTAACTTGAACGCATCACGGAGTTAAAGTGCTACCGTAAAAGCCAGTGTAGAAGCGCAGCTCCTCGCAACATCGCACTTCTGCTCTGTTTTGCTCAGTTTTCTGAATTGTACCGTGTTTTAGGAGCACAGTGAATCCCGCCGGCAGCTCCACGGAAACTCGGAATTCTCCGGCAGACTTCGACTCATTTCGGAGGAACTCTTCCGAACCAAATATGCTCTGCAGGGCGAGCAGCTCGTCTTCCTGCTCCTCCAAGTCCGTATTCATGAAGTCCAGAGACGCTGGATTATTCCGCCGCTGCTCGAAATAAAATGAGCTATTTTTGAAACTACCTTCAACAAAATGATTAACAATGGCGACAATGTTTAAAATGGACAGAATTTACATGTCAGCTGTTTACTGTGTCCATCGGCTTCCTGGTGCATTTGGGTCCATCCCTCTGTGGACTCGCCTTATTAACCTGCAGGCTGATGCAAGGTTCAGGATCCAGCAGTAAAAACTCCACTGCGCGTCACTAGAAACGTTTGCTTCCTTATAAAGATGAAATCACTGCAGGTTCATAAACGGCATACTGAGTAAAAATCACTGAACAGCTTAGAGCCAAAATGTTTTACTTTAATTATGAATGGGGGCAAGAAGCATCCAGTGGCTTTTACTAAAATACATTTTCCAAACAACAAGACGTGGTTTGAGTTTCCAGTGACGCGCAGTGGAGTTTTTACTGCTGGATCCTGAACCTTGCATCAGCCTGCAAGTTAATAAGGCGAGTCAACACAGTAAACACTTCCTGCGTCTGTTTCGAGAGGGTCTTCGCTGCAGCCTGCAGTACTTGTCTGTTTCGGCTGGACAGGAAGTCGTCCCGCCCGGACAGGAAGTCGTCCCGCCCGGACACACGAAGACCAAAGAGACTCTGGTCTCTCTCTGACTGCGTCTCAGATTCTCCTGTCCCAGATTTTGATCCATGACGCAGAGCAGAAACAAAAGGTGTTTGCTGCCACGCCCTTTGACTGCAGCGTGTTTCTCGAGCCGGTTCGGTCCGAGTGCGTGCAGCTGTACGAGTGCAGCCACATCTTCTGCCGGGCCTGTCTCGACGATTTCTGGAAAGCCCAGATTACGGAGGGGAACATCCGTGGCGTTACCTGTCCTCAGGTAGAGTGCTCTGCCACGCCGACACCTGCACAGGTACGCTGCATTTTGAGACGCTCTAATAAAATCAATTCACAAAATGCTGCAGTTAGTGGAAGCTAACGCTAAAGCGCTAACCATAAACATTAGCTCCACTAACACGGTATACCAAGATGATACCTAGTGGAAGCTAACACTAAAGCGCTAACTTTAACAATGTTGATACTCACCATGTGTCAATATATATTGGTTGAGGATACACCGCCCTTATGCTCCCAAACAAAAACAACCAATGAGAGCCAAGAGGTGGGTCTTAGTGATGTCAACGAACCTTCTGCACTTGCTGCTAAATGTGCTAATGGTGGATAAACAACTTACCATTACAGGAAACTATTCATCTCTCGTCATCAGTGGCTATGCTAACTACCCTTTAGAGCCACGTTTGTTTTGTAGCTATGAGAAGTTAAGATCTGTGAATTCTGTTTTTTATTTCAGAGGACATTGTTTAATCTGCTATTGCCTATAAGAAAACAATAAAAAAAAATAATTTTCTATATGAAACCATGAATAAATGTACAATTGTTTTATTATCACAACAGAAAAGATGTGAGTGCAAGACTTAAACTCCCTCTCCTCTGCAGAAATAATGAAATTCCCTAAATTCCCAACATGTAACAGAAATTTATAACAGAGGTGAAACAAAGCTACATCAAGACCAATGTATCTTAAAAAATAAAATAAATAAAATGGCTTAGTCCTGAGACGGTGCATTTCTTTGGTTTGACATTTTGAAAATGATGGGAAAGAAAATCAGAGAAGAAAGAAGACATGAAAGACCAATAAGCTTAAAATTCTTTAAACTTGTTGGTATGTAAAACCCGTCAAATGAGGCTGTAGTTTTCCTTCAGGTGGACCTGGTCCGCAATGGCCTGCTGCGCCTTGCTGAGCGGTTTGGGCGGCTCCGGCTTGTATCTTATTATAGTTACGGTTTTCGGTTTGCGGGCTTTATTCAAAAATCTCCTCTGATGGGCATCGTGGTTAGCTGCATTTAAAGAAGGAGACAGACGAGTCAAATACACTGCTCACCTAAACAATAGTACGTATTTTACATTATTTATTAACCCAATTTTAACATTTTAGTCAGGCTGGGTGAGATGGCTCCAATCTTTTTCATACCACATGTGATTTTAATAAAAATATGTTTACAAACACAGAATTACAAATGGCAGAAAATATTTTTTAAAAGTGCCTTTTACTTCTGTCATTCCTTTCTGCATAGAATATAATATTAGCAGAATACAGACGCAATTTTATCAGGTCTTAAAATTAGAAGAAAAAGCCCTTGTTTTTTAACTTTCTTGCCTTTAAATATAAGAACATGAAATTAATTAATTTTAAAAAGGGGGAAAAAACCCAGAAGTGTTGAGTTTGGGCTCAGTAAACACGTAGCAATACAAACAAGAGATGCATAATAAGAAACATCATAATGAGAAAATCTTAAATTATAAATTTTTTTGTTATTTTTGATGTTGGAGTTCTCATAAATTTACTACTTCATTCTCCTTATATTATGACTTTATTCTAGTGAAAAGACTTTACTCTAAAATTATAATAATGAAGGCTGATTCCTATGTTTTGTTGTACAGGTGACCCAAATTCAAAGTCCAATTGAATAAAAGCTGTAAAAAGAAAAAAAAAAAAAAAAAAGCTTGTCAAACAAGATGGCCGCCCTGGGCATGCTGACATATTTTGTAACTATGGAAACTGTGATGGCCAAATCTATGGCCACACCCTGATGTCAAAAAAGGATGAGGGCCAGAACTCAATAAGCTTAAGTGCTGATTGGATTACACCACTAGTTCCTGCTGGCAGGGGGATATGGTAGTTTTGTTTAGATAAGTTTTATATTTAAGTAAACATTAGTATTTAAAGTTTATTTTGATTTTCATTTTTGGGGTCTTTAGTTTAGCCAAACTTAGCTGTACTATTTGTTTTGTGTTATTTGTATTCTTTTAGTTACCCCTATTGTGTCTTGGTCTGATCAGCCAGTATATAAACCCGTGTGTCATTTCTTTGTTAGGTCAGTTATGTTTGTTTGTGCAGCTAGTTTGTTTACACGTTTTTCCTGAGTTCAGTTTTGTTTCTTTGACCTCTTTTTATGAGCTCAGTTTATTTTTTGTCATTTATGATTTTTGGGTTAAAATAAAAACCCTACTTTTCCTAAATACATCCTGTGACTCCTCCTGTTTTTAACTCGGTCCATCACAGAAACCCAAGAAGCACATTGATGACAAAAAAGAAGTCAAGATTTTTCAAAAATTAACTCTTAAAAACCAAAAATGTGACGTATCACGCATGTTAGTAGTATTTTGTTATCATTAGATTCTAAGCCCAATTTAATTTTAATTCTTCTCCTCAGGGTATTTATGTCTAAATTTCATGTGCTGTGTAGTTTCACTGCAGTTTTGTTGATATCTATGGATTCCCACCTGCCATCGTGAGACACTCCTCCTTGTGACTTTCGTCCCAGGCTTTCGATTTGCAGGCCTTGGAGCAGAAGTTCACCTTCTGGCAACGGCCACAAGGCGCCAGCTTCACAAACGCAGAGCGGCCGCAGTAATAGCAGAACTTAAACGACGGCTGCCTGAGGAAGGATTCACAGTGGCGGGGTTTGAGAAGTGCAGTGTGAAAGGCTGACTGTAGAGAAGGGATATAAAAATGGTGTGTACTTCGGAGGTTTGGGTGATGCTTTTCCATGAGCCCAACGCTTGCTTGGGGTCTCTTCCTCCAGACCTGTGGGTGTTATTAGTGTTTATTTAGTCACTATTACAACTAAAAAAACCCTCATACATGCCACAAAAGTCAAATTATGTTATCAATAGAAATGATAACAACCTATGACACTGCGTGTCTGAATATTTCAAGGAGACATATTATGTCAAATAAGAGTAAACACAAAGTCCAGGACTTACAGAATTATATTTTGACATCAAAATATTGGAAAAGTCAGTCTAGCACTGAATCAATTAATCACATTAATTGTCAATAATAATCAACTGACTTAGTCATCCATTAATCATTGACTGGAGTATACAGACTCAAAAATCTGCTGAAAGTATAACACACACAGAGCAATAATTAAGCCAAAATTGTACAAAAAATATAAACATTTTGCATTACAGATAAAAAAAAAACCTTTGCCTGAAAATATGTTCCACGCAGAACTTCTCAAGTGGAAGTTATTGCTCTCCAACGATTAATTGATTAATCTACTACTTGCTTAATCTACTTACTCTTAAATTACTTTACAGAAATAAATAATAACTTGCATACGTTTTGCAAATAAAATGTTGCATTTACCAGCCGACTGAGGGGATTGCTCCAGATCTACAGCCTTCTTCTGCATCAGACCCATATTCTGCCTCAACAGATTCGCCATTAGAGCCAGAAGTTGGCGCCATTTCTTTACTAGATCCCTTTCCTGCATGTTCAAGGCGTGGAACGGAGTGTGAGCAAAACGTGGATCCTAAAGCAAATACAGATGGAAGCACTTACAGCAAATCAAATCATTTTTAACCTCTAGAGGCAAATTATGAGATGGTGCCACAGGGTTACCAGCTGGAAGGTGAAGTATGCAAAGTCGATCGCGGTTCCCTCCACCTCGCCCACTGGAACTAGCTTCAAGATATTAGCACCAGCCTCGGCTAACATGTCCAACTAAAAAGACACCGAATTTTATCTTATTACATCAGCCATACATTATTTACATTTGTTTGTCCGTAAAAGGGGAGAGCAATTTAGTTATGGCCCAAAATGTTTACACTGAAAAAAATATTTTAAGTTTTAACACTTTTTTATTATTCAGTTAAATTTTTTCTGTTTCAGTTTTATTTTTTTACTAATTTTATGGCCCCAATTTAGCTCCATACAGGACACAATGTGGACAGATTGCAACCAATTACAGAGCAATACAAGAAAATGTGCTTTTAAGATAGTTTTGTCTTATTTCAATTGCAATAATATATTTGTACTCTGTAGTAGACAAAATTATTGAGTAAGGTTTTGCAGTGGATAGCTGACATTTTTTAATCCTTCATTCAGTCCAGGAACTTTATCACATTATATATATTATTTCTAAATATATGGATGATTAAAAGACTTTATTTCTGATAATTATGATGATTTTCCACTTACAGTTAATAAAATTAAAATGTTTTATGTCAAGAATTCCTTCATAATGATGAAAAAATATTAGTTATTGGTGAAATAATCTGCAGGGAAAAATGTGTTCCACTGCCAGATTATTTCTCCTATAACTGGTATTTTTTTCATCAGTATTAAGGAATTATTTACTTAAAACAAGTTCCTATATCTTGCTGAAAACTCACTTTTAAATTAGTTTTATCTTAGTTTGAATTAAGATATTTGCACTAGCAACTAGACCAAAATACTTTGTAGGATTTTGTGTTTTTGCAGTGTAACTCTTTATGGCGTGAAATCACAACTAACTGTAAATTTGCATTTATTTGAAGATGCATCTCTATGTTTGAGTTTACCACTTTGATTCTGTTGCCACCTGAGCGGTAGTTGAAGTTGGCGAGGGCGCAGAGAGCACTGCCCACCCTCGGGCCCAGAGGTAAGTTAGGATCTGCGCCTGCCTTTAAGATCTCCTCCACTGCCTGAGTGGAGACAAGACGGCAACATGGTAAGTCTTAAATTTATGCAACCGTTGCCCTGAAGGAGGGGGCGGCGGTACCGCGTCATTGCCGCTCGCTATGGCCAGGGAGAGGGGAGAGTGTCCGCTCCAGAGGAGGTCGGTCCTGGCTCCGTGGGAAAGCAGGAGCTCCACCACTTTACAGGCGTTCTGCAAAACACAAATCAAATACATTTCACACGATGAAGGATGTGTGCAGCTGTGAGGGCGTGAACTGTTCTCAGACCGAGTAGTCCTCATTTCTCTGGCAGGCTATGTGCAGGGGAGTTCGTCCCCCATCTGTCAGATGCAGTTCCTCAATCACCTCTTCCCAATCTTTATCCCCCAGGAACACCTGAAAAGACAGAAACATACTAACTTTACACTTTAACCTCCTTTATTAAACGGGGGTCATGTTAAAAGGTGAAAGTAAACATGCACCAGATCCGATTGGTAGATCTCTGCCTGGTCACATGCCCGACAGTCGGGTTCGGTAATGGCGTGCAAAAGCATTTCGGTAATTTGTGCACATTCAGGACCGTGCAACGCTGCAGCAACATGGAGGGGATAAAACCCTTTCAACTACAGAAAGGAAGAAAAGAAACAGCATGCTGGAGGTAATCAAGTGAAGACTGAGATAAACTATACATTACGTAAAATATACGACCTATATTACACTCCAAATTAAATTAATCTAATAGCATCATCTCACTAGGGCTGAAATGATTAAGCCAAATAATTGTGATTAATCGATTATTGAAATAATGGTCAGCCAATTTAGTAACTGATAGATGATAATTACATTAGCAGCTAACTGTGCTAATGTAATTAAGCCAGAACTAAAATAAAATATTCATTACACATTTAAGACAAAAAAAAAGATAAAATCAAAGTTTTTCTTCACTCTGCATTTTTCATGATGTTGTTTCTGTTAACTGTTTTACAAAGATTTTCGAGGTTAAAAAACATAAATAATTTACAGAGGAGATCTCTACCTGCAATGGAAGGCGAATATCAGTACGAGCTCCACACAAGAGCAATTTATGGACGACCTCGGCGTCGCCCGCCATGATGGCCAGGAACAGGACGGGCAGAGGGACCCTGCAGCAGTTGGGGTTGGCTCCGCGGTCCAGCAACAGCATCAGGGTTGTTAAACGAACACGAGGCCTAGCCGAACACAAACAGCGGTTCTGTTGGCGTTAACAAGCTACATTTTAGACTTTTAAAACATTTTTAACGTCCGCTTAAAGTACATTTCACACCAAATGTAAACGAGTGGCAAAAATGAACACCGAACAACTGCTGATACATTTGCGCACATCCTACATTAATGGGAAACTAGCTAATTCTAGCTAGCTAGAAATTAGCTGCTCGCGAGCCGACTCAAGTCACGTGACTACGATGACGCAATACAAAAAAGACCATATTTCTGCCTAAACGCTCATACGTTTGGAAATTAATGTCTGAGTTATAAAAGTCAATAATTTTAGACTTTTCAAACTCTGAAATGTATTTTTTTTTGTCCTGAGAAAATGTCAGAGATGAAGCTAAAAATGTTTTGAGTTTTTTAGTGTAGAAAAGTCCTGAAAGAACAAAAACTACATACAAGATGTTATAGTCCTGCTACAGCAAAATTTAAGATCTGCATTTAACATGTTTGTATGAAAAATTAGAGCCACTGGCAAAAAAATTCAGACTTTTTTTTTTCAGAATTCTGACTTTAATCTCAAAATTTTGAGAATTAAGATCAAAATTCGGAGAAAAGAGTGGTCCTACAACTGTATGGCCAACTTCATCATCATCATTAGACATATAACAAAGGAGCAGCATGTGACGGGGGGAATGATAACTGACTCGATTTCCTCGACAGTCATTTTGCATATAATCTCCTGTGAGTCACACTGCGGGGGTCGCGTAGCCAAAGTCAGCAGCTCAGCCGACCGCAGCAGCGTCTCTTCTGATTCAGCGATGTAGCTGCTGCAGATGGAGGAGGTGGAGTCAAGCATCTGACTCTGGGTCAGATCGTGGTCTTCGCCCTGCTGCAGACAGAATCACACAGCTTGCACAAAAACCCAGAAAATAAAGGAGAATGGGTTCAGCGTGACCTTCGTGCTACCTGCTCTGGGACATCCTGCTGGCTCCCCAGAGAAATGTGTTCGCCCAACTCTTCAACGGTGATTCCTCTGTTTTCAGTCTCGGTTAAATTCTCCACATCTCTGTTGAGCTCATCCTTTAGCTTCTCTACCTCACTGTCCACATCCTCTCTAACACTCTGCTCGTCTCCAGATTTGTCTGTGGCATCGAAGCTTTCATCCGTTCCCGTCGCTTTCCTCTCCTCCTCCTGAAGTTGCTCAGAGTCTGCAGGGATTTCGCCATTTTGGTCATGTGAGACGCGTGCAGGCGGCTCTTCAGATGCCCTGCAAACAAAATAAGCAATTTTGTGTTTTTCTAAATCTGAAGTAAAAAGTGAGTTATGTGTATTATTTGCAACAAGATCTTAAATGATTAATTATGATTAATTAATTGTTGAACTAATGGTCAACTAATTTAGCAACTGATTAAACATAAACTGAAGGATACAGATTATAAAAAGGCTATTTTCCTGAAAGAGCAACATATTCAGTGTCTTTAGTCAGAGGCTTCTTCAAATTGGCTGTACTACAGACTGCTATAGGAGCTATTTTCTGCCGACAGTTGCCACTAACTAAAATAACTGAATAATCAGAATTAATATGAGTTACAACAACATTTAATTTCCCTTTTGGATCAATAAATTATTTTTAATCAATGTTGACGTTAGGAGTATTTTGGCTGCAGATGCTAGATGATAAATTGTCCCAGAAGTTATTGCAATAAACAATAATATTGTTGAGTTGAGACCATCTTCCAAGAATGTAATGATAATAATGGCAGAATAAAACATGAGTACATTCTCAAAGATCAATAAATTTTAAATTCTATGAAACATTTAACATTGGGACTGAAACTCATTTTAAAAATCTAAAATAAATAAACAAAACAACAAATAAAATGAATCATAAAGTCTTTTTAAAAAAGGGGCAAGTTGAGATCAAAACATCAGACTGAAGACTTTAGTCATTCAGTTTTTGGAAGAAAGAGAGAAAAGAGAAAAACGACAAATTGTGCAAATGGAAATTATGGAGTTTTAATTTCTCATGTGGTTAATTGATTTATTGCTTTTAGCCACAAATAATCAAGCGTTCACTAAGGAATTCAGGCAATAAAATGTTTATTTTCTTATTTAAAATTAATAGTTTAAATTTATTTCTAATAAAAAATATGCTGAAGTGGTTCAATAAAAAAAATCATATGCCCTTTTTTTGATTAATCATTAGAATAATAAATAGAAGAATATTAAATAACAGCTGCAGCCCTGTCATATTCTCCAAACAGCTTTTAAGCAGAAGGTTTCTATTCGTGAGGTGATTGTGTCGGCGCATGCTTACTGCTCAGTGAGCTGGCTTAAACTGCTTTGGTCCGCCATATTCTGATTCTGGTTCTGGTTCTGATTCATGTCAGTAATCAGTGATTTGATGTTCAGGTCCGTCAACTGCGATGGGACGTCATCCGGGTTGACCGGAGAACTGCTCTCCTCAGCCACAGACATCGAAACCTCACAACACATGACAGAAACGCACAAATGGGAATGTTTTTCAAGAGCAGCCTTTGTTTTTGTGGGGCTACAATTGATGTGACACACAGTTTCAATCAGACACTTGAAAAAGAAGTAAAAAATATGTCTTATTGTCATCTTATTATTGTCACAATATTGTCCATATCTCCCAGCATGCAATGCGTTTTCTTACCGGAGTGTCAGCGGGCGGCTCGATCAGAGTGGACTTCAGAGATTCAAAGGGATAGTAGAGGACGTAGCACACAGCCAGGGCGCTCATTCCTTCGTCGTTCATCTTGTCAATATCAGCACCGTTATCCAGCAACAGATGGATCACATCATTATGGGAGTTTACCTGACAGGTGGAGAAACACAGATGGTGGATGTTATTGTTCACGTTAGGAAATTTCAACGCAGAGGGACAAAAAGACGATTCTTCTACATCCCAGCCAGAGTAGAACGACTTTCTCAACTAAATGAAACTGGAAAAATTTGCCTGTAACAAACAAATCTGCTACAAATTTCACAAGTTAAACAGATTCATGTGTTTTGTAATATGAGTATTAGGGCCACGCTAAGAAAGAATAAAAAAATAAAATTATGGGAAGAAAGTTTATTCCACAATTAAAGTCATGGGATTATGATTTTATTCTCATAATTGTATTTTTTATTTTCATATCATATTTTTATATTTCAGCTTCATTCGTATATTTAGGATTTTATTCTCATAATTCTATACCTTTATTCTCACATCATTTAAATTTTTTTCCCCTCATAAATATGAAAATATTTTTTGTAATAGAACGAGTTTATTTTCATAAAGTTTTAACTTTATCCTCAAACAAGTTTATTCTTTAACACTATCACTTTATCTTTATAAATATGATGAAGATAAACAATTTTTACTCAATATTTTTAGCTTTTTTTCATATCATTTCAACATTGTTCTCAAATATCATTACTTTGTTCTCATATCATAACTTCATTCTCATAGTATTTAAATTTAATCCATGTAACATTGACTTTATTCTCATAACTTATGTTTTAGTTTTTTCTTAGTTTGGACCTAATACTCAGTTGTAGATTTGTTTGGGCAAATAAGAAATTTAGTTTCTCAAATTTCAGTCCACAATTCACTTAGATGGAATAAAAATTTCATTTTCCACCATTGTTCTGTTTGTGGCCCGGAGAAAGAAAAACCTAGACACGCTCCTGCAGAGGAGGAAAACTCAAACTGGGAGATGTTACGGTTGCAGCGATGAGCGGGGTTTGTCCCCGTCGGTCGGCTACATCCGGGTAGATGGCGCCGTCTTGGAGGATCTGTGACACGGCGTGCAGCTCCCCTCTGAAGCTGTGCTGAATCAGCAGCTCCGAGCTGACCTCCAGAGGCCCTTTGGGCCCAAAGCCGTCCCCCTTCAGAGAGAGGAGGCCTTGGACGTTCCAGTCGACAGTTTCAGTCTGCAGCCTGAAACAAACACGCAGGTAGAGGTGAAACAGATGCTTCCTCTCCATACAAAAACTTGTGAAGTCGGTTCCCACCCTCATCAAACCTAACAAAATTGGTACATACGTGTGCTGCTATCACGTTGAACATGTCAATAAAAAAGTACACAAAGAACATTTTGTGCAGCATAAACAGTCGAACTGATTTGGTAAATGTGAGTAGGTCAGGAGGTCGACTTCACTGTAATTGTGTCTAACCTGTGTTCCTGTATGTTAGCCTTCATGCGGATGTGTACAGGAAACTCAGATAACGGATCCCTTTTGTACCCCTGGTATGGATTAGCTTCTGGCTCCCACTTTTCACCATGAAAAACTTGATCCAACTCTCTTTTCCTTCCAGGAGGAAGTGGCAAGTGGTCGCCATCTGTAGAGTACCTCTCCATGCCGGGTGGATAGATGAAGCTTTCGTCTGACAGCAGATCTTCGTCTACGACTGTCTGAAGTCGGGTTAGAAACAGACGTGAT
This sequence comes from Poeciliopsis gracilis, assembly GCA_911649635.1. Lineage (NCBI taxonomy): Eukaryota > Metazoa > Chordata > Actinopteri > Cyprinodontiformes > Poeciliidae > Poeciliopsis > Poeciliopsis gracilis. The sequence continues at coordinate 546,614 of CAJVRI010001168.1, read as the reverse complement.
AGAACAGAAGCTGACAGAGTTTACCTGTAAGCCTGCAAGGGATTTTGAAGCAAAACCATGACAGCACATACCTCAATGAAGAAATGCTCGCGATCAAAGGACAGCATGAATGCAGCATAATCTGGAAAATTGAGCAGACTAAAGCCTTCTTCTAAAGAGGAGCAGAGTTTCAGCAGGCGCTGCCCGATCCACAGGCCCACATCCTGGCTCCCATCTGGATAAGTGAGAACACCGGGACCAAACCTGTGGTCACTGTGGTACAAACCCTGAATATGTGGAAGGAGAACATGCTTTTTTTTCTACAGAATTCACTTCTTTTAAAATATAAAACAATAAATGACTGAAATAGTCCGAGGCTCACCTGAAAGATGGCTCCACCTGGGTAGTTTAAACACCCATATCCTTCCTTTCTGTTTAGGTAGAACTTGCCAGTGAACTTGTGGCCAGAGGGCCAGTAGTACTCTCCATCGCCATGTTTGTAGTCCTTGTAGAAAAACCCCTCATAAAACTACAAAAATCCACAGGAAACTTAGTAAACGAAACACCGGCAGTTGGCGAAGCTGTAACGTCACATTACCTCGCCGTTTTTCCAGCTGTAGCGCCCTTTCCCATGTTTGAAGTCGTCTAAAAACTCGCCCTCGTATTTCGACCCGTCGGGCCATTCCTGAACACCGAAGCCTTCTCGCCTCTCTTCGCCGAACTCAGCGACTTTCCTGCCGCCATTGCCGCCGCCTTCCCTCTCCGTGTCTGGAACAATTTCACTGCTTGACGGCATGTCTGCCATTATTCTGCTGCTTGAATTTGTTTTAATGTGATGATAAATATCTCAGACTACAGCTGCAGATACATTTCAGTAAAGCGGGTTGTTTATCTGCGTGATAAACGTCAACTGTTGGATGTCAGATGTCAGTAATCATTTTACTGTCAACATTGGTTGTCATGACAACGGGGAAGCGCGAGCAGACAGAAACTTTTCACGCATGCGCATGTGGAAGGACGAAGGAACCTTATTAAATAAAAATACGTAGTTAAAAAATTATTGAAAAAAATAAATGTTTAAGTAATGTATTTCATAGACTATTTTAAAATGTATATAAATAATTAAAAATAAACTTATATTAGCCGATGCAGATAATTATAAAATGAAATAAATGCATATTTTTATTTTATTGTTCCTGTTTCTACATCATCACTGTGAAATATGGTGTAAATATATTCACATTCATAAACAGTAACTTAAAATCAAAACTTTCATATAATATTGCCATGGCAGACAAGGAGAGCCCAATAAACTAGAATTTAATCAGTAAGTTTATTTTTTGTTCTTCACTGATAGAATGTAATAAGTAAAATTCTTTCATATTGTTAAAATGGAGAGATATATTTCAAGCATTCATGTAAATTTAGAAGTTTACAACTTACTGTCAGTGAAAATCCTAAAACCAACATCTCTGAAATGCTAAACATACATAATGTCAACAAAAAATGAAGATATTTTAACACTTCAGAAGTATCTGCACATTTTGGACACAATTTTTTTAAACTTTGTATCATCTCTGCAGCTTGCTACCATGCAAAAACTGGTCAGCAGTTATAAGGAGTTAATTGCTGTAATGTCAAAACATTTGCTACAAAAAAGCTATTAAAAACAATTCAATGTTTTTTTAAGAATTGTTGTGACACTGCATATAGCAGATAATTATTTTTTGTTTGCATTCTGTGTTTTTAGAATGATAAAAACAGCAGCAGACATCATAAAAACAGCTGTCAGAGTTGAACCATTTCATCCATTTATTAGTCAGTTGTTCAATCCAAAAAAGATAATTATTTAAAAACACTCAGATTATATTAGGTGTTTATAAACAGCAGTGATCAGAAAAGGCACCACGACAAAGCAGACACTCAGTGCATACCTACAGTATTTACAACAACTTTGTACTTTTATTTTCCCACAACCATCAGGGGCTGTTCAACTTGTAACATTATCAGCATTTTTCTTTAAGGTCAAAGGTTAGCAGAATAATGCATTATGGATACTTTTTTTTTCAACATAAACTTGCTTTAAGTCAAATGAGGTTAGTTAATTTTAAAATTAATCCATTTGATTAAACAGTACAAAGCTACATACATTATAAACAGACTATATTCTGACCAAAAAACAAAGAAATTCTGCCAGGCGAAATGAAACATTAAAGGATAATTTGTCACTATAAATGTGCATAAAGTAAAATAAAAGGCAAAAATTAGGTACAGGTGGTTTCCCTTCAGTTTTCTAATCAGGAAGTTGAGTTGTGTTGAGTGCAGGACTGAGTGACATGAGATGAAGTAACATGGGGGATTTCTCAGGCGTTGCTCCTTTCATCTATTGTAAAGGTTTCCATTGGACCTTTGCTCAGGGCTTTAATGTCTTCCAGCAAACTGATGGGGGTCAAGATATGAGAAGAGCCTGTACAAAGATAAAAATTATTCATTTTGTGTCTAAAATAAACAAGGAGGAACAATTAAGCAGGTCATAAAAAGCATGAAAGGGGATCTATTATGCAAAATTCATATTTTAAATTTTTTTATTTATTTATATTTTTCATTTTTGTCTCAAATGCTTTTGAAACAGGCTAAGTACTTAAAAATAAACACCTCGCTGGTTTTTGGCAATAAACCAGCTAAGAGTTTGGGGATGTGGCCTGCAGGAGCTTATTAGGTTTTAAAGTGACAAGAGGCCCTAAAACAGCTCATTTTAAGAATGATTTTGAGCTGCTGTAATGGACATGGTTCATATCGCCCATTGACCCATCCCAGCCTGTTCAAGGAAGCACAATAGGTCACGTTTAAGGCAAAATTGAAGTTGAATGAATGGCAAAACCAGATCAACTCCAGAGAAATCGAGTTGTTTTTAAGAGAAATACTAACCCACGATGACCTCACAGGATTTGACCGCCTGTGTGACCTCGTAAGCGCAGCGCATCTCAGAGTAGGTGATGCCCCCAATAACAAAGATGATGAGGCGTGAACCAGTGCGGCGATCATCCTGAGTGCTGGGTTTGTTCCTCTGGCGGGCGCTGAAGAACATGCATGTTAGAAAATATAGGAGTTCAAGCAAAAGAACAAGTCTATTCCAAAAACAAAAGAAGACATTTTGGCCCTCAGTCCAGCCAAATAAAGTTTGTTTAGAGTCACAAATGTTACATGACTGATCATTTTTGAGAAATTCCTATGCTAAGTTCTTCAATGGAGTGTTAATATTTGTGGAAACACAGATTCCAATATAATTACAAGAAAAAAATATCAAAATATTTATACTTTTAGTGTAAATCTGTTCCATGAGACGACTGAAAAAATGCTAAAACCTAATTTGTTGTTATATCCTGATTTAAAAACATTAGTTGGGCACTTTATCGTTTCTAGCCAGGCACCACTGTAGGAGGTCCAAAGAGCCCTAAAGTTACTTTTAAAGTAACAATGCAGAACATCAGAGTTGCAAGTAAAAATAAATGAGAAATGAATCCCGGACAAGCCCCCCATTTGTTACCAACTTGGCTTATAGTTGGCACCAGAATAAGACAAAACCTGACTTACTAAAATTTATTTGTCAAAAAACTGTTCACTGTGAAAAGATGAGATGATTATGTCAATAATAGAAAAAACATTACTAACCTAATCACCACATTATAGGGAGGAACAAACATGCCAAACACAAAGCCCTGCATATTCAAAATGTGAAATAAGATCAGGCTAAAACTGAAATACTTGTGACTGCCCCTGCCTTTGAAAACATTGGATATCTTTTGAAATTAATGACCGTTAGCGTGATAACTTGCCACCTTTACGCCTATAGGCTTTTAAAATGGTGTTTTTGAGGTATTAGTTTGCTAAATATCTGGGCAATTGCACTTATTATGCACAATTTTTTTTTTAGATCTTGCTGTTTTGATGTTGAAATTTGAATGATGCATATCAATAGTTTTTTCCTGATGGCCCACCTGACAGCGCCAGAGCCATTCCAGGCAGCGGGACACTCTGATTGGTGCGGCCAGTCTTTGGAGTCCAGTTTGTTCTCCACAGCATCCTGAAAATAATAAATGTTTTACATTATTTTTTGGAATCAAGACATAAATCTTCTCTGCAGCATACATAAAATAATTTGTATAATCAGAAAACACAAACAGTGAATACAAGAAGCATTTTTCATATTATTTTATTTTTCTAAGATAGCTCCCCAGACCAACTTTAATTCATTATTTACCCTTTATTTGCTCTAATGGTAGAAGGCAGAGTTTTAATTTCAGGGGAATTTTTAATCAATTTATTGATGTTCTCATGGAACAAAGCCTGAGTAAAGGTAGTATAGAAAAATAGCATTTCTATACTGTCAGTTTTTGTACATTAAATTTATCATAATGAGCTAAAATTCTTATATAAACACATTTTTCAGAATAAATGCTGCAATAAATGCTGACCCCTACTATCGGTATAATTAACTTAATTATATTAAATTTAAGTACTCAGGTAGTGATCAGATGAATCTGATCAGAAGGAAGAAAAATTGCCAACAAACAGAAACATAAACCTAAGAGAGCGTAAATTTTGTAATAAATTACCATCTACTGGGGGATTCCTTGAACGCTGAGTTTCATATTAATGTCTGCAAAGTGAATTTAAAAAATGTTCAGAGATGATTTTTACTCTTCCTTTTTTCTTTTTGCCTGACAGATTTCATAAATTAAAGCCAAGAAAGTTGCCAGAAAGCCTGGAAGTTGTGTTTCAGAGAGGATTTTTCTCTTTTCTATAAACAGTGATGTGGCCAGCAGATGAAGCTGCCGACAGTTTGTTGCGTTTCATTTGCTCTCTGACCTCCATCACGTCTTTGATGACTGGAGTCCATCTGGAGAGGTTGTACGTCTCATCTTGGGATCGATCTCTTCGGTTTGGTTTGCGGGAGAAGAAACTGGGCTGAACACAACAGAACAAAGATGAGCTATGTGGTGGTTAAAGTGTGGCCCGGGGGCCATTTGGGGCCATTGGAATAGTTCTGTGCGGCCTACAACTGCTTTTTAAAACACTGAAGGGTCACATTTTTCCTCAAAAATTAAAAATACTTTAAAGGAGCAGCATTATGCGTTTTCTGGGAACATAGCATAATCAAGTAAGTTAACTTGTGTTATTATGAAATGAGACAAGTAACTTTTCAGCAAGATATTAGAGCTTATTTAAAGTCAATACCTCCTTACTATTGACTTAAAATAAACTCCTATTTCTTGCTAAAAAGACCAAAAATACTTTTGTTTTTGCAGAGTTGCTCCTCTATTAACCTCATTATCACGTTTTTAGCAGTGTTTCACTGAGAAGTAGCTCCTACAATGAGCTCAGCAGATTAACAATTTCACCAGGTGTTTGCCAATTGCTGGTGGCTAGTCTGAAGGAGCTTAGTGGGGGAGGAGCTGCACCTCGAAGGCGGGGCTTGGTCCAACCAGGCGATTTGAACAGCTGCATGATAGGCATGGAGATTAAAGGATTTAATGAAAGAACCAAGGGAACACTAAAAATGTTCTTGCTTAATTTTCTGGCTTTTAGAAAATGTAAATAATTGTATTCATTTTCTAAACAAGAAAAGTTTCGGAATTTAACTTCAAACAACAAGAAAAGTTAGACTTTTTATTAGTTATATGAAAATATCTGGTTTTAACTTTAAAAAACATTTTCCAAATTTAGGCTATTAAACGTTACAAAAACTGCAGTTGAAGATGAAGCACTTTCCAGGACGTTATGCTGACATCCAGCACTTTCTTAATTGAAATTCAAGCATTTTCAAGCACCTGTACGAACCCAGAAATGACCGTTTCTGAGCTCCAAACAGAGTAAAAACTTCATTTTCTATTTTTAAATCACAGATTGGAGATAAAGGATAAAACTTTTTTACATGCGATGTGATGATGGGGACGCCCAGTTCTTTCCAGTTCAGGATAAACTCTCGTTCGTCCTCGATTTTAACGTGCTGGATAAATTTGTTCAGGTTCTCATCTGTGGTTCCTGTTTACAAACATCAAAGCAGAATCAATAAAACATTGATTCAACACTTTACTTAGTTTTATAAAACAAACTGTGCTGTACGGATTCATTGCAGTCAACGGATGCTTTGCAGGGCGAGATGAATGTTTTACCGCTCAGGCTGAAGATGTAGAGCAGCACGGCTCTGATCTTGTCATGTTTGCTGAACGGGTTGAGCAGCACCGGCAGCAGAGTCCTCATTGGGTCTTTCACCTTTGTCCCGTCCACGTCAGAACCGACAGCGAGGTCCTACACAAAAAAACAAACATTTAACTTCCTAAAAATACAAATATTATCCAACGGGTGTGAAACTGAAGGCGCATGGGCCACATCAGGTACGCTGTAGCTTCTTATGTGGTCCTCTGCACACCACAAGGACATGACAAAATATCATTATTTTATTAAAATATTTAATCAAATCAAAGCAGTTTTTATCTCTTTACTTCCAAATTACACCAATCAGTCTCTCCAGTTTTTCACAATTCTATGATTTACAATCCTAGGGATGCACAATATATCTGCACTAACATTGGAACCACCCGATATTTGTCATTTTTTAACATATCAATATGAACAATAAGTGTTTATCGTTATCTTTTTATTATCCAAAACGGAAGTAAAAAATATTAAGTATTGGTAAATATCAGTTATTGGCCATAACAATAATACTAACATTAGCTATAGGTAAACATGTTTATATCGATGGATGCCTCCCTAAATTATTTAATTTTCCTTTTAGATCAACAAAGTATTTTAGAATTTCACTGTGCAAGTTTATCATTGTGACTTTATTGCTAGTTTTGTGCAAAAATGCTCAGACGTTGGGTTAACGTGATACTAACTCCAACCTCCAGGTGGCAGTATTTCTTACTTCTACTCCGCAGCCGCCTCAATCTTACTTGATGTCAAGTTAAAGTTTGTGATTCATGCAGCAAGTAACAAAAAGTCACATTCCTGAAACATGTTTTGCAAATATTTACAATTAGCACCAGAAAATTAGTGATTCTGACTCCAAAAATTTACAAAAAATTATATTAATTCTGTAGGGATAGATTAATGTGAAAAGATGTTCAGTATTTAATTTAAATAGTCATCAAATGCAGACACAGATAATTATTATTTTAAGTTTGTCAATGGATTTTATCAACGCATTCTGGCATGACCGGCCCTTTAAGAACACTTATGATGTTGGTATTTTCCAAAATAAAAATGATTTTGACAAACACTGCTCTACAACTGTTCTAGATCCAAAATGAGGAAAGACATTAAATGGCTGGCTAAGTTCCCACACAAGTTCAATTTGAGAGAATATTTTGAAACATAATTTCACATAAACCACAGGCGAAATTCAGGAACAGAAACAAAAAGCCAAGTCAAACACGTATGTGGAAACGTACAACCAAGAAAAGGAAGAGAAGATTTTGTCTTTCAATAAGATGCAAACTACAGGATAATAAAAACACAATCTTAAAAAACATTTAAATTAGTAAAAACACACACAAAAAAAAAACCCTGTTAGTCTAGTTTTTGACACTTTCCACTTCCCGTATTTAATTTCCATCCAATCTTTTTTTTCACTAATTGGCCACTTTTTCCCTGCTATTCACACTTGATAAAACATCAAAAAAATAAATGAATTAATGAAGTGGAAAAAATATTTGTATGAACTTAATTCACTAAATTACTCGAGAAAACCTGCAAACCCAAATGATCAAAAAGTAGGGTGGAGCCTTTATCGCATCGTTAATCATTTATCATGAAAGATTCTTCATAAGATTTTTGATTGATTGATCACAATAAATTCTCTCCATCTTCTCTATTTTAATTTTCTCAACTTTTTTCCCTGACAGCATCAATAAATACCAGTAAGTTTGATTAAACGAAGTCTCCACATTCAGGTTATCAAAAAGTCATATCAAAACAGGAAGAGTGCTAATGCTAACATTAGCATGGTAGCATTAGCGCTCTGTATACTTCCAACACAAAGCTTGTAAGCTCAGACTGGTAAAACTGAAATGATACACAAAGAAAAACACAATCATAAAACTAGCAGCTTCCTGAAACCAGGTGAATCCAATGTTTGAGTGGAGAAAACTATTCATCAGTAACGTCTGTGTAGCTGAAGTACCTGTTGCTTTCATAAAAATAAACATCTGAAACATCTAGGAATGTTAAGATAAATGTATCTGAACCAATTAGTGGGTGTAGAACATAAGAATTTAGTATAATTTCAAAATCAACCACAGTAAATCCCGACAGACCTGCTCAGCTTTGCAGAGTTTCTCCACATTGTTTGAGAAATGCTTCATGCAGTCCTCAGCCAACTGCAGGTGAATCGTTTTCTAGTTGGGATCAAAACAACAGTTGTTATTCATTATTCTGAGATTCATTTATCATCACTTGTTCTTTATATTTACAGCTGCATCATGGGTGAAATAAAGTTCTCGTACCTCGGTGAGCTGCTTACGGAACGACGGCATCTTCTTCATCATTTGTGCCAAGTTGCTTATAGTGATCTGAAAGGATTACACAAAAGTTTCAATTAGCAAATTACAACAGCCCTGCTTAGTCCGCAATAGCTAAACCTTTGTTTGATTAATCAAACTATAGCTTGATTAAATAACTCTAGCTTAGAAAGTTGTTTGGGGAATCGTGAATCAAAATGAAGCAAACCAAAAACACAAACTCCAGTCAGCCTACAAATCTCTGTCTCAGTTCGGTTGAAGTGAACTGTTGTTTGAATGCATATATGAACGCCAAGTGAACCAGAGACCGCTCCAAAAGCAGCAAGAGGACTACAACGCAGAGCATTCTGGGTAAGTACAACCAAAACAAACATGCTAGTCTTGCGCTAAGAGCAGAAATGACTCGTGGTTTTATTTACCAAAGACAGAGAAAGAGAAATCCTACAACTGCTAAAGTCTAACGCTGCTCCATTTTTGTTTACATTTCATGACAAAGTAAGTTTCAATCATGTCTTCTTTAGAGGGTTTTATGTCGTTTCCTGGAAAGGGTCTTGGTGCAGCGCCCCCATAGGTGAGGAGGGGAACAGGTTTTGTTTTAGTTTGACGCAATGAAATGTGAAAGTGAGTAATTGAAAATGTAACAAATGTAATTTTTATCCCCAATCAAACCAAATCTACCAAACTATCAGGTGTGAAATTAGTAGAGGAGATATAGAGACGGTAGGCGCTGCAGCTCTTTACCTTCCCATCAGGCTGTTTCTTGCTGGCGGATATTTCCTTCACCATCTTAGGGATCTGTCTATAACAAGGCAAAAACACAGAAAAGAAACAAGTAAGGAGAACCAGATCATGACGTACCAGTAAACTGAATGTAGGGGAGACTTACTCCGAAACCTCAGCGATGTGATTGTGCCGAAGCTTCACCCACAGCATGTCGTCCTCGTTCAGCAGGGCGTGCTTCTCCGAGCCGTCTTTGGACTTGTACCTGAATAAGTTCATCCACACAGCTAAAGCTGGGAGTCAGGAAGTGATGTGGCTGGGAGCTGGAGTTAGTAAAGCTTTACCTGTACGTGTCGTTCTGGATATCAATGAGGTCATAGGCCATGGCCTGGTAGGTGAGCTCATGGAGGATTGGGCTTACGGGGTCAAAACCTCTTTCTACTATCAGCAGCTGGGCCTGCGTCTTCTCCTGCCAGCAGAGGGAAAGTCAACCATTAAAGGTGACCCGTGATGCGTCGTTGAGCAGGTTAGGATATCTCTATTCAAAACGTTATTTTACACAAAATCTTTCTCAGTCAATCAGATTTCAATCTGCTCAGAAGTACAAAAACATGCCAAATGTAAATTTTTGCATAACAGTTCCTCTTTGAAGCACCTGATTTAATTAGAAAAACAGTTTTATGTTTGGTAATTATGCAAATTTTACCCCCAAATTTCTGGGAAAAAAAAAATCCAGCTTTAGGCAAAGGAATAAACGTTACAATCCACAAAGACGGGCGTGAAAAACAAGACTTAGATTAACTCCCAAGGCCAAGGCCTGGCTTGGTTTCCGTTATTCTTTGTTCAGCAGACGTCTCACCTTTTTCTTCTCGCTGTTGTCCAACTCATAGTGCCTGGCCAGCTTGTTGTCCACCAGCTCGGCTAGAGTTTTGGCGTTCAGCATGTTGCTGTCTCTGGATACAAGACATACTGTTATATGCAGGAGTCGCGTAAACAAGATAAAAAGTTATTAGTCACACATTCAGCTTCTTAAGACTTTGCTAAAACATTTTGAGCTCATTTTCAAAAAGGTAAAAAAAAAAAAAGAAATCCAAAAGTTCTTATCAATTTCTATCACATAAATCTCAAAACCAGTGTCTGATTTTTTTTTTTAAGTTCGTTAAAGACAGCAAAATCTTTATTTTCTTATTTAAAAAAGGAACTGAATTATTTCTTTAATTGGATATTTTAATATATTTTTAATATTGTATAAAAAGATTTAATTGCCTAGAGGAAAACATGAAGAATGTGCCATTTTTATGTCCTATTAATCATCAGAATAATCGATCAATCACTGTAATAATCGTTAGTTGATGCATAGAATCAATCACACATCTTCGATCGGCAACAAAGTTTTTTATTTTAAAAAGTAACTGAATTATTTGGTTATTTGCATCTTTCAATGTATTTCGGTATTTTCTTTTTAGGAATTTTATTTTGTTCTTGCTTTGAAAATCCTTTTCTTATCCTTATAAAACGTGGAATACATAAAGCGTCGCAGCGTTTTAAGTATCAAAACCAACATCTTTCAAGAACGATCAGGGTTGTGGTTTGGTTTCTGATTGCACTTCCGAAGTATATCCTAGTTGACCAAAGAAAAACTAAATGGAGGAATTTATGATTTACAAAAATTCAACATAAATGACCACAAGATAAAGTACTGAAATACTTGTCATGTTTCTTGCTGACCTGGAAATGATCAAAACCTTTCAATAGGCTGAAAACATTCCTTTAACAGGAAGCTTTCATAACAAAACAAGTGATAACTATTAGAACCTTCATCTGAAACTTTCTGGCAACAGTTTGGAAACACATTTAAAAGAAATCTGACAAAAGATGAAGTTGTGCTCAGGGGCTGAGATGTGCTGTAACTTAAGCAGAGGAACCGACTCTTCTCTGCTTACTTCTTGTATCGGACCCCCGGGTATTCGTTCAGCGTGGCACACAGGGTGACGAGCTGGTCTGCCAGAGTCTCCAATGTCTTGCTTTTGTCCTGACTGTGAGGACTGTAGATTTTCCGGAAAGCCCCCGGATCGTCGCATGTGAACACCTGAAAACCACGCAGGAGCAAATTAGGATCAGCTGTAATTTCACTGAAAACATGTTTATTTTTTCAGATTCTATTATGTTAAAAAGGGAAGCTCATTATTTTAGATTCATTACACAGATTCAGTCGTTTATGTACAATAATTTTGATAATTATGCTAAGGTACGCTTGTCACAATAAGCAATAAATCAAATAATCGCATGATAAATTAAGTTGAGGCCAGTAATTTTAATTTAGACAACAGCCATTAAAGAGATGCCATCATTGAAAAGCTGCCGTTTTGAAGTAATTAGTTTTCACTACCTGCAAACTAACTACTGGCTGTTTTCCTGTAGAAGCTGAATTATTAATATTTTTATAGCAATTTTGGTTGAAGAGACTTCATAATTCTTTTTTAATAATTGTTGTTTAGTTTATTAAAGTGTTTAGAAATTGAAGTGTTTGTGTTTTTTTTTTCAATCTTTGTGAGGTCATACTTGCATAAATATGCCAATATTATTATAATAATAATTATGAATTTATAGTTCATAATTATAATTCATAAATGATAAGCAGACATAAAAATGGCTGATTATCATTTAATCGACTGATCAGACCAATTGACTTCAGATTAACTCATTAATCCGTGATATGCATCTCTGGAAGCAACAGCTGTAATCCATAATCCTCAAATGTTGAACAGGTTTTGTTTGAAAAGAGTTTTATTTTTAAAACCACACTTTTTTCTTCCACTCAACTTCCCATTAATACAGCTGTCTGAACAGCCAGCTTCTTTTCCAGTGACCTAAAGTTAAACTTTGGGTTTTGCATTAGCTGCAAGTTGATTTAAATGATGATAAAGAAACTTTGACAGCATTCTGATTCATTGTAATTTCTAAAATCAGATTAAAACAAAATAGTAACAGAAAGGAGACGGGAAACCTGAATGCAGAGCCATTTCTTTCATTATTAAAAAGCAGGAAGCACACAAGAATGTTGCATCATAACTTTAAGCAACCAACACCCTTAAAAATTTCCCCCAATGGATTAAAATGTGTCTTTCTCTGCGTCATCCAAAGACAATGCAACCTGCTATGTTTTCAAGAAAAAGGAACCCCCAAGAATAAAAAGAGGAACCAATTGTCAAAAATTATTACAAAAGTAAGCTGAAACCATTTACCTGTGCTTCTTGCGGTAAGAAGGAAATGTTTATTTCCTTGCAGACCCGTATGTGCTTTGCACAGGAACTCTTCATCTTGTTGAAGAGGTCATCCGGACAATCTGTGGAAACCAGACAAAACCGTCAACTTCAACCCTGACATCCAGAAATTTCTTTTTATATATACTGTGGGTCACTTACAGTCTGTAAAATAAACATAAGCTGATTTGTATTTAGGTTTGGACTTGAAGTCAGCTATAAAGGCTTCCACACACTGAAAAAAAGAAATTTTTAGTCAAAATTTTTTAACAGTAAAAGTTTATTCCTTTATATTAGGGTTATTACGGTAAACCTTGGAGGTTGGTGTCATGAAGTAGATGGCCTTCATTTCAGGAACAGGCTCCCTGCTTTTGTACAGATCCTCCACAACTAAACACAGAAGACAATAAGGTCACAAAAATGCATTAAACAACAACATGTGCTTCAAACTCAAGGCACGGCGGCCAAACTGCACTGCCATAGCAGTTACACGGTAAAATAATATTTTTATCAAAGCATTTTTCATTTGTCAAAGCAGTTTTTATCTGCATAGTGAAAAATTATATCAATCAGTTCCTCCGATTCTAAAATAAAAATTAACATATTTTTTGTTTTGCATTTACTCCAAATTTTCTGCAAAAATATCAAAAACCTTGGGTTTACATGATGCTACCTCCCACCTGCAGGTGGCAGTATTTCTTGCTTATTCTACATTGCTGCCTCAGACTAATCAACAAAATCACTTTAACTTCATTTTAAAAACGTGTTGAATTTAGTTTGGATGATTGGAATGAACAGGGGGCTGCACAGTGGCGCAGTGGGTAGCGCTGTTGCCTTGCAGCAAGAAGGTCCTGGGTTCGATTCCCGGCCCGGGGTCTTTCTGCACGGAGTTTGCATGTTCTCCCTGTGCATGCGTGGGTTCTCTCCGGGTTCTCCGGCTTCCTCCCACAGTCCAAAAACATGACTGTCAGGTTAATTGGGCTTTCCAAATTCTCCCTAGGTGTGAATGTGTGTGTGCGTGGTTGTTTGTCCTGTTTGTCTCTCTGTGTTGCCCTGCGACAGACTGGCGACCTGTCCAGGGTGTACCCCGCCTCTCGCCCGGAACGCAGCTGGAGATAGGCACCAGCAACTCCCGACCCCGTTAGGGAGAAGGGTGACGGAAAATGGATGGATGGATGGATGGATGGATGGATGGATGGAATGAACAAAGTTATGCTGGTGAGATTTTAGAGGAGATTGAAATTTAAAATCTACCCGACCTAAAGCATTCTGTTTCTGTTTTGTGTCAGCCTTGGATGAATGGCTGTCTCAAATCTCTTGGAAGATATGTAAACATAATGCTCCTTCACTTCTCACTCCCTTCTGAAGTCATCCTTGTGACTGTGGAGCAGAGCGCTCCCAAGGACTTGCTCTTAGATAAGATCATCATATCAGACTGTTGCCTGGGAGACTGAGCTGCACAGTTCATGGTAATATATATATATACACACATACAGAGCAAACACATGATCTCTGTGATTGTCACCACCTTTTGCTGGCAACATGTTTGTGCATTATCTTGCTATTTGAATGTTGCCTATTTTTTGTCATGTCTTTGCCCTTTGTCTGTTTAGTTTATTACTTTTACAAATCGTGGCGTTATAAATGTTTTTAGAAATTTTGGAGCATTCATTACTTTAGACCAATATTTACTTTTTAGATTATTAGTTTATACAGAGAAATTCCTTCTAGTTTATAAATTATGGAGTACATATAGTTATCTAGCAACCCAGACCAGGAATTAGAACAAACATAGAAATTATTTTTCTTTTCTAGTAGTTTATCCAGAGAAACTCCTATTACTTCAGGGTTTCCCTCAGTGTATTATAGCCTGGTGGGCCAGGCTATAATACAGGTTTTGCCTGTGCCCCCACCAGGCTTAGCATTGTTAATTTATTAGTTTTTTATTTATGATTGCCTTAATCATTAAAAGGTATTCATCTTCAAAAAAGAATAATTATCAAATAATATTTTAAAATTTCCTGTTAACTTTGAAAAATTTTAACTAAAAATGTTTAAACAGGGTTTACCTGCTCAGGACACTCAGGAAGTCATCCATCCGGCGGGCGGCTGGATGACTTCCCAAGCGCCCTGAGCAACGGGCTCAGCAGAACCTTGCAGTTCATAAACTGTGGAGAACTTTTTGTTTTTCTTTTGTTATTGTTTCTATTTCCTCTAACTCATGTAAAACACTTTGAACTGCCTTGTAATGTCATGACCTACTTGTTATCCTCTCCTCCATCAGGTCAGACATTTTGCAGCATGATGAGAGAAGCTTGGTGGTGAATGGGTCTAAAATCAGAATCTGTGAACAGAAATTCAAAACAACCATTAAATACCAATTCTGGCCTAAATGACTGTTGCACAAACAAGTCTAATAGTTTGTTTTGAGTCATAATATATGGAAAATCTCTGTTCCTACCTTCCATACTTCAGATTTTTTGCAGTCTGCAATTATTGTGTCTTTTATTCCTGCAGAGACACAGAATATCAGTTATTACACAAAACCAAAAGTCAACTAAAAAGCCAAAGCCACTAAAAAGTGCAAAACTCCAGTTGGTAAATTATGGCAATATTTAGTCAACATTATGTACAACCAACAATTATGATCCAAACAAATAATTTGGCCTTTATCTAATCTGAAATATGTATATTTTTAATGTTAAAAACCTCATTCTACTCAGTTTGATATTTCTTTTTAATCTGAGTATTATTAATATTTTCAATAACTACAGCTTATTGTTGTTACGGTTCATTTGCCGTTTTACATATGCTTTCCGATTCTGTTTTTATATATTTCGCTTACCTTTGTGTGATTCTGAAATATTTAATTTGACTTAGACTGAATACATTTTAACATTAGATTATGCTTTTCAAAGTAAAGTTTGTTGTTCTTTTAATGTCTGTCATTAATCTGTGATGATCACTGGTGCTATGTAAACAGATCAACAGACACAGTGTTTTTTATGGAAAGCACTTTGAAATGCCTTGTTGCTGAAATGTGCGACACAAACACAATTTGATTGATTGATTGATTGATTCCATACAACAACAAACCCTGCCCGTTCTCCTCCATCAAGCTCCATTATTAACCAATATCGATCGGATATTCATTCAACTTTACGGGAAGTTAGGAGGAGAAAAGGAAATGATTATTTCAACGCTGCCAACAAACACTGCTTTTCCAAATGCCCACAGAAGTTTTATAAATAAAGGAACTCGCTATTGTCAGCCATCTTGCTTTGTTATCTCAGCGCGCTGATCTTTATGCGGAGCAAAATTGTGAAGGTGACAGCAAGTTTGTTTCAGTCAGTCGTGTTTTTTCTCAGGGAATAAGGCGGGGCTCCGAAAGACATACAAAATGACTTTAAGGCCGCTAATTTTACACAAAAGTCTGAAAATTAATCAGCACAAATATCGAGTCAAGTTTATGTGAAATATAAATGGGCAAAAACAGAAGGGAAACTTACTTTTCCAAACTATTCGCTTAAGTCCGTGATCCGAGAATGCTGCCATCTTGTTTTCCTCTTTTTTTCCACTATTGAGTCTCTTTTTCCGGTCGGTTTGACGCACGCTTGATTGCGTCATAAAGGGCGCGACGGGGTGATTCTGTAGTTTTTTAAATTGAACCTGAAAGGAAACAAAACTACAGACGCCCTTTCATATTTGTTATGCTTCTGATAGACAGGTAAAAAAAAGAAAGTAAATAAATGAATAAACATCTACTTAAGTAATGAGAAAATTAATATTTTGTAAAAATACTGATAAGAAAACTATTACTAATACTAATAAAAGTATTTTCTAAAATATAAAATACTAAAGAATAAATATAAGATTCTAAAATGAAAGAATTTAAGAAATAAAAATAAAATACTATTAAAATAATGATTTATATTATACATTTGTATATTTATTGACATAATATAATATGATATCAAGGACAATATAGTCGAATAATTTCTTATGCATCATCATAAGGAAATAATTGTAAGCAAATACAGAAAATAAAAGTTTTCCACAAAAAGCATGCCTAAATTATTTGAAAAGCAATTTGCAAGTAGCAAAGCAAATAACTGTTTCAATGTAGTAAATACATAATAATGGCACAATTATAATTATGGCACGACTATTTGATTTTCATTAAATATTATTATATGATAACAATTAGCAACAATATACAACATGCATTATATATTGATTGTTCTAATTATCCACTATTATTTTATTTATTTACTTATTGAGATTTCTTTTAAAGAAAATTCTGTCTTTTTGTAAAAAAAAAACATAAAAAAATAACTGAATCCATTTTCTTGTGCAAATGCAATGGATCTAGACCTTTAAGCTATAATAAAATCTTTACACATCGTAAATGAATACACTTCACTTATATTGTGGAAAAAGCTCCAACACTTTGCTGAGAAGTTACTTCCTTTCTGCAGTGTACATAAAAGTCACCACTGATGACAATCCTTTAACCAGCGTTACTGCATGGGCACCCGCCGTTACTTAGCAACCCCAGCCCAGACCATCACCTAGCAACCCCAGCAGAGCTCCGCCTGGCGGGCCATTGATTGGACCTTTGGTTCACAGAGGGAGGAGCTGAATCCAGACGTGTCAATAAGAACAAACACTTTATATTTGAAGAAAAGTTGAAGATACTAGAGAGGAGTGAGAATCAAAAAGAGACATAAGGTGAAAAGGAAGAGCTTCAAGATGGACGCTATGAAGTGGCTGGTGTTTTTGGTCTTTCTGAACATCCATTCACAGGTAATGAATGTGAAGCAATTTTACTAATTCCTCGTTACCACTTTACAATAAGGCTTAACTTCTGGATGGCTAATAAATATCCTATTTATTTATCCCTGAACTCTTTCTAAATCACTAATAATTGTTTATTATACATTAATTAAGGGTGAGAAGGAGACAAAATCTAAAGGTTTCTCCTCAAGTAAACCGTTCATCTATTTATTTTATCCAGAGTTGTTACACTACACCTTAAAGAAGCAAGAAGCATTTGAGAACTTAATTTTGTACCTTTCTCACCTTTAATTAATGCATAATAAACAGTTATTATTTATTAGAGTTGTGTATGAGCTAGTTAGATTTACTCACGGCTGGTGTTTATAGATGAATTATTATCTATAAACTAATTATCCATCTATAAGGGGAGCTTTATTATTAAGTGGTACCCTTCCTTTTAACTCAGGCAAAAAATAATATATTTTTTTTGCTCCTATAAATTTGCAGGCAGCAGCACAATCAGGTACTGTTTTTGTCCTATCAGAATAATAATGGATCTTTTAATCAAATCATTCAAACACAAAATGATGTGTTATTTTTCTTATCAGACATCCAGGTGTCTGTGTTCTCCACCACATCCAAGACCGTGATTCTCAGATGGAGCGGTTATTCCGGTGCCGCTTCATACAAAGTATCTGCTGCCCTGTCAAGCTCACCAAACGACCCCATCGCTTTCGTCATGTTTGGTCCAAATACGGTGATGGGCTCCATCAGTTCCCTGTCCCAAGATGTAGCCTACACCTTTACTGTCGAAGCACTGAGTGCAAACCAGACTGTACTGAGCTCCGGATCAACCAAAACATCAACAGGTGAGAAAATCTAGTCAATTTTCAGCAAAGTGGACAAAATTATTTGTTTAAAAAGTGTGAATGTTACCACAAGGTTCATAACCTTCATACCCAAAAATATAACTGAGGTCAGACTTGCACTACCGTAACATATTTTTACTCAAGTCAGAGTAAAAACGTATTTGGTAAAAAGTCTAAGGAAGTGAGCAGACTAATTTATCATGATCTAAAAAGTGCTGTTTTTATAGCAGGTCCTAAATATTCTTGGTTATAATAGCCAATGTTTTACATAAGAAAGATTTTAGGGGCATTTCTTTCTGTAAAACAACATTTCAACTGACTTATTGATGAGCAATTATCTGTTATTGCAAATTCACATTAGCACATTTTTTACTTTCATTTGGGTTTCTACTAATTCTAAAAAACAACCCAAGAGCTTAAAAACATCACCCAGCTGACTTTTGATGACAAGTTAATGATTTCTATTGTCTGGAAAATGAGCCTTTAAAAAAATCTGTTATTAAGTTCACATTCCACTGGCTTGTTGCCGTTACCTAGCAACCCCCACCCATTGCCTAGCAACCCAGGCAGAACTCATTTTGGAAAGTGCTCAACATGGGCAAAGTATATGTAAGGATGATTTTTGTGAAAAAAAAAAGTAATAAAAATGTAATGAGCATGTTTTGTATAGCTTGTAAACATATACAAATTTTACGAGGAAGCTTAAAAGGTCACCTTTTATATCCACATTTGATGGAGGAATCATGACATAATTTACCCCAGTTAGTAGTGTGCAGATGTCATCCTTTTTTGTATTTCTACGTTAATTTAGCAATAAAAAACCACTCTCAGCTCTCGCTGTGCGTCTCTGTTTCAGCGCCTGATATGATGGATCCCATCAGGACCGTGAAGCCGAAGGACAGCACGACCTTGATGGTGGACTTTAACCTAAAGACGGGGGCGACCTCTTACGTCATACGAGTTGAGAACACTAATGGCTTCTTCAGAGAGGATTCTGCGTCCTCCTCCCCGGCTGAGATCAAGGATCTCAGCCCGTACACCGAGTACCAGCTCAGCATCATGGCTGTGAACGATGCCGGCAGGAGCCAGCCATCGTCTCCTGTAGCGGCAAAGACATGTAGGACTTTCTTCACCACAGCTTTGTTATGGTTATTATTAGAAACAAAATACAAATGAAATAGAACAATTCTAGCCTGAGGTTAGTTGGAGAGTTTGAGATGTACCAGGAAAATCCGGAGCTGTTTCCAATCAGTCCAATTTGCCCTGCAGACGTCACTTGAGCTGCCATTTTGTGCATTAGTCATGTTCTGTTTTACCCAGGAAATATGTCAGCATCCCTCAGGCCCTTCTCGGATATCATCGGCAACTCTATACCTGACCTCATTTATAAAAACACAAAGAAATGATCCAATTTTTGCTTCCCATTACACAGCTTTAGCAACTTATTTGTGTTTCTACCCCAAAGGAAAACATCTGATACTCAACAAAAGCAAAACGACTTCAATAACACGTTTCACAGTTTATTTTTTATTTATATCAGGAGATTCTCAAAATGTCCAAATTTCAACCTTCTTTCTACTTACTTGAGATGATTTGAAGAATTGCGAGGTAGAAAAGCCGCATCAGTGGTTGCTTTTCCATTACAAATGTTGATGTTCAGCTAGTGTCAAAAAAAACAAAAAAAAAACAATTTCACAGTTGTGATGTTTCCATTAAATAACGAATGCAAGTAAAATCACATATCAATAATTTTGTTCATGCTATTGTCATTAAAAACCATGCAGCGCCATCGTCCTCCTACGACTTCCTGTCGTCTTCTTTGTCTTTTCTGCCAGTAGTAAAATCCAGTTGTTTTTTTAGCGACTTATCATGTGAACAAACTTATTCATGTGTGATTTTAATTGCGTTTCTCATTGCTTTTATTTTTATTTTTTTACAATGGCGGAATATTAAAGTTTTGCTAGCACTTGTAGTGGAAACGCAGCTAAAGTTGTCTTTTTAAAGGCATTAATTTCACCAAGCGTTTTTTCTTCTCCTCAGTGTTGCCACCTCCTCGTCTCTCCACCTCCTCTCCCAGTAACGACAGCATTATTGTGACTTGGCCTCCTGTTTCTGACGCGGCCCATTTCACCGTGTTTATGTACAAGTTTGGCTCAAACACTCGGGAGAAGTTCAACACGTCCGAAACCAAGCTGACCGTTCCTGGCCTGGATGCCGGATCCGTGTACATCATCAAGAGTTTCGCATGGGACCCGGAAGGCCGAGAGGGAGAGGAAAGTTTGTACGTCAACCAAACCACAAGTAAGGAAACAGATTCTACACCCGATTTTTATGAGCAGTTATTAATTTATCTGTCACGATAAATTGCCCCTTTTTATATTAGATTATGAAATGTTAAGGAAATTTTTTCTATTTCTTTTCGGATACAAATTTCAAATTAAAAACATTCTAATGCACAAAAATAACCTGAGTAAATTTTAAATATCTGTTTTCTAATGTACATTTTGTTTATAAGTAGAAAAGACAATTAAAAAAAAGAAAATTGCTTATATTTTTTAAAAGCACATCTAAATAATCAGTTTCCTTCAACAAGTGGATCCCAAAGTTATAGTTGTTTTTTTTTTAATTTTTACAACTTGCATTGTGTTTTTACCAGGACCTCCGACCCCAGCCTCTGTCAGTGTGTCGGTGGTGAGGAGTAACAGCCTGGCAGGACTCGCCGTGTCCTGGGAAGTCAGCCAAGACGTTTATGGTACCGTTGACTATCATGTGACAAGTGACCAGAACCAGAACCAGAACCTGAACTGTAACAGCACCTCCAGTTCCTGCACCCTGTCGCCGGTGGGCTGTGGAGAGGTTCACACCATCTACGTCACGGCCTCCAACGAAGCCGGACCCAGCTATCCATCCAGCCCAGTGGTTTTTATCACCTGTGAGTGGAAACATGAAATGTTACAGAGGTTACAATACGTCAAAGGGAAGTGTGCAGCTCCCAAATGTGAATCCTAGCTAAAAGCTAGCATTTATCATCATTATTGTTACTTCAGGCAAGATCCATAATAAAAACATAAAACAGACACATACAAAACCATAAATAAAAAACAAACATGACTTTTTTCACTGAGTTAGTAATAAATGATAACTAATGCTAGCTGCATAACTTCATATTTTTTACAAACAGTCCCATGTCCTCCAAAGTCTCTGACTCTCGTGGAGTCGTCAGAAGGAAACTGCACGTTGGCGTGGAACACTGTACCTTATGCAGACGGCTATGAGGCCTTTGTCAAAAAAGGTGATGGCGGTGAGGCAACCTGCAACTCCACCAGCAACAACTGCACATATCAGTGCCAGTGTGGCTACACCTACCTGATGTCTGTGTTGGCGTACAACCTGGCTGGCAGCAGTCCTGAGGGGACGATTCTCAACTACACTACAGGTGAGCAGCAGCACCAGTAGTTACACAATCAAACAATAATAACATGAACAGTTAGCTTGTTTAGGCTGTCATAAGCACAGGTTCATTTTTAAAGGTTATTCATCCATTTTTAAATGTCAAACTAAATATTCTAAATATTTAACTAGCAAACAAAATTTAGTTAAGTTAAATATTTGGTTTGTAACAAAAATAGTATTAAGCTAACTATTTTGTTTGGAGCTAAATATTTAATAATTAAGCAAAATGTTTAGTTTTAAGGGCTGCACAGTGGCGCAGTGGGTAGCGCTGTTGCCTTGCAGCAAGAAGGTCCTGGGTTCGATTCCCGGCCCGGGGTCTTTCTGCACGGAGTTTGCATGTTCTCCCTGTGCATGCGTGGGTTCTCTCCGGGTACTCCGGCTTCCTCCCACAGTCCAAAAACATGACTGTCAGGTTAATTGGGCTTTCCAGATTCTCCCTAGGTGTGAGTGTGTGTGTGCATGGTTGTTTGTCCTGTTTGTCTCTCTGTGTTGCCCTGCGACAGACTGGCGACCTGTCCAGGGTGTACCCTGCCTCTCGCCCGGAACGCAGCTGGAGATAGGCACCGGCAACTCCCGACCCCGTTAGGGAGAAGGGTGACGGAAAATGGATGGATGGATGGATGGGTTTAGTTTTAAGCTAAATATTTGGCTTGCTAATTAAATTTAATTAGCTATTTAGTTTGCAAACTAAATATTTAATTTGGAGCTAAATATTTGGCTCATTATTCTAAATATTTAGTTTCTGAACTAAATTTTTTTTCTATGTTAAATATTTAGTTTGGAGCTAATATTTTGCTTTCTAATTACGTTTAGTTAGCCAACTTAATATTTGGTTTCTAAACTAAAAATTTAGCTTGCTGATAAAATATTTAATCGTTAACTTTCAAATGAATTAGATCATTTTGATAGATGAACCCAAAGGTTTCCTGTTATGATCGGCTAATATTGCTGTTAGTTTTTGACATCAAGCATCTAAATGACATCATAAATTCATGTCTAGAACCGTTAATCTGTGTGTTTCAGTCCCCTGCTGTCCAGAAAGCGTCTCTGTCTCTGCGGTTAGCGCCGACACGCTGGAGATCACCTGGACCGCGTCGCGGGGAGCAGAGCTGTACCAGACCCGGGCGGCCGACAACTCAGAGGTCGTCCTCTGTAACGACACGGCTCCGGTGTGCGCCCTCTCCGACCTCAGCTGTGACAGCTCCTACACCGTATCCATAACGCCTTGCAGTGAAATCAGTGGGTGCAACCATGCCTGCAAATCCCACACCAAAGACACAGGTAAGGTTTTACCTGTTGCTTTCCGTTTACAGCCAAAAGCTGATCTATTTATTTTATTTCCTGAATAATTCTTATTGTATTTATGCCATTTGGAGACTTGGAGAAATTCTTTGTAAGACTCTAGAAAATGTGACAAACCCAAGGCGCGGGGGCCAAAACCGGCTCACCAAAGGTTCTTATATGGCCTTCAATATCACAGTTGTTACTGATATTATTTGATCAGTAACAGCAAAGCAGTTTTCAGCACTACCAAATTACATCAATCAGTCCCTCCAGTTTTCCATAGTTAGTTAGCTAGCTGAAAATTTAGTTTGAAGCTAAATACTTAGCTCTCTTGTTTGTGTGTTTTTCTGTTTTCTTTCTTCCCCTCCAGCTCCCTGCGTGCCTACAGAGCTGGTTCTGAATCCTAAGAACTCCTCCGTTGTCAGTGTCAGCTGGAAACCAAACAACAGGGCTGCGAATTACACGGTGAGCGCAGCGCGTCACGGTGAATACGGGGAAAATGGCGGACAAACCTGCACCACCAGCGGAAATAGCTGCGACATCACCAAACTTCCCTGCGGCTCGAGCTTTGAGTTCAGCGTCATGGCAACCGGCGGCGCTGGGCAGAGCTTACCCAGCTTCTCCACCTTCCTGGAAACAGGTGAGGAGATGAGAAAAGGCCTGGAAAAGCAGCTTTTGAAGATATTTGCTCTAGAAACTACGGTAGATAAAAATACTTTGTATTATTTTTGCAGTGTTTAGCAAAATGTTTACGTCATAAAAACACAAAGATAAAAAGCCGTACTGTCATTAATTGAGAACCCTGTAGCAAACATTACATTTTGTCAAGTAGCATAATCAAAATCATCAACACAATAATAATAATTTTAAGTTTTTAAATAAAGAAAGTGAATGAGACTTTTGAAAAAATCTCACATATTCTCCAAACTAATAAGAGAAATAGGTTACTTGTGCTTTTTGTTCATTCTGATGCAGAAATGTTCTTTACAGTAACTTGAGAAACTGTAAAAACATGTTGTTTTTTTTCTAAATAATTGAATATATTTGTTGCTCCTCCTGCAGACCCCTGCTGCCCGGTGAACCTGACCGTGGATCAGGTGACTCAGGCCATGTCCAACGTGTCGTGGTCTCACGCCCAGGGGGCGCAGTCCTTCATCACGTCCCTGACCTCGCCGCACGGCCACGCCCGCTGCCACACCCATGACTCCCATTGCCTCATGGGATGCATCACCTGCGGAACGAACTACACCGTTACCGTGGAGACGTTCAGCATCAGAGGACGGGTGACCAACTGCACCTATCAGGGCTTCTCCTCCAGTAGGTGGCCGTTTCTATGACGACAGATTGACTGGCAACACAGAAAGTCTTCAGATCCAAACAGGAATTTATTAATTATAACAAAAAATGTCATAATTGTAACTTTGCTATATTATTTACACACAATAAAACTCATAATTTTGGTTTTGAAAATTCAGAATGTACTCAAGTAAGAGTAGAAATACTTCATTATAAAATTACTAAAGTAAAAGTAAAAAGTACAGTATATATCTATGTATATATACAAAGTTACTCAAGTAGATGTAAATGAGTCAAATGTAGCTACTAACCAAGTCTGCATTCCTGGGGCGCTGCACCGTTACCTAGCAATCCCAGCCAAGCCCAGCTCTGTTACCTAGCAACCAGGAGGAGCCCTTTCTGGAAGGAGCTCGAAATAGGCAGAACTAAACAGAATGATTTTGTGTGAAAATGTAATGAACATGTTTTGTACAGAGCGTGAACATATCCTGTTCAAGGAAGCAGAATATTTAACAAAATAAATCATATTTGTCTCTTTTAGGCCCCTGCTGCCCATCGGGCATCAAGCTCTACATGTTGGCCAGTAACTCTCTGCGGGTTTACTGGCGCAGCACAGCCAGCAGCCGCAGTACCACAGTGGAGATGCTGGGCACCAGCAGCAATTACACCTGCACCGCCTCACCTGGGGAGAACAGCTGTGACGTGAAAAACATCCAGTGTGGAGACGTTTATCGGCTAGTCGTAGCGCCGCTCACAGCAGGAGGCAGCAAAGTCCCGTTCTGCCCCTACAGACTCTACTCAGGTACAACCGCCCCCATAAAACTTCACTAAAGTTATTTATGTAGTTAAGAATGTAGTTTAAATGAGAAGAGTGAATATTTCTGTTTCTGTCTTTGTAGTCACCTGTTTGGGAAGCAACATCGGCACAGGTGAGCGTGTTTCCTGTTAAAACATTTAAATCACTTCCTGAAAAATATAAAAAATAACTGTATTATGTCTATAATCACTTCCATTTCTTTACCTCCAGTGATTTACAGAGGAAAAAGAAGTGTCGACTGATGAACTCTATGGTAAGCTTCAGTTTCTGTTTTGAAACAGCAGAACTTCACTGAAACTGAATTCAATTAAAATCCAATAAATGACCAAGTCACAATTATTTAAATATTTTCCATCCATATAAATGATGACAAAAATAATCATCTAAAGTTCTGGTGAATTAGGAGTATAAAGTAGAGCAGGGTGTCCAAAGTGCGGCTCGGGGGCCATTTGTGGCCCACATGCTGATTTTGTGCGGCCTATGACTTCAATTCAAGATAGTGAAATTTACCCCTTTCTTGTTTTGACTATTTTTACTTTAACCAAAAAAAATTATTACAAAACATAGAAAATGTTGGCTAGAGCACAAAATATTCAGTACTTATTTAATATTTTTTGTGAGGAAAAATATGTCCAGCAGGGTTTGATGGACACAGATGTGCTTTTCATAAATTTATTAAACGTGGCTATTTATTTTTCAATAAAAGCAACACAATTCTTGTATTTTATTCCTCAGAATTGACCGAAAAAGTTCTACTATTTCTAGGTGAGACCTTTAAAAATAATTAAAAATCCCTACTTTATTGAACAAAGCATAATAAAAGTTATATACAAATAAAATAAATGTAAAACTAAAGCAAGCAAAAGTAGAACAGTAACAAAGTATATTTACACATTCAAAAGAGGATGTAGAAGTATGAACTTATTTTTCTACATATCAATTATAATGGAGAAAACCTTCCAAACCTTTTAACATTTTCAATCTACAATAATTTACATCTATCCCCCCAAAAAATACAGTTTCTCATTTAAGGAAAGTCAGTAATTAAATTAGAAAAAAAAATCTGTATTTTGTGTCTTTTCCCATATTTTTAAAATATATATTTTAGTCATTTTAACTTGAAAGTTTGGACACCCCGGAGATAAACTCAAAGTTGCTGCTTCATGTTTTCCCGCCAGCAGGTGGCGCCAAACGCGCTTGACTTCTGATTGCAGAAGTTCTGAAAACTTCAAACTTATACAAAGATTTAGCGAGAAGTAAACTTTAAATTTAATTCAAAGGATGTACTTATCAGATTTGAGTGATTTTTAAATTTTATAAAATGTATTTTTCTAGCATGTAAAGGGTGACTACCGATGCCAGATTCAGATTTAATACAATCAGTTTTCTGACTGAAATTATTACTTATGAAAATGCAATTTGTAGAAAATGTGAATATCAAACATTAAAAAAAAAATCTTTAGTCTTGGATTCTGTGGCTCTCCACTTTGGGAATTTCATATCCCAGTGACATAAAATAAAAAAACTGAATCTTGGATTTTCACTAACTGTATAAACTAAAATTGTCAAAAATAAGATAAAAATGCTTTTTTAAATATGTAGCTATTTCTAGATAAATCAATAAATATGCTGAAGATAAAGAACAATTTGTTTCCTGACATTAATTCAAATGTTAGTTTGCTAGTAAACTGGGAAATTAGTGATAAGATTTAAAATAAAATATAGTTAAGTAAACTTGAAACATATACATATATTTTTATGTGTGTTTTATTTTGGATCCTAATGACACAATTGAGCCTCCTTAATTCAGAAGATCTATTTTATTTCTTATTTTTAAATGACACGGACTACCTTTTGGCTAAAAATAAAGAAAATGTGTATTATTTTTTTCTGCAAAAAATTACCTAAAATCTAAACATTTTCTTCTCTTTTGAGCAACTTTTATTTTGTTTATTTCTCAGCAGACTCAAGTTACAGGTGGAGTTCAACACACCTTTCTCCTGGATAATCTCTTCTTCTTCTCTTTCACCAGACATAATGTTTTTATCATGATTCAGCAGCAAATAATTGCTCATGTCTGAGTTGTTTACAATACAACAATATGGCCAAGTAAAACAGCAAAAATCAAACTGAAATAAATCAAGTTCCTTCAAATATTTTCAGTGATAAATGTTTTGATATTTTTTTTAATTTGTCATTATTTTAGATGCCTCAGCCCAAGCAGAAAGCCTCCTTGCATTGAAGCAGCAGATACAGATTTTTGCATCTTTAAATGAAAACATCCAGTTATTCATATCATTTTTCAGTGCGCTGTTTCATACTGTTAGGATGAATTCATGTGTTTTAAATGTGAAAAACTGAAACATGTTTCAGATATTAAACATATTATCAGCATCGATTATGTCTCCTGTTATCTGTTTTGTAATTTAAATACACAGTTTCTATTAAATTTATAGAATGAAACAAAAATAAAACATACATACACTGCAAACACACAGAATCTTAAGTAATTTCTGTTGAGTTTTTAGAGTAAATATCTTAGTTCTTAAAAATAAGACAAAACTCACTTATAAGTAACTTTTCAGCAAGACACATAAGAGCTTGTTTTAAGTCAATTATTTCTTAGTATTGAAGAAAAATGAATTTAACTGGCAGATTATTTTTCTTATAAAAGACATTTTCATGTTAAAAGTAAAATAATCTCCCAATACTAGCACTTTTTTAAAATCGATGTTAGGGAATTATTGACTTAAACAAGCTCCTATATGCTGCTGAAAAGTTACTGATAAGTGAGTTTTGTCTTTTTCTTGGTGAATTAAGATATTTACACTAAAGGCTAAACCAAAAATACTTGGTAATATTTCTGTTTTTGCAGTGTAGTAAAGCAAAAAGGCACCTATAACCAGATTAATACAATGCTTTTGAAAAAAGAAAAAAGCTACATAATCATCCTAAAACTCTTTTACAATGTTTTATAAAAGTTATGAGAGTTTTTTATCACACACCCAGAGAGCAGGATCACTCTCAGCTGCCAGGACTTTTCATTCTCAGCCCAAGTTTCAGTTGGCTGACGTCCCAAAACCCTGAAAAGAATGCCCTCATATCATCCACAATGGTTGGTTTAATAAAAGATACACAAAAAAGATAATAAAAGCACATGAAAAATAACTCAACCAAAGAAATTTTAACTCTTCTGTGTAAGTGTAGGGAAGCCAGGAGGATTTATGGATGTCACGTCAATTTTTCATAATAAATCCCAGATTAAAATCAAATTTATTGCTATTTGGTTTGCCTGCAAAGAGAAGTAAAAAATAAAAAACAGATTTAGGCTACAACCGTAGTCTCAATTTGGGTCTGTCAAGTTAAATTATGAATGAGACTGATAATAACCATAATAAATAGTGATTTTTATTGCCATTTATCTGTAAAATGTCAGGAATCTGTCATTTGGTTTAAGGTTTCTCAAGTTTTGGCTTGTTTTGTAGAGTTAGGAAACACTTTTAAAATGCCGTTGAGCCTGTGTTTATTTTTCAAAGTGAAGGAATCAAACCAACAACCAGAGGGGGGAAGAGTACCAAAACATTATACTAACACTTTGTCAACATAGGAAAGAGCAAAAGTTTATTTGATAAAAATGCTACTCAAACTAATATAACAGAATTAAGTAAAAGAATATGATGTAAAAATAGTCAAGAAAGCATAAATTATAGTTTATTTAATCTAAAGTTGTTTAAAAAGAAAGTATACTGAGATTGTGAACAATCTGATGAAAAAACAAGTATCAATGTCTGATATTTACCACGTTATCAGCTCTTTGTGAATCATATGAAGAGAGAAAGAATGGCGTTAATACAATATGTAACATAATATATATGAATTCAATCCACAGAGGCAACATCATCACAGGTTCCCAAACAGTTCATGAGAAATCTGCTGTTGGGAAAAGAAAAGCAACACAATATTTTAAAAAATACCATCAAACACAACCAGATTCTGGGTTTGAGTTTCTTTTTTAATAAATAGTCTGCGGTGCTAGATAACAAGTAAAAGTAAAAATTATCCATAAGAGTAAAAAAGTATTTGGTAAAAAAATCTACTCAACTACTTAGAAACTGACCAAATTATTAATATTAACAACTAGTATTAATAATTAATATCATTAATATAGAAATGATATCATCAGACAAACCAAAATATACAGTTAAGACCAAAATTACAATAGTTCATATAAGTCTGTGTCTGGTGGATTTTTTTGATTCAACCATGTTTGTTTTTCTTTAATTGAGTAGAAAACCCAGAAATTTACCCAAATAAGAGAAATGATACTTCATAATAAAATGATTCAAATAAAAGTAAAAACTACGGTGTCGCAGGTTCATGTTTTCCAGGAAGTTACTCAGGTAGATGTGACTCTGTATGTCGTACAGCAAGCTTCAGCGTTTAGCTTTAAGCTTCCTGGGTTGTTGTTGCTAGGTGCAAGCAACAAACTGCCAACATAAAAGATGGAAGATTAGTTGAGAAATCTACTGGAAGTTGCGTCACGAGATGCTCAATACATGTGACCTGTAACAGTGTCCTCTCAGGACAATGCAAGGAAATATCAGGATGTTCACATCGCTTGTCCTCATTCATTGAGCTTAGAATTGAGCGAACTTGAGGGCAGCTCAAGTTTCCTGCAGGGTTTCATGTTGACTTTCTTTTTTTCTCTCTAGTGCTCCATAAGGAAGCAAGTGGAGATGGCCCTTTATTATTTCTAGATCTATTGTTGTTTGTTTGTTTTGCTTTTCATTATTAATTGTGTTTGAAATCTTTCAAAAGTAAATAAGTACAATTAGGAGCCCCATCTTGGGTTTTTTCTAAGAATGCATCTATTTAGATGAATACCAAATTCCTAAGATTACGTTCCTTTTCTTCAGTTTCAGTAGAACTTGTCTCCTTTTATAAGCTGCCCCTCCTCGATCATTATCTCCAGGGATCAGGTCATTCACTATGTTCTTGTGTATTGCTAGAAAAATGACAAAAAAGATGTTTGAACCCGTAAACATGCCTTTAGAGCCCATTACTTACTGTAAACTGGAAGTGGAAGGAAAATGGAAACTAAAAAATAAATGGAGATTCATGTATAAACGAGGACTGTGACCAAATCAATGCTGTTTTTATGGCAGTTTAAATCTGGTTACATGGTTTTTATAAAATAACTTGTTCATATTTAGATCATATTTGGGTAAAAAAATAAATCAATAATCCACTATTTTTAAAAACACATTTATGCAAGTCATACACTATAAAACAATTGAGCTGCATTTAGTTATTGTTTAAGTCAAATTGTAACTTATTATGTTTTATAAAATATAAATTTTATATTTCTTATAACTTAGAATAAGTAGTTATTTTAATTTGACAATAAAAGATGTGCACTTGGGTGAGGACAGTATTTTTGCATACTGTGAAACAATTATTTGGTTTAAATTACACTAATAAGCTATGACAGATCAACATTAGTGAGCTATGAAAACTTAAGAAACAATTCTTAAACAACTTGTCTATTGCTGCTACTCAACTTGATGAAATTCAAATTTTAAGGTTGACTCATAATTGAGAAAAAGCTAATTAATTTTCTACTAAATTGTAAATTGGCTCTGAAAATTTAGAATGCTAAAAAGAAAAGGAGAAAATAAATAAATAATAATAAGGATTTTTTTTACACTTACTTTGATTCCTGCGTAGAATTTCTAACCGGCCAATCAGCAATCAGGAGAAATTGTGACCGTCGTTCATCAACAGCAGCGGAGGAAGTGAACGACCACCGCTTCCAAATATCCGCCATTTTGTTCTGCTGGGCCCTTCTCTCTTTACAGTGCAGGAGTTGGCAACTTCCGTTAAGCTTCATATCATCGAAATGGCGCCTCGCCGCGGATAAACGGGTAAAACTTTCGCCCAATCAATGCCATCTTCTTCGGTTAAACTGTAACATTTTGTTCCGATCCACCCGTCGAAAAGTTTCCGGACTCTTGGTGCTATTTTCAGAAACGTTTCTGTAGGTTTATTCTTCGCATGCGCGGCGGATAGCAACACAAAAACAATCGCGGATACAATTGTTCTGTGTTGTGCTGTTTATAAACTGTTCAATTTACAATTCCTGATTATGAATATTTTGTTACATGAGCACTTTACTGTCATTGTTTTGAAAAGCTAGTCGAAGCTAGTGAGGTGGAAGCGAAGGATCTCATGCGCATGCGCTTTCGATGACTTTCTGAAAGCAAAGCGCCATCTAGTGGCTTGTCATGACAACAGCGTAATTGCAGAAATCTAAAGTAAAAAAATGCCAACTTGAAATTCAGAAACGTCCAAGTAGAACATTTCTGAAAATTACATTGTTTTTATGGGGGAAATTTATTCCTCTTGAAACTGTTTGCGTTTTCAGTTTATCCACCATTTAAAAGCACCACAAAACCTTGGATCAGCTGCAGTTAACATTTCCAGTATTTTTTCTACTACATTTTAAACTTTTGAAACTCATAAAGTTTTTTCTAGAAACGTTCTGAAATTAATCTTAACATTTTTTTTTGTTTTTCCAGAAACTTTTGACTTTCCAAATTTTAGAACTTTGAAAAAGGTTTTTCCAGAAAATTTCAAGAGATTATTCTAAAAATGTCCATACTTTTTCAAGCATTTTTATTTTCAACTTTTGGAGTACAAAGAGAACAAAAAATTTGATTTTCTTATTTTCTAAAAAATAAAAAACGAGAAATTTGGGCATGAGGGCCACAAATGTCTAATTTCTTAAAGTGAAGAAAAGAAAGTGCCTCATTTCTTTCAAGCAACTATTTGACTGTAGATTAAAATAGTGACAAGGTATTCATGGACAAATTAAAATGTAGCACTATCAAATAACAAATGGAGAAAACAAAGTTGTAAAACAATAAATGGATAGAAACATTTAGAAAAGATAGGGCTCCATTGTAAACACAACCAGCAACCTTGTTGTGCAACCTGCACAACCAGCAGGATTGTGCAAGCTGGTACATTAGTGTTAGCTAAATAATTATCCAACTAGCATCCATCCCTCCCACTGTAGCTGTGACTGCCTCAGGCTGCAGGTTGGACCGCCTCTCCTCATCAGGTAAACATGATTGGTTCTTACCCGTCTTAAATCAAAGCTCAAAAGAATCCTGCACATCTTTTGTGTTTAGCTCCCTTGTACATTAAAGAGATTTTAATCCCAGTCTCGGTGTGAAAGATGGGATTGATGGGAGCCATAGGATTTTCTTTAGCTTTGGTTTTTCTCACACAGGTAAATCTATGTTTAATCTGAATGTATTGTAATTTATTGCTGAAATTTAAATCATATCGCATAATTATTTTGTTATTTACAGGTACATCATTTTAGTGCAGAAGGTAAGAAAATAAAAAAAAAATTGTCTCACAATTTCAAGCCCAAAAATGGAATTTATAAAGCTAAATATTTACAGGTAAAACTGTTGTTTTTCCATTAAATGTTTTTCCAGAAAAGGTTATTAACTTTTCTGCTTCATATTTCTTCATTTTCAGCATGTAAAATTTTATCAGCAAAGTCAGCAAGTGCCTCTTCCATTTTTGTAAGATGGGAGAGTTTTCCAGGAGCAACAAGCTATATGTTGGACACCAGAAGGAGAAACTCGACAGATACGGCGCCGATTGTCCTTGTATTAGGGACGCAGTTGACTGAGAGGAACATCCTGGGTCTCAGTCCTGGAACTGAGTACAATGTGACTCTTAAAGTGATAAATTTTTTAAGTGTGAGCTGTGTGACGTCAGCGTTGGTACTCACAGGTAAATCCAACAGGGAATATTTTCACTTTTGCTTAATATCTCACATATTAAACAGATAAATAAAATACTTGCGTTTTAGATGAGAAAGTTTTAATATTCTCTTTTAAATTAAACATTTCAGTGCATATAAAGCTTTTCTTTTCTCTATTTTTCACTTGCAGTGCCTGATACATCACAAATATTACAAGGCTGGTCACAGTCAAGTACCTCCATTACTGTCAGATGGACAGCAGTACCATCTGCGCAGCACTACATCCTGCAGGTGAACTCCCAGTCTACAGGGACCGTGCTAAACTTCACCTACACCAACACCACAGCCACGGTGACAAACCTGCAGCCCACCACCAACTACGACTGCTACATTTACACGGCTAACCAGGCAGGCTTGGGAAGCAGAAGCAACGTCAGGACCATCACAACATGTGAGTTTGAAAAAATCTGACGAGAAACATTATCTGTTTTACTGAAGAAGAGTTGTTAGCTATTGAATAAAGAAATCTTGATTTGCGTCCAAATTAGAAATAGGAAAATAAGAGGTAACAAAACCCTGATCATCATGGAGCTTATGTCTGTTTATATGCATTTATATTTGGTTTCTTTTTTAATTTAGTTTGGATTCAACGTTAGTGTGGTGCTTAAAGAGTTTTCTGCTTTGAGTATTTTTAATGTTTTGGTTGGAAAAAAGCCTCCTACCTAACATTTAGATGGTTTTATCAAAAGTAGAACAGGATTAAAATAATCTTAAACTGAATAATCCTAATTAAGGATGCCTAGAGTAAGATTTCTTGTCTATAATTCTGATCATAGTTATTTGTGATTAGGCATTTTGCGATACCAAATCCTATGCACAACATCTAATTCCTTAAATCTGTACTATATTTGGATATGTTTCAAATATCAGTAGTTTTAAAGTGCAGTAAAAAATAAAATAACTACATTTTGTTTGTATTACATGAACTACTGTAGCGCAAAGATTGTCTCCAACTCGACCAAGTCACCAATGGTGCAGGCGTATC
This sequence comes from Poeciliopsis gracilis, assembly GCA_911649635.1. Taxonomy (NCBI): domain Eukaryota; kingdom Metazoa; phylum Chordata; class Actinopteri; order Cyprinodontiformes; family Poeciliidae; genus Poeciliopsis; species Poeciliopsis gracilis. Next base: position 512,798 of record CAJVRI010001168.1, on the reverse strand, counting down.
CGTTTTCCTTCCCACCAACGTTTGTTCTTGTTCCAATTGGAATTTGTTTGGTTCAACTCTGAACTATCAGAGCTACAAGAGCTGCTAAAATATTCTGAAAACACATCATCTAAAACCAGCAGAACTTTATTATTTGTTTCTAACAATGAAGCTGACTCAACTTTCACTACACAGCAGAATCGGCAGCAGATTTACTTTCAGAAGTGAAGTATGACAACTTTTGCTATGCGCCACTTGATTTTTGAAATATTATTTTAATAAGTCACTATAGTCACTTTAAAATGTAATGGGAGGACTCCTAAACTCTAATTATTAATATAAGTAAATAATGTGTCATGATCTAATAATAAATGAGAATTTATGCGATCTGTTGTGTCTTTTAGTGGTGCAGCCTCCTGTTGGAGTTGAAACAACACAAACCGATGCAGAAACAGTGAGAGTTACGTGGACGTCTGTGGTAAACGTCCTGATGTACCAGGTCACCATTCGGAACCTCGATGAACCCACCATGAAGCCTTCTGTGTACAATGTCACAAGAACCAACCTGGACATAAACGGCATCCGCCCATGCTCCAACTATCTGATATCCGTGTCCTCGTTCAGCAAGTTCCTGGTGCTGAGCGAGCCCACAAACCACAACTACAGCACCAACAGTGAGTTTCCAGAGCCAAACTGTATCAATAACTTCTGGATAAAGATCTAGGTCAGCTATTCTCTCTCAGGCCAGCCTTTCAGACATGCAGAAGATGATCCTCAGGGTAAAAAGGATTCAGATTCTCCAGCATCTTATCTTGTTATTGAGGGTGTCATATAAAAAAATCCCTGGGAGAAATTAATCCAAAGGCGATTTAAAAAAAAAATCTTAATAAAGAGGGTCAAATTTGAGCCAATGAGTCAGTAATTGTGACGTGTTTCTCAACTTTTCACACTGCAAAAATAGAAGATCTTGCCAAGTATTTTGTCTATTTTCTTTTGCAAATATCTTAGTACACTGAAAATAAGACAAAACTATAGAGTTTTGAACACAATATAGTAGCTGTTTTAAATAAATAATTCCTTAATACTGATGAAAACGTTCCACTTGCTGAATATTTCACTTATAAAACTGGAAAAATGTAGTAAAGTGGAACCAGAACCTTTTTTTAATCAATATTGACTAAGAAATTATTTACTTAAAAAGCTCTGATATCTCCCTGAAACCATGCTTGGAAATTGGACCTTATTTCTAGTATACTAAGACATTTATATGCACTAGAAACTAAACAGAAATTCATAGTAAGGCTTTTTGTTTTTACAGCTCAAAAATGTCTTTTTCCAGCAGCCTGATGACCGAAAGCCTCTCAAATATACAGAAAATAGGGATTAATTTAAAGTCACAAGGAAGAAAAACATGTCATCATTTCCCATAGTAATAATTTATTGTTTGGTGTAAATGGTGTGAAGCTTTAGCACTGCAAAAACTCAAAATTTGACCAAGTATTTTGGTGTAGTTTCTATTGCAAATAGAAAGTTTTGAAATAAGACAAAACTAACTTACAGGTAGCTTTTCAGTAGGAGCTTGTTTAGTTCAGTAATTTCTTAATATTGATGAAAAAGTCCTGGTTCCATTGACAGACTATTTGACTATTTATAAGTGAAATAATCTGCCAGTGGATCTAGTCCTTTAATAAAATCAATATTAAGGAATTATTTACCAGAACAAGCTTCTACTTGCTGAAAAGTTACTTGTTTGGTTTTATCTTATTTCAACGGTACTGAGATATTTGCAGTAGAAACTAGACCAATAATATTTGGTCATATTTTACACTTTCGTAGGATAGGAGGTTTTCTCATGTGAAAAATAACCCAAATTAATCAAGTGTCTTATATTCAACCTTTCACAGAGTTGGCGCCAGTGTCGTCTGTATCGGTGGATTACTCCTGCACCACAAACTCCGCCGTAGCTTCTTGGTCGCCTGTCTTTGGAGCCAACTCCTACGTCGCCACGGCAGTGGGCAAGAACGGATCAGAGGTGCAATGCACGAGCCAGGGCACCAGCTGCACCATCAGCGGACTGACGTGTGGCCAACAGTACAATGTGTACGTCACACCCATGTCAAACAACTGCAAGAACCAGGTCAACGCCACTTCAGCTTCGTTTCAGACCGGTGAGCCGCAAAACAGCAAAGAAAAACACACACAGTAAATCTCAGTCTCATGCTGAGACCCATAAACATGCATTTGTTTTTCATAAACACCTTATTCTACTAGCATAACATGCCCCCAACAAACTACACTGCAAAAATACCAAATAAATAACCCCCAATATTTTTGGTCTAGTTTCCAGTACAAATGTATTGGTACACTTGAATTTATGTTAAGATTCCAGCAAGATATAAAAGCTTGATTTAAATCAACATTTCATTATTATTGATGATTATTGATCACTGATGACCTGTTCTAGTGGGAGATTATTTTACTTACAATATTTAAGGAATGTCCTAAATGAAATAATCTGCCAGTCTTAGAATTATTGACTCATTTGCTTAAAACAAGCTCCTACATCTTACTCAAAAGTTGCATGTAAGTTAGTTTTGTCTTATTTCAAGTGTAATAACATATTTTCTCTAGAAGCTAGACTAAAATGCTTAAGATTTTGTGTTTTTGCAGTGTAAGCATCCCAACTGTCTCCAAAGTCAGAAGAAAATCACATTTTCTCCCCTAAAGTTTGAATTCTAACTTGGAAAGTCTGTTGGTGTTTACCTCAAAATCCAATATGGCCGCCATGCGTATGAGCGGTAGTACAAATGGATCATTCTTGATTGATTATTTTACTTACACTAGTATTTTTTTGTTCACCAACCACAAATTTCACAAACTTGGAACAAAATTTCAAGTGATTCTGTGGTTCATGTTCTGACTTCTGAGGGAAAAGGTAACTCAGAAAAATAAACTCGATGATCTGGAAACAAACAGCATTAGCATCTCGCCAGGAACCTCATTTGCAATCCCTCAGACAATGTTACAAAATATGTGAAGAAACATTGGCTTTTTTACTGTTTTTCCTCTTTTTATTTCATTATTCATTAATTGTTCCATCTGTTTGGCATTAATGCAGGCAGTAATGGCTCCTTCCTTCTGTCTGTTTATTGACAGAAACATTTGAATTTCCAGACTCAATCGCCTCGAGCTTGCATAGCCAATATGAACGTGTCAAATAAAGTTTATTTGTAACACAAGATACCTTAAGATTTAATTGGGTAATTATGTAGCACTAAAAAGATGTAACTGAACCGCGAAGCGCCGGTGACATGAATGGGGATGTTCTATCAAATTCTTGGATGGTGAGAGTTTTTGCTGCTCCACCCTGGTGTGTCTTTTTGTTAAGTGCTTTCATCTCGTATGTCGCTCCGTTCTCTGGAGCATTCTGGCTCAGACTCGCTGTCCTGCCTCGCCCACGCAGGTCACGCATGACGGCGATTATCTTTTCAATCTGCTCGATAAACAATAGAAAAAATTAAGACTTCACTGTAAAACATTTAGTTGTGTCTGCTAACTTCTACTCTTCTTGAATGTGTGAGTTTGTGAGAGGCAGCTGTGTAAACCTTCTATGAATTTAAACCAGGGTTTTTAAGTTAGTGCTTACTATTTCCCAGAAGTCTTAGCGGCATGTTTTTATGTCCTGTGTTGCAACATGAGTGTTTTAATAAGGTAAATATTAATATAACGCAACATAACAACATTCATCATGTTCAAACTATTTTTTAGCAGAATTTATTGTGTTGCTTAGTAGAAAGTATTATTAGCAAAAACACGAAATCTTACCAAGTATTTTTGGTCCAGTTTCTAATGCAAATATCTGAGCACACTTGAATTAAGACAAGCAATTTTTCACAAGATAATTTTACTCATAACAAGATATCTTTTTCATGTTGTAAGTGAAATAATATGCCAGTTTTTCACCAATATTAAGAAATTATTTATTTAAAACAAGCTCCTCTATGTTGGGAAAAGATGCTTGTAAGTTAGTTTTGTTTTATTTCAAGTGTGCTAAGATATTTTCACTATAAACAACACAAAAATACTTAAGATTTTGTGTTCTTGCAGTGAAGTTTAATTAAACAACCACAAGAAATGAATTTTTTTTTTTCCATGTTTAATTTTTCAATTAAATTAAATGTCTTTTAAATGTTTTGCAGTGCTGCGTCACTAAATCTGGTGATTATAACACAGAAACCTGCTGTAGTAATCATAAACGTTAATAAAAATATCAATTAAAATATTTTTTTCTCAAATATAAGACGTAAAATTTGATAAGTTAAAACCTTTAAAATGAGTCTCATTACTTTGGGGAATACTTGTTTACAGGTTTCATCTTTCAAATCCGTCCAGATTCACATCCGTGTTTGAATTATCTTTTAAAAAAATGGGTCTCCCATTCAGCTTCACTCAATATCACATTATGTTTTGTTCTTTCTCTTCATAATAGACTTGTGCTTTTATGAAACCTGAATGCAGGGAAACACAGCTATCCGTATCAGGGCGTTTTAACCTAAAAAGAAATCTGAGAAATTTCCCTTTGATTGTGACATTTAACCATAATTACTGGCATTCTTAATTCTTCTCTTATACATTAACCATCTATTCTTCTTTTAATAACTTTATGTGAGTATATATATTAAAGAATATGACATGTTATGGTTATAAGGTTTGAATTACACATTTGATATCTCTTTCTGTCTAGTTTCCTGCCCTCCTGGCAACCCGATGTTGTCGCGGAATTGTAGCAGCAACGTTATTGTCTTCTCATGGAATCACACAAGTGGCATAGATTTCTACATCGCCCGGGCAGAAGACTCGAAGGTAAAATAAAATACTTTTTATTTTATTTGGTGTCTGATTTGGGGTTTATTCTTAAAAAAAAAAATGGTGGCAAATTTTGCTAGCTAACTATTACTACTGTTACTGCTACTACTGTTACTGCCACTACTGCTGCTCCTGCTGCTACTTCTTCTTCTTTACAGTCCAATATTCATGACTTTTAAGTTGATCAGTCTTTTTAAATTACTACGTCTGAGCGCTCAGTGACTGCTACTGGAGAAACAGCGATCAGATTTACTTATTACAAATTAAACAGGTACAAATCATTTGAATATTGTGAATATTTTTCGCCATCGATTTCAGAAAGTGAAGTATTTTCAATTTTTTTCTTGTAAATTTGACGATAATAGCTGACATAATTAAAACCAAAATTACATTTAACTTATTGAGTCAATATTATCACATTTTCTTGTGGGCCCCCAAAAAAAAAATTCACCCTTTTGTTCTCAAAATTCTGAATTTTTTTTTTAAATTTTTTTTTTACAAAAAAATTGTCATAGTTCTGAGATTAAAGTCAGAATTTTAGAAAAAGAAAAACTATTTTTTTCATGGCATTAGTCTTCTTTATAAAGTTGAGTACAATGAATTTCAGTCAAATTCTTAAAACTATATTAGCAATACAGAAGTCTGTCTTTTTCTAGATGCATATATCTTAATTTACTTGCTGAAGTGCTTGTTGCTTTGAATGCCTTACATAAATAATTCATAAACGCTACAAATTGGGTTTAGTTGCACTAAATCCTAACTGTATTTATGTGCATAGTGGGGGTCATTACAAAACATTTAAAATGCTTCTTTAAAAAATATAAAAACTAATTTGTTGTAGTGAATTGACATTAACAGCAGAGGGAGCATCTGGTTTTAGTCTAGAGTAGCTCAAACACGAAGATGTTTATTTGTTATTGCAGAAGAGACATTCCAATTAAAAGTTTTCCATGTAAAAATAAGTATTTTTTCTTTGTTGGAGCACGAATACACCTTATTCCCATTTCTTCTGTGTCCAGGGAGAGGTCTTGACCTGCGTGACCGAAGACAACTCATGCTACTTCACACAAACGGCGTGTGGTCGACGGTACCGCTTCACCGTAAACTCCATCACAGAGGGTTGCAGGAGTGGGGTTAGCTCGGCTGTTAATGTTCAAACAGGTAAAAACACTGACATTTACAAAAATGTGAACAGAAACACACACTTGTGTGTTTTTATCTTCCATTCTGAACGCTTTCATGGGTGGGAAAGCGTTCCCACCCATGTATGACATCACACTGCAACGCATCAACACTCCAGTTAACGATGGACCAGTTACTAAATTGGTTGACGATGATTTCAACACTCAGTTAATCACGATTAATTCGATCCTGTTTTAAATTTGAAGAAGTAACTTGTAAAGTATTGTTTTTTTTCTCCAGCGCCATGCATGCCCCAGAACTTGCAGACGTCAGCCAGCTGCAGCAGTAACGTTCTGGTCAGCAAGTGGGACCACGCTGAGGGCGCCTTGCGCTACAACGTTGAGGCTCAGGGAAACACCCGAAACAGCAGCTACAACTGCAGCTCACAGTCCAACAGCTGCGCCATGGAGGGCGTCCTCTGTGGAGATCAGCTGACCATGACCATCACAGCGTACGACAACGAATGCGCCAGTGCTACAAATTTGGGTCCGCCTGCTGAGACAGGTGAGGGGAAAACTTGTTTTACACACCAATTTTTATGGGAAAAGTGTAACAATAACAGACTGGATGTAATTTGTTGTCTCTGGTTCAGTCCCATGCGTCCCCCAGAATGTGTTGGCTACGAAGGAATGCGGGTCCAACTCCATCAGGGTGTCATGGAAGATGAACAGTGGAACGGCTTTCTACACTGCTATTGCAAAGTCCAGTGACAATGTGATCAGCAGCTGCAACTCCATTTCTCCATCCTGCACCATCAAAGGCTTGAAGTGCAGCAGCAACTACACCGTCTACGTCATTGCCTCCAACTTTATCTGCAACAGCTCAGAGAGCGAGATGGTCACCTTACAGACAGGTACTGAACAGAGGAGCTCAGCAACAGTTTCCAAGACTTAAAGAGAAAATGATACAGTGCTTTGGTATTAATCGTCAGCACTATGACAACCAGAAAACAAAGTCCGAGGGTGTCACAGAAGAGGACAAAGGCCACTGGAAAAAAAGAATCAACCTTTTTTCTCTGAATTCTGACTTCAATCTCAGGATTATGACTGAAAGCTCAGGATTCAGAAGTCCAAATTCTGAGTTTAAAGTCTGAATTCTGATTAAAAACTTAGTTTTGAGAAAAGTCTGAATTTTGAGTTTAAAGAATTCTGAGGGAAAAAATGTCAAATTTCTTGTTTTTTCCCAGTGGCCCGAATCCTCTTCTGTATTTTTGTGAGGCAAATGTTTATTAGTGATACAATTGGGTATAATATTTGCTCTGTCAGTAAAAATTATGACAGAGCAAAAATTCTGTCATAATTTGACAGAAAACTGTGTTGCCATAGCAACGGGGCTGTGTGTCGATACAGAGACAGGGGAAAAATGTGTGGTTCCTTGTTTCTTCTGTGCTATTTTCCCATCTGCTGTGGCCTAAAAATGCTTTCCGAGTGAATGTTTGAAAAGTAAAGTTTTGACACTGATGTCCGTTCCAGCCGCCTGCGCTCCAGACAATGTCGCCACCGCCCTGGACTGCGCCGCCAACACAGCTCTGATCTCCTGGCGGTGGAGCTCGCCCATAAACTCCTTCACTGCCACCATCACTGATGAAGTTTATGAAACTCTTAGCTGCAGCTCCAACACGACCAGCTGCAAAGTTCCCAACCTGAGATGCGGCCGCCTCTACAGAGTCTCCGTGTTTCACAACGACGCGACCAGCTGCTCCAGCGTCCCGTCTCAGCCCATCGACATGGAGGCTGGTAGGAGCAACATCAGCTACGGAACAACATCAGCTACAAACAACATTTGAAAAGTGGAGACTTGTGTTACAAATACATCGTGATCTCTTTTGTATAGAAGAAGATTCTGACTTTAATCTCAGAATTATGACTTTATTTTCAAAATTTTGATGGTTTTCTCAACATTTTAAGTTAAATTTCTGAATTCTGACTTTAATCTAAAAATTCTGATTTTATTTCTGAGTATTCTGACTTTAATTTCAAAATTCTGAAGTTTTCTGAGAATTCTGACTTTAATCTCAGAATTCTCAATTGTTCTCAGAATTTTAGCTTAAACCTCAGAATCCTGACATTAATCTGTGGAGATTAAAGTCCTGGTGCCACAGACAGGTTATTTCTTTTATAAAATGAGATTAACGTCGTATTATAAGTGAAATTATTTGCAAAAGGAAGGAGTCCTTAAGGAGTTATTGACTCAAAACAAGCTCCTATATGTTGGTGAAAAGTTACTTGCTAGTTACCTTTGTCTTATTTCAAGTGAACTAAGATATTTGCAATAGAAACTAGATCAAAAATACTTGATAAAAGTCTTATTTTAATCACTTAAGCTCATTCCACATCGCTCTTCTCATTTCTGTGCAGTTCCTTGCGGTCCGTCTAACGTCCAGGTGACCTTGAACTGTGCCTCCAGCGCCGTGAACATCAGCTGGGATGCGCAGAGAAAAGCAGAGGGCTACATCGCCGTGATCTCAAACGCAAACAAGATGGCGGCCCAGTACAACACCACACAACCCAGGCTGCTGATTGGCTCCCAGGACTGCGGGCAGCAGTACACAGTGAAGGTGATGTCCTTCAACCAGAGCTGTGTCAGCTTTTCTTCACAAACACAATTCAAAGAAGGTGAGTAGCGCCTTAATTTGGTGCCATATGTGTAAATGAATGCCTCCATATTCCTCATGGTGGCCAGATTGGGGTTAACTCGAGGTTTTACTCCCACAGCGCCGTGCGTGCCCACTAACGTGTCGGCAAGCAGAAGCTGTGGGCAGAAGTTTGTGGATGTGGCGTGGCAGCCGAGCCGCGGAGCCCAGAACTACACCGTGACGGCGGTGGACGGCCAAGGCAGCCGTTTGACGTGCGTCTCCACGGAAACATCGTGCCGGCTGGACGGCGTAAAGTGCAGCAATGTTTACAATGTCAGCGTGATCGCCATGGACGACCTGTGCAGCAGCATGAGGAGCACACCAGTGAAACTGACCATAGGTGTGTATTTGTAGAGATCAGATTATATAGATTTACCTTTTTCTAAGCCAGGGTGGCCAAAGTACGGCGCGCGGGCTATTTGTGGTCCTTAGACTTGTTTTGTGCGGCCCCCAACTGAAATTCAAGAATAATTAGTTTTAATCAGGTTAAAACTATGACGTAATATTCTTACAATGGAAAATGTGAAGTAGAACTCAAATCTTTTTATAACAAAGCTTTTATAATATTTATCCTGAAACCTTTACTGAAAAGTCAGCTTTGCTGGACCCAGATCAGCTTTTACTTAGTTTATTTAATTCGGCTAAATATATGGAGTGTTTTGAGACAAAGTGACCCAAATCCTCTTCTTGCAACTGAGAGTAAATTTGCTCAATCGAGCCCAAAAGAATGTGAAAACTAGGTGCCTTTTTTTTAACACAGCAAACATGCAAAATCATTTTAACGTTTTAGATCTAAAACTAGTAACATCCACAAACTTCAAGAAAATGAAAAACAATTTGGACTACTTTATTTTTTGGTTGACTTTGTATCATTTTATTGTCCTGTGAGGACTTTTGACCTAACAGTTTTGGCCCACCTGGCAAAAGGTTTGGACACAATCTCTCACTGTGAGATTAACAAAGTTGGTGGCATAAACTAACCCTCAGTTTTTTAGTTGCCTAGCAACAACCTGCTGAGTAACTTGTGCAGCAGCAGATTCAACTTTTGCCAATGCACCTCATAACTGCTTAAAAATAAATAACAGCATGGAGAGAAAACTGGATAAAATAGGAGAAGTCATGCCACCAGTTTGGCTGTATTTCAGATACGTAGAACAAACAAACAAAAAACAAAGCAATAGTTCTCAATATCAACTGATATGAAACAGTAGTAAAGTTTTTTGGTCATATCAGAATGTGGTAAGACTTTCTGAACAAATTGTTGAAGATTGAGAAAAATTTAGCTAAATGTTTTATGTGTTAAAAGTCTGGCAGCGACAGAGTACAGCAACAATAACTGGTGATTTTAAATATCCTGAGAATATTCCCAGACAATTAGAATAATAATTCAGTGAAGATTGTGCAAAAATTTCAGTGTATAGCTACAACTGTGGCAAAGCTTCTACAAGCATCGACTTAATGGCTGAATAAAATGCACACCACACTTTTCAGATTTATATTTGCTGCAAAATAATTAACATTAATTGCTGTAACTTTTTTCCTGCAGAGCCTTGCCCTCCGACTCAGCTCACTGCCTCCATTAACTGCTCTGATAACTCTGCCAAGTTAAGCTGGGGCAGCAGCCCCAACGCTGCGTCCTACACTGGAAAGGCCAGCAGCTCGGACGGACACACGGTGACCTGTGACCCTGGCCTGACACTGGGATGCCAGCTGAAGGGCCTGCAATGTGGCAAAAAGTACAGCTTCACTGTGTCGGCGTCAGACGGTGACTGTCGAACTCTAGACAGCCAACCTGTCAATCACACAACTGGTGAGAAACACAAAAAGCTTCATTTATTTTTTCATTTCCACTTATTAGTTTCAACTTTTTAATTTTCTAATGAATTTTTCTTGGTGTTTCATATTTACCTCGAAGTTAGCCTGATGAAATAAGCAATTGATTGATTATTTTTAGTATAAATTAAAATTAGTACGATTGTTTCTATTCTGATAAAAAAAATTTATTTGAGGCGTAATTATATTTGCAGAAACATAATAATTAATTTTTTGTTGTTTGTTTATTTTTGGATATTTAAAATCTCTTCCAGTTCCAGTTTTATGTGTTCATTAGAATTTAAAGTTTATTCATCTTTGCTCATGTGTTCCTGCATTATTACGACTATTTTAATTGTTTCAGAAAACTATATTATCATTTATCATAATAACTTCTGGCACAATTTATCGTCTACCAACATTTATTATTGTTACTACCCAATTCATAATATTGAACAGAATACTGATTGACAAGCAGAAGGTACCACTAACTACACAAATAAAAACTGTTATTCCTCCGTCTTCTTCAGCCCCTTGTGCTGTTCAGGGCGTCATCACCCAGCTGAACTGCAGCACCAACGATCTGAGCATCAGCTGGACGCCTGGATCCCTCCCGGTCAACTACAGCACCAGCGCCGTGTCTGCTAGCGGCTCCGTGCTCCGCTGCTTCACGGACGACTACGGATGCACTTTGGCCGGCTTGCAGTGCGGCCACCGCTACACTGTGAGCGTGAAGCCCATCAGCAGCACATGCGAAGGCCAGAGCAGCGTCCCGCAGATTGTGAATGCAGGTACCTTCACCAATCAGAACCACTCCCACCCAATATAAAGTCACAGCAACTCTGAACCCGAAGTCATCCACGTCATCTCAGTAAGCGAGCGCAAAGCATAGCAGACCCTTGGCTAATGAGACCAGCAAAAAGAAAATACGTGGACACTCTTGACAAAAGGTTAAAAAAAGTCCATAGACTCATAAAATCAATGTGTAAACAAACTCTGTGAAAAACAAGGTTCTGGTGACTGGCAAAGTAAATACATCTAGTAACATGTCCACCTTAGCCAGCAGATAAAACCTACATTAGCTAAGCTAATTTTGCTAGCTCAGCAGTAAGTACTACGGTAAATATCACTGATGTTTATCTTAGTATTACACAGAGGTGGGTAAATTACTCTAGTAGTTGTAATGTACTTATTTTGTTTGTAAGTTAGATAACAATGAGGCAAGAGCCACTTCTAAGCCTGTGGATTGTTTATTGTTGTGATAGCAACTCCATAGCAACTGCCTCCCAAGATGGCTGTCAGTTAAAAAGTTTGCAGAAGTGTGACATCATAGTTCACATGTTGGTCTCGAAGCCATGGGTCCGCGGTGAGTCGCGCTCCGCTTGCCTACCAAAATGGCGCGGATCTCTTCCAGTTCAGATCTGTATGAACATGTATAACCTCACTCACGTTTCCGCTTGATGTCTTCTTCTTTTCAGTCCCCTGTGTCCCAGTGAACGTCCAGGGCAACGTGGAGTGCTCCACCAACACCCTGCAGGCGTTCTGGGGTGCAGCTGCTGGAGCTACAAACTACGTCTCCACCCTCACCGGACCGGGAGGCGTCTCCACTTCCTGTCTGGCCGCCAACCAAACCTGCTCTTTCCCCAGTTTGCAATGCGCTCAGACTTATAATTTCAGCGTGGTGGCCGTCAACGACAGGTGCAACAGCACAAGGAGCAGCACTGTCTCTGCAAAAACTGGTAAAAGATTACATTTAATACCGGGTAGTACTATTATATGTAGCATTTCGCTTTACTTTATAATATTTTCCATGACTATTAATGGTAATTACTCCCTGCTCCATGAGTCATCATTTATTTTCTTCCACACCAACTACAAGAAATGTAACTCATTTGCATACAGTTATATTTTCTTCCCAAATGTTTTTAAATTCACAATATTACAAATGTACGGAAGCCCATTTCTGCCATTCTGATGACAAAAAATAGACTTTTCTCATATTGAGATTATCTCAAACCTATCAGATAGCTTACTCATAAACTACAAATTAAATATGTTTGTATTTCATTTGTATGGAAACCCATTTCCACCACTCTGATGGAAAAAAAACAAAAAAACTTCTCTCATAATTATGACTAAGCTATCTCATGAGATAAGTTTATTTTTGTTCATCAGACTGGTGGAAATGGGCTTCCATACAAAAAAACTAATTTGTATTTCATTTGTATATGAATGTATTTGAATTTCATACATTATCATTTGTATGGAATGTGCTTCCATACAAATTAAATTTGTTTCATTTGTATGGAAATACAATTACGTTTCTCTCAACATTGTGGCTAAGCTTAATGATACGTATGAGATTGTTATTATTGCATACTTGTAAATAATAACCTCATACTTCTGAGATAGCTTAGTCATAATTATAATTATTTAATTTTTTCTGTCATCATAGTGGCAGAAATGAGCTTCTATCCATACAAATGAAAGATATTTAATTTTAACTGACAAACCCATATATAACATAAATAACTTATTAATTTATAAGCTTGATTTATTTTAGTGTCAGGATTTAAAATGTTTTTTTAAAGATAACATAGCTACTTCATTAAACTCTTTTCTTTTTTTTAATGTTTTTAATGCAATGCAGTTGACTTGGAAAACAATTTATGCCACTTGAATTGAAAAAACGATGATTATTCAGGTGGAAACATGGTTTTAATTCTGTGAACTTGCCTGCATCTCCAGCTCCATGCGACCCTGCAAACGTTGCCGCGTCTCTGAACTGCCTCTCTGAGGTGGCGACGGTGACATGGAGCGCCAGCGCCGGAGCAAACTCTTACACGGTCTTGGCTCAGGCCGGCGGACTTGTGGACTCCTGCAACTCGACCGGAACCTGGTGTGAGCTGAGCAGGCTGCAGTGTGGAGAGAATTACACCGTCACCGTGCTGGCCGGGGACCCCAAGTGCAACAGCTCCATTCTGGCCAAAACCAACATAGTAACAGGTGAGAACACTGCAAAAACAAGGTGTTACCACGTTATTTTGGTCCAGCTTCTAGTTTAAATATCTTAGCACACATAAAATAAGACAGAACTAACTTGCAAGTAGCTGTTCAATCAGCTGCATTTGCTTGTTTCAAGTAAATGTGTCCTTAATATTCATGAAAACGTTCTTACTCCATTATAAAAATACATTTTCGCCTTGTTATAAGTGAAATAATCTGGGAGCTTGCTGAACTTTTTCAGTGTTAAAGAATAATTTGTTTAAAATAAAGCATCTTACCAAAAAGTTACTTATAAGTCAGTTTTGTCTTATTTCAAGTCAGCTAAGATATTTGCACTAAAAATTTGACCAAAAGTATTTATTAATGTTTAGTTTTTCTGTTTTCACTGAATATTGTAAATTTAATTTCTAAGAATTTTCCTAAACAATTTTAAACCAAACGTTAAATTAATTAATGTGAAATATATTTAATGTTTATCGTATTGCAATGTAAATTAAATGTTCTCTCTTAATATAAAATATATGTATTATTTATTTGCCAAATAAATAAAGTCATCAATTGTATTGGAATCTAAATAAGGGACAGCCTAAAAATGATTAAGTGTAGAAATAATTGATTAAAATGTCAATATTTATTAATACATTTATTTAACTACCTAATTCGCAGTGGATGTGCTGCAATGCACTAAAAATAATTAAAAATGAGGCAAAAACTCGTCAGATTCACTCAAACATTTGAATGAATCACTTTGACTCAATCAGTTTTAGCTCCTAGCTTAGATTTCAAACATGAAAGTTTATATATTTTATATATATGTATCTGTTATACATAGATTGTCTTAATATTAAAAAATGGTGTAAATTTTAGAAAGTTAAAGGAAAAAGGTCAAATTGAATGTCAAAGGGAGAGAAAGTGTCTCAGACTAATTGACCAACTAAAACACATTTATGAACTTCCTAGCATGTAATGTAAACATTTACGTCGTTAATCTCTAAATAACGCGACTCATTCTCTGTTGTTGTTTTTTTTCCATGTAGCTCCCTGCACTCCAGTGATCAAGAATTACTCTCAATACTGCGTCACTAACCACACTTTGGTTTCGTGGGTTGAGGATAAGGACGCCATTAGCGTAGCGGTCAACGCTACATCGGACCAGGGTCACTCGGTGTCCTGCAGCTCTTCCACCAACACCAGCTGCATTCTGGGTAACCTGCGGTGTGGACACACCTACACGGTCCAGGCTGTCGCTACCGGAGTCCAGTGCACCAGCAAACCCAGCTCTGCTTTCCAGATTATCACAGGTTTGAGCGACATAAAAAATACATTAACTTATATGGAGCTAAATTAGGCTCAAAAGACTCACAATGTGCACAAGATTTGCATCTATCAATCCAGTTTATTTGTGTAGCATACTTCTGCAACAAGGCAGATAAAATGGGCTTTATGTCATTTATTTTTCTCAAAATTGACTTTTATGTCTGAGTTTTGATTTTTATTTCTAAAAAATTTGACTTTTCTTGCATAATTTTGACGTTTTCTATCAGAATTCTGACAATTTTCACAAACAAATTTTTGACTTTTTCCCCAGAATTTTGACTTTTTATCAGCATTTTTAATATTCTCAGAATTTCACATTTTTATCTCAAAATTTTGACTTTTTTCATAAAATTCTGACTTTAATATTTGATATCAAAAGTAAGAATTGAGAGGAAAACAGTGTAAATTTTGATAAAAGTCAGAATTCTTAATTTATTCCTAATCGTCCTCCGTAGGTTAAGACTCAGAAATTCAAGCTTTTCTTCTGAATCATCTTAGAAAGTCTGAAAAGCTGGAAGCTCAGGCCAACCGGTTCGTCTGCAGCTGGTGATTGTGCAGATTTGAATTTGTAGAGTGTTACCACACATACGATTTGAAACGTGTGAATATGAGAAACTTTACCCTTATGTCAATGTTGAGGTACACATTCACGCATTTCTGAATGATGTACACTTACAAATCCTGTTGTATGCTTTTTGAATCTTTTTAAGACTTAAGTTGTCGCCATAGTTTCCATTGAACTGGAGCTGTTTTCTCTCCATCAGCACCCTGCACCCCGGGCAACGTGGAGTACCAGTTCGACTGCGGATCTGGGATTGCTCTGGTGAGCTGGGACGAGGCTCTGGGCCGGGACGGCTACTACGTTCGCGCCCACGCAGGCGACCATTTCGTCTCCTGCAGCACCAGCCAGGACACCGACTGCTCTCTGCCGCCGCTGCGATGCAGCCGCAACTACCAAGTAAACGTCATCGCAATGGCTAGCAACTGCAACAGCAGCATTCCTGGAGTCACTCACATACAGACCGGTAAGTCACGTAGGACTGTAGCTAGCGATTTCTTTAGGGCTGCAACTATAGATTACCATAGTAATTAAAGTTTTTCAAAATCAATGTTTTTTAAAATAAAACTCTGTTTTGTGTCACTTCCTGTCAGCTCCTTGCGCTCCCACCAACCTCAACGCGTCCCTGTTGTGTGAGAACAACACGGCGGAGGTGAGGTGGCAGCCTAGCGACGGAGCGGTGCTGTACAGCGTGACGGCGACTGGACGAGACGGCGACCTGAAGCGCTGCACCACAAACACCTCCACTTGCTTATTACCCAACATGCATTGCTCTGAAACCTACATGATCACCGTCAGCCCCTCCTCTAACCAGTGCAAAGGCCAAGACACGCAGGCATACACCTATCATGCAGGTGAGACATAAGTGACAAATGTCAAAATGTAGCTTCACAGCGCCCTCTAGAGGAGGTGGGGGGATTTTGTTTCTGTATTTTTGACTAGTTTCTAGAGCAAATATTTTTTTGCTCTTTGCAACAGGACAAAACTAACTTGCAAGTAACTTTCAGCAAGAAATAAAAACTATTTTAAAGTAAATAATTATTGAATATAGGTTGAAAACTACTAGCTCCACTGGCAGTTTTGTTATAAGTGAATATTTATCACTTATAGCATTGGAAATATATCTTGTTATAAGTCAAATAACCTGCCAGTGGAACTTGTACTTTATCAATATTAAGGAATCATTGATCTGAAACCGGTTTCTGTATCTTGCTAAAAAGTTAGGCCTAACTTAGTTTTGTCTTATTTCAAGTGTACAAAGATATTTGCACTGGAGAAAAGACCAAAATACTTGGTGAGTTTGTGTTTTTGAGTGTAGTAACATGTGAAACACATTCTTGGAAATAAAAATACACTACAAAAACACCAAATCTTACAAAGTAATTTTGTTTCAATTCTAGTGTAAATATCTTATTATCAAAATCATCAACACACATGAAATATGTTGACAAATGTTTCATTTTTATGGCTCAAAAGCAACAGGTGGGTTTTAGCCTTGATTTAAAGGAACTCAGTGTTTCAGCTGTTTTGCAGTTTTCTGGAAGTTTATTCCCGATTTGTTCTCCAAACGAGCTCCTGTATCTTTCTGAACAGTTACTTATAACTTAGTTTTGTCTTATTTCAAGTGTAATAAAATATTTTCAGTAGGAAATAGACAAATTACATAATCAGATTTTGTATTTTTGTGGCGTAGCGAAGTAATATTTCATAAAACCTCTCCCTCAGCCTCCTGCCCCCCTACAAACATCCAAGCGTCTTTGCAGTGCGCTGGTAACGTGGGTCATGTGACCTGGGACGCTGCGCTGCGAGCCGAGACGTATGTCGTTACGACCGTGCCCTCCGTCCTGGACAAACACGTCCACAGCTGCTCCACCGACGGAACCAACTGTTCGCTCACGGACCTGCACTGCGGCGAGACGGTCGCCATCACCGTGGCAACCATAGAGAGAGGCTGCCGGAGCAAACCCAGTGACCCGCTCCTGTTCAAAACGGGTCAGACACACAAACTGTGGTCGTTGTTTAGCAATAAGTCAACCTTAAACAGTACTACATTGTTGTTTTTATTTTGAAAAATAAAACGATTTCAGAAAAAAGATTTATTGTGGAAAATACGCAAACCTGTTAGACGGAAAAATGCAAAAAATAAAAAACAGGAAAAATGCAAAAAATAAAAGTAGTGCAGAGTTTTAGTGACTAGTTAAAGAAAAGAGTGAGGACAATATGTTTATAAAAAAAGGACATTTGAAAATATACAGAGAGACAACATTGCAGCAGGAGAATGTAATTAATAAATAATAAACAAAAACATGTTATGCTAAAAAAGCAAATGAATACAAAATGTGCAACAAATTTGGAAAAAATTGTGAATAAAATTGTATCAAATAAGTAGAAAATGTAAGTAATGAAATAAGAAAAGGAAACTACTGAAATGGTAAGATTGTAAATAAATTGAAAAATTAAATTATAGTTATAATATTACTAAAGTTGGGAAAGTTCTAATTGTTTTTATTTAAACTTTTTTGGATGTAATATTTGACACATTAACTTTATGACGTATTTATTGTAATTTTAATGCCAGTGTTGGCATGCTCAGTCCTCCATATACCTGTTGCTCATAACACTAAATAAATTATATGTTTATAAGTGCAAATTAGTTATGTATTTGTAGATAGCAATAGAAATAATTATTGTCTTTCTAAATAAAACTTAGATGATGTTTTGCATTTTTTTAAACGAATTCTGTGGTTCATTGAAGTCGAAATTAACTATCACTTTCTGTGAAGCTTTTCTACACAAACAAATAGAATAAAATATATTTTTTGTCTTGTTTACAGTGATCTGCCCGCCCACCGCTCTGGATGCTGTCACAACTTGCAGCAACAGCGACATCACCGTCAGGTGGGACCTGAGTCCTGAAACCGGAGCTCAGTACTTCATCCGCTCCCAGAAAGACGGCGGCTCGGTCGCCAACTACTCATCGTCTCAGCCGTTCCGCGTGATCAGCGGCCTGCGCTGCGGCGAGATGTACAGCTTCAAGGTCGCCGCAGTGAACTCTGGGTGCAGCAGCGTCTTCAGCAAGCAAATCGAAGCTGAAACAGGTACATATCTGGACGCTTAGCAGCTGCAGTCAGATTCTCTTGGATTGAATAAAAGATTTTTATGCTGGAATAGAAATGACAAACACCATTTTAAAGGTGGCTTGTGTTGTCCTAAGATTTAAAAATGAAAACATATTAGCTCTTTCTTAAAGCTGCAGTTTGTAAAATTGATCTCTTTTCTCTACCAGTCAGAGCCAGGAGGCGGGTCTTAGCGCTGTCAATCACACTCAATGTGATTGACAGTGTAAGGGAAAAATAACGTTTAAATGTACACTGTAAAAATAGAAAGAAATCCTTCTAAGTATTTTTGATCTAGTTTCTAGTTGGAATGTCTTTAGTACACTAGAAATAAGATGTAAAAGGAACTTTTCTTCAATATATAGGAGCTTATTTGAAGTAAAAAATACTTTAATATTGATTACAAAATAGTAGTTTTACTGGCAGATTATTTCACTTATAACAAGACATTTTTTCCATATTGTAAGTGAAGTAATATGCCACTGTAACGAGAAAGTTTCCATCAATATTAAGCACTTGTTTACTTAAAACAAGCTTGTTTGTCTTACTAAAAAGTTCCTTATAAGTTAGTTTAGTCGTATTTCAAGTCCACTAAGATGTTTGGAATAGAAACCAGACCAGAAATACTTGGTATGACTGTTTTCTTTGCAACGTAATTGGAAATATTTAAATATAATGACAATATAACTGGAATTTTTTTATTCTTTTCTATTTTTATTTAAGGTTGAGTATAAATTGTTCTTGTGCTGGATTTCCAATCTATGATCTATAGTTGTCAAATTAAAATTTTATCCCCTTTTCAGTGCAGTTTTTATTATTATTATTATTATTATTGTTGTTATTATTATTATTATTATTATTCTTGTTTTCAGCTCCCTGCCCTCCCAGCAACCTGACTGTAAAAACTGAATGCAGCACAAATCTGGCGACTTTGAGCTGGGCTCCCAGCAGTTACGCCGTTTCCTACACCGCCACCTACACCGGTACGCACGGTCACGTGGTTTCCTGCTCTACCAACACAACCAGCTGCTCCGTAAAGGTGGACTGTGGACACCGGTACTCCGCCGTTGTGGTCGCCTCCACTGTAACCTGCAACAGCAGCCAATCAACTGCTTTCACCTTTGACTCAGGTAAATGAAAACCTGTGTTTGTTTGTGTTTTTTAATCTGCTCTGACAGATTTACGATTAATTGTAGATTAATGGTTTATTAGATTAAGATTACTTCTCGTCGATTACCTAATAACATCCGATTAGTCTTTTAGTGTTGTAGTTTGGCCTCCATCCAGGAGAGGGAGCCGCTGGTCATCCTTAAACAGAGCCGTTGATACAGACATAAAAGATTGCAGCGCTATGTAGAAACGACAGGAAAGTGAATCCACTCAACAAACTTGGAACGAAATCAAATGAGAGCTAACAAATAATAGCTTTCATTTGTTAATCAAACAGAACTAATGTTCGAAGGCGATAAAGTTTTCTCTCCTCACTGACAGTAATTTGAATGAACATTTCTGTTCATTGGGCATTTAGTGTTTCACATATTTTAATTATTTCATCTTTTATGTTTTGATTCAGAAACCTAATATATTCCTGTTTTGTTGTAGTTTACAAATATATCTAAATTTAATAATACAAATTTATTTAGCCATTTTTAATTTGGTAGTTTTGTGGTTGTCCAGCAGAGGGCGACATTGCTCACCCTTAAGAATCCCTGGATACAGGAATCAAAGATGGTGGCGAGATGTAAGGGCTTCAGGAGAAACTTCGTCCAGTTCGGCCTTAAAATACAGACACTTGTCAAACTGCTGAAGTTTTCCTTAATTCAGTCGAGCGGCGTTAGCGTCTCTAGAAATTGCTGCTGTGAAGGTGATAAAGTCTGCACTCCTCTGACCAGAAAGTCATTTTTATGAGCATCTCTGTTCAAGAGGGATTCACATAAATTAATCTTTTCATATCTTAATTTTATATTCAACAACCTAATATATTCCTGTTTTGTTATATTTTATAAATATGTTAGTGTTATATTGTGAGAAACAATTATGTTTATATAATTAGTGTTTTACACAACTGATGCAAAAAGGGTTCAAATATAACACTATTTAACAACAAAATATGGAGTTTTGTTTTATATTATTATTATAAAAAATTAAGACAGAACATAATGCTATTGAAAACTCAGGTTTTTAAGAAAATTAATTAATTCTAGTCTGCTCGTCTCAGAACCATTTGATGAATTAATTTGTAAGCGTAGTTGGGCAGTGACTAATTACATTTACTTAAATTTACTTTTGGGAGTATTTTTACTGCACTTTACTTTTTACTTTTACTTAATTATTTTTATTATGCAAGTATTATTAAATATTTTTACTCTTGCTTGAGTGAAATTTCTGTATTTTCTACCCACTGAATGAAAAACAAACATGTTTTAACCAAATTTTCGCCAGACTCAGACTCAGAACTGCAGTTTTTATTGAAAGAAAGTGATTTGGAAAAATTTCTTTGGCCTGATTTTATTCATTTTGTTACTTATATGAATTATTGTCATGTTGATAATTAAGACACCTAAATTTCCACTCAACATCATATTTTGGTCCGGCTGATGATGTAGTTTTCAAATATGAAATGATTGATAATTTGGTCAATAACTCAGTACTTTTTACCAAATTATTTTTTATTCTTACTTGAGTAATTTCTTGGACAGACACGTTTTACTTGAATAAAAATAAGTTGAAGTATTTCTACTTTTACCTGGGTATAGTTTTCGGGAACTCTGCCCTCCTTTGCTCATTGATTGATTGATTGATTGATTGATTGACTGATATCCAACCTGTTCCTCCATCAGCTCCATGTCTGCCTGACCAGGTGAAAGCGCAGCTCAACTGCACGGCCAACTCCTTCTCGGTGCAGTGGAGAGCGACCCTCGATGACGTTGGCACGTACACGGCCATCGCCATCGGCAGCGACAACACGCGTGCGAGTTGCTACTCCGCCAGCACTCAGTGCACCATCCACAGCCTGAAATGCGGCGTCCTGTACAGCATCGTCGTCACCACGGCCTCCATCGACTGCGGCATCATCGATGGCTCAGACTACCAGATTTACTCGGGTAAAGAAAACCAAAGCAGATTCAGCTCAACCTTTTGCTGAAACCTAAGGGATGGGTAAACTAATGGCTACTGATTATTTTAGTAATTGACTATTAAATTGATTAATTGGGTAGACAAAAGCCACATTCTGCTAATTTTCATTTAATCATTTTTGAAATACACAAAGTCCAGCAAATAATTTATTCCCTTTTTTAAACGACAACATTTTATTTCCAAAAATTCAATCGCAGCATTCCTCAAGTATAAGCTTGAGGATTTGTAGATTAATTAGTAATCGGATTTCAAAAAGTGCGTAGAAGGAGATTTTTTGTTTTTACAGAATTTGTATGAGATGAAGCTACAACTTTGCCACTTGAGGTGTTTTTGGTAGAAAATATTTACAGACGTAGGCTTTGTTTTATTATCTTAAGTGCAAAATGTAATTTTTTTGTACAAATTTGGGCAAATCACTGCTCTGAATATGCTGTTCTTTCAGAAAATAGCCTGGTTTTGAGTCTGTATATTCCATTTAACGATTAATGGATTATAATCTACACCAGAGCTGGTGGCCATGGCTGAAGTTTAGGGTTGTTTTATGTCTCTCCAGATGTGAGTGGTCCTGAACTGAAATAACATGAAATAAGACAAAACTAACTTACAAGTAACTTTACAGAAAGCCATGTGCTTATTTTAAGTCTGATTTCTTAATTTAGATTTTAAAAACACTAGTCATTCTAGCAGATTGTTTCTCTTCTGGCGTTTTATAGGTGAAATAATCCGCCCTGTGGAACCTGGCAGATATCTGTCGCTCATTTTATTAACGTTTTCTTCCTCTTTTTGCTCCAGCTCCCTGCAAACCAGCCAACGTCTCAGTGAATCTGGAGTGCAGCACCGACCTGGCGATGGTCACCTGGCAGAACTCGGGTCCGGATCAGCATCAGGTGGTGACCGCCGTGGACAGCAGAGGACAGACCAGCGTCTGCAACTCCAGCAGCTCCAACTGCACCTTCCACCAGCTGCAGTGTGGGAATAAATACGCCATCAACGTCGTCGGCTACACCAACTCCTGCAGCAGCGAACCCACTGCTGCTAAGGAGCTCAGCACCGGTAAGAGAAAAGCAGCTGAATGTCACGGTAACAAACTTTGATAACGATAAATTGCCCCAGAAGTTATTAAGATAATGGATAATTTTGTTGTTTTGAGACCATTTTCAAGTCGGACGCAATAATGCAAGAATACATTCTCAAAGATCAGTAAACTTTAAATTATTATTAACATTTAACACATTCATATTTAAATGAACACATTTTAAATATGAATGTCTTCCATATTTAAAATGGAAGACATTTTAAATATTCAAGATGAATAAAACAACAGAAACAACAAATAAAATGAATTATGAATTCTCTGTAAACTAAACAAAAAAGGCTGGCTGAGACCAAAGCTGAATTTGTTTGTCATCCAGTTTTTGGTAGAAAGAGAGAAAAGAGGAAAAAATAAAAGAGAAATACATCATCAATATAGAAGTTATTGAACTCTTGTTAAGTTATCATGCAATTGATTAGTTATAGAGATTACATTAATCTGCGTGTTCTCTTAAAAGCTCCCTGCACCCCAACCCACGTCAAAGCGCGCGTGGACTGTGACAGCGGCATCACGGCCGTGACGTGGGACGAAGCGCTCGGCGCCACTTCTTACAGCGTCTACGCCCAGGGAAGCCTCGGCCACCGAGCCCAGTGCAACAGCTCGAGCATCAACTGCAACTTCTTCAACCTGCAGTGTGGGCAGGACTTCAACGTCACAGTGGTGGCTCGCCATGACACCTGCGTCAGTGTGCCGAGTGAAGCCATCACCATCAGCTCCGGTGAGACGACTCAGATGGACAAGAGTTCATAAAACATGACAAAATCAACCTGAAACATAAAAACAAAACTTTAATACTCAGTTCAAACAGGAGTAGGAAGAATCCAATGTTTATGAAAACCTGCCTGCATCCTCCTTTGTCTAGAGCCGTGTCCCCACAGCGGCTTGCAGACGTCGCTGGACTGCGACACCAACGCAGTCTCTGTGTCTTGGACTCCTGGCAACGGCATCCTCTACTACAACGCCTCAGCCGATCCTTTTACCATGGCGGAAGGGAAAAGCTGCTCGGCCCGCGGCTCGTCCTGCAACATCACGTCTCTGCGCTGCGGCGAGAGCTACAGGGTCAGCGTCAGTGGGCAGGGACAGACCTGCCCCAGTCCGTCCCAGAGCTGGAACAGAATAAACACAGGTAGGCCTGGAACCTTAGCAGTCAATTATTCTGACGATTAATTGGATAAAAAGCGACAGATTTTTCATCTAACCCCTTAAGCCGTTTTTATACAATACAAGAAATTAATTGAAAGATACAAATAAATAAGGAAATAAACATTTTATTGCCTAAGAATTTGAACCAGGTGAAGCTAAAACTCTTCCACAAGTTTTGGATAAAACATATTTACAAACAAAGGTTATCTTAAATGCAAATGTATGTATATATATTTTTACAGCTTTGACTTCATTTCTGCTCTGAATATGTTGTTTTTCCAGCAAGTGGCGTTTTGAGTCTGTATACTCCAGTTACCGATTAATCGATCACTAAGTCAGTTGATGATTATTTCAATAATCGCAATTAATCCGAATAATCGTTTCAGCCCTAAATACAGATGGGTTTTTTCCAACCACTGTGTTGGAATAACATGTCTTGTTACTTTAAATCCAAATAAGCTGCTGGCAACTCAGTGTTTACACTCACACATGAAAATGGCTCCCAGCAGGTGCACAATTATACAACTGCAAATCTTTGAAAAACAAAAGCAGAGCCTCCTGCACAACTAACAAGAATGCAGCAAGTGGTTTCTGAGTGTTAAGTCAACAACCAAATGCTTGTGTTTTCCAGCAGCCATTGTACAGAGCATACAGCAGCAGAACCAGCCGACCAAACGTGACACAGCTCTAACTGTGTTGCTAGGTAACAGGTGGAACTCGGTCGGGGTTGCTAGGTGACCTACTGATTTGTAATGTTACATTCCCGAGGTTTTTAAATTTTCCAAAAACCAATAAACATGAACTTATTGCCAAAAAAAACAGTTGGGTGGTTTTCTTTAAGCGTTTATGCTGCTTTAGAAGCAGTAGAAACCCAAATGGAAGTACAAAAATGTGCAAAAAAGGGAATTTTGCACAAAATTTCCCTTTTAGAGTATCATTTATTTTTTATTTTACGGAACTATGCTTTCCCTGTGGGACCTGCAGCGATGGTGTATAAAAATGATCTCTTTCCCTCCACCAGCTCCGTGTCCTCCCACCGACCTCAGGGTCAGCTCTTCCTGTACATCCAACAACATCTCGGTGTCGTGGCAAGGTTCGGAGGGTTCCATGTCCTACATGGCCGTGGCACAAAATGAAAATGGTCGCCAGTGGTCGTGCAACACAACCAGCACCACCTGCCAAATACCTGAACTGCTGTGTGGACAGAAGTACGATGTTTATGTTGTCGGCATCGATTCGACCTGCTTTGGAGCCAAGAGTAAAATACAAACGATTCACACTGGTGAATATGTATAATTATCACGTTTTCTGCAAAAATCTGCTAAACCGGCTGGGTGATTAGACCTTCAGATAACTCTTTGTGCTTCCTCTGTAGCTCCATGCGTTCCAGAAAACATTGAGACACATCTCGACTGTCCATCTGGAGTCCTCAACGTGACCTGGGGCTCCACAGGCTACTTCACACGCTTCCAGGCTTCTGTAGTGAGCGGCAAGAGCCACGTCAACATCTGCACGACAAAACAGAATTACTGCGTGGTGAAAAATGTGGCGTGTGGGACGACGTACGATGTGACGGTGACGGCCCAGGATGAGGCCTGCAACAGCTCCCACAGCCCCGTAAAGCAAGTTAAAACAGGTGGGCCAGCTAAATTAAGGAACAGAATAAGATCAAAACATAACGCAACACAAGTCGGCAGATTCAACTGAAACACCTAGTTAATGGCTGCAGTTCTAGTTATGCCTGGGTGGACCTAGCCCCGCCTTCGAGACACAGCTCCGCCTCTGAGCTGCAGGTTCACAACACCCCCACTCAGCTCCTTCAGACTAGCCAGCAGCAATTAGTGAACATTTGGAGCCACTTCTCAGTGGAAAATGACATAAGGAGATGGTTTAGAAATGTTTAATTAAAAAAAAGTATAACCAGCTGTTTAATCACAAAATATTTAACCAATCAGTGCGACTGCTGCACTCCTATCAATGGCTCATCTGATAGGGTCGTCACATAATCAATAGCAATGATTTATTTTCGCATAATGGAATACAAATAGCTTGCATAGCAATAGATAAAAAAATATAAAGAATATTTTACATTTTAAAAGTAAACCAAATTCTCTTATGTTGACATTTTGCCCTTACTGTGCAGGATTTTTATTCTGTATTCTCTTTATATTTTGTATTCTATTTCCTGTCACTCCATTTCTGTTGCACAGAAATTTCCCCATTACAGGACAATAAAGGATATTTCTGTTGTAAATTTTTGATTTATTGTTGAAGTAAAAGTGTGAAGGTCAGGGGCACTGTCCCCTGTTTACCCCCCATTTAGCAACACCCATGTTCAGTACTTGTATGAGAAATGTTCTGCTTTTTCACTAAAAAGACCCCTCCTGTTTATGCTTTTTCAGTGCATTTTATGACGTTTTCCCTAAGGTTTTCTTGCAATAACTAACACACCTCACTATTTTCCCAGTTGATCATGTTTTTCTTTACGTTCTCCTCCCAGCTCCCTGCCCACCGTCCTCCTTCCATCCTCGCATGGACTGTAGCAGCGGCGTTGTTTCCGTCACCTGGAACAACAGCGTCTCAGGGGTCGTGTACACCGTCTCTGCGGTTGATGAGGAAGGTCACGCTCATAACTGCAGTGGCACAAACAGTGGCTGTAACATCAACACCCTGCAGTGTGGGACCGAATACAACGTCTCCATCACGCCGTCCTGGGACGCATGTGTGGGCCAGGACAGCGCCACCGCGCTGATATCAACAGGTGCAGAGAAAGATACTTTACTTTCTCTTAAACTCTTAGAGACTTGCCTAAAAAAATAGGAAAAGCCTGTTTTAAGTTGCTAAAATCATCTTAACTATTAAGTCAAACCTTTTAAGTTTAATCTGCATTTCAAAGGAATGAAATGTTATCTAATAAAAGCTAAAATTGTGTAAAAAACCAGTCCAAGTATTGAACCTTTTGGAATGCTATGATTAACTTAAATTAATTCTTTCATCTTTTATTTATTCTCTTTTATTTTAGGATAAAGGCATTTACATTTCTTATGGTAACTCAAATAAATACAGAGCGAAAAGATGCCGGTTCAAGCACTGAACCTTGTGGAAGCCCAGGAGTAACTTCTATGTTTTCCTTTTGTTTTCTTTTCATGTTTGGATAGCACCTGTTGATTAAGCTTCTGAGGTTTTATATTAAAAGAAATTGATTAGGAAAAATGTTTCTTTATTATATTTTTTTTCCCTTTTTGGTCTTTAAATACCAAAATTTACACTTTTTTATTTTGATCAGGCTGATGGGGTAATTTTTAAATATCACATGATTGATAATGTGATCTACTACTCAGTACAGCACTTGAGTATTTTTTTACTCTTAAGTGAGTAAAAGTATGTTGAAGTAGTGCTGCTCTTAGTTGAGTTCAGTAAGTTTGGCTGATTTTCTGACCCTGCTTCTTGTTTCTTTCAGTTCCCTGTGTGCCTCAGTTGTCGGATGTGGAGATCGACTGCCTGACAAACTCAGCCTGGGTGATGTTCGATGAGTCTGACGGCGCTGAAGGATACGTCATCGTCACAACAAACAGCCAGGGCGCCGTCCAGACGTTCGAGTGCAACGCCACGTCGGACGGGATGTGCAGTCTGCAAATGTTACCCTGCAGCCAGAACCTCACCTTCACCGTGAAGGCCCAGAACGAAGAGTGCATCAGCGCCGCCAGCAACGCCGTCACCACAGAAACAGGTTATCAGGAAAAACAAAGAAACTTAATGTCACAGGATAAAAACCGAAACAGACAGGAAGTAGCTTTGAACTATGAATAGTTACTATATGTAGATACCATCATGACTAAACCTGTTGCAGAAAGCAATTAATCAATGACGCTGCAAAAACATAAAATCTCACCAAGAATATTTTTCTAGTTTCTGGTGCAAATATGTTAGTAGACTTGAAATAAGTTAAAACTTGTTTTAAGTTAATAATTCTTTATTATTCATAAAAAGTATCCTAATTTCACTGGCAATTTATTGAACAAGACATTTTTCTCATAAGTGAAATAATCTGCCAGTGGAAAACATTTTTTAAAATCAATATTAAACAGTTATTGACTTAAAAGCCCCTAAATGTTGCTGGAACGTTACTTGTAACTTAATTTTGTCCTGTTTCAAGTAAACTGGGGGATTTCCACTAGAAACTAGACCAAAAATAGATTTTGTGTGTGCAGTGCAGTTTTACTGAAAATTTGAACAGAATGTTTTTTTAATTAAAAATGTTATTTTCCATGTTATGGCCTACAGCATCTTGATGAACGGTGCTGATATTCACTGACACTGCAGAATCTGTCTCTACAGCAAATCCTGTATGAAGGAATACAAATGGAAAATTTAGGGGAAGGAAAAAGTGACCAGGTTTTGACTTGTACAAAGATTTGTACATTGATAAATCTTTCAGTATATAGACATGCAGTGCCTGTATTATTTGCCCTGTGAATACTTTTGGTTAATTACGAGACGATAAACGTGAAATTTCTTCTCCTTTTGCAGCGCCGTGTCCTCCTCAGGGTATAAGCGAAACCATAAACTGTAGCGACGGATCCCTGTCAATAAGGTGGGCAGCTGTTCCCGGGGCGATAACGTACACGGCCACGCTCGAAGAGCTGAATGGCGGCACGCCAAGCTGCTGCACATCGTCTGCTGCAGGATGCGACATCGGAGACCTGCCGTGTGGGGAGATGTACATCCTGCACGTGACAGCCGAAGGTCGGACCTGCAACAGCTCCGAGAGCGACGGGGTCATCACAAGGACAGGTATCCGTCCCGAAATGCACCGGAAGCATTTTATGTTCTGCAAGGAAAGCTTCATTTCTGATTTCCCTGTTCTCAGTGGCGTGCGTTCCAGAGAACCTCAAAGCCAATCTGATCTGCAGCAGCAATGTGGCGTCCATGTCGTGGGGCTACAGCCGCGGCGGGCAGCTCTACACCGTGACGGCGGTGGGCGCCGGCGGACACGTGTCTGAGTGCCGGTCGCCTGATAACCAGTGCGATCTGACGGACCTGCACTGTGGAGAGCTTTACAACGCCACAGTGACCGCCGAGGACGTTCTCTGCAAGAGCAAACCCAGCGACAGCGTAATGATCAAGACTGGTATGACCTCAGAGAATCTGAATTCACTCAAATGTGGTTTTAAATTTAAAGTAATGAAGGAGGTTTGGAAGGATATAAAGTTTTCTGATGTATTTGAAGTATGTGCATCGCTTATGATGCACCAGCATCCTAACCGATCTAATGGGATCAATGGTGTGTAATTCACGGTATTCTGCTGTGTCATGACCGGGTATGACACTTTTCTGTTTATTTTATTCATTTTCAAGCACAAACTGATTGGCAGTGACAGTATGAACTCAGTGCCTGCTTTCTGAATCCATTCAAATGAAGTACTGAATTACTTTGGCTTTATAGTAACCTTTATAAATAAATATTTATACAGTAATACAACAGCACAGTACAGGCGTTACAACACAATAATGACATTGTTTTTTTCCTTTTGAGTGACACGGTTTTAAGCCACTTATCCGTTATTATTTCTAAACACAACCTTCAGTAAGCTAACGTAGATCTGACGTCATGCAGTACCTGGTGGGCCACTAGGGGCGCCCACAGACCTACAGTGTGAGAAGGACTGGGGTAGAGCTGTGGTTCTATGGTATAATAGTTCAATGTTTTTTGAGTGTCATCAGCCTTTCTCACCTCTAAACTGTCACGTTTCTCCAACAGTACCATGCACTCCTGAGAATACGTCCTCTGTGATGGACTGTGAGGCCAACTCTCTCATCGTCTCCTGGTCTGAGAGCGCAGGCGCCGACGCCTACACCGCCACGCTGCAGGACAGCTACGGCCAGAGCACAACCTGCCAGGGAACAACCCAAGGATCGTGCAGCGTGAGCGGACTCGGCTGCGGCCAGATCTACCACGTATCTGTGGCCTCCTCTGACGGATACTGCAACAGCCCGCCCACAGACGTGCTGGACACGCCCTCAGGTAGGAGAGGAGTTACAAATGAAACACAGAGTACTAGAGCTGATCCCCTCAACGTTTTAAAGGCGACCCATTATGCTTCCTTTTACAGGTATGGATAGGTTTACAGGCTAAACAAAAGCATGTTCATTACTTGTATAAAATCATTCTTAGATAATGAGAGATCCTTCCAGAATGAGCTGATATTGGGCTCTGTCACTTTAAGGCTGCTTTCCCACCAGCCCTGCTTAGTCCACTTTAACTGAACTCTAGTCCATTTGCCTGTAAGGCCCCGTTTGTTTGGTGATGTGTGAATGCGAAAGCAAACTCTGATTTGGACCAATATAGTTAACTCTGGTCCTCCTAACGCAGGGCATTCTGGGTAAATACAACCAAAGCAAATGCTTGAGTTCAGGGCTAACAGGAGAAATGGCTTGTGGTTTTTACCAAAGACCAAACAGAAATCCTACAACCGATAAGATGTGATGCTACAACAACTCAATGTTTACACTCAGACATAAAAATGGCTGCCAGCAGAACCGCAATTATACAACAGTACATCTTTGAAAAGCAAAAGTAGACCCTCCTGCACAGCCACCAAGAATGCAGCAAGTGGTTTCCGGATGATAGCTTTTCCAGCAGCCATTGCACAGAACTGGAATGGGCTGGAGCTCAGTTTGGGTTGCTAGGTAACGGGGCAGTGCCTGATGATTTGTGCTGTTTCATTTCAGAGGCTTTTGAAACTGTTCATCAATTCGTTGCCAAAAAATGGATTAGTAGGTTTTCAGAAGCATCTAGAGTCCCAAATTAAGTACAAAAACATGAAAACTGTGAATTTTGCATAATAGGTTCCCATTCAATTTTTTCAATATTCACTTTTAAGACTCGAGTAAAAATAAAATCTGAAACCACTGATTGAAACGTCACCTGTGTTCCTCTCAGTGCCGTGTAAACCCAGAAACATCAAGGCGGCGATGGACTGCTACACCAAAACAGCCCAGGTGTCCTGGTACCCGAGCGACGGCGCTCTGTCCTACCTGGTCGTCGCCTCCACTGCGTCGGGCCACAACGTCACCTGCGAGACCAACATCACCTCCTGTGAGCTGGAGGGGCTGCGGTGTGGTCAGAGATACGCTGTGTGGGTGAAATCAGTGGGAGAAAGCTGCAGCAGCAGCGCCAACATGACCGGAGAGCTGCTGACGGGTGAGAAACACAGGCGCATGTTTAAAATATGAAATTAAAATATTGATTTTTCTAAATTATTTAGTGTGAGATCATGCAATAGCAGCAAATTTTATGCTTTTTATTGTTTTATTCTATTCTTGCTTTTATTCTTAACTTTAAAATAAACACAGAGAAAACTGTATTTCATTCTCCTTTACTCTGCAGTCTAGTTTCTATTTTAATCCTAATGAAACAACCCATTTATTTAGAAATTAAGTAACAAATATTAAAATACTGGCAATTTCTTT
The DNA here is from genome assembly GCA_911649635.1 of Poeciliopsis gracilis. Classification (NCBI taxonomy): domain Eukaryota; kingdom Metazoa; phylum Chordata; class Actinopteri; order Cyprinodontiformes; family Poeciliidae; genus Poeciliopsis; species Poeciliopsis gracilis. Next base: position 481,479 of record CAJVRI010001168.1, on the reverse strand, counting down.
TAGAGCTCACCTTACAAAAAAACACATTTTTGTAAGTAAAACTAAAGTGTTTAAAACAAACAAAAGTCAGATTTACGGAGTTTGTTTCTTCACCATGAGAGAAAAGTTTTAATTGTGATCACATTTTTACTTGGTGTCTTGATTCTCTGTTCCAGAACCATGCATTCCTGAACAGATCAGCGGTCTGTACAGCCTGGCCATCGGTCAGGTTGAGTGGGACAAGGCGGCCGGTGCCGATAACTACACCGTTACCGCGGAAACGGACCAAGGCCTCACAGCCACCTGCACCACCAGAGACAACTTCTGCACATTGTACAGCATGGACTGTGGCCAGGTGTACAACATCACCGTCACGTCGCACAGTGACGTGTGCAAAGACGTGTCTGTCTCTACAGAACACGTCACTATTGTAACAGGTGAGGATTTGATGTTGTCACCTTAAAAGATGCACTTTTGAACTTCTGTGATGCTAGCTTGTGATTAGGAATGTAAAGTTTAGGTGAGCCACATTAATTATGGTGCTAGCTTACAGCCTGCCAGAAATAAAAGGAAGAAATTACCAGGTCTGGCTTCTAGTTAGTTCACCTAAAATGGGGCAAAACTAATTTAGAAGAAACTTTCCAGGAAGATATAGGGCCCAGTTTTCACTTAATCATTTCCTAAAATTCAAGTGAAATAATTTTCAATTACAACACATTTTTTCCATATTATAAGAGAAATAATCTGCCAGTGGACTTTCTACTTTTTAATCAACATTAAGGAAAATCTGTGAATTTTTCAAACTGTTGAGGTCAATGAGCAAAAATAGAACAACCATAACCAATAGTTATAGTTAACTATAACCATCGTGTACTTTATGTAGTTTATACATGTGGCAGCCATGTTGGATTTGAAGGTGAGCACCAACTGCGTTCCATTTTAGAATTAAAATTTTGGGGAGAAATTTTTTTGTTTGTTTTTTCTTGATTTTTTTTTTTTCCCAAACAGGCCCAAATATTCCAACTCTTGAGTGCAGCTGGAAGGTTTACACTGCAAAAACACAGTAATTTTGGTCTATTTTTTAATGAAAATATCCTACTGCATTTGAAATAAGACTAAACTAACTTTTCAGAAAAATATAGGAGCTTGTTTTAAGAAAATAATTATTGAATATTGATAAAAGTTTTAGTCCTACTCGGCTGATTATTTAACTTAAGACATTTCCACTTTATTATAAGTGAAATAATCTTCTAATGGAACTTGAACTTTTCATCATTAAGTAATTATTAACGTAAAACAATCTCTTATGTCAGGCCCAAATGTTACTTGTAAATTAGTTTTGTCTTATTTCAAGTGTAATAAGATACTTTCACTAGAAACTAAACCAAAAATACTTGGTAAGTTTTTGTTTTTGCAGTGCAGATAGATAAACTCGATCTGCTTCATTCAGCCGTTTCTGTCTTTTTCCAGAGCCGTGTCCACCCAAAAACGTGGAGACCAACGTGAACTGCCAGGAGGAGCTGGGGACTGTGTCATGGGAGGCCAGCTGGGGCTCCGTGGGCTACGTGGTTCAGCTCGCCGGGCGCGACGGCCATTCGCTCACCTGCCTCACAAACACCACGTTCTGCGACGTCAAAGACCTGCACTGTGGGGTCGTCTACTACACCAACGTCGTTGCCATTGGGGAGAACCGCAACAGCAGCAAGTCCACCACTGTGCTCCTCACTGCAGGTACTACGTCGTGGCAGTAATGTGATAAAGTACGAACAGGGATGAAATAATGCCTGTTGTAACAGGATCCAATACAATCCTGCTTTTATTAGTGTGGTCAATGGTCTACACAAATCATGCTCATTAGATTTTTTATTTTTAACAAAATCATTCTAAGTTCTGCCTATTTTGAGATCAGAATGAGATGTTTTAGAGCCTCTTTGAAAAGCAGAAGTTGCGCCTCCTGCACAACCAGCAAGAAAGCCAACTAACCAAGTGTGCTGGAGCTGCTTGAAGTTTAGCCTTTCCAAAAAAAGCACCAGCTTTCTAAAATATTGCAGCGTTTTGTTCAAATCATTTGCATTTTTAAATTCAAGAGTTAAACAAAACCAAATGACACAAATCCTGCTTGGCCTCCTTCTGTCTGCAGCTCCCTGTACGGCCGGCGATGTGGCGGCTAGCTATGACTGCCACAACAACACAGCAGAAGTCTCTTGGAGCTACAGCGCGGGCGCCAGCTCCTACCAGGTGACTGCTGTGTCGCCAGACGGGCACCGGACCTCCTGTGAGACAGATAAGCTGCAGTGTGAGCTGTTGGAGTTGGAGTGCAGTCAGACATACAACATCACCCTCACAACCATCAGCGACCAATGCCAGATTGAGACGCACACCGACGTTTCCTTCAGCACAAGTAAGTCAAAGAGTTTAGGTCTTAACAGTGAGCCATGTGGAACTCCACATTTAGTATCTTTTAGCTCTGACATCTTGTCATCAAACTGTTTAAATTGTCAACATTTCGACTGATTTCCAGGCCCCTGTAAGCCGTTGCGTGTCGGAGTGGACCTCCAGTGTGGGTCGAGTACCGCCCACATGTTCTGGGACGAAGACGACTATGTGGAGCTTTTTATGGCCACTGCCACCAGCAGCGTGGGATTAATCCTGCAGTGCAACTCCACCAACTCCACCTGCCAGTTCCCGGGTCTGGACTGCGGAGAGACATATGTGTTTTCTGTCACTGCGTACAGCAGCATGTGCTACAGCAAAGAGGGCGACTCTGTGGAGGTCCAGACAGGTGGGAGAGTTTTTGTTTTAATGTTAATCAATCATCTGAATGTTGTTAAATTATTTCTGCTTTAATATTTCTACATATTGTTATGTTCTTAAGACTGAGTGATATAGCTGCAAAAATTTATCATAAGAGTTTCATATCATATCATTTTTATCGCTAATTATTGATTAGTTTTCAGTTTTAAATATCTGAAATCTTCCATGTTTTCTAGTTTATCCACATTGTCACTCCACGGCGTTGTTGTTTTTAAGCAGTTATGAGAAGCAGTGGCGAAACCTTAAAGTGTTTCTGTGCAAGTTACTCAACAGGTTGTTGCTAGGTAACCACAGAGCGAGGGAGTCAGTTGCTAGGTAACCAAAGAGTGAGGGAGTCAGTTGATTCCACCACCTTTGCTTGATTAGCTGTAAGAGGCTGAGCAGCTGAGGCGCTTCCTTGGCCTACATCTCCCAGAATGCTGTGCTGTTCTGGATCAGAGTTTGGTGAATAGACGTATTATTTATTCATGATTGCTGTGAGGTAATTATCTTTTTCTCTTCTTCTTCCAGAACCCTGCCAGCCGGTTGGGCTGTCGGTCGACGGCTCGTGCCATGATGAGACGGTTACGGTGAGCTGGGACGAGGCTCCCGGTGCAGCAGCGTACGTCGTCACAGCCGCTGGACATCTGGGTTACGTTTCTACTTTCCAAGTCAATGAAACGTGGATAGAAACCGATCTGCCCTGCGGACAGCTGTTCACTTTCACCGTAAAGGCACAAGATGATCGATGTGAGAGCGCCGTGAGCGAGTCTGAACAATACAAAACAGGTACGCCTCATTTCTGTAGTCTTTCTTCATAACCTGGAGCTGAAAATACACAGAAGCTGATATTATTGCTCTAGTTTCTGGTGCAAATATCTTGGTACACGTGAAATAAGACTAAACTAAATTGCAATAAAGAGTTTTAAGTTTTAAGTCAATAATTCGTTAATATTCATCAAACAATATTTGTTTCACTTTCAGATTATTTCTCTTAAAACATTTTTCTCATGTTGTATGTCAAATAATCTACCAGTGAAACTCCCACTTTTTCATCAATATTGATGAATTATTGATGAAAAAAATGATTAAATCCCTTTTCTCATGTCGTATACTCCATTAAACAATTACTAAATTAGTTGACAATTGTTTCAATAATTGATTAATCAATAATCAATTATTCACTCGAATAATTGATTATTAAATTAGTTGAAAATTACTTCAGTAATCGATTAATCACATTTAATTTGATTAATTGCTTCCGCCCTAATGACCTGTCCTAAGTTTGGAGCAGTGATGTGAACGTTTGCATCTGTCCGTCAGGTCCCTGCACCCCTGAGGCCCTGCGGAGCTACAGGCGCTGCGAGGACAGCCTGGGCGCCGTCAGCTGGACCATGTTCGCAGACGCTGAGTCGTACCTGGCTGTGGCGGTGGGGGAGGACGGCCACATCCACCAGTGTGCCTCAAACACCACCAGCTGCAAGTGGGACGACCTGCACTGCGGCGAAATTTACACCGTCAGCGTCGTCGCGCTCGACTACCATTGCACCAGCAGGCAGAGCAACAGCACGACTATCCGGATGGGTAAATACTGTTTTAAACTGTGCAACTTAAAAACTTAGAGTAAAATTTACTGTGTTTTTCTGCCAGTTCATTTATAAATTTCAAACTTCCTCCTTCTTCTTTCAGCACCTTGCGTACCTCAAGATCTGAAATCATCCATTAACTGCTCTACAAAGGTGACTGATGTTTGATTGGCTGTAAATCAGACAGTGGGGCATTAGGGCCTCCTGAGAAAATACAAAATAAAAAAGTATGAGAATAAAGTCAAAGTATTGGGAGAATAAAGTTGTCAAATTCCAACTTTATTCATCTAACATGACTTTAGTCTTGTAATTTGATGACTTTATTTTCTTAATTTTCTTGAAATGGCCCTGCTGGTTTCTCATCAGGTGAAACTGAGAGTCTCAGTTTGTCTAAAACTTACTTTCATCTTCTCCCAGGTTGGATCGCTGACCTGGAATGCGAGTGAAACCGCCGAGTTTTACATCGTGACGGCAGAGACCAACAGCGGCCACAAAGTGCAGCTGAGCACCAACGACACCTGGACGTTCATCTCTGAGTTCCTGTGCGGTCAGGAGTACTTCCTGTCTGTCCAGGCGGCAGACTCTTTCTGCACCAGTCGCCCCAGCCAGCCTTCAAAACTGTTTTCAGGTAGATTTTTATAATAACCTTTTATTTTTTTGAAGAAACTGAATTCCAAAATCCACCAAAGATAAAACAAAAAACATAATCGGATTTACACGGTGTTCCAAATTATTATGCAGATTGGGTTTAAGGGTCATAAAGATGAAATTTTTTGTTGTGCTATTAAATGTATAGGTGGTATTATGTGTCAGGGCTCTTTGAATCACTATAATTAATTTCAGAGAGCTGGTTGGTTAGTTTGTCTGGTGAACTCAAGTGAAGGAAATCTACTTAAGAAGGATGTTCCACATCATTAAGCAGGCCACAGGTTTCAAGCAATAAGGGAAAGAGGAAGGATCTCTGCTGACAAAAATCATCAGATAGTGTAGTGCTGTATGAGTTTGTGTAGATAAAGGCATAATGAGGAAGGTTTCTGTTAGACAAATTCAAGAGAGCAGCTGTTGAAATGCCCCTACAAAGCAGCAAACACTTATGTGAAGCTGCTGGTGCCTCTGCAACCTCAAGGTGCAGTAGATAAAGTAGTTGAGTCTTAAGGCTTTTTATTTACCTTTACTAAATGTGATGATGTGCTGTATTGACCTTTTCTTCTTATTTGCTTCATCTGAAATCTTAAACCTCTACTCTTCATATTATGTGCCCGGCCGCAGAGCCCTGCCCGCCCACCGCAGTGCACAGCGTCTTGAACTGCCTGTCGAACATCGCTCTGCTGTCGTGGACGGGCTCGGCGGGGGCGGAGTTCTACACCGCCACGGTGATGCCAGACGACGGCCAGCCGATGAGCTGCGCGTCTGAAAACGAGCAGTGCGCCATTCCCAACATCCCGTGTGGGAAGCACAACCTGGTGACGGTTGTCGGTTCCAACGGGATCTGCGATTCTGACCCCAGCATGTCTGACATTCTGCAGTCGGGTGAGTTGGTAGACATTTAAATGCCTCTTTGATTCTTTTCTGATTCCAAAAAAAGAAGCTTATTTTTCTCATGCTTTTTCACTTGCACACAATATCAAAGGTTAGGAATGTCTATGATCTAAAACATGTGCAATACATTTTTCCCTCAAAATAATTCTTATTTAATGAGAGTCGAGTCTGATCCGTTCTTGGGTTGCTAAGAGACGGGCCGAGATCCGCTGGGGTTGCTAGGTAACGGTCTGGGGTTGCTAGAAGAGCTTGCTAACTTGTATTGTTGCATTTGGAAAGTTTTTGAAACAGCTACTTTTCCAGACACCAGAAAACATTGAACTTATGACCAACTAACAAATTTGGGTGTTTTTAGAAGCAGCGGAGACCAAAATCGAAGTAGAAAAACAGGCAAAATGTGAATAATCTTTAAGTAAATGTAATTAAAAATCAGCTCTGTTCATTCACCAAATGAACATTTAAAGATATTTAAGTACAAAATCAGACAAAACATGAATTTTGCACACTGGGTGCCCTTTAAAGCAAGTCAACTTTATTTTGGTGAGAAAGTACTGGTAGGGAGAAAATATGAATTCAATACATTAATAATCTGTGCAACTAGATGTTTTCTGTTTCTGCTGCTGACCAGGTTATCTCCTGTGTCTCCTGTGTTTCCCCCCCAGTCCCTTGTGTTCCCACTGACGTGCGCGTGGCGATCAACTGCTCCACAAACGAGGCGGTCGCGTCCTGGAGTGCCAGTGATGGCGCTCTGTCTTACAAAGTGATCGCAGTGAGCACACAGGGAGCCGAGTCCAACTGCAGAACAGGAGAGACAAACTGTGCGCTGACCAACCTGACCTGCGGACAGCGGTACCACGTCCAGGTGGTGGCGCAGGACAACATCTGCTCCAGCTTACCGAGCCCAGCTGTCGCGTTTGAATCAGGTAAACATTCAGGATTTATATGAATCGCCTTTTCAAAAAATAAAGCCGTGAATAAAGTTGCACAGTCAAAACTTGTGTAATTTGTGTAATTTAGCTTGTCATAACAGAAAAACATGGAGTTCATTTTTTAAAGTGATATTTTTACTCATTCGCTCATTTATTTATAAATATAAGTTTCAAGCATAATGTTTAATTTGCAGAATAAATATTTAGTATTGTAAACTAAATATTTAGCTCCAGACTATTTAGTTATCAATCTAACTAATATCTAGCTAATATGCTAAAGAGCTAGTTTGGAGCTGAATATTTACTTAGCAATATAAATATTTAATCAGCAAATTAAATATTTAGCTCCAATATTAAGCATTGAGCTAACTAAACATTTGGTTTATCAACTAAATATTTAGCTCCAAACAGTTTAGCTAGCAAGCTAAATATGCTTGCTGTGTAGTTAACTTGGTAAACAAAGATCCAACCTCACCAGCAGAAAGATAAATATTTAATTTACAAACTAAATCTCTAAACAAACATTAAACCATGAGCCAGACAAATATTTAGTTTACCAATTAAAAATGTAGCTGGTTCATTGCAGAATATTTAGCTAGTGTGCAAATTCACCTACCTATCAAAATAAAAGTTGGGTTTTGTGAATTTATTTGGAGATAAATTTAATTTGGAGCTTAATATTTAGCCAGTAAGCTAAATAATTAATTTACAAACTAAATTTTTAACTACAAATAATTGCAAACCAAATCTGGCAACCTCAGAACCAAATATAAAGCTATGAGCTAGCTTACCTAAATTATCGCTGCTAATTTTTGACTGTGTAACCTTACGAATGGCGGCCCAATGTGGCTAAATAACACTTGCAATGTATTTATGTTTAATTACGTCTCTCAGTTCCCTGCACGCCCAACATTGGCTCTGTGATTTTGGACTGCTACACCAACTCTGCGCTCCTGGACTGGAGGTATTCTGAGGGCGCCTTGAGCTACACGTCCACTGCCCGGTCCTCTGGCGGCCATGTTTCCAGCTGCACCACCAGCCAAACCAACTGTGAGCTGGAGAACCTGCAGTGCAGCCAGACATATGAGGTGGCAACTGTGGCGTCAAACGATCAGTGCAGCAGCCCACCCAGCGCCACGGTGCATCTGGAGTCAGGTAGCCGCTCAAAAAGAAGATGAAAACCTTCAAATAAGAGTGAAATTGTTGCTTTGTAGCTTGATTTGCTCAAATAGATTTACATTTTGTTGAATTACTTAAACTCAAAAGCTGCCAAAAACAATTTAAGGGATTTGTAACGCAAAATATCGAGATTAAATTCTACCTCCATACTGTCCACTTCTGACGACATTTAATTATCCTTAATTAATTATCCTTTAATTAATTATCCTTTACAAATTTATTGATATTTATGAACAAACTGTGGAGAAAATAATAAAACTAACAATCCCAACACACATAATTAACTGGAATTTATTGTGACGCTAATTCAAAACTAGATTACAAATTTATTATGTGATGAACAGTAAGTTAAAATAAATTACTATAACATTCCTACAAATGGATCTCATGTCTATTCTCATCCACATTAAATCCGCCTGGCCTCCATGTTTATTTTCCTGCTGTCCCTCGAAATTAACAAGTTTAAGAGTTGGAAGAAATGAAGCGCCTCTTCATCTGTAATCCTTCATTTTATCCTTTTCTCCCAGTGCCCTGTCCGCCTGAAGACATTGTGACCAGTCTGGACTGCGATAGCAACATAGCTCTGGTGGAGTGGCAGGCCAGCAGCGGCGCAGACTCCTACATCGTCCAGGCTTTCGGCGTGCAGGAACACGAGACCAACTGCACCACAGACTCCCAGTCCTGCGTCCTGCCCGACCTCATGTGCGGCTTCACCTACAACGTCAGCGTCATCGCCGTTAGCGGCGCCTGCAACGTGTCGCAGAGCGAAGTGCAGCAGCTCAACGCAAGTAAGAAAATGCTTTTGGTTTAAAATTTTAATAAAAAAATTGGGACAAAAAATATTGATGTAATTAGGAATGCGAGTTTCAATAGGCCTGTCACAGTTACAAATTATGCCACACGATAAATATTATTGTTTTAACATAATTTTCAAGTGAGAGGCACCGTATCTATAGGAAAGGATTTCAATCTAAAGTTTTGTAAAATAGAAAAAGAAACAGGATATGAATGAACAAGTATGGGAATGTTTTTTTCTCTCTTACCTGTTCTGGGTTCGGTCCGCCATCTTTGTTTCTACTTCAGAACGACCAGCAGCGCCTTGACCTGCTACAGAAATACATATTTCTGGACGATAAATCGGCCCAGTAATTATTGCGATAAAAGATAATATTGTTGTTTTAAGACCATTTTCAAGTGACATAAAGGCAAAAATCAGGCAAGAAAACATTCTCAAATCATTAAATTCTAATATTTAACACTTAAAACATGCAAAATAAATGGAAACAAAAGAAAAAACAGATCAAATTAATTATGAACTCAAAACTGTGCCTCAAAAAAAAAAAGATTAGTTGAAAAATGGCAACTGTCTTCCAAAGTTTGGTAGAAAAAGAATAGAAAAATGATAAATAATACAAATAAATATTGTTTTAACTTATCATTAAAATCACTAATAAACCATTGTTTATGAGTCGTAAGTCGGTTAATTGTTTGCTGATGCGTTGTGCAGTTCCCTGTGTGCCTGCGCTGGTGGAGGCCCGAGTCATGTGCGAGTCCGGCGGCGTCATGGTCTCCTGGGAGCAGAGCAAAGGCGCCTTGTCGTACGCCGTGGTGGCGCACGGCGGCGGCGGCGGCTTCGGCTCAACATGCAACAGCTCCTCGACCACGTGTCTGCTGGACGACGTCCTGTGTGGCCAGAACTACTCCATCACCGTCATCGCATCGGACGACCAGTGCAGCAGCGTCGAGAGCTCAGCCGTGGAGATCGACACAGGTTCAGTCACGATTCGGGTTTAATTTAGCCGTTAACGCAGCGTTTCTCAAACTCATTCAGGCTGAGGAACAATTCACCGATTTACTGAACATTCCCAGACCAACTAACCTGAAATAACCTAACATCATAATAAGTTCAACCTGAAATGAAAATATTAGTGTTTTAACTCTCTAATTACTGTTTCCGTTGTTCATCATCCGTTGTGTTTATTTGCCGATTACATCATTTTTAATTAATTAAAAATAACAATAGCTGTTGACGTGTTAGCAGAGCGTAATAAGCAAGCAGTCTTAAAAAACAAGGAACAGTTCTCACCTACTGAGTCTTGTTCACAGCACAGAGCCGTTCAAAAGAATCACATCATTTGTGAACGATGTCAATTCTCTGCAGGTTTGACTTCCTCTGATCATTTAAGTATTTCTGGTGTTGTTTTATTTATTACCGGTATCTTCAGCTTTTCTTTTGAGTGACCCAGTTTTAAGCCTCTTCTCATTATTATTTTTATTCCAGTCCTGTGCTAAGCTAGCTGTAGCATCACACTTTAAGTTGACTTAATAGTAAATAAATGGTTGTTTACATGTAGTACCATACTTGCCACTAGAGGGCGCCTGCAGACCACAGTTTGAGAAACTGCTTTGATGTTATGATTCATGTTGTGTTGACCCTTTCCTCCCTTTGCGTCGGGTTGCAGCACCGTGTGTGCCGCAGGAAGTGACGGCGAAGATGTTGTGCAGCAACAACACCGGCGTGGTGTCATGGGCAGAAGACGAAGGCGTCGATTCGTACCACGTTGAAGCTTTGGGGCCCGACGGTCACAAAATATTCTGTAACAGCGACAAAAACAGCTGTGAGCTTCCCAGCATGCATTGTGGCCAGATCTACAACCTGACAGTGACGGCGCAAAATGGACGCTGCAACAACAGCAACGCCTACCTCGACCTAAAGTCTGGTAGGAATACTTTTACATATTCTCTAACGCTTTCTGTTACTGGTTGTCATGGTGACGGGGAGGAATTGCATATCGGAGTTGACTACAACGGCGTATTGGGGCCGTTTCTGGAAAAACATTTTAGCTTAAAAAGCCAAAAATTTGCAAGAAAACTCAAATGTTTTAAATTAATCTTGCAAATTTTGTAGAAAAAAACTTGTAAATTTCTGAACTCCCAAATTTGAAAGTTTGAGAGAGAGAAAAAAAAAAGAGTAATCTCATAATTTGTGATTTATTTATTTTTCTTCACACAGATTTTCACCTTTTTGAGTTTTTTGTGTTTCTTCTCTCTGCCAGTGCCTTGCAAGCCCACGAACGTCGGCGCTTCCCTCCGCTGCCACTCGAACTCGGCCGCGGTGACCTGGGAGTGGGCCAGCGGCGCGCTCTCTTACGTTGCGGTCGGCGTTACTGCAGACGGGACACACAGGGTCGAGTGCAACAACACGATGACCTACTGCGACCTGAGCGACCTGCGGTGCGGACAGACCTACAGCGTCAGCGTGTTCGGCCTGGACGAGTCCTGCTCCGGCGTGGAGAGCAACAAGACTCGCGTACGGACAGGTAGGCACTGAAGGTCGCTAGCTAAGAAGCTAAACTTTATGAATACATCTGTGTTGTTAGTTAGAATAACTTAAACTGGAAATAAGGTTTGATGATGTCATCATGATGCTTAAAACAGATCACCGTGTGCATGAACAGAAATGATCTAGAGTTATAGATCTAGAGTCACAGCTTTAGTTATTACAGCCGGAAACTAGAGACCAGGCTGACCTCTGACCTGAACCTTCAGAGCCACATAAAGGCAGTTACAAAGTCCACTTGACATTTGACCAAATGTGATGTTAACTATGATATAAATCACGTTGCCTCTCTCTCAGCTCCATGTCCGCCTCAGAACGTGACAGTTGATGCTGCATGTGCTGAAAAGGCGATGGTCGTCTCCTGGGCTCCCAACCCGGACGCCCAGCACTTCCATGCAGCCGTAGTGAGCAGCACCGGCGCCAGGCTGTACTGTAACTCCAGCACCACCTCCTGCACCATCGGCGGCCTGCCCTGCGGGCAGCACTACAACGTCACAGTGATCTCCGTTAGAGACGCCTGTGAGAGCAAACCGAGCGCCGTGGTGGCCACCAGTTCAGGTAAACATCGGCTCATCGTTGCTTCAGGAATGGAAACGACCTGAGGCCATTCTGTCTAACAAAGTAAAAATTAATCCTGCTATAATCTACTTTTTCAAAATGATAACGACTGGGGTTGCAGAAATTATTCTATCGATTATTCTGACAGCGAATCGGAAAAACTGGCAGCTTCTACAGATTTTTCACTAAGCTACATTAGCCTTTTTCATTCTATAAATACATTAATTACTTGCATTTAATTGCAAGTATTTAACTTGTAATTGAATATTAATTACAAGTAATTACTACTTGTAATTAGTATTTAACAATTAATCGTTGATGATTATTTCAACAATCGATTAATCGTGATTAATCGATTCAGTCCTAATAATGACATTCGATTACGTTTCATTTTTATTCCGTTTAATTAGAGTTGAAACTTTGCGTCTGTAAACACTTTATGTTGCCTTGTTGCTGGAAATGTGCTACATAAATAAAATCACCTGTAGCAACTGGTCAGGTGTGATGCCCACCACATTTTTCCATCAAAATAAGAAACATATTTGGCTAATGCCTGCGCTCATATATTATAAAGAAGTTTCTGCTGGATAAAAAGTGAATGCAAAGTAACATTCCTGTCGTGTTTGATGCGCGACAGCTCCATGTGTTCCCACGAAGCCTAACGGCCACCTGGACTGCGTGTCGAACTCAGCCTGGGTGACCTGGACGCCCTCGGAGGGCGCCAGCAGCTACTACGTTCTGGCCACGGCGGCCGGCGGCCACAACTCCAGCTGCACCACCTCGTCCTCCCTGTGTGAAGTCGCAGATCTGAAATGTGGGACTCTCTACACCTTCCATGTCACGGCAGTCAACAAGCACTGCAGCAGTAATCGCAGCAGCACGTTTGAGATCGAGACAGGTATTCACTCAGCCTTTTTTGGTTTAGCTGATCTTTGGTTTTCAGCAACCTGAGGCTTCTTCAGACCTTCCACACCAGCTGTGTTTCCTTTTCAAATTCATGCAAAACTTTGTCACTATTTCTGTGAAATCAAAAATCGCAGCTAAAATCACATGAATAAGTTTGTTCACACAAAAAGGGATTATAAAAACACCGTCTACCAACCACTTCCTGTCGTCTTCTTTGTCATTTCCATCAGTAGTAACATCCAGCTGTTGATCACATCATGATGCGAAAGAAAATGTTTCCATTACAGATTTTCAAAATAAACCAACAAAACTTAATTTCTTCCTACTCTTTATTTCACGTTTTCATTAAGCAATTTTATTTTTGTAATTACAATTTTCGTTACAGAATTTCCCATGTTTTGTTTCACAGAAATTATTGAATCAACGCCAACATTTGTTTCTGTTTGTTTCCGTTCCTTTAGGTCCTTGCGCTCTAGAGAGCGTCAGTGCAACAGCTGCATGCAACAGCGACACCATCCTGGTTGAATGGAAGCAAACGCTGGACTCGCCGCTCTACCTGGTCACTGCTGAAGCCGAAGATAAATCCATCATTTCCTGTAACAGCTCAACAAACTGGTGCGTCCTCCGTGATGCCCAGTGCGGCCGACACTACAGCGTCATCGTGTCGGCTTCCTCAGACAAGTGCAGCAGCCTAAGAAGTCCCCCGACGAAGATCAAGACAGGTATTTAAAACAGAATCAGTTCCCCCTTCATGAATCCCTCGTTTGTTGTTGTTTACGTCTGGAAACCTTTGTGAATGCGCACAACACTGGATGTCTTCTCTATTTAAATCTAATGATTACTGAAGGGCAATATACTATACAGACTTCATAATCTGCACTCTTTTGGTTGAATGCAGTATTTATTTCCACTTTGGCTTTATGTTGTTTAGTTTTTATTCAAATACATTTATTGTTAATGGAGACTAAGAATCTATTTTATTTTTGTTTTTGGTTGTTTTATTTATTTTGTGTATCAGTCCCAGTGTTAAGTGTCTTTTTAAAGTAAAGTGAATCTATCTTTGGCAGGAAATCGCATGTATTATTACGTAATTTCCATTAAATCAATGTAAAAAGGTCTTCAAACAATATTATCGTTTATCGCAATAATTTTTGAGACAATTTATCGTCCAGCAAAATCTGTTATTGTGACAGGCCTTTATCAGACGTACATTAAAGATTTAGTGCGTTATATAGATTGTAGTTGTCGTTAGCCACCAGCTTCTTCCCCTGTAGCAGGGAGATGGTGGGTGATCTTCTGCTTGTCCACTTTGGGATGTTTAATCTTTTTCTCCTCTAGCTCCCTGCGTGCCGAGCAATGTGACAGTGGTGCCGCAGTGCGAGGACAGAGGGGCCGTGGTTTCCTGGGAAAAATCGTTGGTGGCCACATCGTACCGGCTGACGGCCAGAGGACAAGATGGCCACGTTGTGACCTGCAACAACACGGCCAACAACTGCTCCCTGTCTGCCCTGCACTGCGGCCAGGCGTACGGCGTGAGCATCACCGCCGTGGGAGAAAACTGCACCAGTTTCCCCAGCAACAATACCTTCAGAACAGGTACAACTGGGGCAGAAACGATTAATCGTTTATGAGACGATCGTCAAATAGTTTAGTAACTGATTAATCGTTAACTGGAGCGTACAGACTGGAGAAGAAAGTGACTAATTTCTGTAAAAACAAAACGTTTTCATTGAAAACTATATTAAATAAAAGAAGTATATTTTGTATTTGAGATAAAATAATCGTGACTGGGAAACGTCACCGCCACCGAATTCACTCCGACTTCCTTTATCTTTTATTTCTTTAGTGCCTTGCGCTCCCTCTAATCTCGCCGTGAGTATCGACTGTCAGACCAACCACGCCCAGCTGTATTGGGCTCACACCGACGGCGCTGTGGAGTATTTCAGCCGCGCGTCGTCTGCGTCTGGCGAACTCTTTTACTGCGGCAGCAGCAACACGTCCTGCACACTGAAAACCCTGCAGTGTGGCAACAACTACAACTTCACCGTCAAAGCCTTCGATGGGGCCTGCAACAGCTCGGAAAGCAGACCTCTGCAGGAAGGAGCAGGTAACAGATTTAATTTGAAATTAAAATAACATTTCTGTTTTTATCGGTGTAACTCTCTCTCTCTCTCTCTCTCTCTCTCGTATCAGCTCCATGCCCGCCGTCTGGCCTGAAAGTCCGGATGCAGAGGATCAAACTAAAGTTCTGGGCCATGATTTCCTGGGACAAAGTCAACTGTTCAGGCGTCGAGTATTTGGCTGAAGTGAGAGGCTGGGTCGGAAACGACCCGCTGGCCCTGATGAAAGTCTCCTCCTACTGGCAGCCCAGGCCGTACTTCGAGCTGCCGATGCCTTGCAGCTCGGCTTTCAACGTGACCGTGTTCTCCAGGAACTCTGGAGGCGTCAGCAAGGCGTCCAGAATCTACGCAGGAACCACAGGTAGGTCAGGCTTTACAACGTTACTGGAAAAAACAGGCAGCAAATACTGAACATTCACCAATATCATGACTAGTAATTTATAGAATGATGCTGTTGATGTAAAAATACGTTTATCCTGATACCCTCTTCTTTGAACATATAAATATACTTTTATTTTTTTAGTATATAACTTTATGATTTCATTAAAGGAAATGTCCGTTTGTCTCGCAGAGCCTTGTGCGCCACAGAGGGTTAAATTCAGCGGGAACTCGACGTCGGCCATCTTGTCCTGGGACGCGTCGGTGTTGGCCACCATGTACACGGTCTACAACGTGTCGGGGGGGAGCTGGGTGAAGCTGTGCAACACCACCGGACTCTCCTGCCAGCTGACCAACTTCAACCCTGCTGCCACCGCAGTAACAGCCAGCAATGCTGTCGGGGAAAGCAACCCGAGCCAAAACATAACAGGTCCGGCAGAAACGGTAGCAGAAAACAGCTCAGATTCTCAGCATCTCCAAGTTGGTTTCCTCCATTTGAAAAGAATTAAAGTCCCAGCCAACATTTATTTGGAACGAGTGCCTTGTATTAAGACGATGTTCAAGGACCATTGAAATTTTTAAATTTCCACCAAAAAATTATGAAATCTTTTGAAAAAACATTTAAGTTTGAACGTTGAACATTTTCTAGAACAAAAATCTCAGAATTGTTCATGTTTCTTCATAAAATGTTTTGATATTAATGAAAAAAATTGTTTCAAAAGTGTAAAACTTTTGACTTTTCAAATAAATTTGTGTTTTTTTCCATTAGAAATATTCTGAGATTAATCTAAAGATTTCAGGGGTTTTTTCAAGAAAACTTTTTACCTGTAAACCTGAAATTTTCCAGCTTTTTCCTAGAAATCTTCTGAGATTGATGTCAGATTTGAGTTTTTGGGCAGAAATGTTTTCCTCTTTTTATGTTTTCTGTCTGCAGGTTTGTAATAATACAGTCATGTTTTCCTCCTTTCTAAAATGAAAGTTAAGAAAACGGCTCATAAATAATGAATTTCTGCTCACCAGGTCCAGTGAGAGCGCGCAGGAGACGAGATCTGCAACCCGATCAACTCCATACCGATGAAGAAGAAAGTTAGTGACTTATCAATTATTTACTTATCTAAAGTTGATTGATTTTATACATCAACTAAGCAGCCATTTTCTTGAAACTTCAGTTTTCTTTTGTATCAAAATGGTTGACCATCTTTCCATAGCATAAATCACTTTTTATATTTTATTTTGTGTCACAAATTAAATTATATTATACTGGTAATAATTCTACCATGATTACATATTAAAACCATCCATCTGCATGTATGGGCCAAATTTCTATCATTTTTTAATTCCAACTGGGGACGCACAAAATCAATCCAAATCAATCTAGTAAGAGGAGAAACACTTCATGATAAAATTATCATACGACACTGTAGTAAACATACTCCTAAAGGTAATTTTTTTCAAAATGTTACTAGTTATGACCCAATTCTGCTAATATACCATGAAGAGATGATCAATCTCTCTAAGTGGAGTCTAACTACTAGCTTGGATGTTACTTTGAAGCTTCTTTTCGCTCTTTCAGGTCTGGAAACGCCGGAGCTGTTGGCTGTGACAGCGAGCGCCGGGTCCTTGTACGTGAAGTGGAAGAAGGTGGACGGAGCGACCGAATACGAGCTCGTCATCGAAGAGGAGCAAAACGCGGAGCAGACGACTCCGCTGCCCAGAGTGAGGAACGTAGGCGGGGATTTTTACACAGAGACTGGCCTCAAACCCAAGACCAGCTACTGCGTCAGGGTGGCGGCGAAGGACGGCGTCAACCGGAGCAACTTCTCCTGGCCGACCTGCAGGAAAACCAGCGCTTCGTAAAGAAACCAATCACTGTAGAGACTGGATGAAAGAGGTTTATTTAGGGTAAAAAATGGTTTTTCCACTATGTAGCATCCATCACAGATTTTCTTTTCTGGTTTGTTCTCAAAGAACTTTAGGAGGATAACTGATTGCTTTAATAATCTAAACATGTAGCCATTCATAGCTGTCTAAAAGTGTTTCTCAAGCCATATTTATCAAAAGAATTGTTTATTTTTAAGATAGGTTAATACTTTTTTTTTTTTTTTGATGATTGTTAACTCTTAAAAACTCAATAAACTTGATAATTTATCAAGAAATATCCTTTAAATGTATATTTTCTTGGTGAGTTAACTGCTCAGATGATGAAATAAAAATAAATCTATGACATATTGAAACAAATTTGTGAAATTATTTTGTTGGTGAAACAGGAAAACCTTTACAAAGCTCACAAAGAATTTAATACAAGCGACGATTTGGTCCAAACAGAGACCCGAGTTCAACTGGGACTATATGAAGACAGAAAAAACTTAAAGAAGCCACCTACAATCTCCCCAAATGGGCTATTCAAAACAAATTTATTACATTTTCTTATCAAAATGAGATTTTGAGGTTCTGTCACTTTAAATCCAGGCTGCGGTGGCCACGCCCATCATCTCAACGGTTAACGCCCGCAAACACGTGAGCAATTATACCGACCGTACATGTTGAAAAAGCAAAATTAAGAGCGTCCAGAAGAACCAACAAGGATTCAGCAAGTGGATTCTTGCCAGTAAGTTGACAATAAGACGTTTCTTCTTTTCTTTTTTTTCCCCCCGGCAGCCATTTTACTGCAAACAGCGGTAAAACCAGCGGACCGAACAGTGCTGGAGCTTAGCTTGGGTTGCTAGGTGATGGGCAGGGCGGGGCTGGGCTTGGGTTGCTAGGTAACGGCTCGGGCTTCGAAACCCAAATGGAAGTAGAAAAAAGTGAATTTTACGTAAATACGTCCCCTTTCACAGTTGATTATAAATACTTTTTACACAATAAACACAGCCTACCTCATTTTTCTTACTTTACTAAACATTTACAAAGTATTATATTTAAATATAATACAATATAATATAACCAAAGATTTTATTTGGCTCAATGACGTAGTTGCAGTTTCCTAAAGCTGGAACACACAACACACTATGATATTTTTATTTTAAATTTTATTTGTATGAAAGGGATAATATGTATTTATAGGCCTATAATTTAACACTAAAAACAGTAAATCACAACAGATCTCATTAAAATACACTGAAATTTTAAATACTGAAAATGGGATGGAAATTGTAAAAAAAAAAAAAAAAAGATATTTTCGAATTACAATTAAGTTGTCCAGACAAAGTTCAAAATTTTTGTTCATAAAATCAAGTCCAAATATTAAATTATCTGTTTGAAATAAAACAATAAAGTCTTCAGAATAAAGCCAATTTACCAATGCGCTTTGGCAAACAGACAGTTAAACAGCGCCCCCTACTGGCCTGAAGGTTAATAGATGGTCACAGTAAATTGTAGTGGAAGGAAAATGAATCCCATTTTCACTCCGTCACTTCACAGCCAACGACATCAGTTTGTCGTCGATTTTGTCAGAAAAAACAAACCTAATAAGGTAGTTACTAAAATCCAAACACGAATGAAGCAGGAATTTAGTTATTCTTTCGAATTAGCTTCGAAGCTAACGGTGTTACCAACGCCTCGATGCGGCGAGGCCAATGAAGGCCGATATGCAGTTTGTCCGCCTGTCGGTGGGTTTATCTCCCTGTTTTCTGCCTATTCATTGTCCTGCTGCCCGCTGTTCTCCTGCCCAGGTGGCTGACCTGGGCTGCGGTGAGTGCCAGCTCCTGAAACAGCTCCGGTTTCAGCGGAGCGTCGAGCTGCTGGTCGGCGTGGACATGAACGGGCCCAAAATCAGGAAAAAGATGTGAGTGACTGGATTTATTTTTATTTACTAATTATTAACAACGATGCACGAACTGTTTAGAACTATTTAGAAACACCAGTTAACATATAAAAAAAGGATCCTGACTTAATTTTGCAAGTTCCTGCAAAAGTTTCTAGAGATTTTGTCTCAAGGCACTTTACAATAAAAGTAAATTCAACTCGTTGAAAATTAGAATCTGTTTTCATTCAACTTACCTGGTTAAGTAAAGATTAAATAAACTGAATGGATAGAGGTGGATGCCTCCATTTCAATTGATCCTATTGATACTCACATTCAGTATATTTTACAAATTAGCTTATCTAATAAAACTTGGCTGTTTGCATGCAGTCATTTCTCCTGGTTGTTCATGTAGTGTCATGTGTTTGGATAAGTAATTATAATTTCTTTTTACAAACAAAAAAAGGAACTGATCTAGTACAGAACCTTGTGGGACACCATAACTAACTGTTACCTCTCACATAGTGGAATTGACTGACTAAGTTGAACTTGAAATACTTTGAATTGCCTTGTTGCTAAAAATATGCTACTTAAATAAAATTACCTTATTTTACCTTAAATTGCTCATTTGTTTTGGGTAACCTTTTCCAAGGTCCGTATTAAAATGTAGCACAGAGTTTAGTGAATAACCTCTGAAATTACATCATTTCCATCTTCAGGTGCTTCAGTTTCTGCTTTAAAAAAGCAGAAACTGAAGCTTTTTAATTTTTTTTATTATTAAAATTTTATTAAAATTTAATAAAATTTTAATAATTTTATTAAATTATTAAAATTTAATAAAATTTAAAAAAAAATTATTTTTTTTTTTTAATAAACCGATGGAAGTTCTCTATGTAAACCATTACTTTGAAAGTGAACAGAACATTTTCTTTTGCTTTGAACAATTAAATGTATTAATTGTGTGTCTCTTCAGGCACGGATTGGCTCCTCTGTCAACAGACTACCTGCAGCCTACCTTCCACCAGCTCCACATAGATCTGTACCAAGGTTCAGTCACGCAAAGGGACGCTCGACTCCGAGGGTTCGACTTGGTGACCAACATAGAACTGTAAGCGGCTGTTGGAGCTACAAAGTTATTTGTCAAATAATAATTTCTGCTTCCAAACACGTTATGTTTGTGTTTTTGCAGTATAGAACACCTCACTCTTCCTGATTTGGAGCGCTTTTCTTCTGTGGTTTTTGGATACATGAGACCAGCGAGCGTCATCGTCAGCACGCCAAACTCTGAATTCAACAAACTGTTTCCTGGACTGACTGGATTCAGACACAGCGATCACAAGTTTGAGTGGAACAGATCAGAGTTCAGATCCTGGTGCAGATTCAATTATTCACAAAAAAACAACAACAATGCAGTTAAACATCATACAAAGTTCAGTTTAGAAAGTCCAACTCATTGTTTCATGGAGTGATATCTCAAGTAGAGCTGAAACGATTAATCGTGATTAATCAATTTATTTAGTAATCGTTAACTGGAGTACACATAAAAAAAGGCCATTTGCTGAAAAGTCCAACATATTTAGTGCATTAGTTCGGCCAAAATTAACAAAAAACATATATATGTAGAATAAAAACAAATATGTTTTAGCTTCACTCGGTTCAAATTCACTAGAGGAATGCTATATTTTTGTATCTCAGGCAATAAAATGTTTATTTATTTTTTATTTATAAAGGGAACTGAATTATTTGCTTATATTAATATACAAAAAGACTCAAGTGGTCAAATAAAAATTTTAGAACCATTTTTCTTTATCTGATTAATCTTTAAAAAAACCAATTAATCAAGAAACATGATGGGTGTCCTCTAAAGCCAGATATTTCAAAAGGAAGTAACTGAGCAAAAAAGGAGTAACTTTTGTAAATTTAAGTTGAAAAAATTGTTTATGTGAATACGAATAAAAATTATTTACTATGTTCTGCATTTTAAAGTGACAAAATAATGCAACAATGTTCTGGTCGAAAAGCTGAGAACATGGTCTCATTTCAGGCTTTCAAACAAACATTTTGCCTCTTGGATTCTCCCTTTTAATGTCCATTTTGCATCCTGCAGGGCTCTTAAAGTGTGTTTGGATTATGGCTACGAGGCTGAATTCACCGGAGTTGGAGAAGCGCCTCAGGAGCAGCAGGAAAGTGTCGGTTTCTGCTCCCAGATTGGCGTGTTTCAACGTCTGAGCGTTTTACCCGACAGAGACGAGGAGGAAGTGTTTTCCTACACTTTGGTGAGTCTATTCCCCGACAAACATCATCATTAAGTGATGATTAATCGTTTCATCTCTTAGGGCTGAAACGATTAATCATGATCAATCGATTAATCATCAACTGGAGTAAAATGCAATGATCCAGCAGTCCTTCAGTCTATTTGAACCGGGTGAACTGAGGACATTTGGTTAAAATATATTCATAGACAAACGTTTTCTTTATGTTAAACATAAAATTAATTTACTGTTTTCTACAGTTTTGGCTTAATTACTGCGTTAAAAAACGTGATTTGTTTTTTCTCAACAAATTGTCTTTTCTTGACCCTGTAAACTTCAGTTAATGATTAATTGATTATTAAATTAGTTGACACTTGTTTCATTAATTGATTAATCCAATTAATTGTTTCAGCAACTCTAAAATACAAAAAAATTTACTTAATCGCCCTAAAAAGGCGATACAAAGTTCATGTTTGTACTTCTCGGCTTTGATGTTTTTGTTTTAGGTGTACTCCGTAAATTATCCCACTCTGCGTGACAACAACACTTTCATCAGAGTCCTGGTGAGCGAGGTTCTGTATCGGGCAGAACAAATGAAGAACAGGTGGATGGAGGAAACGACTGGAGGGACGAATTGTGTTTCACCACACAGTCAAACTGGAGAACAGAAACAATCAGGTAGACGAAGACGCTGAATTAAAGGTGCATTCCTCTGCTATAATTTGCGTAAAACATCTTTTTCCGCTCAGCATGTACAGAAAGGCTGGATTGTCCAGGTGGAGGTGAAGGGGAGGAGCGAACCGTGTCGCTTCGGACAGACGACCAAGAAGAGTCCGGGACTTTAAACAGGTTTGTTTCCGTTTGGAAGAGAAGAAATGTTTAAATTCTGTTCACTTTGGGAACAAAACGTTGCATCGATTTCTCTAAAATCAAGAACGAGGTGTATGAATAAATACATGCAATAAGTACAATAATAAATAAGAATTAGATGCATAAAGATGTGCGAATGCATGAATCCAATATTGTGTTTTAATGTTTGTTGTTGCTTCAGGTTTGTCGTCGTTCCTCTGGCGGCGCTCTGGTCCTTCTGTCCGAAAATCGCTGAGCTGAGTGGAAATCTTCCCAATCTGAGACGCCTCCTGATGGATCAGCCGAAGGTCAAACTGTCTCAGGATGGATCCTCTCTGCTCGTAAAATGTCAAGAACAAGGTAATGCCTCGTTACTGCAGAATGTGAACTGTGTAATTCGTATTGAGACGTTTTTGGACAAAATACTTTCAGTTAAACAGAACTTTAATCAACACTGTTATTAATAAAAAACACATTTCTGGCATGTTTCCTTAAATCACTTCTTACTTTTAAGACCCTTTGTAGTTTCTGTCTTTATTTATAAAACATTTTCGTCACAACTAACAATTGTTTATAATTGATTATTCAGATAATCGATTAATGATGTATAAAAATGGCAGATTTTCATTTAACCACTTAAGCCTTTGTTTAAACAATAAACAAAATGATAGAAGACACAAACAAATAATTTATTTCCTTTTTTAGTACGAAAATAGACATTTTACCGCCTATAATGCAATAGGAAGGTATTCCTTTTGAGTACGATTAATCGTTTGTCGATTGATACATTTTTGTATTAACTGATTAATAATTGGATATCAAATGATGCTTAACTGGAGCTTTTTTTAAACATAATTTGAATCAGGTGATGCTAAAACTCATTTTTTGAGGAGTTTTAAATTAACGTATTTATAAACAAATGTAATTTTTTTATTTTAAGTGCACATTCTGTGTATTTTTTGTACAGTTTCGGCTTAATTATTGCTTTGAATATGTCATTCTGTCAGCGGATGAATTTTTTTGGATTGTATAATGCAGTTAGTGACTAATTGATTCCTGAATTAGCTGGCGATTATTCCAATAATCGGTTAATCGCGATTAATCATTCCAGATGATGCAGGAGGAATGCCATTAATTGCGTTAAAAAAATGTTTACACCTTAAAATATATGTAAATAATAAATCAAAATTAATGTGTTAGGTGTTAAACCTGTAAAACATGTTTCACTATCTGAACGGAAAAGCTTCTGACATTTAATTTTACTTTTCTGATACTTTGAGTTTATTAAAATGTTTGTGTGATATACAGTTTGTCCAGCAGAGGGCAGAATTGCCTAACGTGTAGAGACTCCATGTTCCAGATCCAGAACATGCAAATGCTTTTCTTTTAAATTTCTTTCTGCATGCCCTCTGACCCTCTTCAGTGGATTTTGTTGTTTTTCAGAACCAGAACAGATGGACAGCGATGAAGAGGAGGATGAGGAAGATGCGTCAGCCGTCCAGTGTTCCCATCAAACTGAACCAGAGGAAGACTGGGAAGCAAATATTTGACTTGGAGAAAACTGGTTTTGTTGTCAGGAAAAGCTGGTAATGTAAATTAATCTACCCTAAAGTGAATGTTTAAAACAAAAAGAAACGTGTTTTTGTCTGAAGGCTCAGAAACCGAAAATAAACCCGAACGACGAATCGTTTTCGTTCCACGCCGTGGAAACACTCAGACAGCATCGAGGCGTTTGAAACCGTTTTATTCAGCAGTGCTGGGGAGACATTTTGCCGTTCAGTACAGTCATTAGGGAAGCAGTTGTTTGTCAAAAAACAAAACCAAAAGAACAAATCCATAACAGAACACTCAACGTGTCAGAACGTCACTTTACAATAGATTAGTTTACGGCTTTAATTAGACAACAGCTTCACAGAAGAGAAAAGCACCATGTTTGGAACATGTTCGGTACCGAGATGAGCGTCATCACACAGGTCAACGCTTTATTCTGAACAAAAAGACAAAAATAAGACATCTGGCACCCCGAGTTTAAACATTTAGTACTAAATCGCTCATTAAAAAGACACTTTATTTTCAGACAACATTTATTAAAAATGTCACATTGGCAACAAAGATTAGAAAACAAAAACAACAATATCTGCTTCTTTTTTTCAGACATTTTCAAATCAAAAACGACTAAAAATGATGATTTACTTATGAGAACAAAAATGAACAATTGTTCCTTCAACGTAAAAATGGATGGCACAATAAAATGAGAAAGAGGAGGATAAAATGCGCCTGGCTTTGACTGGAAACTTCCACAAAGCTGAGAAGATTATAACCATGCATGTCACAAAATGGCCTAGTTAAAACACCAAGGGCTTGTGCAGATATGGCTGTAATGAGTTTAACATTTATTCTACAATTTGCAGTCACTTCTGATGAAAAAACAAAACTTAAAGATTCTGCAGAGCCTGTTTTTCTGTTGATACTCCGTCGAGTTATTTCCCTACTTTGTTCTGAAACATCATAAACTTTGAACCCCAACAGAATATAAACAGTCTTCATACAGTGCAGTTTTCTACCATAGGTTTTCTTTCCACTCAACTTTCCCCATGTATTCTTGGATACAGCCAGGTTAATTTAATAATTATTATTATTAAATCCTCCTTGCTGAGGGTCTCAGTTACTGGCTGCAGGCGGCTTTCTTCACAATGATAGAACGATTTATTTAAATATCGACGTGTGGGATGTACGGAAGGCAAATAGGGCCACTAGAAAAAACAAAATGACACTTTTTTTCCCCCAAAAAATCCAGAATTTTTTTTCTTCAGAATTCTGACTTAGATCTCAGATTTCTGATTATTTTCCTCAGAATTGATTTTTCCCCCTAAGAATTCTGACATTTTTCTCAGAATTTTGATTTGAATCTCAGAATTTTGACTTTTTCTCTAAAAGTCTAAATTGTGAGTTTAAAGTCAGAATTTTACTGAATTTTTTTCTGGCCTTAATCCTCTTCCATGTGAGTGAATCTTAAATTGTTGCTCAGAAATCATCGGATCGTTGAGCGTTTTCTTCTTGGCAGTGGATCACTTTACTAGACTTTTTGCCATTCGGTTTTTTTTTACAAACAAAACTGCAACATAAGCATCAGATTCACAAGAGCCAAACAGTCAGACATGAACTTTGATTTGTTTTTCTTGTTTTATTTTGTAGTTTCCCTGACCTGCAGGTCAGTGTGGATGATGAAGCACAGCTTTTAAGCAAAGATGCTCATTAATTCAAGCCATTAATCCTCAGATTTCTACCTACAGTTTCATCTAATGATGCAAAGTCGAAACATTTTTATTAACAAGTTGCTAATTGTTAAATAAATTTGGTTGTTCAATTTCTGGATGGATTAGAAGCATAAAATAATGGCAAAAATCTAGTTAAAAAAATGCAGTTTTGGTAAACAGATCAAGTTTTGCTCTTTTGTCTTTGACAGTCTCAACATTAAATTACATAAAATACCAACATTCATTCAACACAGGAGTCTCACACATTATCACCCTCATTCTCCACATTCACACATAAAATAGCTTACATCTCATGTTTCCGTAGTAAAATACTCTCACCTTGAAAGCAGACACAGTTATTGGTGCCAACTGCAGCTCTTCAGCTGCTTACAGGCAAATCTTCCATACCATACCATACCATACCATACCATACCATACCAACTTTATTTATAAAGCACTTTAAAACAACCACAGCTGATACAAAGTGCTGTACACAATAAAAACAAATTAAAACTAGATCTCGCTGGAGTTGAAAGCCAAGTTAAACAGATGTGTTTTAAGACGAGCTTTAAAAGTGGACAGTGAAGGGGCCTCTCTAACCTGCAAAGGCAGGCCATTCCATAACTTAGGACCCACGACAGAGAAAGCCCTGTCCCCTCTGAGCTTCCTTCTAGATCTCGGTACCTCCAGGAGCAACTGGTCTGCAGACCTGAGAGACCGATAAGGTATGTAAGGGTGAAGAAGCTCAGTGAGGTAAACTGGGGCAAGATTATGTAGTGATTTAAAAACAAACATAAGAATTTTAAAATGGATCCTAAAATATACAGGCAGCCAGTGAAGTGAGGCCAGGACAGGAGTTACATGCTCTCGTTTTCCAGTTCCTGTTAAAAGTCGTGCAGCCGCATTTTGAACCAGTTGCAGACGTGAGAGCAGAGACTGACTGACTCCCAGATATAGAGAGTTGCAGTAATCTAGTCGAGTTGAAATAAAAGCATGGATCACTGTTTCAAAATGCTGCCTGGAAAGAAAAGATTTCACTGATGCCAATCGCCTCAAATGATAAAAAACTGGACTTAACCACAGCTCTAATTTGGCTGTCCAATTTAAAATCACTGTCCACCTTAAAACCAAGGTCTGTAATAACAGGTTTAAAATACACCTCCAAGGGTCCCAGGTCAATAGAGGAGGACTCACAGGAGCCACTGGGTCCGAACACCATCACCTCTGTTTTCTTTTCGTTAAAATTTAAAAAGTTCAAGGCCAACCAAGCTTTAATATCACCTAGACATGCCAGGAGATGTTTGATGGACTGGACATCTTTCTGCTTCAGGGGCAAATAAATCTGGCAATCGTCAGCATAGCAGTGAAATGAAATCCCATGTTTCCTGAGGAGGGAAACATGGGATAAAGTCCTATCTCAAGTACGTCCAAAACAAGCAGACTAAAGGAATGTATCGAAAACACTTTTCACTTTAAAGGTGCACAAAGAGAAATTAATCTCCTCTCATTGACGTAATAATAAAAAAATGCATAAACATGTAGATCTGCCACTGAGTGAAAACAATCAACTGAAATATGATATCAGTTTCTTGGAGTGATTTGATAAACAACCATTTTAATTCTTTAATCTACAGCTCTGCGTGTTTATCTGAGATGATATCTTGCCACTTCTTCCTCCTGAATGTATCAGGGGAATTACAGCGGCTTCAATGAACACAAGGGGGCGCTGTGGTTATGGCAGAAATCAGTGATCAGGCTCGACACAGTGCTGATAATAAGGGTGTTGTGTTTGCTGTGGGAACTGAGAAACAAACCAAACCATTTGTTCAAAGTGTGATCAGGGTCATCCCGTCATCGCCGCGCTAACGCTTGATCACCACCTGTTCGTACGCTCCAGCGCCAACCCTGGAGACAGAAAAGCGATTAAATCACCACCATTTATTTATGCACTGCTAGCCGTGGCTAACACTAGCCTCGCTATGTTTAGAATATATTGCGTGACCAAAAATATTACAAAAACTGGTCAAATGTATTTAAAACTCTTCAAAGGCATCAAAACATTAACAATATTTCATCTAAAGATGTTTCCACAGATTTGGTTCGATTTGTTACATTTTCAGCTGGAGTGTCAAACCATCCACACGAATTGAAGAACCTGTTCCCCTCCTGGCCTGTGGGGGCGCTCAAGATCCACTCCAGGAAACAACACAAAAACCTCTGGAGACACTGAGCGCAGCTTTGTTCTTTGTGAAATGTAAACAAAAACGGATCAGATTTTAATGATTTTTGTTTGTGAAAGACCAGAAGCCATTTCTCCTGCTAGCGACAGACTTGAGTGTTTTTGTTTGTTGAATTTACCCATAATGCCCAGCATAATAGTCTACTTCCTCCTTTTGGACCGGTCTCCGGTCTGCTTAGCATTCGGTGTTCATTCCTACCAGCCCTATTTAATCCAGTTTAGCCAAACTAGTTTGTTAAGTTGGTTGGTTTGACTTTAAAAATGCAACAAATGTAACGATTTTTGTCTCCAATCAAACTGAGTCTACCAGACTATCAGGTGTGAAAACATCCTCACATCTGACTTCGCACCAAAGACGTAAGATTGTAGACGGACCAGAGTTCTTGGTTCGTTTATCCATTCCCCAAGCAAACGGGCTGGAGTTCAATTAAAGCAAACTAAACAGTGTGAATGAAACCTGATTTGTCATATTTTGTGCCAATGGTACCAACGTGAAGTTTACTAAATTATAATTACCCAGCCAGGGACACAACTCTAATTTAGATAATCAGCAATTCATATAATGCAAATGTGAGTCTGCAGAGCTCACCTGGTGGGCAGATGATGGCTTCCCAGGGCTGTGCTTCCTCCCGGCCCAACAAACAGACGCAAGCCTTCCTCTGAGCAGACACAGTGGTGGTAACAGTCAGTGCAGGAGGCGGCCACTGCCTCCTGTATAATTCTAGTCATGAGGAGCAGCCAGTTGCTAGGCAATCTAAAAATAATCATGTATTGACAGCAGCTCTTTTTTCTTAGCTTTGAGCTGAATGAGACCTTGGAAAGAAACACAATGCTGTCCTAAAAGCACAAACTGACTCACAGCGTAACAGAAGAGTCCCGGCTAATTCATTGTTATGCAGCTCTTGAAATGATCATTATTCATTCTAATAGCAACATGTGGCTGAAAGACTTGAGTTGATAATTAGGCCAGTTGTCTCACCTTCAGCACTGGAGTCCAGCAAGCTGGGCGTAAAATCTTGGCTTTGTAAAATCTTCTCCACAACATCGTCAGCGTCCACCCGAGTGTCATCCATCCTCTTCAGCTGAGACTCCATGGAGTCCTGTTTTATTGGATGTCTGAACACACAGAGGACAGGATAAATACGTTTCCTTCGACACAAACTGGTCATTATTTCATTCTAACTGTCAAGTAGGGATGAAAACAAGCAACAATTTAATATCAATAAGTTTATTAGATTCCAATTGAGTGACGAAAAGCATCCGTCGTTTCTTTTAGTGTTGTAGTTCAGCCGCCGTCCAGCAGTGGGCGCCGCTGGTCATCTGTCGATTTAGAATTAAAGATGGCGGCGGAGCCGTTCTTGAACGGTAAAGAGAAACGGTCCAAACAAAGTCCAGTCCGGTGTGGGATGATAAATGAACTTTGTGTGGTTTGAAATATAGACGCTAAACCAACTCCTGAAGTTTCACCTTAATGGCGACTTAAAAACGTCTCAATCAGGAAATTACCGATCGGCTGCAGCGAGTGACGATGACAGAAAAAGGCAAAACGCAGAAAAAATGTAACCTGATGGAAAAAACATGCCTCCATAATTTCAGCTGTCGTGAGTTAATTTGCTTTATGGAGCAAAGTTTCAACTTTATATCAACTTATTGATCAATAACTGAACTCAGAGTTTAAAAGGTGACCTGAAAACAATCTGGCTGTACAGACAGAACATTAAAATCTTCCATGTGTTGGATACACTTGAGCACATAGATTGGAGCAACTCTGTTCTGTCTTTAGACGTCATTTCATTTGTTTATTTTATTTATTTACAGTTTAAAATGAAAGCCATGTTGACATAAGATTTAAAGAAAAGGAGTTGTAAGAAAAATAGTTTCTCTTCTTTCAAAATTCAGTTTGTTATACGATAACTAGCATCAATAAACAATCGATGTAAACGAATGTTTAAACACCCACAGGCAATGTGGATACATACATTTATTTATTGATGACACCACTGAATAAATACTTCATTATACTTTGATAAAACATTGTATTTGATTAAAAGTACAAATTAATCTACACTGGTTTCTTTAAACACATTTGTTGGATAAGCAGAAATAATAAAACTATTGTCAATACGACGAGTAATATGTCTATAAATATGAATATTTTTCTTATTTTGAACTGAAATGACTCCATGCTTCAGGTGTCTGCAGCCAGTATTTCTGAAAGGCCTGAATGCACAGACAGCAGACACAGTGCAAATGCAAAACGCACTGTAAAAAAAACCTGTGGATTTTGAGCCTGTGGAGTTGAAATAAAAATCTGCAGTAAACAGGTGAAACCTTGTCCTGCAAACACCATAATGTGCAGTAACTGGTTTCCAGCTAATAAACTGGGACAGGCAGCGCTGACAGGCTGCGGCGTTAACCACCTTACAATAAACAGAAGTCACGCAGACTTGAAACAAACTTTTGAGGAAGACGGCTCAAACAAACCAGCTTCTTTGGTCATATTTCTGCAAGATGGCTTTTAAAACTCATTTTAAGTATAAAACATAGGAATACATTGAGGTCAGAGCTGGTAGCTTCACCAGTTTCACTGCTTAACAGGTTAAATTTGTCAGGTTTTTGTCTGGAACCAGAGTCTGAAGTGACACGTGGCTTTACTGAAACCAGACTGACTAGTTTGACGCAGAACTTCCTGTCACAGTTTCATGTTTCATGTTGCATTGTTGTTGCTGCGGTTTCACAGCAACCAGTGATTCAAGCTGTGTGCATAATTATAGGCGACACATATATTTATTAAATAGACGTGTCATCATTGGTGCTGTTTCCATTTGTCTTAAGACAAATGACTAAACAACCGATAAATAAAAGTGAGTGGTTGTCGTAAAAGTCTGGCAGTTAAAGTTTAAGTGCATCTTACTGTCGGGTATTTTAAATCATAAAACAGTATTTTATGATTTGAAATGTCTCTAACATTCACCTGACTGGTCCGAAAGCAAAACACTAATTTAACTAAAAAGTTTCAGTAACTTTAACGTATAAAATAGAAGCTAAACTTTATTTAAATTACGCAGATCAATATTATGAATAACAAATATTCGTTACATTGGAACAATCCAAAAAAAGTTGAGGTAAATTATCTTCCTGCTCAAATTAAATCCTTGAACAAAATATACACCAAAACATTTCTTGCTGTTTGTGGAATTGAGCAAATATAGATAATTTTGGTGATTCTGACCTGAAACAAGGAAAGTTTGGCCTGTAACTTCAGACCGTGATCAAAAAAGCATATTTGTGTTATGTGCATGAAAATATATGGTTTCAACTGTTGATGCTTCCTAAATTTAGGCTTTTAGTCGATTGTTAGATTGGACCTTATTACAAAACTGCAGTTTGAGCATCAAGAACTTTCCAAACTTTGGAAACATCTGACTGAAATTCTGGCATTTCCAAGGATTTAACTAGGTGATAAAAACCCACCAGTTTGCTGCAGAGCTGCCGATAAACTCACCTGTTCAGTCGCTCGCAGGACGAGGAACTGCGCACCGGCGTGCCCGGTGGGTTTCCCGTGGTTGCCGTGGGAACCGGGTATTCCGGCAGAGCCGGACAGGGTTTGGACTCTCGCTCCTCGCTCGGCTCCGGGATGCTGCCGATTCCCGTGGACGCGCTGCCCACGGAGTGGTTTCTCCGGTGGCTGAACTCGGACATGCTGGACGAGCGGGAGTGACTGGTGCTGTAGCCTGATGAAGACGCAGCCCAAAGGGTTACCGTGGAAACGCTGGGATGTTTCATCCCTTTGTTTATAAATACCAAGCAAATTCATTAAAAAAATAATAATAAACTGGAGGCCACCATTAAAGATGCTTTTATATTTCCATTTGGGTCTCTACTGTTTCTAGAAATAGCCAAAGTAAAAACAGAAAACGGTGTCTGGAAAAAGAGCGATTGCAGAAACCTCTGGAATCAGCAGGCACAACTCGTTACCTAGCAACCCCAGCGAAGCCCAGCCGGTTACCTAGCAACGCCTGCTGAGTTCCAGCGCATATGGTTAAAATGAACCGTTTCTAAACTGTTTGTCTTGTAACGTGCCTTGAGATATTTGTTGAAAATTGGTGCCTCTTATTAGGCCAATTTTTATAGTTATTGGTCTTATTTAAAAATATATTTTTTACAGAAAATACACTTTCTAGTTATCTGTAGGAATTACTGAACTTTTCCAATTATATTCTAAATTTCTGATTTGGCTTAAAGTGTGAGGTGGCATAAGAGTTTCCCATTTTCCACTTATCAATGATCAATTATTTTGCACATTTGCAATAAAAGCTTCATGTCTGCAGGAAGCTCCTTACGAGCAAAACACATCTGAGGGCATCAGACATCAGACGACTTCCTGCAAACTAATCTGAGGTTTGAACAAATCTAAAAAGTGCTGCATGACAGGAAAAAAGAAAATGCGTTTCCGCCCTTCATGAGCGAGGCACTGCAGTCGATCTCTGCGCTTATCCACTTCCTCTAATCGTTTGTTCGTGCCATTTGATCTGCCGGCGCTGGAAACCGGAGCCTCCGGCTCTGAACGGGAGCCGTGGCTCATCCCGGAAATTGATTTCACTGACTTTCCTCCTCGAACCAAAGGTTACTTTTAGTTTTACCCGAGTCACTGAACAACAGGAGTTAAAAAAACACTAGTAGTTTTTAGAGGATGAGATTATCTACCTGAGAGTTTGGACTGCTGGCTGGCGTAGCTGGAGGTGCGCGAGTGGCCACAGCCTCCCAGATCGTCTGACATGACGGGACACTTCCCTTCTCGGCTTTCACCTGGATGAGGAAGGACACAGTGGATCATTTCATTTCAAGCCCTCTGAGTGTTCGCTGCAAATGTGTGAATGACAAAGAATAACTGGACTTTGGAAGTTATTCAATCACTTCTGAGCCACAAAATGGTGCAGAAATGTTGGACAGAAACAGCAAATCTGCAACATTCTTATAAATATTCTTATGAAAGTTATTTTCCAAAGTTACCTAAAACTCCTTTTCCCCTGAAATATTAATACAATGTGACACAGAGGCCCATTTCTTTAGTAATTGTCCAGTCGGCTGGAGGAGGAGCCATGTTTATGTTGCCATCATTAGCAGCATTTCCACCCACAAAACTTTGACATAATGTTGTAAAAAATACAATTTTGCAGTCGCAGTGTTTCCATTACATAAGAAACGTCATTAAAATGAATGTTTGTTCTCGCGATGTCATTACAAGTCATGCCGCACCGTCTGCTTTCTCCACTTCCTGTCGCCGTTTGTCGTTGCCAGCAGTAGTAACATCCGGTTGTCGGTTACATGATTTGTGTGACGCAATAAACTACTTCCGCTTCAGTTTCGCAAAATAAACTAATTTGATGCAGCCGAAAAACCACCGCATCCAAAACATTTCACTTTTTTCAGAATCGCCATGTTTCCATTAAATAATTTTATTTTCGTAACGACAATTTGCGCAATTTATGGAAATGCAGCTACAGTGAGCAGGTTTGCCAGGATTAAGCAAAGAGAATAAATGTTATTATGTTTGCGTTGATAAAATCCCTGAGAATTGAAGTTCTACGAGATAAAAAGCTGTAAAAATAATTTCAGTTTCTGTGAATAACCTTTTATTTCCAGACAAAATCTAAATAACTCATTTAGTTTGACAGAAAATGAAAGCAATTGCAAAGGAGGCAGAAGCTGGAAAAAGCCTAAAGTTGCTTTAAAACACAAAATTAAGTGTTTTTTGTTCACAATAAATTTTTTACTGATGAATGAAAAATGCATTCCTTTGTAGTTTAATATTTTAGTAGACAAAAATAAAGTTTCACCAGATTTAATCAACTGGAATTAGTCTAATTAAGCCTGTCACAACACGCAGTGAATCAATTAATTGCATTAAATTAAATGGAGCGCAATAAATTCCATTTGCATGTTTATGTAATTTGCATGATAATAAAGTGATGCTTCCCTTTAATATTACTGAGAAGTTTCCATTTTGAAGAAAGCAGGAAACAATATGAAGTGGTCAGTTTGCACAAGTCCTGACTGCCAGTTTTACCAGTTAAGCAAAACTGGCAAACTTGATTTACTTGCTGGCAAAACATTATTATTTATGTTTTGAAGTGCAGTTCTGTTTTGCTGTGACTTCATAATCCATTTCATTTATAGTTTATTTTGGATCATTAAAACCTCTTCCTGTTGCAGTGTTAAATGTTCTTTGGGAAATTAAAGTGTATTGATCTTTTAGAGGATGTACTTGGATTATTATGGCAATATCGTTTATCACAATAATTTCTGGGACAATTTATCGTCCAAGAAAAATGTTATTGTGAAAGAGACCTGAGAATAACACCAAAAAACACTGAGATTAAATCAGAATGTGCTGATTAAAGTTAGTTTGTGACAAAAATGGACATTTTACAGTTTTACAGTAGCATCTTGCGGTCACCGAGTTTCCATGGTAACATGTAGAGTTTGGTAAATGATGCTGGATTTAACTGGAGCACCATGCTGTGGTCAGATGGGTGAAATAATGAAACAATATTAAACAAAGGATGTAAAAAGCATTTTACTGAGACATTAAACCAACACGCCGTTTCCCCTGAACAGCCATGAACGGCGTCCTATTTTTACACATGCGAAAGCCCACAGGTCAGAACAGATTGCAGTTAATCTAAAAGAGGTTGTGTGAATTATACATGAAAGCACTCTTCTATTCAACACTGCAATGTGTTCACCCAGAGGAAGAGACTCTGATGGCAGAACGAATAAAGCTGAAGAAACACCCAAATAAAACTAATATGTTTATAAAGCTTTAACATTTTACAGTGGGAGAAAGTGAGGATTATATCTGCATGAGTGAACAAAGTTTGGTTTCTCTTGCTTTTAAATTGGCTTACAAGCATTTACTGCAGAAAACTGAAGATGAAGAGCTCTTAAAATGTTTAGTTTAGCTGAAAACAGCTAGATTTATTCATCATCACTTTAGGAAATGCAGTCTAAAGGAACAGAGCGCGATGAAGCCGAGTTAACTCACCAGATGGTTTGCAACGCAGAGCCATTTGGCTCAGCTGCTGCTGCGATAAAATGCTTCGGCGCTGCAGCTAATGACTGCAGGGAAATCCACGGATTATCAGATCAGACGCTCCGTTATTTACTTATTTACTGCCTCGATTTTATAGGCTACGCTGAAAAGCAGATCATGTGCAGAATCAGGAAGAGTCTGAATAACTCGGTGTGTGTTTTGCATGAGGTCACAGTGAAACTCTAACTGTTCACATCAGGATTCCAACTAAAAGTTATTTTAATAATCGATTGTTGCAACAATTAATCTGAAAGAAAATTGGCAAATTCTACAGATTTTCCATTTCACCACTTAAGACTTTTTACGCAATATTACAAAGACATTTAAAAATTGCAAATCAATAAATTCCTTTTTAAATAACAGAATCAACATTTTCATGCGTTAAAGCGTCACGTTTCTTCACCGAATCCCAAACCTGAACCAAAGTTCAGGAGGTTTTGTACAACAGATTTCCAAGCAGGTTTTTTTGTGTCTTAAATGCCAACAGTAAATGTATTTCTATGGTTTCACTTGATTAGTGTCTGTATATGTTGTTTTTTTTAGCAAATTTATCTTTTTTGTGTCTGTATTCTCCAATTAATCAATTACTAAACTAGTTAATGATTATTTCAATAAACGATTAATCACAATTAATCTGATTAATCATTTTAGCCATAATTTAAATTATATATTTTCTCACAAACTTTAGTTTCTTGTTAAGATTTTATGGGATAGAACAAAACAAAGCTAAAAAAAGAAAAAGATTCAGTTTTAGACGTTTTTAACAAATATACAAAATGGAAAGTAAGCTTTAGAAAAATATAAAAGTATTTCAATATAAAGTGTTTTCAGCAGCATCAAAACTGCAAAGGAAACACTTCTTCTCACACGAGTCATGTGACCAACAACCAGATATTACTACTGGGGGAAACGACAAAGAAGACGACAGGAAGTGGTAGGAGGACGACGGCGCTGCGTGTTTTTTAATGACTTATTGCATGAACAAACTTTGTCATTTTAATTATGTTTCTTATGCAAAGTAATTTCACTTGTGTTTTTTATTTTATGTACAAACCACAATCGCAATAAATTTTTTTTTTACATTAGCGGAATATCTACAAAATTTTGCACAAATTTGTAATCGAAACAAAGCCATTGAATTTTGAACAAACCTCCAGGTAAACCTGCTCTAATTGTTTCTAAATGTTAGATGTGATGTAAATGTTGGTGGGTTTTCAGTTGTGCTTCTTCCATTTTCAGGTATTAATTTATTATAAAAAATGACACACAGGCAGTCTGGTGGTGTCAGACGCCTGTTGGTTGGTCTCACCAGAAAAGCCTTTCTGCGAGTCTCCGCCCCGCCGCTCCTCCAGCAGGCTCTCTCCGTCGCTCTGGATCCCGATCACTGTGGCTGTGGATGGAGGCCTGGACAGAGGAAACACAATGTGGCTTTATTTCCTCCTCTGCATTTTAATTACAAGAAAAGAAACCAAAGTTCAGACACGGCGCTGCGGATTTAAACTCAAGAATACGGATTAATATCAAGCATTAACTCAAGAGTTGCACTCAAATTGGGGGAAAAATGTTTCTTACCTAAAGGGTAAAGAAACTTTTCTTTCTGAATGCCATCTTCAGTTTTTGGTATAAAGATGTTAAATTAAATAAACAGGGTTCCTACAGATTTTTAATTATTTAAATTTAAGACCATAAAACTATAAATATAGAGGATTATTGTAGTGAGCAAGTGGCAAAAACAATTAGCTTGTGAGCTAAATTTAAGACCTGCGATTCACATATTTAAGACCAATTTGCCTTTTTTTTAATGAATCCAAGACATTTTAAGGCCTTGATTTTAGGTGTTTCAATTTAAGGCTTTTTACATCCTTAATTTTTTGGCCTTAGAAGTTATAAATGTAACAAATTAGTTTTATTAATCTTTTATCGTTTGGCTCTGTTCAATACCTGCTACGTTTATTAAAGTCTACAAGAAGAAACATGTTTTTCAAACTTACGTTTTGAAACAGGGATCCCCCGACATGAGCTGCGTACCGATGATAACCTACGGAGAATCAAACGGGTTTTTAATCTGATTATTGCCTTGTATTTAAAGTAAAACATAATTCATCCAGAAGCAAACTGAGCTGATTCTGCACACAGATGTTACCTTGAGAATGGAGTTATCCTGCCGGGTATTTTTGGTATCGTAGCCTTCCAGCAGACATCTCCGAGTCGTGTTTCCTGAGCCGGCAAACTCTGCTAAGTTCAGATCTGCAAAACCGAGCTGAAGGAGACGAAAACAAAACAAGGTGAACCTTTTTTCCACTTCCTGTCTGCAGATGCAAACATTCGACAGGCGGGATGTGAGAACAAAGGAATAAAATATCTTTTACGGCTCAGTTTTCCTGAGGCTGGTTGCTGCAGAGATCAGAATATGATCACGTTGCTCAGCAGCAAATTATTTCAATAAGTAATTCATTTTTTTAAGTAGGAAAACGTACATAAAAAAATCTCCTTCGATAAATCTGAACTGGGTGAAGTTAAAACTTGACGAGTTTTGGCTGAAACAGATTTACAGACAAACATGTTTTTAACTTAAATGTAGAAACATTTTGAACAGTTTTGGCTGAAAATGTTTTTCCCAATTAACGATTAATTGATTGGGATTAATTGTTTCAGCTACAAGAAAACAGCAAAACTTTCTTATTTCTACAGGAAGTGATGATAAAATAGTCCAAAAAGAAAAAACAAACATTTTAAGCAAATATTGACTGTTTGTCAATATTTGCATTTCCAATATTTGTATTTCACCCTTTAAGTACATAATGATCACCTTTGCGTACGCTTTTCCACCCTTGAGCTCCTGAAAAAGAAAAAAGCAGAAAGATTAGAAGCAAGATGATAATCTGTCAGTTTTAATCCCTGACATGTCAGATTGTGATTATTAAAAGTAACAGGA
The DNA here is from genome assembly GCA_911649635.1 of Poeciliopsis gracilis. Lineage (NCBI taxonomy): Eukaryota > Metazoa > Chordata > Actinopteri > Cyprinodontiformes > Poeciliidae > Poeciliopsis > Poeciliopsis gracilis. The sequence goes on along the minus strand of CAJVRI010001168.1, from coordinate 443,802 downwards.
ACACAAAGATAGATAAGTGAAGTTCTCCTCTTGGTGAATGTCATTTCAGGTTTCACATCAAACTTTCAGGTTTCAGTTCGGAGCCAGAATCTGAACAGTTGACCAACCTTCCTGACCGAGACGCGACACATGCAGGGGTCCAGCACGCCGGTTCCTGCGCTGGCGCTCATCTTGCACGGAAAAGAGAAGCGCTTCCTCCATCGGACGCAGTTGGCCTGCACCGGCTCCCTGCAGCAGGAAGTCACAGAGGATTAGATGACCTTTCAGCCCGCGTCAGGTCAGACATCCCGGCCGCGCAGGCTGCGATCGGCGGCTTTAAAGGCCAAATTTCAACCCAACGGTGAGGATGATTGTGGCAAAAACGTTTATTAAGACGTTTCTGTTCAAGCATGAAAACTATTTTAGCACAAAACTAGGCTGAATAAAAGTTTTTGATCTTTTTGTTGCTACGGTAACTCTTGGTGTGACGGAAAATAGATTTGAGAAAGTTGAGCTGCACCGACTGATTTGGCTTATTTTGGACAATATTATCATATTATCATATTATTTGAAATGATTTTTTTCTTTTGGTTTTGATGCATCTTTACAGACCTTTGGGATTTAAACGCTTCATAAATAAAGGATAGATTTTATTCTTGTAATATTATATGTACTCAGATTATTTTCGAAATATAACTGAATGTGACTTTATTCTTGTTTGACTTTATTTTCGGAATATTACGACTTTTCGTAATACTGTTTTCAAAATACAACTTATTATTGTGACTTTATTGTCATATTAGTTCCACTTCTTTCTCATATGAGGCTATTTTTGTGATTTTCTCAGTTCATCATCTTTTCATATTTTATTTTTCTAATACGTCCCTAATGCTGCATCGTACTAAATAAATCCACTGACACCAGATTAATATATTCTGGTTCCAGGCAACACAAACTGGTATCAATTATCCTGTGATTTTCTTGATAATTGATGTGATTAATTGCTGTTTTTGCTTCATGTAACGGGAATCGACGCGTTGCGATGGCAGAAAAATGGCTTCCCAGTCCGTTGTGCACGTGAGTTCCCAGCAGAACGAAGTGAAAGAGAAAGGAGTGAGCGTGGGCAGAATTACGATACCACAGATGGCTTCACTTTCACTGGCGTCCTCTACTCTCCCTCTCACATCTCCTCCGATCTGGTTTTCAGCCCAACATGCCGTAAATTACCTCACTTTCTCCCAGTTCTGGAGGTTTTCTCCTTTCAGTGTTTCCACATTTTTAAAGAAACGCAACATGTTGTTAAATACAGAAGAAAATGGAGTTAAAAATTAGCACCATGTGGTAAATGTGTATTCTGCTCCGCCTCACTATAAATAAAAAGCAGCAGATGTGTGACTAATGTTGTACAAATGCTGGCTTCATCCCGAGTGAATAATCTTGGGAGGGAACTCCCAGCGCCGGGATTGTGGCTCTTCTTCATGGTTCACGCTCTGCGGCTCGCAGCGTTGCTCTGTGCTGATAAATCCGATTATCCGCTGTGAGACGCTCTGGGCTGAATGAATCCCGCCTTTCCTTTCTTTCAGGTGTTGGTTAAACGACAGCAGCTCTCAATTCCAAGACAAAAGATTCACTTAAAGAGAAGCAGCAACTGAACTCCAGTTTGTTACAATGGAGAATTAAGGGAATCAGGTCAAAACATCATGAGAATCAAATTGTAAAAGCAAACAGAGAAATAACAGGATTTTGTTAGTATTGAGAGAATAGTCATTAAAACCTTATTCTCTATTATTACGACTTTATTCTTGTGCTATTACTTCTCATTATTACGACTTGTCGTATTTTGCGACTTAATTTGCGTATCATTACGACTTTCTTGTATTGTTACATTTTTGATCTTGATTTATTGCAACTTATGACTTTATTCTTGTGCAAGAATAAAGTTGTTATAATACGGTATTATTACCACTTTATTCTGAAATTATTGCAACAAATTTATTCACATAACAGCCTTATTTAATTGTTATTATGACTTATACATATTACGATTTTAGTCATGTATTGTCTTTATTCACGTCTTATTACGACTATTTTTGTAATTACAACAATTCTTGTAATATCACGACTTTATTATTATTACAACTTTGCTTTTACATATTTTTACGTCTCTATTCTCGTAATATTACAACTTTCTTCTCATTATTACAAGTTTAATCTCATAATTTTATGACTTCAATCTGATTGTTTTTGTCTTCCTTCTTCTCCTCTGTAGTTTTTTAACGTGTCTGAACAGCGTGTTAAAAAACTTCATCTCGTAATCTAGATCTTGATCACGAGTGACGAAGCAATAAATGGCCAGAGATTGAAATCAGACAGTATTTTTTTAAAGTCAGCATTTCAGTCAAATGCTGGAAAAAAAATTAAATAAAACATAAAATATGTCAAATAAATTCAGAAATTAGTCTGGGCGCACGGATTCCAGTTTTCTGGCTGGTCTCTGACTTTTAAAAAGCCGACTCAGATTTTGGCCAATGGTGGCTTGAAATTAACTAATTGGTTTTGGCTGGGAAAAATGTGATCAGTCCATCTAATTAAATGTAAAAAAACCCCACAGATGTACCATCTTCTCACATCACAACCTTTCGATGAGAGGTTATGCTCACATCGAATAGTGAGCATAACCTTTAAACAGCTGTTATTGCCACAACCCTAAAAACAAATCAAATGATCCTGTTTTTTTGTGCAAAAGTTTCAGGTGGTTTTGCATGACCCTGAAACAACGGCTCTCCTTTCGGTCAGCGTTAAAGCCCATCTTATTCAGCAGCTGGACTTTTCCTGCGTCATCCTGTCGGCAATAACAGCGTAAACATGAGTCAGTAACTCCGGGTTACGGTGAATAAAGGATGCAGGTCATTTCCTGTCGCAGGCAGCCGCTGGGACGTCGTCTTTCTCTACAGTTTTACAGTCTGGTGATATTTCCAACCACTGCTTTTAAACGGTTTTACAGCTAACAGGGTCACATGACCCTGACAGGGTCAACTGCTCTGGTTTCTACTGCTCTGGTTTCAACTGCTCTGCTTTTAATGGGTTTTTTCTTCCATCTGTTCATAATTTGAATATTTTCATAGAAAAAAAAAGTTATTTCATGGTTTATTACCAACATTACACCCATACTTGCACCATGTGATATATATAAAATGTATAAAACATGATAAATAATGTAACTGTCAAAAACAAACGAATTGGGATAAGAAAACAAACAATTAATTCTGATCTTCTAGAATTAATAGGATTGATTATTGGACATATTTGTATATAAAAATGTATTAAATCACTGTCAGCAGCCTTTGCACATGTATCTCTTGTAGGACTTCAGATTGTAAGTGAAACAAACTACTTGAATTATTTCCACATGAACAGTTTTTGACTTAAAAAAAAAGTAGTTTCATCTTCCTGATAGGAAACTTATATTATCGCTTGGCTGAGCTGACGCCTCAAACTCAGGATGAACAAAGCAGACATGGAGAGTCATGAAACATTTTTTAAAAATTTGTTTTTGTCATGTTTGCTCCAAACAAACTCTTCCATATCGGATTTATCCAGTGCTTTTTATATTAGCAATCACATTTGTTGGGATTAACTTCATAAACTTGAGTTAAGATTTCAAAAATTAGCCAAGTTTATTGATTTTTGATCATGGGTTTTTGCATTTCAAAACAATATTATCATTTATAGCATTAAACTTCTGGGAGAATTTATCATCCAGCAAAATGTGCTGTTGTGAAAAGCCTGCATGTTTAGCGATATTTCGCTGTAATTGACACTAAAAACATGAATATTTGTTTCTAAATCAACACAAACTGACTCTTTCAAATTGTCACTCATCATTTGTTACTGCAGTATGTTTTGGAAACATTTTTCATTAGTGTATATATATGGGATCCTGAGCCGTCTAACTGGTCTTCTGTTTTTTATTTTACTGTTCTTCCTCAAACGAAGAAAACTTTAGTATGAGAAGCATCTTAAAGAACATTTTTGTTATTATTTACAAAATAGATCCATAATTTTAGAGATTTTTCCATTTCTGTGAGACTAAATTGGCTGTTTTAATAAACATCTCCAATAAGTAACTAACATATTTATTACAAATAGGGCTCAGGTGTATTATATACATTACGGTACAACAGTACTTCCCTTCCAACTGATCTGCAAATCAGATATTAAATAAAACACTCTGCAGGTGTTACCTTCACGACTTGAAGATAAATTGGATTTTTGAGGTACAATTTAGAAAAAGTTGAAGTACAAATTTATTATTATATTATATTACATTATTTTAAATTTAACATAAATATCCTGAACGATGGTTAATTTTACACCAGCTTTATCACCACAACAAACATTTCATTTGACTAATTGGCTCGTTTTAACGTTAGTCGTGTAGCATTTAGCTAACTATCTGTTAACGTTTCTGTTCGGGTTAAAACCACGGAGTTAAATGCCAAACGGAGACAGAAAACTGGCTCCAATGAAAGTATTTTCCTTTTTACCGTGAAGATTCCTCGGAGAAGCCGCCATCCAGCAGCCTGACTTTACAGAACAGGACGCCGTTTACGATGGGGACCGACGACAGCTCATCCAGCTCAAAATCCACCCGGAACTTGAATTTCTTCTTCTTCATCATCATTAAATCCATACACGGTCCCGGCGGTTGCGAGGAGATGCTCCGATCCGAGGCGTCGCGGACATTACAGCCCCATTGTGTGCTCTTCTTCTGGCTCACCGGAGTGTTGTTGTGGGAGGACGGCGGAGGTGGAGCTCCGGATGACAACAGACCGTCAATGCCGCACACGCAACGCTAAATGGATGTGCTTCCTGTTTAGGCTTTCAAAGTAAAAGCATAAGGCGGACACTCCACTCTTTTTGTACTAACAAAGCAAAAATGTTTGTTTTTGTTGAAATCGTAAATCTGTCAAAAGCAAGTAAAATATTTAACTTGACTTACAGCGGATTTTCAGAGCCATGATATACAAGGATGAAAAGGAGAAGTAAATTTCTACTAAGAAATTTTCTAGAAAAAACTATTTCATTTCTGACTGAGAAGTCAGAAATTTGCTAGAAAAAAACATAAGAAATTTGTAGATTAAAAGGATTTCAGTAAAACAGGAAATTTCTGAGTTTCAAAAAAATGCAAATTTGCTAGAAAAACTCAGAAAATTTTATTCAATGAGAATATTTCATTCATTCAGATCTAGGATGTGTTATTGTGTTCCCTTTATTTTTTGAGCAGTGTATATAAAAATGCCTTTTTTACTTTTAAATACCTCTAGTTTAAAGAGAAATGCAGCGGTGACAACTTTAATCCCATGGAGTTTCAAAATAAAAGCCCACCTCTTTTCTCAATCTCCCTCTGCCGGTCAGACGGAGAACAGCGGCACCGATGGTACAGATTAAAACAAAGCGGAACCGGCTGCTGGCGTCTAGTACGTTGTCGCCACCTCGTGGTTAAAACTGAGCACTGCAACGTTTTGAAATATGTTTCTTTTCGTCAAATAAATAAAACCTGGACGCGGAAATTTTAGTCAAAGCGAATCAACAGTTATTATTCTAATTGAGATGCCGAGTGAGCTTTGGCGCCACCTGGCGGATTCTTTTGGGTATGCTGATATTGTACAGTTTGTGGCGATATTTGCAGCTTCTGCAGGTTTGTAAAATCAACCATAAAGTTTAACATCAGCGTATGACTGGGAGGAGTTTCGGGAACAGTTTTCCGCTCCCCTGTAAAATGTAGCAGCGGGATTTTCAGGTCGTTAAATGGGTGTGTCTGTAACATATTTGCGCAGTAAAAGAAGGAGGTCTTTCCAGACCGACCGAGCCGAGTCTTTTCCCCACCCTGCTGCCAGCCTACCTCATCCGATCCAAACTTTTTTACTCAAACATTTTAATCCATTTCCTTTCCCACTTCAGCGACCCTGCAGTAGATTCCTCTCCAGGCTGCAGCGCGGATATTCTTGTGGAAATCAGACGTTGCGATCCTTCTTCCTGAGACCAGAAGCGCCAACCGCAGCAGCCGATCTGCGAGTTTCCCCATCGCTGTTGCTGCTCGGGTCGCGTCTGTGCAGCTCCGCAGGCCTCGTTTCAAAGATATTTCAAGGCTGAGCCATGTATCCCGCACTGAGGAAGCTGTTCTTTACGGACTGCCGATGCGCCGAAGATCCGCCCAAGACATACAAGGATTTGTTCGCCAAGCTGGACACCAACAAGGATGGGAAAGTGGATGTTTCCGAGCTGAAGGCAGGCCTGGCTGCAATGGGCATCCAGACCGGGAAGGGGGGTATCCAGGTAAAGCAACAAACAATATGTGCAAAATATGATAGTGAATTTAGTACTCAGTGGTTTTACTGTGCTGTGACAACAAGATGTTTTATTCTAGTTCCCAACAATGAGTCAGGAAAGTTCTGATGAAAGGAAGAAACTTTTTGTCTTAACAAATATACTATGATTCTAAGACACATGAAGGTGAAATAGGAAAAATAAAAGTACATTTAGGCCTAAAATAAACTCCAAAAAATGTAGATTAGTCTGAGAAATCTTTGAGAAAAATAAAACTTAGAAATTTATGAACATTTTCAGCTTTTGGAAATTTTCTGAAACAGACATTTCCACGTTTTTTTTAAAAAAATGTCAGATTTTATAACAAACTTTTGACTTAATAAACTAAAAATTATCTACCTTTTCTAGAAATTTGTTTTCCTTTTGTTTTCAACTTTTCAAACTGAAATTTCCACATTTTTTCTCTTAATTTCTGAGCTTAATCTCAAATTTAAATTTTTTTCTATCAAATTTTTGACTTTTCAAACTCAATTTCCTTTTTTTTCTAAAAAACTTCTCAGATGTTTGTTTTCTAAATCTACACATTCTTTCTATTTACGATGGTCCTAAAAGGCCATTGCAAGAAACAACATTCTTCAAAACGAATCGTGATCAATAATCGGACGTTACCACTGGCGCAAACCACGAAGAAGCAAAACAGGAACAGGAAGTGTGTGGAGGATGATGAGGCAGCATATTTTTTAATGAAACATCGTCATGACAATACAGACAGTACAGCCGATCAATATTTAGATTTTTTCTTTACGCTTTTAAAGTTTTTTTGCACATTAAATAAAATTGATTATTTCCTTATTTTTCCTGCAATAGAATAAAATTACTTTTTGAATGAACAGCAGCATAACAGAATAAACTTGATCACACCATCAAATTAAATGTTTTTGCTTGAATTAGGGCTGCACTTCATGATTATTTCAGTTATTGATTACTAATTATATTAATAATGAAAGACATTTGCTGCAAATTATGTTCAGAGCAGGAATTAAGACAAAACTGCACAATATTTTATGCATTAAAGATAAAATATCTCTGTCTGCAAATATGTTTTAACAAAAATCTTCAGGTGTCCTCGTAGTTTTAGGCAACAAAAATTTATTTGATCAATTAAAAATGTTTTTGTAGTTTATTTACATCTTTTAATGTAGTTCTAATATTGTATAAAAATGCTTAAGTTTTTTGCATTTTTTATTTTTTTACAGATTAATGGATTAATTGGCAGAATAATTAATTACTAAAATATTAGTAAGTCGCAGCCCTATGGGTTTGTTTTTCTTAGCTTAGTAAATCAATTTTAGTCCAAATAATCAAACATGACATTTTTATACTGGTAACCAGCTTCTTGTTGATTTCCAGTTTTCACTTCAGTGTGGACAAAAGAAAATCCTGATAAATAGACAAATATCTTCCTTATTTTATTATTATTATTCTTTTATTCACAATAAAAATGGTTAAATAGGTAGAAAATGAATAATTTTGTGAAAATAAAGGACTGATTCTTATGTAGCTTCATCTCACTATAAAAGAGGAACCAAAGACAATCTGCTGGGTGGGTTAGGTTCAGGGTTAGGGTTGGGGTCAGGGTTAGGGTTGGGGTCAGGGTTAGGGTTGGGGTCAGGGTCAGGGTTGGGGTTGGGGTCAGGGTTAGGGTTAGGGTTAGGGTTAGGGTCAACCCCCCCGACATGCTGGAGCGGTTTGAGGGAAGCTGCCTTGCTCCAGGGCACATTTCCAGTACCAACTTTCATATAAACCATACAGTCAGAAAAAAATTTTTTTAAGGTAACAAAATAATTAATCAATGTTGATTTTGATTTAATGCTGTTAAAGTCCAGCAAGAACATTTTGAATTGACCTGAATAAAGAGAAAATGTTGACAACCTGGAGGAGTTTGGATTCACTAATCAGCAACTGCAGCATAGAAAGAAGAACCAGGGGAAGACAAAACAAACCAAAGCTTCACTTTAACCTTATCTACAATAAACATGTCTGCTTTGCAAGATGTTGTTGCTTAAAAACACACAGAAAGCTTGTTTATCTTAATGATCACAACTATCTGGAGAAAACCCTGCAGGTCCAGGCGGGATAAAAAACACAGAAACAAACAGGAATTCAGGAAACGTGAAAGAAGTTAAATCTGCAGTTAAAATCTCACTGTTGGCTGCGAGAGGAAGAATCTGCCTTTACTGGGTCAGAAGTGAGTTTTGAAGGATTAACTTGGGGAGAGTCCACTGCTCTGTGTCACTCAGGACTGTAAAATAATAATAAAAAAAAAAGCTTTCTGTGACATGATAAGCAGTAATAAATCTCTACACTGGTTGCTTTCATTTTCTCACAAGACTTTTGGTTCAATTTATTATATTCTTTGATTTTAACAGGAGCAAAAATAATTACATTTTTATTCATTATTTGGAAAATAATGGGTGTAATATGTTTAACTTAAGTAAAGCCACATGAAGTTTGTATATTTCTGATCTTAATCTATTAGTCTGAAACGATTAATCAATTATTGAAATAATTGTCAATTACAGTAATGATTGTTTGTTTATTAACTGGAGTATCAAAAGGCCACTTGTTAAAATAACAACATAGTTGGAGCAGTTATTCAGCCAAAACTGTGAAAAAAATAATAATGCAAAAAAAAAAAAGATGGCGTTTGGGGTATTTTTTTGGTTTTTGCAGCGTTCACTATGGAAATAGTTTCTTGCAATTTAGGCAATAAAATGTTTATTTTCTTATTCAAAAAAGAATTAAATTTATTTATTTGCATCTAAAGGCTTATATGATAAATCTGAAGAATGTGCTCATTTTTAAAGTATGATTAGTCAACTAATTGTCAGAATAATCGATTAATCAACAACAAAAATGGCTGTTAATTGCAGTTCTTAAAGCACAAAGCTCAGACAGGAACTGAACTCTGAGGAGGAAGTTTATCTTTGCAGTATTCTGCCCCCAAGTGGCAGACTATGGGAACTGCTGCTTGTGTTAGTGATGGTGGAGTCGACATCTTTCTCTTCAGAGCTCAAAGCTCTGCCTTCGCCCACAGAGGAGGTCAGAAAACACCGCAAAAACACCCGGGAAAAACCTGTGAAGAATCTGAACAGCTGATATTCTGTCTTTTTATCTTTAGAAAATTATTTCCTCTGCCGACAAAAACAAAGATGATGTGCTGGACTTCAACGAGTTCGCCAAGTACCTGAAGGAGCATGAGCAGAAGCTGCGCCTGACTTTCAAGAGCTTGGACAAAAACAAAGACGGTACGGAAAATGCCTTTCAGCTTTAAATTTAAAAATGCTGTTTGAGTTTATCTGCTTGAGTTGTGCTAATTAATCAACAGGTCAAATAGATTACATGGAGATCCAGCAGTCGTTCGCCGATCTGGGTCTGGAGATCACCCAGGAAGACGCAAAGAAGATCCTTCAGAGGTTTTTCTGTTTGTCTCTTATTGCTGCAGTTGGTTAACTGGATCAGATACAGTCTCATGTGGATTTCTAGAATTAGAAAGCTTAAAATGAAAGTGTAGCATGAAGCGAAAGGTGGAGACCAGTGTGAGGGTCTGATAACCAGGGAGCGGTGGGGAACCAGAGCCACATGATAAAGAGCTTCTGAGAGGCCTGAGAAGAAAACTGACATAAATACTCAACAACTCGTCACTAAATCAAGTCTAAAGGAATTTCCTGCAACATTTGTGCTACTCTGATACTCAAATGCGATTCATTTTAGTTTAGAGAGAAACTTAAATTGAATTTGACTTGAAAACGTGTTTTGATTTCTATCTAAAATGCTTGATATTCATATATATCTATTGTTTGGTTAAAGGTTTTAATTTGATAGCCAGAAATGTTCATTAACCGAATCAGACATTTTTTTCTCACTATCTGAAGTTAAATCAGATGAAACTTTTCTTGTTTTGGGTCAGTTATAATGATCAAAATTATTTCTATTTAGTAAATACCAGAAAACTTGGTGAAAAAAGTATTTCATTATTTCAATGTAATTAAAATCTATTACTTATATTTATTATTTAACAATAATTTATCAATTTTGGATTCCATTTCTCTCTATTTTTTGCTTTTCTCATCCTCACTCCAACTTTCTAGTCTTCTGCATCGATTTGTTTATCTCAGAGAAAGTTTTCCTGTGGAATAATGTTGCCACTATCATGATATAATTTGCATCGTTGTGTTCAGAATGATGTGCTGTCTTTGCTTTCTGTTATTCATTTGCATGTAGGCAAAAATGTTTCGTTTTGATCCCGTTTCACGAAGCACCTTCTTGCACATGTTTGGCGATTCCTCTTTTGGGCTCGTGTTAGCATTAGGACTGAAACGATTAATCGCGATTAATCAGCTATTTAAATAATCATTAATTAATTTAGTAATCAATTAATCATTGACTGGAGTATAAAGACTCTAAAAACAGCCATTTACTGAAAGAACAACACACTCAGAGCAGTAATTAGGCCAAAACTGTTGCTTTTAAGATAAAAAACAACTTTTCCACCTAGATATTCACCAGGTTCAAATTGTATGAAAAAATGTCTCATATTTATCGCCTTTTCCAATTATTAGTTTGTTAATCCATACAATAACCAACAGTTCTGCTGTTGCTGCAGTGAAGTCGAGCAGAAAAGGCCGCGCTTTTCATGTTTGAAGTATTTTTTAGTTGCAGATGCATCATTGTCTCAAAATAATCAAGCATGCAAGCAATGCTTTTATCGTCGCATTTTAGGCAATAAAATCTATATTTCCTTATTTTAAAAAGAAATTTAGTTATTTTTTGCATATTTTAATGTTTTTATAACATTGCATATAAAAAGGCTTAAATTCCAATCAGCACAATCTGACTAATTGGTTAATCGTCAGAATAATTATTAGATTAATCACTAACTGAGATAAGGTCAATATGTTGCAGCCCTAGTTAACCTGGACCTTTAGGAACATTTTCTAGTTTTTCCTGTTATTTCCAGGTCTTAATAAAGCCACAATTTTTGTCACGTTCCACGTTTAGCTGATGGTATTTTATATTTGTCTGTTTTATAATCACTAAACAAAATATATTTGATGTTTTTACCGGTTTGTTTCAACATGACAAACCGGTGAAATTCAATAGATCTACACAAAGAAACATAAAGTGACACATAAAGAGGTGGTAACGTGCGACGAATGAGCAAAAACAAAAAGTAGAACAGGATGTGTGTTGGTGAGTCAGAGGCAACTTAATGAACAGACACAAAGGAATTTAAGCAACAATCAGAAACAAATATAACAACATGAAGGTCGTTTAAGGCTGAACCTGATATTTACTCTATCAGTTATTCTGACAATTAATCAATTAATCAAATAAAACATAGCAAATTCTCCAAATTCTTCATTTAACCACTTAAATGGTTAATAAAAACAATATTAGAAATACATTAAGAGATGCAAATAAACAAATATATTTACATTTTTTCAATAGAAAAAAACATTTTATTTCCTAAAATGCAACAACAAAGCATTTTTTTAGTGTGCGATTAATCATTTGTAGCAAAAACATCAACATATGAAAAGCTCAGCACTTTCTGTTTGACTTAATATCAATACAGCGTAGAGCTGATCAGTAGATGTTTTTTATATTAATCAATAACTAATTAACAGCAACATGTGCTCGATAGAAAATTTATTCATTTTACAGAATTTGACCTTCAGTGAATCTAAAACTGCCACTAGAAGAGTTCTCAGGGACACATTTTTATATTAAATTCATATATATATATATATATATATATATATATATATATATATATATATATATTATTTGTTGATTATTATTGAAATTATTGATTAATCATGATTAGTCCGATTAATTGTTTAATTTGAAATGCATATTTTAAATGAAAATGTTTTTCTCTGTTCTCCAGTATTGATTCTGATGGTACCATGTCGTTGGACTGGAATGAATGGAGGGAGCACTTCCTGTTGAACCCGGCAACCAGCCTGCAGGAGATCATTCGCTACTGGAAGCACAGCACGGTAAGAGTCGCCATCTTGTTTTTCACCAACGACTAAAGAGAAATCCTCCAATCACTGGAAGCTGACATTACTCCATTTTTGTTTACATTTTGTGAAAAAGGAAGTTGCGCTCAGTGTCTCCTTTAGAGGTTTTTATGTCGTTTCCTTCAGTGGTTCTTGGTGCAGCGCCCCCACAGGGCGAGGAGGGGAACTGGTTTTTCAAATGGTTTGGTTCATTTGACTTAGTGCAGTAAGAAAAAAACCCGCAGCAGCTGAAAATGTAACAAATGTTACAACTTTGGTCTCCAGTTGAACTGAATCTACCAGATTATCAGTAGTGAAAACACCTTTAATCTACAAACAGGAAGGAAATTAAGGGGAAGTTTTATGTGCTTTCACATTGCCATTTTATAGAATAATGAAGTAACTGTTAACTTCAGTGGTTATAAAAATGCTATATATATCAAATATGATTTAAAGGGAAATTGACTTGGTAATTTAACACTTGAAATGATCTCTTTATTATCTCTTTAAAAACTCCTGCTCTTTCTGAAACTCCCAACATGGCTCCTCTATTAAACCTTTATCAACATTTTTACCAGCATTTCACTGAGAAGTAGCTCCTGTAATAAACTCAGCAGATCCACAATGTGGTTGTTAATTGCTGCTGGCTAGTCTGAAGGAACTGAGTGGGGGAGGGCTGCTCTGTAATGCAGAGGTTTCGAAAGGAGGAGATGCACCTTGAAGGCGGAGCTAGGTCCAACAAGGCGTTTAGCACAACTGAATGGTTAGTATGGAGATTAAACGATTTCTCTAACATGCATGAAGGAATAGAAGCAAAACTCTAAGTATGTTTTTGATGAGGGAATCAAATTATAACTTGATCTAAAGCTAAAAAAGTAGATTTTTTTCATTTCCCCTTTAAAGGAAATATGCCATGATGTTTGGTTGTTTTTCTACAGCTAACAATCCTTTATGATTATATATCTTGATTTTGGTACCTTAGATATTCCACTCATAATTTATTTTGCTCATAAAATGAAATATTTTGAATTTCTTATAAAATACTTGAGCTCAGAAACTTAGCTGCCCGTGTCTAATCTCTGATTAGACACGGGCATCATATTAGGCCGTCTCCGTTCATCTAAACGCAGCCGAGATGAGCTAATTTCAATCTGACCTGCGTGCAGATTAGCCCTTCAGAGGGATTTGGAAGGGATGAGTAGAAAGGAAGAGCAGAAGAGTAGGCGTGAGGAGCCGGGACTTCAGCATCGATCCTGGCTCTTTATTAGAATCGTGTGAAGGGAAACAGGAGCTTGTGGCTCTTTGAAGGCTTTGGACGGCCATGGCTCTGCTGCAGCAACATGCTAACTGGTTTTTACTTGAATTTGAAGATGGAGGAGGGGTCTTCGAGGTGGATGTGGTAGGTTTTCACAATCTGTTATCAAGACTCCGTTAAATGATAGAAAATATAAATTCAGCCGTTTTCAGTGGAAAAATAATCTATTAAAAAAAAAAAAAAGATTTTCAGCATCTTGTTACTGCTTTTGGAAAGTCTAAATTTGTTGACTTTTGAAACTTTTTTCTTAATTTTTTTTTAGATTAATCTCAAACATGTCTTTTTTTAAAATCAAATTTCTACTTTTCAAACTTAGAAATTTTTTTTGTCTTTTTTTGTCTGAGATATTAAAATTTACTTGTTTTTTCTATAAAATTTGAGTGCGTAGGTGGAAATAACTCATCATATTAGGCCATCATAATTACTATTATTTGTACTTCATTCTCCTATTATTACAACTTTATTCTGGTAACATTAAAACTTTATATTATTTTGATTTTATTGTTGAAAAAATCCAGAATAACCATAAATTCAATGTTTGATTGATTAAAATATATTTATTGCCCATCTCTAAAACTTTGACTTGTTCGTGATGGAACCAGTTGTGGGATTGAAATCAGATTTAATGAGAGTGGATGTGATTCCTCCAGGTTCTGGATATTGGCGACAGCCTGACCATCCCAGATGAGTTCACGGAGGAGGAGAAGACGACGGGTTTGTGGTGGAAGCAGCTGATGTCGGGGGCCGTTGCGGGAGCCGTGTCCCGCACAGGAACCGCGCCGCTGGACAGAATGAAGGTCTTCATGCAGGTGCGTCACAAGCAGTTTTATGGTAATCTTGTCGTTTATAGGGCCTTTCAGCATAAATTATTGCTTATTATTGTGTCCAATAATTCCAGGGATCAGCTCTTAATATTAAATTATATTTATGGAAAAAATTAATCTAATCGATCAGTAGCTTCGATTTGCTGTCTTTTAGAGATGTAGCCGCCGTCCAGCAGAGGGCGCTGCTCGCCATTCTTATGCGCAGCCGCGCGAATAGAAATTAAAAATGGCGGCAGGATTATTCCAGAACGGGAAGGAGAAACGGCTCAGAGTTCGGTGTGGGTTGCAAAATGCGCTTTATTCGGTTTTATTTGGAAAGATAAGCTCTCGACAAACTCCTTACTGAAATGTTCTCCCTGATGGCGCTGATTCAGCCGAGCTTCATGACGGAACAGCGTCAACTTCTCATTTAAAAATGGCTGCTAGCCACGAAGGTAAGGCTGCGATGACAGGAAGGCGCAGGAAAGTTTTAACAAAACAAAAAAAACAACTAATCCCAAATATCAAGGTTGATTTTGAGGGATGTTGTGACTTAAATAACTTTCTGGAGGGAAGTTTTAACTTCAAGCGCTAACAGACGGTAGTTCTATATGGGTGTCTATGTTCGTGGGTAATTACCGTATGTTGCATAAAACGGCGCATTAGAGCTGCTGTAGATTAATCTTTTTTCTTTCTACAATGGTCCTAATATGCTGTTGATTTTTCACATATTTTATTCTTTTCGTCTTTCAGTTATCTATTTATCAGTCTACGAAATTCCTGTTTTATTGTGTCTTATAAATTTGTCTAATTTATTAATCTGGCAATTACAATTTTCTGTTTATTCAGTCAGTGTTTAACACAAAATATTAAAAAGATTGGACCAATCGATAACTTGCATCCTTCTGGCTGAATCTGCTTTTAGGAATCAGCTTTAATTCTTGTTTTGTTTAATCTGCAGGTTCACGCCTCAAAAAGCAACAAAATCAGCCTGGTGGGAGGCTTTAAGCAGATGTTAAAAGAAGGAGGGGTGACGTCTTTGTGGAGAGGAAACGGCATCAACGTCCTGAAGATCGCCCCGGAGACAGCCATTAAATTCATGGCATACGAACAGGCATGTATTTTTATAATTTGTTGAATTATTTTGTAAGTGTTTCAGATACTTACTGAAGTGTCTCCTCAGTATAAGAAGCTGCTGGCCAGTGAACCGGGGAAGATCCAGACCCATGAGAGGTTCATGGCGGGATCATTAGCTGGAGCCACGGCGCAAACTGCCATCTACCCCATGGAGGTGAGCCAAGATGGCTTTACACCGCAAAAACACAAAGTCTTACCAAGTATAAATATCTTTCTGCACTAGAAATAAGACTAAACCAACTTACAAGTAACTTTTCATCAAGATATAGGAGTCAATAATTACTTAATGTTATTTAAAAAGTGCTATTTTCACAGACGCATTAATTATAACATTAAAAAATATCTTATTATAAGTGAAATAATCTCCTTGTGGAACTAGTCGTTTTTAAAAAAAATCCATATTAAGGAATTGTTGACTTAAAACAAGCTTCTATATTTTGCTTAAATGTACTTATAAGTTAGTTTTTTCTTATTTCAAGTGCACTTAGATACTTGCACCAGAAACTAGACCAAAAATACTTGGTAAAATTGTATGTTTTTACAGTGTAGGAATCAATTTCCAATTCTTTGTGATCTCAGTTTGTGCAGGTTGAACAAATATTGCAAATTAGGTTTTCAAGTAAATTAAAAATGTGCAAATTTTGACCTTTCTTCCTATCACAAAAGCAAGTCATGCTGGTTTGCTGCAGTAATTCACAATACCAATAATAAAAAAAACTCAAGAAGATTTTCATCCTAGGATTTATACTTTGAGATATAAACTATAAAAGTAAAAGTTCTCAGTGCTTGAATGATTCAACCTGATGCATCCAGAAATCAGAAACTTTATTCTTGTAACATATTTGCTTGTTCCATTTGAATTATCTTCCACTTTTTTTCATTATAAACATTGAAAAGTGTCCAGAGAAATTGCAAATTTTCTGTTTCTGGCAGTTTTATATCCGGTTGATTAGAATATGTGGAAGTCAAAAAGTTGCGAAACAAGTTCAGCGTGACACATTTCCTTTCTACCTCAAGTCAAATTTTTTTTTTTTTGTACTTCCCTAACTCATTGTACTGAATATGTGAATGGATAATTGTCCAAACAGTGGGTAATGGCAACAATTTTCCACCTCGAAATTCAGAAATTTCCAAGATTTTCTTGAAAATTCTGGCTGCTCTTTTTAGTAGATGTTCAACTTTTGAAACTACAAAGTTTCATTGTGGTTTATAGCAGCAATGTTTTTACTTTTCAAACTTGGAAATTTCTTTGTTTCATCCAGCCACATTTTTAGATTGATTTCAGAATTTACATTTATTTTTTCCTAACAAATTTAAACTTTTTAAAATCAAAAATTTACATTTTAATGTTCAACTTTTCAAACTCAGAAATTTCCAAGTTCTTTAAAGAAATGTCTAAGATTATCCTGAAATTTTAGGGTTTTTTTCTTGTACATTTTTGACTTTTGAAACTCAGAAATGTCTATTTTTTATCCTCAAATTTCTGTGATTAATCTTAAAAGTTTCTGATTATTTTTGTAACATTTTTCCACTTTTCAGATACATTTCCATGTTTCTTCCAGAAAATTTTAGATTAAGCTCAAAATGTATTTACTTCTTTCAAATTTTATAGTCAGAAATGTTCAGTATTTTCCAGAAAACTTAATAAATTAATGTCAACATTTTTGAAATTTTCCTAAGTCTTTCAAGTTGAAAAACTTTTTCTAGACTATTTCTGAGTTTTATGTCGAAATGTGAGGTTTTTTTCCAGGAAGGAAAAAAAAAACTG
This sequence comes from Poeciliopsis gracilis, assembly GCA_911649635.1. Taxonomy (NCBI): domain Eukaryota; kingdom Metazoa; phylum Chordata; class Actinopteri; order Cyprinodontiformes; family Poeciliidae; genus Poeciliopsis; species Poeciliopsis gracilis. Next base: position 426,402 of record CAJVRI010001168.1, on the reverse strand, counting down.
AGCCGCTTTGCTGATTGGTCGTCTGGATCTCGTCTCCTCAGGTGATGAAAACTCGTCTGACGCTGAGAAAGACGGGGCAGTACTCAGGGATGTTCGACTGCGCCAAGAAAATCCTGCAGAAGGAAGGAGTCAAGGCATTTTACAAAGGATACGTTCCCAATATTCTGGGCATAATCCCGTATGCTGGGATCGATCTGGCTGTGTACGAGGTTTGTTCCGATAACTTGGAGAAATTCAATCTGTAAATAAATCAGGACTGATGTTTCCTCAATCTTTTCCCAACAGAGCTTAAAGAACTTGTGGTTGTCCAAATACGCCAAAGACACAGCGAACCCAGGGGTTCTGGTGCTGCTGGGCTGCGGTACCATTTCCAGCACCTGTGGTCAGCTGGCCAGTTACCCGCTGGCGCTGATCCGCACTCGCATGCAAGCTCAAGGTAAAGGAAAATAACTTAAAATACAATAAATATGTAGCTAGAAATATGAATATCCCTTTAACTTGTTGGAGACAAGTTAATGAACATTAAGAGAAGTTAAAAAATCCACTAAAATATGCATATTTTTTTATTATAAATTAAGTTAATTCATAATGAGAATGAAATCATACGAGAATAAATTTGTAATGTGAGAATAATCAAAATATTTTAATAAATAAAGTTGTTCTTCTACAAGAATAAAATTGTAATATTACGGGATATTTAAATTTTCTTAGCGTGGCCCTACTACTCCCTTGTAAACTAACTAGCTTTTATGCGACTGCCTTGGTTAATTGCAAATTTATTACCAGTTTACTGGATAAAATTCTTACATTTCTGTGGAGATATTGGTGTGAAATTTCTTTCTTAATGATCTGAAAGTCTTTAAAAGTTCTACATTAGAGCTTTTGAAATAAATCCTGAAAAAAATGCGTTATTTAAAATCCAATCTGAGTTTTCCTTATGAAATTATTACGCGCTACAAGTTCACAGATGTTAGTTGGCTGATTGTGCAGCCGTGTTAAATGGATCGTCTTTGAAATAATTCAGACTTAAGGAAGTTTCTAGAAGAGCAAAATGTTCTTGTGAACTCAAAACTGTTTTAAATTAGGATTAGGGGCTTAGTGACATAAGCTGAGGTTCAGCTGAGGATGTTTTTAGTGTCGTGAAACAGAACCGGTTCTTAATGGCTTTTATCTTCACGGCCTGTTGTGCAACAAACACAGAGCCGGTAATAGATTAAATCAGGATCTCTGCTTCTACTTTAAATTAATTCATGATTTTATGTTTATTTTTAATGTGATGTCCTTAAAATTGGGAAATAAAATATATATTATATCTTCATTAACGTGACATAAATAGTTATAATGATTTTCATTCAGTCAGACTGACACTAGCTACATGCATTGCAGGTAGATTGTAGTAAGGAATTGATTAATGCCTGGTTTCAAAGTTAGTGAACTGGACTTATTATTTTGTGTCCATTGTTGGACACAACACGGTTTCGATCGAACCGTTATAGCGAGGATTTCTGTCGGCTAATGTGTCTCTCAGGTTTTGATAATGGGCCGACAATCGGCGACATAAGATGGTGCAGCGTGCGCTGGGCATTACACTAAGGAAGTAAGGAAGGGAGGAAGGGAGGAAGTGGAGAGCACCGGAGTTGAGCTTTTTTTCATTCAGTGACATCAACAGTAAGAGAAAAAGGCAGGAAGAAACGATATAGCCGATAATTAAAATGAGGTCGATAGTTTTAATTTATTGTGCGATTGATTTATCGCGACAGGCCTATTACCAACATGGTATTTAGTGGAAGCTAATGCTAAATTGTTAGCTTCGTCCATGTTGATACCCTCCATGTGCCTCTCGGTCTCCGCAGCGTCTCTGGAGGGCTCTGAGCAGCTGCCGATGGGCCGCATGGTGCAGAAGATCCTGGAGAAAGACGGCTTCTTCGGACTTTACCGCGGCATCCTGCCCAACTTCATGAAAGTGATCCCGGCGGTCAGCATCAGCTACGTTGTTTACGAGAACATGCGCTCCAGCCTGGGAATCCAAAAGTAAGCTGCAGAACCCTCCAGCTGCAGCCATTTTTACTTTCCATCCACACTCCCATTCTTCAACTTGTTTACCTGGAGGTCACTAGAGGTCACGCAGCTGAACTCCTGTGGAGGATTTAAAGTGTCAGCAGCACTTTAAAAATTCTGCTCGTTGGTTACAATGCAACCACAGCTTTAAGTGCACTGACACACTTTGGGTTAAATAACCTTAAATCTCTCAGAGAAAGTTGCTGTAAACAGAAAACCTGTTCAGCCTCCATTGTTTATTTTACCTTTAATCAAACTACGTCAATTTTGACTCTTACCAGAAATCCGAGCCATCGCCTGCCGTGTCAAAACCCAAAATTATGGAAGATGTCTCTGAAAAATTTAAGTGCAATACTTCATCCCTTCAGGAAAAAATTGACAGCAGTATTTTTCCAAAGAGATATGTGGGATTTATTGCACCTTTAAGTAAAAGTACATAAAAATGTGCCTTAAGTCTTTTTTTATTGCCGCCTTTTTCTTTTGCCTTTGGTTTATAGAAGATAATGTTTACAATAAACCTCTAATTACGAATTCAGTTGTGAGCAGTTTTTTTTATTGAAAATACCAACAGACATGACAGACATGAACTTCAGTTTACGTAACTGAGGTTCAATGTGACAAACTGGCGAGACATTATTGCAGAATGAATTCAATTCAGGCAAAAAAAAAATTAAGGTTCATAGTTCACCTAAATACTCTGAATTAAGTTTCCTAAAAATCCTTTTTTAATTTAGATATTTAAAATATTAAGCAAAGAATATGCTGTTTTTCTTTATTTAAACCCAATATAGTGAAACCAGGATGACAATTTGGCATTTTGGCGCCACCTAGTGGAAACTCCTATGCTTTTTTCTCTCAGTAGGTATTGTCTGAGGTTTTTGGTGGAAATGTCCTCCTAATCTGCCCCAATGCGTTGTTGTACATGAAACATTAATATGCTTCAGAAAAAGTACTTCTCTGGAAACGATCCGCTCATTAAAAGCGTTCCGAGCAGAGAGAAGAACGCCGTCACGGTCAGGACGGAGCGCAGCGCCTTGAACCAGCTGGGATACGTCGGCAGCAGAGAGAGGTCATAATGCAGCGAAACGCCGAGTCCGATGATGACCATCATGGCTGCCGGAACAAGGCTGTCGCTCAACAGCATGGCCGCCCACGCCAACAGCGGCGGAACCACGCTGTTGGCCAGGTTGATCCAGTCGGGTTCGGCCGGGCTGCTGTCGGGAAGCGCAAACCCCCATCGGGCGCCGCCCAGGAAGGAGACGATGGCGGCGCCGTATGCCAGCTGGGCGTAGGCCAGCTCCGGGTAAAACGTCTCTGTGGCGGCCATGATCAGAGGCGGGGAGACGAAGGGGATGAGCCCAGCGAAGCCCAGACACAGCGCCGGCTTCGGACCTTCCCACAAGCGTTTCATGTCATACCGGAGGAGGTCCAGTTCCCGGGGAGGCGGTTCTGGTCGGTCTCGTTTCTTCAGCCTCGCAACAGACGAGTGGAAATATTGCGATGTGATTAAAGCGTTCAATCGCGGAGTTTTCTGGGTGACGGAAGTGAAACCATGAGGTTGTATGCGTCTGAAATCATCCGGGAAGAAACTGGAGGAGAATGGCGACCCGGTCAGGGACGACGGCCGCCATGTTGGAGGACAACGAGCCCAGAGGGAAACCTACAGGATATACAGGTTTGATATGAGCGGTCAGCCCTGACGGCCGAAATTAAGTTTTAACCTACGGAGGAGCTTAAAACATTAATATTAATATTCTTGTAGTTTTGCTTTTAGTTTGGCCCTAACACTCTGCCGTACAATAAAAAAAACTTAAGCTTGCAAAATTTTCTTGTAACAACATAGTTACATATTTGTAGAAAATCAGTCTGTAGAACATTGTAGATCCACAATATTAAAAAGTGTTTTTCAAAAATCTGTTTTCATAGGATTAAAAAGTCACTCAGTGGGCCGTACTTTGAACATTTATGTTTAATTTAGTATTTGAGCCAAGCCAGCTGTGAGGACGGATTTCTTACCCTCGGTGTTGCCGTGACGCTTCTTCTTAAAGCGACAGACAGCATCTGAGGCGAAAAACAAGACTGAGAATCACTGTTGGAAAGTCAACGGACATCTTTTTAAAAACAAAAAATCTACAGATTTTTATTTCTTGCTTTGACAATTTTTGTCTCGACTTTTTAATCTATGCATTTATCGATGTATTTTTTTCTCTGCTTTTCTGTCAGGCAAAAGTTTAAGTCGCTCTCCGCCATCTTTGTTACGTTCCGACGCTTAACGGTTAATGCTAACTAGCCGGCTAGCTAGTATTCTAGCGGCTATCCTGGGTAAGTGCGAATTTATCGTTACCTACACTAAGTTGGCACATTTCTGTGGAAATCAAAGTATTACATTTCATTTACTGCGGTCTTAAAAGGATCTATAATAATTATTTATTTATACCAAAACCTGGTTGAGACCAAAGACTGGTTCTTCGGTCTCAATCCGTCCCCATTTGGGACAACAGTTTTGTTTAGAGTTAATTTTTGATATTTAAAATATCTTCCAGTTCCACAGTTAATGTTAATTAGAAATGTAAATATATTGATCCCTGACAGTTGCATTATGCCATGTCTTCTGCCCTTCACAATAAGAGCATACATTCTGGTGCGTAATATATACATTGCATCTCCCACATTACCATTTTAATTGGGACAATTTTAGTTTTTACTAACTTTTTAAATCAATTGTTTAGTTAAATGAGAAACTGAAATTTGGGTTTTCATTGACTATAAGTCACAATAAATCAACAGAGAAATGTCTGCAATTAGTCTATATGTGTTTCACTTTTTGAACTAAATTACCTAAATGAACTTTTCTAGAATAATAGATGTAATTATGATGAATACATGCCGACTTAAACAGTCAATTCTGGCAAAATCCCATTTATACGTAACCGTGTTTATGTAATCTGCTGAATTATTTCCTTAACATTTAGAGAGAAATTCTGAGAAAATTTTAAAAATATATCACTGGGAACTGTCAATGGCGAGAAAAACAAGGCGAACTGGAAGTGACAAAAAAATAAATCTGAAACTTCGGGACAAATGGTACAAAGAAAAAAAACCGCATTCAATAGGTTTTAGATTATAAGATAATCTCATTTTCTCCAGACAAGATTCAACAGAAACAACACAAACCAATCAGCTGCAGATCCATAACTAAACCTCTTGTATTTATATATCAAAGTCCCATAAACATAGCTGCTAAATTTACCTTCGTTTCAGTCTGAATACTTCATGTTTTAAGCTGTTCTTCGGGGTCATTCAGCAGGATTTTACCGTGGTACGCTGTTTATTTCTTCCGGGCGCATCAACTTCCACAGCTTATAGTTCCGCTTACGGACTGAGACGTGAAATCGATGTGGCGTGTATTATCAAAATACACATAATAACAAAATTAATAGCATTATTTATTACATTAATATGTTTTATTGTTATAATTCATGTAAATATTGATTTGAATTTTATATCGGTAATTATTTTAAAAACTTCAGTGATATACTTTTCTTCATAATGACTAAAAAACAATTTGAAATGCTAATTATTTAAACTTTGTGGGGACTTTCCCAGATATTTTCAGCATTTGTTAAATAAAAAGTACAGCGTTTGAAGATCTCAGCAACATCGATCTAAATTAAACAAAAAAGTCAAAAAACTTAATTATATGCTGTCCTAATTATCACACTAACATGTTACTTTAAGTAAAACAATTAACTCTATTTATTAAAAAACTTCAATGACTTAATAGACTTTTGCTTATATCAGGATTAGAAAAAAATTATGAAAAAAACAACTGTTTTTTTCTGTTTCTTTTAATTGCAACTTGTTTTGCGTTAAAAAAAGATGCAGCTTGCATCTGGCTGCAGGAGACACAAAACCTATAACAGGAGAATAAAGTAAATATATGAAAATTCTGTCACTAGGAACATATTCAGACAAAACCTTTTCAATTTTATTTTTATTTGTTTTATTTTTTTAAAACATTTTTCTCTGTTGTTTTGTCTCATTTCTGAGAACATATCTGAAATTCTCCAAACTACTTGTCATCATCTTATCATGCTGATCAAAAGTATTTATGTAGGTTTCTATTAAATGGCCTGAAACTCCATAACATTGAAGCACAAATTTGTCTTCAATCTTAACATGCAGAACTGTCCTTTCCTTTCTGAATCACAATAACATGATCTGTCAAAAAATTACAGTAAAACAGCAAATGTGAATTTTGTCCAAACATGTTTATTGATACAGAAATTTAATTTCTGAGATGTAAACTAAGCATTCTGAGAAATAAACTGACTTTTGCAGTTATTCCATGGTATTTTACTGTTTGTGCAAATTGTTCTGAGAATACTCTTATGTTTTGCAAAGAGAGTAATGCACTAAAGCGACTGAGAAAATCTATAATAATTACCATGTGAAGTACAATAAAATCTTTGGTGAATGAAGCCCACAAGGAGGCAGTCATGTTATTTCATAAAGCATTAACGGCAAGAAGCAACTGGGCTGAAAATAAAAATAAACAACAAAGCCATGAAATAAAATAAATACATATAGCAGATAGAAAATCAGTAAAAACGAAATACAGCAGATTAACCTTTGTATTATCAATAACTCTAATAATACACAGTCAAAAGAATCTGCAAGAAGAAAGTAAACTAAGAACGTAAAAAGGGCTCTGTCATTTTTGCAGTGTTTTCAGATGTCACACTGTAATCAATAAGCTCCTCTTCAGCAGTTAGATTAATGCATAAAAGTCATCCTCAGGACGGAGAATAAATATGGGACAGCCATCTGTTCATCCACAGGAGGCGCTTATACGGCTCCATCGCTCTGAAAGACAAACATTATTATCAGTCAGATGTTTTCAGTTCACATAACTCATCCAAACAGACCCAGATCAAGACTTTCAGGTTATGACAACAGATAAAAATACAGAATAATAAGTTAGAAATCTCTTTGCAGACTTGTTCACTGCAAAAAATCAAAACTTTACCAAGGACTTTTCATCTAGTTTCTAGTGCAAATATAATTTAAATAATGCTCATTTCTACTGTACTAAGATATTTGCTCTAGAAACTAGACCAAAAATCCTTGGTAATATTTATTTATTTTTTTGCACTGTTTGAAGTGAATCCAGCCGCCTGGACACTGACCCCGCCGCAGCAGCCGCAGCAGTCTCCACACAGCGCCCCCAGCAGGCCGTTTATCACCTGCACGGCACACAGAGCGATCTGGATCAAACCCATCACCAGCAGCACGCAGAACAGGCCCAGATGCCAGGAAACCGCATTTGTTGGCTCTTTGCACTCATTCCAGAGAGTGTGGTTCCTCAGGTAGTCTCTGAAGATTAAATATAGAGTCGGATTATTTATTCCAGTTGGTTTTTGGAGTAGAATATACATTTCTGACTACTGCTAGTTTTACATTACAAATATGTGCAAAACGTAATTGATATTTTGCTAATGTAAAAAACCAGCTGAATATGGACAGAGTTTTGCGCATATGTGTAATGGACATGCAGGCGTTATAAACCACAAACACCTTACATTGTTTTTGTGCAAGTTTTATTAGCTGCGTTTTTATTACAAATGCGCTCAAAGCACAAAAATCGTCATCTGGCACCAAATTGTTTTATAAAAAACATGTTTTTTCAAAGTTGACATGTTGCCATTAAGCAAATTTATTTTCTTGTTTTTCAACTTACAGTTTTATTGTTAATGGAAACACTAATATTGGGATCCGTATTAAGAAATGTGTTTCATGGATTTGTGATTTTGCACAGTATCTCACCCATTGTCAAAAGGGTATGGCCATTGTGTTTGGTTGGCGTTTTCAGAGTCAACCAAAGAACAACGCGGCCCCTTGTTGATAGCTACACATGACACCACCACTGAGTAACCTGCACCAAGCGCACCGACAGCCGCAAACAGTATGGAGCTCAGCATCTGCAGGGACACAACAGAGGAAATGGTACAGTGAATTCAACCTCCTCTTGATCTGAAATACAAATAAAATATATGATTTAAATGGAATCACTGTAAACTCACCAAGTCTTACCAAGTATCTTTGGTCAAGTTTCCAGTGTAAATACTTTATTTCACTTGAAATAAGACAAACTAACTTACAAAAAAACTTTTCAGCAAGATATAAAAGCCTCTTTTAAGTAAATAATTCCTTAATATTGATTTTTTTAAAAAAGTACTAATTCCATCGGCAGATTATTTTACTTATTTCGCATCTGCTACTGTGCTGTTACCTAGCAACCTCAGCCAAGGCCAACCCGTCACCTAGCAACCTCAGCCAAGCCCAACCCGTCACCTAGCAACCCAGTTCTAATTCCAATGGCAGTTTATTTCACTCATAACATGACATTTTTTCCAAATTCTAAGTTAATTTATCTGCCGATGGAACTAGGACTTTTTCCATCAACACTAAGGACTGTTGACTTAAAATAAGTCTCTATTTCTTGCAGAAAAGTTACTTGTAAGTTAGTTTTGTCTTATTTCAAGATATCCGCACAAGAAAATAGATCTAAAATGACTCGGTAAGATTTTGTGTTTTTGCAGAACAACGCAAAGCAAAGAAAGTTTTGTTTGATTTTTCACATTCCTGATCGATCTGTGTGTGTGTGTGTGTGCGTGGGTGTGTGGGTGGGTGTGTGTTTGGGTGTGTGTGTGGGTCGGTGGGTGGGTGTGTGTTTGGGTGTGTGTGTGGGTGGGTGTGTGTGTGTGTGGGTCGGTGGGTGGGTGGGTGTGTGTGTGTGTTTAGGTGTGTGTGTGTTTTCATCTTTGGCAGAACAGTAGTAACTTTGTGAGAGACGTTTTTAAACCGTCCAAATCCTCATTAATACGTGTGCTTAGTTTTATGCATTTCTCTGTGTGTTTTCTCATTTATGGCCATGTAAATCATGATGGGTGTGTGTACACAGTGCCATTGTGTTTGTTTTCCATTACAGCCTCAGCCTGTAACTGCATGTTACAGTTAAACTGATAACATGCAGTAAAACATGGAGGCTGTCTGTCACTCCAACATTTTTACCAAATGAACAAAATAACTGGTACCGAATTTTCATTGTCTGCAATCATGAAGAGTTATTTTGCTCAAATCACTAAAGCTTTGCATGACCTTTATTTATAATAATCCCTAACAAATTGAACTGGAGATACAATTTAATTGCCTCTAACATTAATTTAACTTTTAAATCCACCTTTTTCATTTGTGTTTCACAATTAATAAATTCTATAAATTCAATAAGAATCACATGTTTGTTTCAAATTAAAGTTCAATAAACCCAGATGGCTTATGGGAAATTATTTGCTCCAGCTCTGTGATTCCCTTCATCATATTTGCTTAAAAGCGTCTGATGTTGCATCCCAGGGCAAGGTACAGGGTTTACCACAGCAGCCATTTTGAAGCATTCAGAAACCCGAGATCCATATTTAGAAAGGTTTATATCAATTATTGTACTTTAAAATTATATTTAAATATGTTATCAAATGTGAGCACTTGGACTTTTAGTCAATTTTTTATCTGAATTTCCATACAAACATAGATGAGACAAAAACTTTTTAATCTTCACTTCTGTTATACTTTTCAGTTGCATATCAGCTCCTTTTGAGTTGGACAAACTGTCAGTGTTTCCTGGTTGTTTTCATTTTACACATGAAAAACAGCTAAATCAAACCCAAATGAAGAGCTACTGTGACTAAAATAAACTTTAGTCCAAATTAAAAAGTGATTTTTGCAAAATAAACTAAATAAATTCACGATGTCAAACAGAAAAACAATTCTTTACCGCAAATCTTCGCCCACAGCTTTCGTTTCCACAGCAACCGCAGCAGTCATTGTTCTTCAAACCCAGGAAGACGAGAGCTGGGAAGATCATCTACCATCCACACACACACACACACACACACACACACACACACACACACACACACACACACACACACACACACACACACACACACACACACACACACACACACACACAAAACAAAATATCTAAATGAGAAATCATTCATTTCCTTATTGTGTCCATTTTCCGTCTCCAAACCTACAGAAGATTATTGAGCATCAATCGTTTGATGTACATTTCAACTTCTACCTGAGAAGCAAAAAAAAGCATCAAGCAAAGTTTTACTTACTTTAAATAAAATGTTTTCTCAAAAACTCGTAATTATTTTACTATACATTTCAACTTCTGTGGAAGTACTTTTTCCCGATGGTTTTTTTTCAAGATTTGCTCGTTATCTGGGAAAAACCCATTGAGTTTGTAGAGAAAACTCAATATTTTCTTAAAGTTTATTTTCAATTGTTATCTCAAGAAAACTATTGAGAAAGTTTGAGAAACAAGTTTTCTCAAGTATTGTTTTTATCTTTAAAAACAATTATTGTGAAATTAAGTCTCTCAGGAGAAAATCATTGGGAATAAATATGCAGAAAATGGAAAATTAACTAGTTATACAGAGAAAACAGCCAGGTTTTCTAAAACCTGTCAAGATGAACTCTTCATCTCTAAAATAATTATTGGGAAATTAACTAATCTGAAGAAAACCATCAAATTTCTTAAAATCTATCAAGAAAAATTTGTTATTCTTGACTTCAAGAAAACAATATTTGTTTTCTCAAGATTAATTCTTTATCTAGAGAAAATTGTCAGTAAAAAGTTTATGCAGAAAATGCAGAATTAACTTGTTCTCTGGAGAAAACCATTGAGAAAAAACGTATATGAGGAAAATGCCCAGTCTGCCTGATATGGAAAAAACTGGTTCCATGCACTTTAAAAACAAATTTTTTCTTCTCAAAAATTCTTAATTTGTTTATAAAAACATAAAATAAACACATTTACCATTATATGATCAACTCTAGACAGCATAACCATCATGAAACGTACCAGCACACCGGATCCCAGGATGCCTCCAAAGTACCAAACCTCGTCTGTGATGTTGTCCTTATCCGCAACCTTCCCGCCGGGGAAGAAGAGCAGGATGTTGCAGAGCACACACACGATGGCGAGCGGCATCAGGCTGATGCCCAGGCATTTGGCGAAGCCGCCCGAACACATTCTGACCACGAAGCTTTAAACACCGGGCCTCGACTCGTCTGAAACGTTCTGAGATTTAGACCCAGTCCAGACTTCAGAAAGACGACTCCTAACTTCTTGCACCTCTAGTTTAGAAATATCTGGATTCACAGAATGATGCTGCCGCTTCACCTGCCGTCCCACTGATGACTGTCGATGCTTCATGTGGTCCTTTATAGTCGCTCCTCCTCTGTAGACATGATCTCATTGCTTCACAGATCCCTCTCTCTCACACACACACACCCATACAAAGTCCAAACACACTGCAAAAACAAAATTTTACAAATTATTTTGGTCTGGTTTCTACTGCAAATATCTAATTACACTTAAAATAAGACAAAACTAATTTATAAGGAAGTTATCAGGAACATATAGGAGCTTATTTCATGGAAACAATTCCTTCATACTTACTTTTAAAAATGAATAGTTTCACTGGCTGATAATTTCACTTATAATGTGAGGAAATTATATTGTTATAAACGAAATAATCTGGTGATAATCTTGAGTTTTACCTCCTGTGTCTTGCTGAACATTTACTTTTAAGTTTTGTTTCTTATTTCAAGTACTAAGATATTTGCTCTATAGAAACTAGACCAAAATATTTTGTTCGATTTTGTGTTTTTGCAGTGTATAAGGTCGTCAATGTATTTAATTTCTACACTGCAAAAACGAAAAATCTTACCTACTATTTCTGGTCTAGATTTTAGTCTTAGTACACTCGGAAAAAAAGACAAAACTAACTTACAAGTAACTTTTTAGCAAGAAATAAATCTTGTTTTAAGTCAATAATTCCTTTATATTAATGAAAAACGTCTAGTTACACTTGCAGATTATTTCACTTATAACAATAGAAAAATATTTTGTTCTAAGTGAAACAAACTGCAAGTAATAATGATTACTGACTTTAAACCAGCGTCTATCTTCCTGAAAAGTTACTCATAAGTTAGTTTTGTCTTATTTCAAGGAAACACAGATATTTGCAGTAAACTAGGCGAAATAAAATTGTGTGTTTTTGCAGTGCACATAGCTGGTGGGTCCATTCAAAACCCACAGAGGGATATTAATGTAGGAATACATACCTGTGTGTCCACCCGGACGCAGCAGTGGTCACAGTGGTTAATGTTTTACCCGGTGTTTGGATTACACCGAGACAGAGGAGGAAGTGACAGATAGTCGCTTGATAGTGACTCATAAGAAAGACTCGTGATCAATAAGGAATGTCCAACGAAAATGTGATAAATCTATAAAAGTACAGTTTGAAAGAAAGATTATTTTACTGGAGCCCTGCCTTGTAATCGATGGAAAGCGGGAGTAACCAGTGGGCTTGTCGACATGAATCATAGCAGATTTGTTGATTATCTCCATGTCAAAGTGACCAATTTATCAATATTCTGGCGTATATAAACTGGTTTACTGTATATTAACTGATTTATTGCATAGTAACGAGTTTGAATATTATGTTAGTAGTTTTACAGTGTGTCTCTCCAAAGCTGCACAAAAACAAATCTTACCAAGTATCTTTGTTCTCGTTTCTAGTGGGAATATTACACTGTAAATAAGGCAAAACTAACTAAAAAGTAACTTTTCAGATATGCATGCTTGTTCTAAATATATAATAGTTTGGAATAATGTCTTTAGTGGAACATTGACCAACATATTTGACCAATAAATTGACGATTTTGATTATGGTACTTGATGTTTGTTCTGTTGGTGACTGACAAACTGTTTCTATTATTTTCTATTTCTATTTTTGTATTTTTATGACGTAAAACAATTTGCCTGATGTGTTGCTGAAATGTGCTATAAAAATAAACTTGATTGATTCATATTTATGAAAAAATACATCTGCCATAAATTTGGACAGATGTATTGTTTTAAGTTAATTTCTAAACTAGTTCTTCATCTATCTACTTTTTACTCTGTTTTAAAAAGATTATACATCTTTAACTTGGTTCTCACTGAAAATATATCACATTTTGAACCAAAAAACACTGAAGAGTGTTTAAAATCTAAATAAAACAGAAATAACTTTCTGAAAATAACTGACAGTTTTATAGACTAATTCATTTCCTATTGACTGTTGCAAAAAGAGAAGAAAAAAGGGAGCAGAGAAGCTATAAAATAATTTGTGAATAATTTCTATGCATTGTTCTCAAACTGTATCCAGAGTCTATCTTTAGTTGCCTTCAGTAGTAGAAGAAGAAACTGGCATTTATTATTATAGGAAGGTAAATTAGAATAACTGCAATCTGGATTTAGTTTGCACAAAATACCATAAAGATTCACTTATTCAAATGAATAATGTTGTATAAAATTCACATTTTGTTCTTTCACTTGGGTTTTAACTGGTGTTAAAACCCAAGCTGCAGTATGTAACTTTTAAAAAATATATTTTCACATGCATAAATTGTCACTGTCATGACAGTATGATCTGAGACAAATAACCAAACCACCAAAAAGAGGCGGGACTTAGCGCTGTCAATCTCTGCCAAATTGCAGCTAGCATAGCATGTTATGCATGCTAAGGCTAGTTAGCATGGTCATCATGATGGTGGTTAAACGGTTTTCCTGCAATAGTTAGCTGCTGTTTCTCCGTCGTTAGCACATTTAGCATACAACATGTTAAGACCCGCCCCCTCGCTCTGATTGGTTCTTTTTGGTCGGGAGCCTTTCACAGATTATCTGTCTCATAACAAACTGTCAAATATTGTCTAGTTTCTGGTGCAAACATCTCTGTATACTTGAAATAAGACAAAAATAACTTAAATGTAACTTTTAAGCAACACATAGACGCTTGTTTTAGGTAAATGATTCTGTAATGTTGATGAAAAACTACTAGTTCCACTTAACAAGAGATTCTTCCTATGTTGTGGCAATGAAAGTAGTACTTTTCATTACTATTAAGGTATTATTTACTTAAAACAAGCTCCTGTTACCTTTGTCTTATTTCAAGTGTCCTTAAATGTTTGGATTGGAAACAAAACCAAAAGTACTTAATAGGATTTAGTCTTTTTGTTCTAGAAAGTAACTTGTAATAACAGAAGAATCATCAAACATTAACCTAAGGAATGAGGAGTATGTTTTGGCAAAGAGCTGCAGGATTCCCATAAACCATTTACTGTCCTGGGTCTGGTTTTGCGTCCAGATGTCCTGAAGCGTGGCGGGAATGCTGCTGCTATAAAATAAAAACCCTGCGTGTTACTGACGCTCGCCGCTGCACAGACATTTACCACCTGACTTTGTGTTCCTGCTCCTCACTGCTTCCTGTGAAATGCTTCCTCTTCCCGTCTCCCAGCTGCCCTTGCAGGAGGTTCTGAGCGGAGCGGCCCTGGCAGAGGAGGCCTCTCCGGTTGCCGAGGTAACGGCGTGGGCTGCGGCTTTGGGCGAGTCGGGAAGGAAAAACTGCAGTGGCTCAAAGCATAAAGGTAAATCCCTGAAGTTAATAAAAACAAACATTGTTTTGTTTTTTAACATCTTTTTGTAGAAAAATTAAAGCTGGTATTTACTTTTATTATTAAATAATAGTTAAAAAGGAGAGAAACACTGGGAATTTAAATGAAAGGGTGTCCAAAATGTGGCCCAGGAGCCATTTGTTGCCTTTAAAATGATTTTGTTCGGCCCCTGATCACAAGTCAGAAAATTTGGAAATTGTCTGTTTCCTTTTAATACGACAACTTCTTTAAAAACAAAATAGTTTACTGATCCTCATGTAAAACAAACAAACAAAAAACTTACAATAAAGTAATTTTTGTATTTTGAATTTAATTTCATGAAAATGTTTCCCGCCTGCAGTTTAAATTTTCCAGTTTTTAAAAAGTTTGGACACCAGTTGTTCACATCATGTTGTTGCACATCATAATTATGTGACAAAATGTATTGATTAAACTCAATTAACAAACTTTAAAATATCAATAATTATGAGTACTTCTTAAAAGTTAAATCTAATAATCTAATAATCTAATAATCTAATAATCTTTTCACATCATTAGACAATTTATTAGAAACTCTTTTTTTTTTTTTTACACATTAATTTATGTAATTTCTGGCCAATTTTGTCCACATTAAGTTAAAAATATTTTGTTGGAATATTTTTGTATTCTATTAATTAGACCCCAGGAAGATTAAAATATATATATTTTATTAATAAAAAACATTTGTGTCCAAACTTATCAAGGCAAAAAATATAAATATTTTATAAGCACCAAAACCACACTTTGAGCAACACTGCTTTAAACAATCTGCAAACAGTTTTATAAAGGCATATTTAGGCAGAATGCTGACTGAATATGTCCTTAATATAAATAAAACAAATTTTTCTCACTTTTTCTTTCTAACATAACATTCCCTTCCCATATTCAGACTTGTAACCTTTATTGTGAGCTTTTGTGTTACGCAATGCAGTATTTATAAACCTCCCCTCAGTTTTTCTGTCATCAACACTTCAATAGAGGTGAAGCTGAGGTCACTGTGAGTGGATGTGAGCGTGTGTTATCACCACTGAAGGAGGAAATCTTGATTTCAATGGCGTTCTAAAAATCTGCATTATGTAACGCCATAAAACTCTCCATACACCCATAGCACAAACAGAACGTCACGTTGCAGAGGCAGAAGAAACAATGGAAATGACCTCATCCTCAGTGAAGGCAGCAGTGACTCCATGATAAAGACAAATGTGTCATTTCCCTGCTCACTCACAGCCTTTGATTCACTCTATTGGTGAAAAGTTACAAAGGCAGACATAGGCATGACTTCACTCTGACGATTTAACTGTGTTTAGTCACCTGAGTCGGTTCGATGGGGAACCAAAATTGCAACATTTCAGCTGCGGTTCTTTTTCACGCTGCACTGTGTTTAACTAACCTGGAAAACCTGTGTGCAGCGGCTTTGTGCAGCGCCCCGACAGGGCGCTGCACAAAGAACCACTGAAGGAATCAACAGAAAAATCTCTGAAGAAGACGCTGAGCAACTTCCTTCTTCACAAAATGTAAACAAACATGGAGTCAGATTTTATTTTAGAATTTCTCTTTTGTACTTGGTGAAAAACATGAAGCCATTTCTCCTGCTAGAGCTAGCTTAGCACATTTGTCATGGGTATATTTACCCAGGATGCAGCGCGCTTTGGCCAGCTCGGCGTTCTCTTCAACCGAAGCGAGACTTTGGTTTGTTGGCGCACCAGAATGAGTTCTTTTGATCCACATTAGAGTTCGATTAAACTATCATTAAACTTCATGTCTTTTGGTGTCTGGAAAATGAGCCGTTTCAAAAACCTCTGAAATGTAACATCACGAATCAGCAGACACTGCCAGTTACCTAGCAACCCCAGCAGAGCTCCAGCACATTTGTTCAGCTGGTTTTACCACTGTATGCGCTGTACAATGGCTGCTAGATAGAAGATTTGTTGTTGACTTACTATTCAGAAACCACTCGCTGCATTCTTGTTGGTTGTGCAGGAAGCTCTACTTCTGCTTTTCAAAGACATATGGTTGTATAATTGCCCATGTTCAACTTTGAGTTGGGGGGCGTGGCCATCCATCATCAGCTTATTTGGATTTAAAGTGACAAGACGCCCTAAAACAACTCATTCTGAAAGGAGCTCAAAATACTCAAGTATATTTATTATCTAAGAATGATTTTGTGTAATGATCATGGTTTGTTTAGAAATAAAATAACGAAGTCTCTACAGGCCAAGTGAATATCGTAATGGTGCACCAACTTTAACATAAGTGTAACTTTTCCCAGGAGCTCGGTGAGCGACGCACACCGGGTTTCTACCGGGGCCGAGTGGCTCAAGCTACTGTTGATGTCATCAACCAGAGCGGAGGGGTCATGACCCTGGAGGACCTCAGCAGCCACGACAGCGAGGTCGTCAGCCCCATTAGCACAGATTACAAGGTCGGCAACCCGAGCCGCTTATCATGCCTGAGGCTTCGCTCCCCGGTCAGCGGCGAGTGACCGGGTTTGTTTTGTGCTCAGGGCGAGCGTCTGTGGGAGCTCGCCCTGAAACATGGAGGAGCAGCATTCAGCTTCTACGCACCGCAAATCTGGAACAAACTTCCAGAAAACTGCAAAACATCCGAAACGCTGAGCTCCTTTAACTCTAGACTGAAACCCAGCTGTTTACAGCTGCTTTTGAGACTTTGTAAATGAAACTGTAATCAACATCTCAGTCTGTAAGAATGCATAAATTTGAGGTTTAGCTTACTGATCCAATATTAATATCTGAATTGATCCCGATATTGATAAAATAACAAATTTTACGGCAATTGGGTATTGCTGTAAAACCTTACGGCGATGTCACTATTCAAAAGTTTCAGAGAATATAAATAAAACTCTGAAATTGTTTCCCTTTAACTGACAGTGAAACATTTTCGTTGCGTTTCCTTCCAGCTGGAGGCAACAACAGCTCAGATTACGTCCATGTGTTCGTGGAGGCCGTGCGTTCGGCAAAATGGATGCCCCCCGTTGCCTTGGCGACGCCGCCCATCTGACCGTCGCTACGGAAAGCTTACTGGTGAAAAGCTACAGCCAGCAGCGGGTGCGGCACATCAGTGTGTGTGTGTGTGTGTGTGTGTGTGTGTGTGTGTGTGTGTGTGTGTTGGTACCATGATGTACCAGTTGTTCTGTGTTGACTCTAGATAGGATTGTGGACTTTTACTTCCCTTGACCTTAACGCTCCTCTCTCTTTGTCTCGTCCCTCGAAGGGTGTGGACTGCCAGAGCTCGTGTATTTACTGACCAGCAGCGTGTACTTTGAACTTTAAATCATTATCAGCTGTAATACAAACAGACTACCTATAAAACTGTAAAAATATAATAATCCATTATGCTGAATTCAGGCGCACAGAAACACGGTGAAGTGAAGATTTGATGGTTAGAAGAGTGAAAAATGTTAAATTTTGTTGAAATCCATTCTGGTTTTGAATTGTTTGTCACAGTAAGCAATAAATCAATTCATCACATGATAAATTAAAATGAATTCAATAACTTAATTCACATAGTTTATTGTTTTTTTTCTCTTTTTCAAAAACTGGATGACAAAAGTCTTGATTCTGGTACTTTTGGTCTCAACTTGCAAAAAACATATTTCTAACATGAACATGTGAAAATCTCAGGACTTTCGGCTGAAATTAACATCAATACAATAAAATCCCTTGATTATTTTCTGCATTAACCAATTAATAACTTAATAGCAATAGGTGTCTAATAGATTCTTTTGTCAGAATTTAAACCAAGTGAAGCTAAAATTGCCACTTGAAGTTCTGACATATTTACTGACATTTTTAAAATAAAATCTTAAATGCAATATATTTGTACAGTTTAAGCTTTTCTACTCTGAGTGGCTTAATCTTTTTTCTTATGCTTTTTTTTGAGTTTGTATACTTCAGTTAACAATGAATCAAATACAAAATTAGTTGATTATTTGAATAATTGATCCATAACGATTAATCGTTTCAGTTTTGTTTCAGCACACTTTATCTATAGATCCTGGATCTTTCATAACTGAATTTTCCAATGGAAAATAAAAGTACAGGACACAAAGTAATGTTATTTGTATTTATTTCAATCATCTGAATTGACTTATCTTTACATTTTTTACTCCATAACAATTTATTTTTATTTTGAAATATAGATATGAGGTTTATTCCTGCATACTCATTTTTTGTAGTGTATTATGGGATAATAAGTAGAACAGCAATAATTCTGCATAATTTGGAGGAGAAATAATTTTTTGGTGATTTTCGTCTTGCAGCTGGTCAGTGCTTAGTTAATTTGGAGGAAGGGATCGACCAGGAAGTGGCTGAGGAGCTGAAAATAAGAGGCCAAAGAATCAACTGGCCTGTTACAGGTATTTTATTTTAGTGTAATAGAAAATGTGTTTTAATTTTCTGCATTTAAAAAGTCAGAAAAGCTTTTGGTCGTAGTTTGGACTATAAGCCTGCATTGACTTACAGTCCACATTTTACCGCCAGAAGCTAAAGGAAGTTTATGTGCCACAATAAGTGTTTTATTGGTATACTTTATAGTAACATCCATAAAAAATTACTGTTGCTAAAATAACACTGTGTTAATGTCAATAAACCACAGTTTCCATAAAACATTTTGGTTCCTTTTACAAGCAGGATGTTGGTATTTGTTCCTCTTCTCTTCCCTAAATGAGACACAGAAGTTAAATCACTTTCCTGAAGAGTGCAAACAGATTATGTCTGTTAAATAACTAAATAAAGTCATAAAACATAAAAAAGTTTAGATTTAAATGATTTTAACTACTACAACTAACAATTACTGTATTGATCAGTTTTCCTGTAAATTGTTCTCACAATTAGTCGATTATTCCTTCAATTGGTCGATTGATCAGATAAACAAATCCGGCACATTCTGCTGATTTTTTATTTAATCACTAAAAAATATCACTTTTGGCAAAAAATGGCATACTTTAGAAAGTCCATTATTTTAGAAAAACATAAAAATCCACATAAACAATTAATTCCCTTTTTTAAATGAAATAATGTTCATTTCATTCCCTAAAATGCAATAACATAACAGCAGATTTTATTATTTTTACAAAATTCAGTCGGGTAAAGCTAAAACTATAACTTGTATGTTGGACATAATTACAGACCATTTGAATTATATCTAAGTGTTTTGTACAGTTTTGGCTTAATTACTGTTGTGATTATGTTGTTCTTTAAGCAAACTGCCTTCTTTGAGTTTGTTTACTGCAATTAACAATTAGTCGATTATTAAATTAGTTGACAATTATTTCAATTATTGATTAATCACGATTAATTGTTTTAGTCATTGTAGACAATGCACACAAATATCTACAGTTTTGTAATTTCAGTTGAAAAACAAGCCTGAGATTGGAGTTTTAACTCAGGAAAACTGAATAATGTTTTGAGAAAGCTGTTTTTAAACCACCGTTGTATTTCCAAATTGTGGCCACCAGAGGGCTCAGTTTGGGCGTGAACAGATTGGTGGAGTCACAGCGTCCCTCAAACCGGCTCTCCACCCAGGGTACTGTGGGCAGGATCAGACCCAGAGCAGATGGATGTGCTCAGAGACACTAATAACAGAAAGACCAGAATATTCAGAACCATTTCACTGCTAATTAATACAAACAAAATGCATTTTTCATGATGACTTTGGTTTAATTTCCTCTTTTCTTAGTAGCGCTCCTATTTCTGTTCTGTTTACTTTAGTTTTATGATTCAACAAAATGATTTTAATGCTGGTTAATATTTGACAAACAGCTGGGTGTGTATCAGATGTCACGTGGCACCTGCATGAGGTGCTTTATTTCCTAATATTAGTATTCATGAGTTTGTTCTGCAAATGTTCAAAGTTCACTCACAATTACTGGATGCAATGAGCAGAAGCAGATCTGCAAAGTAACCAAGGGATATTCTCAATGTTTCTCTGAAAGAAAACCTCGAACCACTGATGCCACAAATTATTGGACTCAATCAAGAAATAAAATAATAAATAATAATGTAAAAGTGCTTTTTCATGCTCTGTACGCAAGTCCTTGTGATTGTCAATTTATTTTTTTAAGGATTTTTTACAGGCATATAAATGACATATTTTTCTGTTTGCAGTGGTGGC
Organism: Poeciliopsis gracilis; assembly: GCA_911649635.1. Taxonomy (NCBI): domain Eukaryota; kingdom Metazoa; phylum Chordata; class Actinopteri; order Cyprinodontiformes; family Poeciliidae; genus Poeciliopsis; species Poeciliopsis gracilis. Next base: position 405,621 of record CAJVRI010001168.1, on the reverse strand, counting down.
CTCATAGGGGGGGCAGAGGGTGCCATGGTCCCCTGTAGAAAAATGTTGGCCACCCAGAGAATCATGTTCAGGTCATCTTCTTCAATCAGGTGATAAATTCATAAACACAATTAGTAAATACATTTATAGAATTTTGCAAACTTCAAATATACAATTAGAAATTTAATTAAAATTACATTTCTGCCCTATATATTTTTCTAATAGAGATAAATATATTTGTTTTTGTAATGTTTGAAGAATGTTGTTTTTTTTGTTGTTTTTTTTTTGCCCGGTCTGGCCTTCCCTAGGATAATTTTTTTGGGAGAAAGCACCATTGGTTGCTTGAGTTTTAAAATCTACATCTAAGATTATTTGTCAGTAAATTATTATTCATCTATTCAAACTTATGTTAAACTTGTTCAGAAATGCCAAGTAAACTAAAGTGTATAGTTGTTAAAAACTTCTTTTACAATCTGAATGTTTATCTGAACTTTATGCGGCTCGTAATAAGGTCCACTTGAGTTAAAAATGATTAATACTGCCTTTATAAAAGGGTGTTTTGCTTCCCCAAAAGCAGAAAAAATGTTTGAATATTGAGTTTTCAGTTTGTTTTTTCAGAGTAAAACATCCAATGTAACATTTATTTTGGCTTCAGGGAAACAAAATAAATGAAATAAAACCATCACTGCAGTTTTATGTCATACCACTTCATTAATTAGGAACCTGATAGCAGATGTAAACAAAATAAGTTAGTTCATTTGCTTAACTTGTGTGGAAAAAATGCAAACTGATAACCACATAATATACACAGTATAATATGGAGGCCCAATAATGCCACAATTTATTAAAAAAAAAGAACAAAAGCAGATGTGACACTAATTAAAATTAACTAAATAACACTTAATTAAAAATAAATGTGTTAAAATATACTGTTTGTAACTTATATTTAGAAAACACATATTGTTTTTCTTTTTTAACTCAACACATTATGGCTTAATTTTATGAACCTCACTGCTGTTGTCACTATAATTACTCTGAAGTTAAATCGCTGTGAACCAGTTGGACCCAACGACCGACATGAAGCAGGCAGATGTTTATAAAATTGGAATTTGATTAAATAACCAAAGTGAATCAGATTTACTTACTGTGGGTGACAAAGAGAGAAAAAAGCACCTCATGTCTGTAAAATCTAAATAATCTTCATTTATTATGTAATTTCCTTTTTGGTGCTGGATTGTTTCACACAGTCTCTACTTGAGCATAAAATCTCCCTCATGTTGGACTTTGTTACAGCATTAATCTCCTTAGAGATCCAAACCCAACCTGGTACGATCCGTTTACTCTGCTAACAACCCACCGACATAATCCAGGCGACATAATCTGCCTGAAACGGCTCTTAATCCTGCATCCCTTATGTTCAGCTTCAGTTTAATGGACATGAAATGATGAGTCTGTGAAATATAAATATGTACATCTTTTATCACTGTTGATGTTCAACACATTAAACTTCATCCTTAGTTACCTTACCTTAAGGTTACTAAGGTTAGTTACCTTTCCATAACTAACCATCACATAACTAGGCCTCACCATAACTAACCATCACATAACTAGGCCTCACCATAACTAACCATTACATAACTAGGCCTCACCATAACTAACCATTACATAACTAGGCCTCACCATAACTAACCATTACATAACTAGGCCTCAAACCCCAAAGCAGCATTTCCAGAAACGTCCCCGTAGGGACATTTGGTCCCCACACTGTAGACAGAAATGGTCCCCAGGAGGATATAAAAACCTGGTTCTTCTCATGTTATTTTGACTGTATTTTTTGTTTTTCCTTCGTATTGCCCAAATACTCCATCATAAATCTTGTTTTCTGTGAATAATTTACTTATTGGAACATTTTGCAAACTGCTGCACCAGAAAAAAAGATAATAATATTACAAGAATAAAACAGTAGTGTTACAATTTTATTCTGAAAATATTGTGACTTTATTCTTGTAATAATACAACTTTATTCTTCAAATATTTTAACTATATTTTCTGTTATTTCGACTATTCTTGTAATCTTATCTCAATTTTTTTCTTGTATTTACGTCATTAAACATGTCAGCTGTTTCTTCTGATTTGAGTTATTTTTTTCCATCCTGATTTTGTCTCTGCTGACTAACGGCCTGAGGGAAACTCCGTCATCCTCGTTGGATTTTAGTTTTTCCGTTCGTTCGGGTCTCGTCAGCGTGAACGTGTTTCCTTCTTGGTCATGCCAGAACCCCCTCCACCCTTTAACTCTGACACAACCCGCTTCCTGTCCCTTCAGCTGTTGCCCTCCTCTCCTTCCCAGAGCCTCTCCAGAGCCGCTCCAGCTCCTCCGCCGTCTCCCTCTGCGCGTTGTGATTTTGGTGTTTTTGTTTTTCGATGTGCTGCTCGGTGGGTTTTGCCCGGTCTTTGGGCCTGGCTCTGCTGCCGCTGGCACTTTGCAGCATTTTGGCCAACCTGCTGCTGCTGTTTCCAATGGGAGAAATCACCTACATCCAGCAGGACCGACTCGCCGGCTACATCTGGTACTTTGGTGGACTGGGAGGCGGAGGGCTGCTGGTGAGTAGAAACATTTATCACAGAGAAACTTTACTTAGATTTTATGATCAGGAATTTATATCATTAGTTAAAACTAATGGACTAAAAATCAAGTGTTGAAAAAGGAGCTTATTGGGACCAAAAATGATATTGATGATGTTGAATAATTCTCATTTAAGGATGAGAATGTGAGGTTTAACTGTCATTCAATGAGCGAATAATTTAAGAATTTATCTGTTATGAAAAAATTTAAATGTTTGTAGGTTTTAGAAGATACCGTCTTTTTTTCAAAACAAGTAATGTGAAATTAGATATCAATAGGATGATAATTTTGAAATTTGTATTTTTTCTTGCTTTTACTTTTTGTCTATTTAAAACAAAAAAGAAATATGATTTCTTTTGTATTTTTATTATTGCAATGTTAAGTAAATCAAGCTTATTTAAATCAATTTGAAATTTAAATCATTTCAAATTGATTTAAGTTGCTTTTCTTGTACCTTGTGTCTTGTAGGATGTTATGTTCACTTGTATAAAAAATTGCTCTACAAATAAAATATTATTAATGTTATAAATGTATTAATGGGGAAGCCTAAAGCAATATAAACCATTAAACTTCTTCCATATTTACTCAAAATATATATTTTATAGTCATAAAGAATGTGTCTTTAGATATAGTTTTTTGATATGCGGGGCTTGTGAACTAAAGAGTTTCCTCCCTTCCTTCCTATTCATTAGAGAATACACTGCAAAAACACAAAATCTGACCAACTATTTCCTTTAGTTTTTAGCTCAAATATCTTAGTAGATTTGAAATGAGACAAAACAAACTTACAGTTAACTTTTATAGAAAGTTATAGAATCTTGTTTTAAAGGAATAATTCCTTAATTTAGTTGAAATGGCAGATTATTTCACTTTTTCCTGGCATTTTTCATCAATATGAAGGATTTTTTTTACTTAAAACAAGCTCCTATTTTTCTTTTTTCTGAAAAGTCACTTGTAAGTTAGTTCTGTCTTATTTTACTAAGATGTTTTCACTAGAAATGGGAACAAAAACACTTGGTAATATTTGTTGTTTTTGCAGTGTATCGTTGGCAGAGCTATTTCGTGTCTTTAAATGTATTTTTTTTAGCAAATTAAAGTAGATTTAGCCCTGAAAAATTACAGAGTATAAATTGTTCCCCTTTGACACCATTCAGTCTGAGAGAGTTTGCAGTTGTTCAGTGGGAACAAAGAAGTGTTTTGTACATCTACAGTTAATCTGTCTGCTTTGCACGGCGCTGAGCTGATGGGGTTTTGCTCTAATTGAGCAGAAAGGAGCTGCTCTTTTTCACCCAGCAACAACAGAAAGATTGTGCCTTACAACTCAAATGAACTTTGTTTTTCAACTATTCTTCTGTAAACCTCATACCAGTCCATAAAGAGTAAATTATGACGTTCTGTGCTAACTAAGCCAGATGCAGGTGGATTTAAAGGAAATAACACAAGAAAATTTAAATAATATGTGAATGAAGTGTGATGTTCAGTTAAAGAACTGAAACTGGTCAGAACTGAGGTATAATTAAACTGCTTCGCGCCTCCTGCTGGACGGAGGACCACAAGAGCAATTTGATTTACACAGGAGAGGTTTACAAATACTCCATTTTTATTTATGCTAAAAATCAAAGAAATACAACAATCAATCGATCAAGGATAGAAATCATCCAATTTCCCATTGATCTCCCCTGATTGATGATTTTAAAGTAAAATACTAATTACTCTGATTTTCTATTCAATGCTGGAAACTCAAATCAGTTTTGGTCTATAAATACCATAAACACAGAACCATAAACAGAAAGAAGTACACAAAAGAAAACACAAAATTTTACCAAGTATTTTGATCTAATTTCTAGAGAAACTATCAACAGCAAATTAACTTTTGCAAAAGCTCAGTCTGTTACCTAGCAACCCTAGCAGAAGCCTAGCTTGTTACCTAGCAACCAACACATTTGGTCAGCTGGTTGTTTTATTGCTTTATGCGCTGTACAACATTTTACTAAGTATGTACAAAATTGTACTTTTGTACTTTTTGTTCTAGGTTTTAGTAAAGATATCTCGGTACATTTGAAATAAGAATAAACTAATTTACAAGCAGATGTAAGTGCTTGATTTAAGTCAAGAATTTCTTTAAATTGATATATATAAAAAGTTTTGTTTCAAGTGTGCTAAGTTATTTTCACTAAATTATACTGAAAATTCGTGTTTTTATGCCTTTTAAGTTGAATAAAGATTGGAAACATACATTTTGAGATATAACTAGAGGTAATAATGTAACCTTGTTTTAGATTTCAAGCTTCTCCATATCAAAAAACCTTGAGGACATTTTTTCTCTTTAAAAATTTCAATTATCAATTAGGTCATGCTTTCCAGAATCTGAAAACTATGAGATCTGAGTAGTTCAATATTTTTGGCTGCTTATTTCTAAGTAGATGGATGGAAATCACATAATGTTAGTAGGTCAAAGAACAAACTGAATCCCTCTGAGAACATCTGCAGCTCCCCCAACTTCCTCTCCCACGTGCATCCTCCCTCCGTTTTTCCTTTTCTCCTCTTTACAGGCCGCGCACTTCCCTCCCTGTCGTCAGACTCCCTTTTAATCTCTTCTGTTGACATGCAGGATGTGTATCTAACTAAATTCTGATGGTTGAGCAATTTGCGGGTGGGGAAAACACTTCGGAACATCCTTTCCTTTTGTTAGAATGTGATTTAATGTCTCTGGGAGACAGACGGCAACACAGGAAAGAGGATCAGAGTCCCTCTCTTCCTCCCAGACAGGGGAGAAAAGAACAAACTGCGTTTCCGTTACAAATGCGTGCAAAACTTTGACCATATTATCCAGGGGTCGAAAAATCACAGTTTTTCAATTGCGGTGTTTCCATTAAATAATAAATGTGATTGAAATTAAGTAAATACGTTTGTTCACTCGATAAGTTGTTCAAAAACATCATCATTCAACCACTTCCTGTCATCTTCTTTGTTGTTTCTACCAGTAGTAACATCCTGTTGTTGATCGTGTGACTTTTATAACTATATGGCCAAGAAAACCACCAGAACTAGCTCCAAAAGTTTGTGGCAATAAACATTTTTTAACAATTAGTGTTTTCATTTAGCAAATGAGGTGTCCTGGTTGCTCGGTAACAGGCCAGGCTTCACTGGAGTTGCTAGGTAACGAGTTGGGCTTAAGTTAGTTTTTTCTTAACTGAAGTGCACTAAGATATTTGCACTAGAAATCTGACCTAAAGTACTTGGTAAGATTTTGTGTTTAATAAATAAATAAGCTCTGTTCAGTTATGAGCTTTACTAGTTATTTCTTTTTAAAATTCATTTTTTATAATGGTGTATAGCTGTTTTAATTAAATAAACCTGTTTTGCATTGAAAACTTAAATCTACAGTTACATGCAGAAACTTTATAATGTTATTTTTTATTATTAAATTATCTGGGAACAGAATAATAAACTAGATAAAGGGGAAAACGTAATTGTTCAGACACTGTAACAGAAGAATCCATTCTGTCTTTCCAGATGCTGATTCCAGCTGTGGCCTTCATCACTCTAGGGAAATGCAGCTGCTGCTGGAATGAAAGCTTAATGGTAGGAGACTTTTTACACTGGGACCAGTGCTCAAAATATACAGCAGGGGAACATTCTGCACCAGAAACTGTTTATGGGATCTGATAAACATCGAGAGCATTCAGTTTATCTGACAAGCTAACTTTTCAACATGTGTCTTTTTTTCCCATTGGACTTTTTTGCAGTTCTGTTATTATAATTTTGTTTTCACGCCTTTCAGAATAATGCATTAAAGAAGCAAATAACCAAGATAAGACTAGATTCCTACCCTATCCTATCTGGCTAAAGTGCTAATGCTAACTGGCTCTTTAGCTAACGTTTCGCTCTGTTTGAATGACACATTTCAACATTGCTATTGCTTTCAGTTTTCTCAAGTCAGTGTATATTTATTGGAGTTTTTCAGTTTATTAAGTAGTCAATAACAAAGATAAAACTAGATTTCTACTGGATAGAGCTTAAGTGCTACTGCAAACTAGCACTCAAGCTAGCACTTCATTCTGTTTCTGAGTGAAACAGAATGACATTTCGACATTTGTATCCGTTTGTTTCTTTTTTTAGTATATAATGGCATTTTTGCAATATTATTATTATTTTGTTGTCACTGCTTTGAGAGTAATGCATTCGGTCAGAGGTGTCCACATGGCATCCTGCATGTTTTATTCTCTCCCTTGTGGCGCTAGCAACCTTTTCAGCATGTCAATGTTTTTCTTAGGCCATCATTTGATTCAGGTGCATTAAACCATTGAGAAAAAACTAAAACATGCAGGATACCGGCCCTCTGGCACCGACTTTGGGCACCACTGCATTAGTTAGTAATGCTAAAGCTAGATTTCTATCAGATAGAGCTGAAGTGCTAATGCTGAGTCTCCCATGATTACTGAACAAGGCTCCCATTGTTAAGAAACACACACCAAAGTGAGCTTGAATGCCATTGAAGGCACATTCACAGCTGCGTCTATACGTGTGTGTGTAGCAGCTGTGACTGATTTTCAAACGCGGCAGGGATGAAGCGAAACGGTCAATTCATTGCAGCATACACTCCTAACCAAATCCACACTGCAAAACACAAAGGTAGTTTTTAGTCTAGTTTCTAGTGAAAATATTTTTTCACTAGAAACTAGAGAAAAAATCTACTGTAAATGTGTGTACTGACATATTCGCAGTAAAAACTAGACCAAAATACTTTGTAGGATTTTGTGTTTTTGCAGTGTAAACATTCATTTGTTGTTTATAAAGTGCTGCTTGTGTGCCGCTGTGCCTTCACAGATGTGCGGCTCGGTTCTGGCGGCCATCGTTGGCCTCCTGGGCTCTGGTTACTGCTTCGTCATTTCAGGCCTGGCTTTGGTCCAGGGCCCCAACTGCTTCACTTCCTATGGGTGGACGTACCCCTTCGCAGACCAGCGCGGCAGGTGAGGACACCCAATAATAACAATTACAAAACCCCCCAAAACATTTTACATCAAGAAGATTATTGTTGCTGCAGGACTTTCATATCTTGAGACTTTTCTTTTTAAAAATGCTGCTGTAGTTTTATGTCAGATGAAACAGGACGCACACCATCAGCACTTCTACAGAGTTCTCTTCAGTAGAACATTTCCCAAAACGGTTTGGTGCTTTCCTCTAGATCAGGGCTGAAACAATGAATCTGTCTAATTTATTATTCAAATAATTACCAACTAACTTAGTAATTGTTAACTGGAGTAAACAAACTAAATAAAAACCACATATTCAAAGCAGTAATTAAACCCAAAAATGTTTTGCATATTTTCCACATAACTAGTACTTTTGGTGAAAAAATGTACTAGTTCTACTGGCAGATTGTTTCACTTACATGAAGATATTTTCCCACGTATAAGTGAAATAATCTTCCATTGTAACTAGAACCAGGTTGCTAGGTGACAGGCCGGGCTTGGCTGGTGTTGCTAGGTAACGGTGCAGCGGAACTAGTACTTTTTCACCAATTTTCAGAAATTATTTACAGTAAGCTAGCTCTTTTATCTTGCTGAAAAATTATTTGTAAATCAGTTTTTCCTTACTTTCACTAGAAACTAGACTTTGTGTTTTTGCACTGCAGAATGTTGTGGCAAATGCTTTTTTATTTATTCATAAACAATACAAGAAGAAAAGTTTTCCCATCTGTTTCATCTTTGGCCTAATGCTCATCTGTAACTGGTCTGGTTTTTTTAATCATTCTTAGCTATCTACAGTATAAAAATATAAAAATATACAAAACATTTTTGCTCTAGCTTGTAGTGCAAATATCTTAGTACAAAACGAACTTACGAGTAACTTTTCAGAAAGATTCAGCTGATTGTTTTAAGTCAATAATTCCTTAATATTGTGGAAAAAGTACTAGTTCCACTGGCAGATTATTTCACTTATAACCAGCTCTTAGAACCAATAATGTATTCTTTTATTGTCACTTTCCCAGGTATCTGTTGCAGCCTGAAATTTGGTCGCGGTGCCTCCAGCCCATCAACATCGTAGAATGGAACGTCACTCTGCTGTGCGTGTTACTGGGCCTCGCAGTGCTGGAGTTCATTATCTGCCTTTTACAGCTTGGAAACGGTTTAGTGAACGCCATCTGCCGGCCCTGCTGCTACAAGCAGGAGTACAGTCTCAACGCTTAGAGAGGCACATCTGCATGGACGCTGGGCGTTTCAGAAACAACAGTACAATACAGCAACAACTGTGATGTAGACACAGGTAAGCTGTTCCATGCTGATGAGCTAAAGCAAGGACGTCAAACCCATTTTCATTTTGGGCCTTATCAAGATCATCAATGTTCTTAAAGGGCCGGCTGTACCAGAATGCATTCATAAAACAAATAACAAAATGTTAAAATTTTAATAAATTGCTGTGTCTCCATATGTGCTTCTTAAAATTAAATAATAAAGAACAACTTTGTAAATAGAGAAAAAAAAGTGTCAATTTCCACCCAAAGACTCAGAAATTTGAGATTAAGCTCAAAAATTTTCAAGAAAATCTTTGAAATTCCTGAACTTGAAAAATTTGTAATTTAAGTAAAAAAATCTGAAACTTTTGAGATTAAAATGTTCTAGAACATGGTATAAGTTTTGAGTGTCAAAAGTAAAAGATTTTTCACTTTTGAAACTCAGAAAATTTCAAGCTTTTCTTTTAGAAAATTTCTGAGATCCACCTCAAAAGTTCTGAGTTTTTCTCTAGCAAATGTTAAACTTTTCAAAACCAGAAATGTCCAAGTTTTCGCACAAACATTTCTGAGATTAAGCTCAAAATTTTTTTTTTTTCTTTTAAAACTTAAAAATTCCAGGTATTTTCTAGGGAATTTCTGAGGTTAATCTCAAGAGAATTTTTTTTTTTTGCCAGACATTTTCTCCAGTTTTTTGTTTCCGCAGTGGCTCTCTACGCCGTTGTAGCCACTGCAGGATTTTACAATTTTGTGATTTATTTTTTTTTGCAATCAACATAAGTGATTGTGCAGAGCTAACTTAGAAATACTTGCAAAAAATATTATGATATCTGTAAATGATGTATGTAAAACAGCAAATGTGACTTTTTGTTACTTGTCTCTTCGATCATGGACTAAAATAACGTTGAGGCAGCAATGAAATAGAAGTGAGAAACACCGCCACCTACAGATTGAAGTTTGTCACTTAAACACATGAAATACAGTATATGGTTAAATTTGTCTAAAATACGTTAAAACATTAATACTTCTAAAGAAAATAGAGATGATCCCAATACATACGACAGTAACCGACAGAAACAGAAAAGGGGGAGGAGCTTCAGTTACTGGTTGCTACGGTAACTGCCATCAGCTTATGCAAGAGGAACATAACAGACCTTAAGTACACCAAGAGATGTCACAAGAAACAATTTGTTGACTAAGCATAACAAATTTGAAGAATAAAATTTCTTTGATAAACTTCACATCTATAGAAATGCTAAAATAAAATCTTAGGGAGGAAAAAGTTCTGGGATCTGTTGAGTTTTGCATTGATTTCCTTAACTGGAATTGTGAAGAACTGTACAGACTTGACTGATGTCATTTGTACACAGAAAAAAACTGTCTTGATTTGACTGATAAAATAATATTTAAAAACATAGCTGTTACGTTGGAGGTATGTGTCCCTGTGAGAGGCCACATGATTAACTACGGGGGGCTGGATTTGGCCCCCGCGCCTCCAGTTTGACACGTTGATAAGTTTCATGTGAAGTGACTTTGTTGTTGATAGGTTGTCTTTTAAATTACTCGCCTCTATCTTACAAAATGAAGTCGGATGTCTTCTTTAAGCAGTGTGTAACTGAGACACACACTGTGTAAATGAAAGTACCTTCAAGTGTCCTTTTATCGCGGGTTTAGGTGTCTTGTGTTTTTTACCTGTTGCTGTAAATTGCTACCTTGATATCTGTCAGTTGGTAGTTCATATGACATTTTATATTTGTTTTAGTTATTTCTTTTTTTATAATGTGCTGTTTATTTGTGCTGCCTTGAGTAAATAAATAATTTCAACGTTATTTATACAGTTGGTGTGATTTTTGTAAAGTTTCACTTCCATTCAAAACCATTTCGTGGCACCGCGGTTTTCCTCGCAAATTTTTGACCCACTACCATTTGTTTATTTTTTGGCAACTTGAAAATGATCTGTTTCAAAAATCTCCCAAATGCAAAGTCACAAATCAGCAGACGCAACCCCTGCTGTGGAGCTCGACCGTTGCCTAGCAACCCCCGCTAAGTCAAGCCCGGTTACCTGGCAACCCCAGAACATTTAGTCAGCTGGTTTTAGCTCTGGGGTGTCCTGGATCTTCTCCAGTTAGAATTCAGATTTTTATTGATACCTTTTATTAAATGATTAAAACAGTGTTTTGTTTTTATTGCCTGGTAATAAACCCACTTTATTTTCTAGAGATAAAAAGCAAAAAACATCAGACATCAACGAGAACACTTCATAACACAAAAACAATATTTAAATGTGTGGTTCTTTGTCTTTCTACTAGGTTTTATATTATCCCATTTATTTACCATGACTACTTCCATTGACATTTTTTTCTGGGTTTTAGAAATAACAGTATTTTAATAATTTCTGAAGAAATTACATGTAAAACAAAAGGGATTAAATGTGTCCGAAAAGGAAAACGCGTACATTCGAAATCCATTCCTTCATGTTTTCATTCTGGACTTTCCGCAGGTACCCATTATTGATTGGTGTGGCCCCAAATTGAGTAACTGTTACCCCTGGTCCACTTTGTCCGACAAGATAGGACTTACCTCATTAGGAAATAAGTAAATCATTCATCATTTCAAACTTTTTAATACAGATAAATCCACTTTGGGATTATATAATTATGTTTTTTTCTTACTGAATAATTATTATGAAATTAAATAGGTAGTTAACCTATTTATCTGTGACATTGGAGGAAAAAAACAGTATTGATTGGATCAAAAGTCAAAGTTTTTTCCTCATTGGTTAAACTTTTGAACTAACCTTGAGAACAAACAAAATGTAAAAACAGAAGGAAAGAAGTTTATTCTGATTAATTTGCTGTTTTTGAGGATGTACAATCCACTCTTCAACGTCTCCTCGGGCTTTTCACACAGTCCTTCCTCACAAGACGTCTGCAATGAAGTTGAAACTGATCCAAACTGGTTCAGTTTGGATCAGTTTCAAACTGGACCAGTTTGAAACTGATCCAAACTCTGCAGCAAACTCTGCCGCAGGATTTCAGAAATCGATTGAACATTTTGAATCACGTTTGATGAAGCTGTTTTCTGGTTAAAATTGAATGTTTCCTGACGTTATGTAAGTGCGACCCGCTGATCAAATGGTTGTCTTGCATTGTCTGATGGTCAGTGACCCCTTTGGCTTTTTGCCTGATCTCAGCAGCCTGGCTGTGGAAGCAGTATAAAAAGGCAGGGAAAGCACACAGAGCAGCTGTCTGTGCATCAGTTTCACTTGTTAATGTTTCTCTGATGTTTTAATTGGTGAAAATGAAGAAATTCGGAGTTGTGTTGTTGTTGTGTTGTGCTGCAATATGTGCTGCAGGAATGAGAAGAGAGTATTTTCTTAAGATAGAGGAGGTTTCGTGGAATTATGCTCCGACTGGGAAGAACGTCATCCAGAATCGAACACTGCAGGAGGATGAGTACGTACGCCCGTTAAATAACTAAAGACAGAATGATTTTATTTTTAATTTGTTCAAATTGACATTTAATCGGCAAATTTTTAACTTTTCTAAAGTGCAGTAATTACATTGGAAATACAAAATGCATGTAAAAGTAATTGTGACTAAATGTGCAGCATGTAAAAAACTCCACACACAAAACTTTGGCAGGACTTACATGTGAAATGTTTCCTGTTAATTTTAACATGCAAAAAATTTGAACTGCAAAAACAAAATCTTACCACATATTTTTGGTCTAGATTTTTTTGTATCATACAGTATATAAACCTTTTAGAAATATCATAAATAAGGCTACAAACTTTTGGAAATCATAGATCCACATTGCTCGTCAATGATTTATGCAGGTGAGGTAAAGAAAAGCATAATAATAATTTTAAAAAATAAACTTTTGCCCCTATAGGGTTGGCAACATCTACAAAACTGGGCAGATTCTGTGTTTTACTTAATAAACTTATTTATACATATCTAAAATTGTTTGTTTTTTAAAATACACACATTTATTTTTTTCATCCAATTGTAATAAAACAATAAGAAATTGTTAGTTGATTATATATTTTTTCAGAAATTGCACTGCACTTACAGCGATAAAACCAGCTGAACAAACATGCTGGTTGCTAGGCAATAGCCTGGGCTTTGCAGAAGTTGCTAGGTAACAGGCTGGGGTTGCTAGGTAAGGGGCAGTGCCTGTTTGAAACAACTTATTTTCCAAAATACTTGGTAAGATTTTTGATTTTGCAGTGAAAAGTCTGACGTTTCCATGGATACCAAAGATGTTTATGTTTAACTGAGGGGAAGTGTAGGAAAAAAAGTTCAAATCTTTTAAAGCATCCCAGGCAGAACGATGCATTGTGTTAAACTGAAAACAGAGTCAAGATATTAACTGATCACAACATTCACGTTTGATTTCCATGATATGAAAACAACGTAAATAATTTTCTCTCTGTGCAAATATCTTTGCAGAGAAGCTTCAGTGTTTTTAGTAAAACGTCCACAACGCATTGGCCCAGTCTACAAAAAGGCTGTTTACAAACAGTACAGCGACGCCACCTACAGGACGGAAGTGCAGAAGCCAGAATGGCTGGGATATCTGGGCCCCTTGATGATGGCGGAGGACGGTGACACCGTCATCGTCCACCTGAGAAACTCAGCAGCTTCCAGACCGTACAGCATCCACGCCCACGGACTCAACTACAGCAAAGAGAATGAAGGTAAGAAAACCAAAAAACACCTCAGCTGTTTGAAAAAAGGAGGACAGAAACCTCATTCTGTGTCCTTTATGGAAAAGTTCTGGTTCCACTTGTGCTGTTACTTAGCAACCCCAGCCAAGCCCAACCCGTCACCTAGCAACCCGGTTCTAGTTCCACCGGCAGATTATTTCAGTTGTAGCAAAAACAAGGGAAAAATGTTGAATTACAAATTAAATAATCAGCCAGAGGAAGTAGAACTTTTTCATCAATATTAGAAATTACTGATTAAAACAAGCTCCTATTTCTTACTGAAATGTTGCTTGTAAGTAAGTTTTGTTTTGTTTCAGGTGAAATACTTTGGTAAGATTTTGTGTTTTTGCAGTGAACTGCTTGTGCTTTGGTGGAAGGATAATCCATTATTGCAACATCCTATGTTGTGACTTAATAGCATCCTTTTCGGTGATTTATTTTTTTTGTGCCAAATGTGGCAAAAGTGATGAATTCTTATTGAAAAAAAAGTCAGAATTTTAAAAAAAATCTGAAATTTTAGAAAAAGTTATAATTTTTAGATTTTTTTTTAAAAAAAAGTCTGGAATTATAGAAATTGTTATTTTTGTTTAAATTTTTAGTCAGAATTCTTAAAGTCATAATTCTGAGGAAAATGTTTTTTCCCCAGTGGCTATAACCCTCTTCTGTATTTCTATGTAATATTAACACATTAAAATTTTTAGACTGACAGGAACAGTTTGTTTGTGCTTCCAGGAGCCTTGTACCCAGATGGCACAAGTCCACTGCAGAAGAGGGACGACGCAGTGGCTCCTGGTGCCACTCAGACGTATGAGTGGACGCTCCCAGAATCCCACAGCCCTACAGCTGAAGACAGCAACTGCATGACCAGGTTCTACCACTCTCATGTCCGCCCCCCAAAAGACATCGCCTCTGGACTTATAGGACCTCTGCTCATCTGCAAGCGAGGTACTTTTTCAATAAAATTGGAAGAACTGCAGCCTGGCTGATGCCTTCATACGTAATCCACTCGATTCCACTCGCTTTGAAGCACAGTCTGAGATTTCTCCCATTGACTTGGATTAGCATTTCAACTGGGCCAATCAGCAAACAGAAGAAATTGTGAACGATGATGTTGATTTTCTGAGCTGTCGTCCGCCTGCCTGCTTTTAGGGCCATTATTGATAGAAAAAAGGAAATGAATTTCAGACGAAAAACTCAAACATTAAGAGAAAACAAGAGAAGTTAAAAATCTCAAAAGACAATCTCAGAATTTTCTTAATTAATTTAAGAAATGTTCTATAAAACCAAGGACATTTCTGAGTTTGAAAAGTCAAAATTTTCCCTCAAAAAAACATGGAATTTTCTGCGTTTCAAAAGTAAAAAAAATGAACTTTTGAAGCTCAGAAATGTCCCTGATTTTCAATGGAAAAATCTCATCATAACTGAAATAATCTGCCAGTGGAGCTGGTACTTTATAATCTACATTAAGGACTTATTTACTTAAAATAAGCTCTTATTTCCTGCTGAACACGTGGTTATGGTTTCTAGTCGGTTTTATCTTATTTCAGGTGTAGTAAGATATTAGCAATAGAAACTAGACAGAGAAATACTTGGTAAGATTTTCTGTTTTTGCAGTGTTGACACTTTGGATCTGTATTAAAAAGCCAACTTGTTTTTCTTTACATATCTACACCTTTCCTGTCTTACTTTTAAATTACTTCTGCAGAGAAGACTGACTTCTTAGTACAAAAAACAAAAAAAACCTGTAAAATATGAGCCAAATAAGGAGATACTGAGATACTGATAAATTGTAAATCTTTTGTTAATATAAAACGGACTAGATATTTGAAAATCTGATTTTATCTGTTGTGTAGGAACTCTGGACATCCATGGTGACAGGGCAGCCGACTACACCTACGCTCTGCTGTTCATGGTGTCGGATGAGAACCTGAGCTGGTACCTGGACGACAATATCAGGACTCACATCACAAATCCCATCAGAGACCTGAAGGAGGACGAAGACTTTATGGAGAGCAACAAGATGCACGGTGAGAGCTGTTGATACTGTTAACATCTGCATGCAAACTGAAACGTTTAGGTTTAATACTTTGCTCATGTCCCAGGGATAAATGGTTTTCTTTACGGTAACCTGCCTGGACTGAGCGCGTGTCAAGGCAACAAGATCCACTGGCACCTGATTGGCCTCGGCAATGAGGTAACAGCTTTCATTGCCATCATCACAAGTTTATTTAAAGTACAGTAGACAAAATCAAATGGGATTTCAAATAATATAATGGGAAAAGTTTTCTACCGCCAATCTTCAATGGTTTATGAAACAATATATGTGAATTGTACGGCTGTGGTAATGTAAGTTGAATCCAGATTTATTTGTGAATATTGTTTTCTTGCAACACAAAATTTTACCAAGTGTTTTTGGTCAAGTTTCATGTGCAAATTACATGAAACTTATAATTTGCACAAGTTTCATGTAATTTGCATGAAACTTGTGCAAAACCAGTCACTTTTGAGCAAGATATAGGTGCTTTTGTTAAGTAAATAATTCCATAATATTGAGTTAATAGTACTAGTTCCACTGGCAGATTATTTCATTTATAACGTGTGTCATGTTATAAGACTTTAACTAATTGTGGGAAAATGGCTGGGTGATTTTTCTGAGTACTTGGGATGTTTGTAGAAGCAGCACAAACCCAAATGGAAATACAAAAATGTGCAAAATATGAACTTTAAGCACTTAAGTCTCCTAATTCTGGCATTAAATAAAATAAATGCTGCTTGTTGACTTTATTTTTAGTTTCATTTCATTTGAGTTATCTATGTGCCTGGTTTCATTTACATCTAAACAATCCTGCATGAAGTTGTGCTTTTGTCTCTCTCGCAGGTGGACATGCACTCAATTCATTTCCATGGCCAGATCTTGACCAACCTGAACCACCACACAGACATGGTGAGCCTTTTCCCAGCCTCCAGCACCACTGCTGAAATGGTGGCCGACAACCCCGGACACTGGCTGCTGACCTGCACCGTCAACGACCATCTGATGGGTGAGGAAACGTCCTCTGGGCTCCGGATCGGGCCAGCAGTTAACTCGAAACCTCTGTTTCCTCGCTCTCCGTCATGGCTGCGCTGCATGCAGGCTCGTTGCCACGGCAACCAACAGTAACTGTACTTCATGTTTTAGGATTCAACACCAACAAAAGGACAGAACATTAAGATCGTTAAAAGTTTTATGGTTTCTGGCTTGATTTTTATTTTGCAGATATTGATAAGTGATCGGTGAGGAAGACTAGCTACCGCTGCTTTTAGTTAAGCTAACACAGCAGCGGCTGGTTAGCTAACTTAAACACCTGATCTATTGATGATCTTATTTATTTTTTCTTAACTGAACCGAAATTCCACAGCATATCTAGATGTTATGGTGATCATAGTCAAGCTAGCATAGCTGACATTCTTCCCTCTTCTGCTAATTTTTTATTAAAACTTTTTCCTTGTTATTTTGTCATAATGTTGACCATTAGTAGCAAAACATTGCATCTCTTTTTCTTTTATATTTATCGCATATATTTAAGATTTATCCTGTTATATTGACGATTTGACAGGTAAAACCAATTAACCTCACACTGCAACATGTGTTTAACACTAATAACCCATTAAAGTTGAAATACTTCACTCACGTTTAAGACTTTTGTGTTTTTGCTTTATATTTTTCATCCAGCCGGAATGCAGGCATTGTTTGAAATCAAGAAGTGCTTCCCTAACGTGCACAAGCCCCGGCCTCACGGCGAGCTCAGGCAGTTCTTCATCGCTGCTGAGGAAGAGGTCTGGGATTATGCACCCACGGCACCCAGTGAAAGGTTGGTTAATCCACGTGCTAGCAGACATGTTGGTGTTTCGAGAATTGCTCCAAACACATCCTGTGCTTTTCTGCGCACAGTGAGGCAGAAACCTTTGTGACTAGAGGTCCGACCCGCATCGGCAGCAGGTATAAGAAAGTTCGATACGTGGAATATCTCGACAACACTTTCACAACGAAGATGGTACGCAGCCCGGAGGAGCAACACCTGGGGATTCTGGGTAATCCAAGCACAACAGAGATTTAAAAACTCTTGTTTTAACTTTTCCATAAAACTAATTTTAGTCATAATACGAAAATATTTGAGGAAATATTTTTGGATTTATTCTCGTAATACTGCTTCATTCTCACTTTACGTTTCACTTACTTTTAGTAGAAACATTCAAAAGAGTTTCTTATTATAGCAATATTTTGGTGAATATTGACCAGATTTATAGTTTTGTGATTATTTCTGTAATTGTTCTGCTAACTGTCTGCAGGTCCCGTCCTGCGAGCCGAAGAGAAAGACACGATCAAGGTGATTTTTAAGAACAAAGCCAGCCGGCCGTACACGATTCAGCCGCATGGAGTTCAGTACAACATCGAACAGGACGGGACGCTTTACTACAACGAGCTCGAAGGTAAACAACAAAAATAACAACCTCCTGGCTCGTATGCAATATTCCTCACTCGTCTGAGCTTTCAACATTTCTTCTTCTCAGAGTCACACACAGCAAAGAAACTTCGGGAGCTGAAACGAGAGCCAAGTGAGTTTCATGGTTTCCTCATGATTTCATCTCTGGTTCAGTGGATAATAGTAATAATAACGATAATATTCTGACGTTATGTAATGATGATTTTAGGGGTGGTGACTCCGCCGCCAGCCGCCCTGGTCAGACCTGGGACGGTGTACACGTATGAGTGGACCGTACCTGTGGGTGCCGGTCCGGTTCCAGGGGAGCCCGACTGCCTGAGCTACCTGTACTACTCTGCAGTGGATCCCGTCAAAGACACCAGTTCTGGGTTGGTCGGGCCGCTTCTCGTCTGCCGACCCGGGTCGCTGAAGAAAGGAGTACAGGTGAAGGACTTTTATTATGACCGCCAGCTTGTAAAATCATAAAGTATTTCTATTTCAGACCCGCAAAACATAACTTAAACTGAATCTGAGAAAATATTTTTGAGAAAACGATAATTAATGGGGAAAAAACTATAAATAACTGGAACTATATCACTCACTAAAACATAGTGAAATTATAGATATAATATGCTTTGTTTTTATGTTTATAAATCTACTTATTGTTCTGTTGAACTGATGTGAAATTGTTCAGTTTACTCCATAATTCTTACACTAGTCCCAAAATGCAGCAGTAAAGGTTTGGAGAAAACACCAGTTAATAGGCTGATAAACAATAATTAAATACATGTTTTGGAAATGTTATCTTCTGATCAGTATTGATTACCCAGTCCATGTCACAACTCAATACGTTTTTGAATTCTGAATCTAAAAATCCCCCAAAATATAAAAAAACCTAAAACTATAATTTAAAAAATCTAAACAATAAACAGTTTATGATTAATCTTCTAAAAGCTAATTAAAACTAACGGAAACAGACAAACAAAAAGTCACAAGGAAGTAAAACTAAATTACAATGAAAAACCCAAAACTATCAAATCCTGATTCAGATATTTATTATTACCTGCAGCTTGTTTCTCCCACCTGACATATTTAATGTTTTATTTTACCAGAATTTAAACATTTAGACACTCTGTTCCAAAAAGTAAACATGTTTGTTCCAGAATTCTATAACCAGGAATTAAATATAAGATATTAATGAAACAGTTCCGCCTGTTGCTCTTCCAGAGGTGCTAAGGCTTCGATCCAGGAAGCGCATTAAACTCACAACAGGCTCAAAATCTGATGTTTTTAACATCATGTCACAGTTTTTCAGTTCTCCTCACCTTCGTAGCATCAATAATTAAAAACAGAACCGCATAAAGTGTCTTTTTCATCCCACTGGACTCTGTTTGGACCGTTAATCCTTCTCCGTCTGGAACGGGACCGCCGCCATTTTTAATTCCTGCATCAACGGCTCCGCGTAAAGATGACCAGCGGCGCCCTCTGCTGGACGAATAACCAAACTACAGCACTGTACAGATTGGCCCCACTTTTAATCTAATTAACCATCAGAGTTAATAACTAGTTACATTTACATGAGTAACCTTTCTTTTTACTCGGTACTTTTTGCTTTTACCTGAGTAATTTTATTTATTTATTTTATTTTTTATTTATTTAGTATCGCTGCTCTACAGTAAAATTTCTGCATGTTTTTCGCACTGAATGAGAAATGAACACGTTTAAACCAAAAATTCACCTGACAGACACTCTGGAGTTTGTGTTAAACTTTCATAAGTTTCATGTTGTTTTTTGTTACTTATATAAATTGTCATTTTGAATCTTAAAATACCAAAATTTCCACTTAATTATATATTTTGGTCCCTTTGATTATGTAATTTTTAAATATTAAACAATTGATAATTTGATCAACTGCTCAGTACTTGAACAGTCTCTTTACCAAATACTTTTTTTACTCTTGACTAATTTCTTACTTTTTAATTTCCCTTGAGTAAAAATATGCTTAAAATACTTACTTTTACTTTAGCCACCTCTGTAAACCATTAATTGGCAATTAATCATAAGTCAGTGAATTGGTTGCATCTAACATGTTGTCTCTTGTTTTGTTTTTGCAGAAGAACTATAACAAGGAGTTTCATCTTATGGCCACAGTGTTTGATGAGAACCTCAGCTGGTACCTGGATGAAAACATCCGGACTTTCACCACAGCTCCTAACTCTGTTACCAAGGAGAACGAGGACTTCATGGAGAGCAATAAAATGCATGGTGAGTTGAGATTTGAAGATTTTTTCAGTCTTCTTTTGCTTCATCAGTTTTCTTTATCAGGTCTGATTCATGATGTTGAAATAATCTCCATATCTCCGCTTGTCCTTTAGCGATCAACGGGTTTGTGTACAGGAACCTTCCGGGCCTCAGCATGTGTAAGGGGGACAAAACAACGTGGCACCTCTCGGGTTTGGGCACGGAGACGGACATCATCAGCCTTTACTTCCAGGGAAACCGATTCCTCTACCGCCAGAACAGGAAAGACACCATCAGTGTTTTCCCTCACATCTCGCACACAGTAACTATGGAGCCGGACAGCATGGGTAGGTTTGTGTTTCATTCACTGCAGCTTCAAAAATAGTATGAAAAAAACACAAAATATGTGAGAAAACATCATCAAGTTTGAAAAAATAATCAAAAGATGATCAAGAAAGACTAACACTGTAGATGTTTTTAAATAGTCTTTTCTTTTTAGGAAGTAATAAAAAATAATCACTTTTACCATTACATTGAAGAAATGCTAAAAACAACCAATTGGAGCGCTGTCAATCATCCTTATGTACTCGCTGCTAAATGTGCTAATGGCAGAGAAACAATTTACTGTTATAGGAAAACCATTTATTGGTGGCCATGCTAACTAGCCTTAGCATTCACAACAGACTATGCTAGCTGTAGCATAGCAGAAAGCAACGTTAAGAGAGAGAACAGCGGCCGGTTGTTTTTTTTTTAAGCATTTTGTTTCAATTTTAGAAGCTTTAAGAATCAAATAGAAATAGAAAAAATATGAATTTTGCATGAATGAAATACCGAATTTCTCCTAAGCAGAGAATCAAACTTACAAAAGCAACAATTATTCCACTAAATTCTAAACTGAAGGGTGAACTAAAACGTAAGTGTTTTGTGTTTCAGGTCAGTTTGAAGTGGTTTCTGCCACGGTGGACCATTATCGGGGTGGGATGCGAGCCAACTACACGGTGCAGAAGTGCGGCTTGTTTCAGAGGCAGTCTGAGGTGATGCTCCATTCGAAGACCTTCTACATCGCCGCCGTGGAAATCGACTGGGATTACTCGCCCAACCGCACCTGGGAGGTCGAGATGTTCAAAGGACATGAAAAGTACGACTCAAAACTGGTCATTTTTATCTTCATGGACATTTCATTCGCTTTTTAATTCTTTTGAAGCATAATTTTACTTATAAACTATCATTTTACAATCAAAACTGATGAGAAATGTCGTGCTATGAGTACCTGCATTTGAATTTCTAGGAAAACGGTTGAAGTAATTTAAATAATTCAGCTGATATATTTAATAAATTTATATAATATAATACATTTTAGTTATTCATAGAAATATAATTAAAATACATTTTTATTTTTCCACAGTAGGGAAATTCAGGATACATCCTGTATATGAATATTACAAAAGACCAAAATATAAACATTTTTTAAATCATAACAATGATACTTTATGCCAGGGGTGTCCAAAGTGTGGTCTGAGGGCCGCCTCTGACCCTCTGAAGAATTTTGTGCGGCCCCTGACATTGTGAAATGTTTTTATTTCAAACTAATTTCAAACAAATTTCAGCCCTGATTGCAAGTTTTTTTCTTTTGCATGTTTTATGTATTTCCAATATTGTGGAAGGTAAGGTTAAGTGCTTAAGTAAAAAATCTGCAGAATGAGCCATTTTTTTCTTTTCATCCATCATGATAACCAATAAGATAATCTATTAGTCATTATTTAATCATTAACCCTATAATTGCATAATAAGTAAACCTTTTTCTCCTGTCAGCAGATATTTCCTCATAATTAATTTTCTCTCTTGCTGCAGTCCCGCCCCTGTCTTCCTGGATAAGCACGGCGGATACATCGGCTCTGTTTACAAGAAGGTTGTTTACCAGCAGTTTACCAACGACAAGTTCACCAAGAAAGTGGAACAAACGCCTGACATGGATCACCTGGGAATTATGGGTACCTTTGATTTGAATTGATTATTTCTGGATTATGAAATAACAAGTCCAACAATGGCCTGCAGTATGACTGATCAAAACGAAGCAGCAATCGTTGATAATTGTTGTGTTTTAGTAGTTGGTCAAAATTATAAAGACAATGAGGCATCATCAAGTCAGGCAGAAGTGAGTCGATTTTATAAGTAAATTGAATATTTTTGTGATGCCAGTGGCCTTCAGTCACTGTGATCAGACATGCACTGCAAAAACACAAAATCTACCAAGTATTTTGCTCAAGTTTCTACTGCAAATATCTTGACATAAGACAAAACTAACTAACTGTAAAGTATCTTTTTGCAAGAAACAGGATCTTGTTTAAGTAAATAATTTCTTAATTTGCTTTTAATCAAGTCACAGCAGCCTGTATTTAGTCAAGAATTTCTTAATACTGATGAAAACGTTCTATTTCCACCAGCAGATTATTTCACTTATTTCACAATTGACGAGCTGCGCCGTTACCTAGCAACCCCAGCCAAGTCCAGCCGTCACCTAGCAACCCAGTCTAGCCGTTACCTAGCAACCCAGTCTAGCCGTTACCTAGCAACCCAGATCCAGTTCCATTGGCAGTTTCACTTATTTCAATTATAACGAGACGTTTTCTCATGTTATAAATGAAATAATCTGCCAGTGGAACTAAAACGTTTTTAAAATCACTATTAAGGAATTATTTATTTAAAACAAATAAATCTTACTGAAAAGTTACTATTACGTCAGTTTTGCTTATTTCAAGTGAAATGACAAGATGACCAAACATACCTGGTCAAATTGTGTTTCTTGCCGTTCTTGTCTGATTACAGCAGCACTAAAAATCTATTTAAAAAACATACTAAAATTGTTTGAAGTCTGTTGACACATATTTGCCTTTAGCAGTAATAAATGTAAATTGTGTTTCCTTTTCCTTTTAGTGTCATTTACTGCTTTTTTTGTGTGTATTTCTATTTAGAAGTGCTTTATTTTCTGGATTCATCTGATACAGCATGTGCTGCAAATGTCTCTGTTTCATTCAGGACCGATGATTCATGCGTCTGTGGGCGACAAAGTTACGATAGTTTTTAAAAACATGGCATCCAGACCTTATTCTATCCACGCACACGGAGTGAAGACAGAATCTCCCGACGTTTACCAAACCAAACCAGGTACAGCAGATTAACAAGCATCTCACTTTCTATCAGCAAAACGGTCAAAGCACACAGGGAAATGGAGTGATTATTTATTTATACTTACTAAATAAGAAAGATTTTCTCATGTGTTTGTCCAGGTGAAACTCACACGTACACCTGGTTAGTGAACAAGAACACAGGACCAACCGCCGAGCAGGAGGAGTGCTCTGTGTCAGCGTATTACTCTACTGCTGATGTCATAAAGGTGTGTTGATGAAGCACACTGCAAAAACGAAAAATATTACCAAGTATTTTTAGTCTTGATTAAGTGAAAATGTCTTACTGCACTTGAAATAAGACAAAACTGACTGAGAAGTAACTTTTCAGCTTCTTTTAAGTGAAAATCCCTTAATGTTGATTTTAAAAAGTACCAGTTCCACCGCCAGAATATGAAAAAAAAATCCCTGCTATGAATGAAATAATTTACCTGTGGAACTAGAACTTTCTTAAAACCAATATTACAGAAATATTTACTCAAAGCAAGTTGTTATATCTTGCAGAAAAGTTGCATGTTTGTTATTTACTAAAGTATTTGCAGTAGAAACTAGACTAAAAATACTTGGTAATGTTTTGTGTTTTTGCAGTGTATTTACATGCTCTCTCTCTTCCTGCCAGGACTTGTACAGCGGATTAATTGGGCCATTAGTGATCTGCCGTCGCAGCTGGGCCAGGTGAAGCAAGAATTCACTGCAAAAACACAAAATGTTACCCAATTTTTTGGTCTAATTGCACATGTACATATCTTACATTTAAAATAAGACAAATCTAACTTTTAAGTGACTTTTAAACAAGGTAGAAGTACATAAAAACAGTCAATGTAAACAAATGTTTACATTTGTTATGGTGTTTTTAGTCTTACAAAGACCCAAAATACTTGATAAGATTTGATGTTTTTGCAGTGTTGAAATCTCAACCAACACGATGAAGCTCATGCTGAGAAATTAAAGGATATTTGTAACATATTTTACTTTGTAACAAAATCGCGTCACTTCCAGGACTCTTGGACTGAAGAAGGAGGTTGAAGAGTTTGCTCTGCTTTTCTTGGTGTTTGATGAGAATGAAAGCTGGTAGGTGTCAAAATTCAAAGAGCAAATTCACCATTTACATTTTTAATTTCTGTGGATAAATACTGAATCAGTAACCAAAAAGTTGAACATTCAAATGTACTGCAACACCCTGTTTCATCTCTTAGTTATTATGCTTGGCAAAGTTTAGGAAAATTCATTCTGACACATTTAAACCTCAAATTTTAAGTATTTAATTTTGATTTAATGTGGTTTACTGTCATTTTCTCCTGACTGCTCCAAAAAGTGATGCATTTTATTTTGCAGGTATTTGGATGAAAACATTCGACGGCACATCAGGAATCCTCGACCGAACCTGAAGGCTGACGACTCCTTCATTGAGAGCAACAAAATTCACGGTGAGAGAAAAACAGAGAAAACAGAGAGAAAACTGGAAACTCACCCGATTCCACAGAACCGAGGCATTACTGAAGGAAAACAGTTAAATGATTCTAGAATGGACTTCATAGTGACATATTATGCTTCACTGAACAAGTCAGAATAGCTGCATGACCGATATAACAAAACAAAACAACTTTTTGTACAAAATTATTCTCAGATAATGAGATTTTCACTTTGAGCTCCTTTCAGGATAAACTGTTTTAGGATTCTGTCACTTTAAATCCAAATAAACTGCTGCTCGTCACGCCCTCCAACTCAATGTTTAAACTCATGTAAAAGTAGCTGCAAACAGATGCGCAATTATACAGCTGTACATCTTTGAAAAGCATAAGTAGAGCCTCCTGCACAGCCAACGAAAATGCAGCAAGTCAACCACAAAGCACTTGTCTTTTCCAGCAGCCACTGCGCAGCGCATGCAGCAGTAAAACCAGCTGACCAAATGTGCAGGAGCTCAGCTTCGGCTGCTAGGCGACAGGCGGAATGCCACTGTGGTTGCTAGGAAACGGCACAGCGCCCTCGGAATGTTGAGGTTTTTGAAACGGCTCATTTCCAGACACCAAATAAACACCAGAATGGAAGTACAAAAAATTAGCAAAATGTGAATTTTACATTACAGGTGCCCTAAAAATAAATCTAAATATTTCCAAATGCTTTTAGGTTTAGTTTGAGCAAAATTAACAAGCGTGAGCTCAGACACTTTTGAAGATATCAACAACTAAAAGTTAAAAAGTTGTTAAAAACTTCATGCTCCCGATGCAGTGATTGGTTTTGGTTCATCACTCAGAACATTTAGTCTGGAGTTTCAAACCAAACGTCCCATCATGTCCTAGCCAAAGTAAATCAGGATTAAATAAATATTCTGCTTGGTTTCAGCGATTAACGGTTATGTGTACGGCAACCTGAATGGGCTGAACATGGAGGTGGGAGATAAGGTGTACTGGTACCTGATGGGGATGGGAAATGAAGTGGATATCCACACTGTGCACTGGCACGGTCACAGTGTGGAATATAAGGTAGGCGGCCACAGCCTGACACACAACGGAGTGAAAATAATTCATAACTGGATTATCTTTATTCTGCAGCTGGGAGGAGGACCTCACCGCGTCGATTCGTATGAGCTGTTTCCTGCCATCTTTCAGGTAAAGTCTTAAAACTTCTCGCTTTATTTCAAAACTGTTTAAATTATTGAATCTTTTTCTGTCTTCCAACGCTAATGAGTTTTTCTTATTATCAGTAAAAACATGTCGAAATTTAATCCAAAACATTTCAGTCTAGTTAAATTTCTTCAGATTTTCCCTCTGATTATTGAGAAAGGTATATATATTTTACCTTTATTGCAATAATTATTTACTTTTTTGCAAAAATTCTCATTTTAGATCATTTTTCCATATTTGGTTTAACTGTAGTTACATGATTATGATTTCCAACCCTACTGAATGTACAGAAGGATTTTTACACATTAAGACACATTTCTATATCTTGATGAAAAGTTACTTGTTAGTTAGTTTTGGTATTTTAAGTGTGTTCACATGTTTGCACTAAAAACTAGACAAAAATATTAGGTGAGATTTTGTGTTTTTGCAGTGTATGTTATTTACAAACTTGGATTGTGTTCCCTTGTAATAATGGCTGCCAAATTATGCTTTGGAAAAAAAAAAAATCATAGATAAATAATGCTGCTCCAATGAAAGTGTAATTTATTTTATGGATTTTTAAAATATGTGGTTCTGTTTTATTTGTGCTCTTCTCTAAGACTAATCTGAATTACGATTATTATACCAAAAGTTTTTGCTTGATTTTGGTTGAAATCTAATGAAGTAATTATAATTTTTTAATGAATAAAATCTAAAGTAAAAGCTGCTTTTCCCTGTGCAGACAGTGAAGATGCGCCCTGAGCATCCTGGCTCCTGGCTGCTCCACTGCCACGTCACCGACCACATTTCAGCTGGAATGGAGGCCATTTACACCGTCACCGAGAAACGTAGGGAACTAAATAAACCAAATCAAACTGCAGACAGGGACACATGAGTAAAACTGTGGTGATTTTCTCCTTCTCTTCCACAGCAAGAAGAGGAATCTTTGGCTGAACTGCAGAGGAACCAGACAGAAACTAACCAAACCATGTTTAACGTTTGTTTTTCTGCCTCACTCACTGATTTTTTCATTACAATTTAATGTAAATAGTGACTGGTAGGAACTGGACACACAAGCAATCATGTTCAAATAAAAGTCATTTTTAAATAATTACTCTTCATGTATATTTTCAAATGCCTGCAGCAAAGGCCACAAAAGCTACATTTCTACTAATAAAATCCACATTTCCGTGTTAACGTTTGTCATTTCAGTAACATTGTGACAGAAATCTTAATTTAGTGACTCTAGTTTGTTTTTAATTGAATAAATTACATAATTACATTAGATTTCATGACTGAGGCAAAACAAATAAGATTTTATTCTTTTTTTTTTTAAATGATTGAAGATCAATGACCTGGGATTAAATGTGTACTTGCGGTAAATGAACACAAGGTGGTGATATTGTCATAAATATGCCAATAGAAGGTTTAATTGGCCAACAGTGTAAAGCAGATCAGTTAAATGACAATTTACAGCAATGTTCTGCATATTTTAATAAAACGCTCAGCGCAGTTCCCTCAACTTGTTTCTAAATTCTGGATAAACCATGAAATGGGCAGATTTTTATCTTGTGTAAAGTCAAACGAATGCAAATACTACAGCATGGTATGAGGGGCCATTGTTGTGTCTCTCACACACTACTAAACACTCATACACGCTCACAAAATACTAAAACTAGGCATTTACACAACTAGAATATCGCACATGCATATAACTTTTCTCTCACACGCATACACAAGTATTAACATCACACACACACACACACACACACACACACACACACACACACACACACACACACACACACACACACAGCCACCTGCAGTCCTCAGTTAATGGCAGGGAAATGGGAATCTGAAGATTTGCACCATGAAATGGGCCAAATAACGACCTCTCTGACCCAAACCTGTCGGGAATCCTAATTATGTGCCATCATCTCCGTCCCGCTCAACTTTGTGGCGACTTTCTGGCAAATTGTTGCGCATCTGTTCCTGCTTGCTGGGTTTGACGTGAGCCGATCAAGGCACAGCTGTCCAACCGATGAGGCTCATTTAACGCTGCAGGGCAGATTTTTCAAGCAAAACATGAGAATCGGATGAATCCTGACGTCACTCTACGAGGCTACTGATGTTTTTGCTTTAGTTGTCCTTGGAAAAATAGAGATAGACAAAAAATACAGTAAAAACTGTTGAAATGGAGATTTTGAAAGGAGTTTACACCATTCTCAATGTGTAGATATCAAACTGCTCTTTGGTTTGACTGTTTGTGTTTTTGTTTTATCTGTGGAGTATTTAAGTTATTCTCTTTGTGTTAGTCTCCTATTTCTGTTGTTGTTACTCTTTCTAAGCGCTGTCAATCAGCTGGGAATGCTAAGGCGAGTTAGCACAGCCACCGATGACTCTGGATAAACTATTTACCTGTAACGTTAAGATGTTTCTCTGCAATTAGCATATTTAGCAGCACTTTCATGAGGTTAGTTGACAGCACTGAGTTGTGATAATTAATAGATTAATCTGATAAAAAAAAAACTGCCACATTCTGTTGACTTTTCATTTAGCCACTTATAACTTTTATTTTCTACAATATTAGAAATACAAAAAAGTGCAAATACATATATAATACAGATTTTACAGCCTAAAATGAAATACTGTAACATTTATTTTGCAAATCTCAGCAGGGTGAAGTTAAAACTCCCATTTGAGGAGTTTGTATTTACGGACAAAAGGTGTTTTGCCTCAATTACTGCTCTGAATGTTTTCTACAGCAAATTGCCTTTTTTGGATCCTGCATACATATTTAGTTCAATCCAACTCCAGTCCATTTGCCTTTAAAGTCCAGTTTGTTTACTGAGGTGTGAATCCACAACCGAACCAAAAAAAGCAAAACCTGCTCCACCTACGATCCTCGCTCTGTTTGGTTGAAGTGAAATCTGATGTGGTTCGAATGTGAACCCAAAGCAGAATGGAGAGCGCTACAAAAACAGGAAATGGACTACAACGCAGGGCATTATGGGTAAATGCAACAAAAGTGTTGTATCCAAGGCTTCCCAACCCGAGACCAAGACAAGACCAAGACCAGATTGGACGGAGTCCCAGACGGTCTCTAGTACTGCACTGCTCACAAGTTCAGAATCTTTCATGCCGTTTTGCAAAACAGACAAAAAACAAAAAAACAGAAAAAAGAGAAAAAAGAAAGCAGGCAGAAAATCATCTGATGACATTTTTTTGTGGAAATGTGGAGTTTGTTCTCAAAGTTTTTTCCAGGGTCACCTTAGAAAACTGATCTGCAAAGACTCCCAGAAATCCCTCAGTGGTGTTTTTGGACTACAGAGATCCATAATCACAGCTTCATTCAGCCACATTTGCATTTCTTATAGACTCCCATGTCGTTAAAGAAGCAGCTGCTCCTTGTAATGTGAAACTTCAGAGGAAGCAAAGCCTCCAATAAACATCTGCTTTATTCAGCACTTTGCTCTAAAACTTCTGCCTTTCTGTAAAGCTCCACAGGCCAGAGGAAAATATAAAGCAGCAACATGTCGTAAGTACCGCCTCCATGAGCTTTTACTCGTAAGCTCGTCTTAAATTTGGAATTAGTGCCCATCTCTGCGCCTCTGCGGTTATCAGGTCCCTAATTAAGCTTATGCTGAATTTACCCAGAGACCTGGATGGCAGGGATCTGACTGCAGGTAGCACCATCCATCTGCGTCCAGCACGCCGATATCACAGCTCATCAGTACGAGAAGACCCGAGCAAAACAAGCTACTATTTCACCCGAAATCACAAAACACCAAGCACAGCACAACCCACCTGGTCGGCCAGAACACTCGCTTGGATTTGGGACCAAAATTGCAACATTTGTCACATTTTCAGCTGCTGGGGTTTATGCACTGTCAAACAAACCAAACTCTTAAAAAAAACCTGTTCCCCTCCTGGCCTGTGGGGGCGCTGCACCAATACTCAGTGAAGGAAACAACACAACAATCTCTGAAGAAGACACTGAATTCATCTTTTTTCTTCACAAACAAAAATGGATTAGCATCAGCTTTTAACGGATGCAGGTTATGCATCAATCAAATTTCGAATATTAAAGAGTCTTGGTAACAAGTGGCAGGAAATAAAATGTATGTGGGCCACAAATGGCCCCCGGACCCCACTTTGGACACCCCACCAGAGGCGCTGATGCCAGTCAGTATCAAAATAAAACTTCAAATCTTCACTTCTTAAAAATTTGGACTGGGTTTTATGTTTTTGGTGGATTCAAACGAGTTGGTCAAAAAAACAAGTTGTGTCTTTCTCCCATTTTTATAAGAAAAAAACTGGTTTATGTGGAAAAATACTCTTAAGTTCTGCAATAACTTTTGTTTCTATCACTTTTGTTTATTTGTTACTTTTAACCAGATGCAAAAACTGGCTATAGTGCACATGTACGCCTCGTTCAGATGGGACAGAATGAAAATAAATTGTCACTTTGCTAATTTTCCCTCCAGATGAAATGTTGGTGACGTTTCGTGACTGCTGGAGCGTAAAGGTACACACGCGCTCACACCGGTGCAATTAAAAGATTCAATTTTAGATAGAGAAAAGAGGAACAGTTGTTTTCTGGTGTGTGATCATTACCGCCAGGCTAAATCTTTGCAGTAAACACAGACTGACTCAGTGACTTTTCCCATCACACTTTCATTTGTGCTGTCCAGATTTACAATGAGATATTTCAGAACAATAAAATTAGTGCCGTCACTGTAAGAGTTAAATCCCATCGAGAATTTCAGACACTCCTAAGGATCTCCTTCATCGAGAATAAACTGGTTAACTTTTCCCCTCCCCACTCATTGCTGCGCCTCCCCAAAGTTAAACATAAACAAATCTGGTTTCCACGGAAACGCCAAACTCTCAGCTAAAAGCAGCTAAAAAGCATCTCAGTTCCTGCCCAAAGGCTGCAAACAGGAACCTTCATTTAAAAAAAAACAACAACAAAAAAGCATGGTATGGAGCTCTGGTAATGCCAAAAATAAGAAAAAAAAAAGTATATATTTTACTGGTTGGAATAATTTTTTTTAAAAATGTGCCTAAATTTGTTGATTTTTTTCTTTTACCCTGGATTTCCAAATATTACACTTCAGTTAAATGGACTTGAAGTTTTTAAGTCGAAGGAACTTAAAAAATTACAGGTGAATTCTGGGAAATTTTTACAGAGGATTTTCTTGAGACAAATTAATTTCCTAAAGATTTTCTGCTTTGGTTTTGTCGAGATAACGAGTTCACTTCCTGATTATTTTTTTAGATTAATTTCCTGCAGGTTTCCAAGAGATAACGAGTTAATTTCTTGTTTTCCGCATGTAATTTTCCTAATGGTTTTTTCCAGATAAGTTGATTTGCCAGTAATTATCAAGATTAACTAACTTCATTCACACATATCAGCGGGAAAGTGTCACGAATTTTTTTTTTTTTTGATGCAGATAAAAAGAATAAATTCTCTCTTTATGCATAAAAATAAAAATTCTACAAAATCAGCCCTTAAATTAGTTGATTCATAATCTACAATGAATAAAACAAAAGCTGTTTATTACTAAGTCCAGTGATAAACGGCTGCAGTTTTTTCTACCAAGCTCCTGAGAAGATGATTTTTTCTTTCATATTGATTTTATAGGGATTCAGCATCCAGCTGGAACAAAAGTCCTCATGGGCGACGCCTTATCAGCAGGTTATTATAATAAAACGAACGGAGCCTTTTTATACATATTTCCTTTCTTCGGGCAATGCTTCAGAACATTCAATATGAAATAAAATAATGATGCTAAAGTGCAAAGCCTTGGCTTTGAAGTCAGGGATCTATTTTAACTTACAGGCTGCAGCAGCAGTGAAGCATCAGCTGCTGCAGCCTGTTTCCATCGATCACTTTACATTTATGATTAATTACAACAGAAACATTTTCATTATTAAATCAGTTTAAGCTGAACTATTTGTAAGAAGTTGTGAAATTCCCATCGCCATTTTCTACAGTGTTTATTTTAAACAGAA
The DNA here is from genome assembly GCA_911649635.1 of Poeciliopsis gracilis. Classification (NCBI taxonomy): domain Eukaryota; kingdom Metazoa; phylum Chordata; class Actinopteri; order Cyprinodontiformes; family Poeciliidae; genus Poeciliopsis; species Poeciliopsis gracilis. The sequence continues at coordinate 373,563 of CAJVRI010001168.1, read as the reverse complement.
AAGATATTTTGAATTTATTTTTGCTTGTTTAAATAAAGGGTGCTCAAAGTGGGGTCTGCGGGCCTTTTATGGCCTCTGGACTGATTTTATGTGGCCCCCCTCCCAACCACAATTCAAGAATAAATTAAATAAATTAGGACAAACCTACTTACAAAAATATTAGCTGCAACATAAAGTGATCATTTTTTCCAAGCTTTCCTGTTTCCTTTTATGTTCATGGTGACTGGAATCACATAACTGTAACTCATGGCTGACATGGACGAACAGCCTGTCTGTCCCCTGCTTGTCATCTCAGTGAAACAAACCTTTCTGTGGATTTATTTGCATTCAACCCATCTGGCCGTTTGGATCCAAACCAAAGAAAAACAGGATGATGTTCTCATCTTGCAACTAAGACGTCAGAATCTGGGAAGATCCGACTTCCTGGAGGAGGCTGCAGATAAAACACAAACTCTCACACACCTGGAAATATCCGGTTTCCTACAACATGGATGCCACTGAAACTGCAAAACAGATTTATCATGCATCTCTGAATCCTGAGATCTGGAGTCGCTGCAACTGGAAAGAGACGAATCACTATTGAGGTGTGTTAAAGTTCAAACAGACAGAAAAACAGAGGAGAACATTTCTGCAAAAAATGTCAGAAATTTTTAGTTTCATCTCAAAAACTTTCGAGATGAAACCTGGAAATTTCTGAGTTTGAAAAGTTGAAAAATTGCAAGGAGAAAATTTGAGAATTAATTGTTGATATTTCCTAGAAGATACTTTGACATTTCTACGTTCTGCTAGCAAAACATTTCTGGTTTTGGAAACTTTCCCGAAGAAAATTTCCAAAAGTTTCCCAACAGTTTGAAAACATTCAGCTTTTGAAACTCAGAAATTTGCAAATATATTTCTACAAAATTTCTGAAATTTGTCTCAAAATTTCAGATTCTTTTTTTCAGACAAATTTTCAACTTTTCAAACTAAGAAACTTTTATGAGATTAATCTAAAAAAAGGATTGAGGTTTTTTTTTTCTCATAAATGTCCAACTTTTGGAGCTCTGAAATTTCAAATGTTCCTGAAATGTTTTTGGGTTTTTTTCTGGAAAATTCCGATATTTTTGGCCTAAATTCACTCCTTTTTTCCATCTGCAATGCTGATGATACGCTGTTGTAAATAACCTGCTAATCAAACTTTTAAATCATAATCATTAAAAGGTTTCTTTAGGGTATCAATGTTGAGATGCAAATCGCAGTTTCCCTCAGTATAATTGAGACTTTTGGGATTTTCATCTCACTAAGCTATAAAACTGTAATCTGTCCAATCGCAGAAGGAGGAATGACCAGAACAGAAGTTATTTTCCTCCTGATCTTTTGCAGAATGCTGTTGGTCCATTTTTCTGCTTCGTTTTTATGGAAACCTCGTAGATCTCATAGTTACACCTTCGCTCTGCTTTGCATCACTTCAGCTGAGCAGTGAAATGAAAAACAGCTCATAACTTCACATGCAGGCAGTGAGGTTACTCACATAAGTTCGTCGGTTTCTTTTGGTGCTGATATGAAATTTTAGGTTTATGTTTTCTGAGAGTTAAATATCTCAGGAAACTTTTCAGCTCTTTATTCAGCAGCATCTGTTATAAAAAGGTCATTGCATAATAATTCTTGGAAACATTTCCCAGCGTAAGTTATGGATTATTCTTATCATTACAACTTTATTCCTATAATATTTAGACTTTTTTCTCTGCATCATATGACATATTCTTATTTTATTATAACTTTATTTTAACGCTCAGTTTGTTTTTATGGAAACTTTTGATATTTGTCTTTCTACAGACAGATACTTCATCAAAATATGTTACCTTCAGCAGAAACGTACACAGGGAGCAGAAAACTGTCAGCATCATCCAGAAAGGAAAGAAGCCTGCCTGCATTTCACTGTCTGTTTGATAAATGAGCCAATTTGACGGAGTGCTTGCATTGTTTCTTTTAGGCTTCTGTTTACAAGCTTGAAAGGATGCAAACCTATACTGCTGGGTTTTTTAAAACTCTTTTTGGCTGCTTCAGTGGATTCCTGAGCTTCGGTTTTCCTTTTTTCCCTGAAGAATCAGACTCCCTATCGACTGCGGTCCCTGGAAACGGGTCAGCAGAGATCCTGACACGCACACTGCCAGGCTTTGGCATCGATAGTATCAGCTCCAGTCCGTCAAGGCAGCATCTCCACCTTGCATAAGGCTTTGATTGGCAACAAATGAACAATTTGAAAGCAACAAAAGGCTCCACAGATAAAAGCTGCTCTCCACGACTTCTTCTTGTTGCTTAAGATAAGAAGATTCTGGGGAACCGGGCCATGGGGTCAAAGTCAGAAAATTAGGTTGACCTTTGAGTATTATAGCACAATGACAAGACTTTGTTCTGCTAATCTTATTTTATTAGATTTTTTTTGCACTCAAGGACTTTTCTCCGCCAGCGTTTCGTAACTCTGATACCTTCCACCAAAAGGTGGGACGAGTGTTGACCTTGAACAGGAATGAGTTTGTATTTATCAAGAATGTGTCGTATTCATAACTTTGATTCACCGTCGGATGCATGAGTTCACTTCACCAAGAAACCGTCCAGTGCAGATCCATAAAAAATGAACATTGACCATGTTTCATTTTGAAAACGTGACGTTTGTCACTGGTTTCTCATTTGACATAAGAGAGCAGCGTGGAAGCAGAGCAAACCTCCAACAAACAAACAGGAAGTGGAACTTCATGCGTTACCCAAGACATTATTTGCCTTATAAACCAAAACTGAGGCAAAAACGATGGATGAGAACGAGTCCTGCATCAGATCTGTAAGGTTATTAGTGGGAAATATCAAAGAAATCAACATTAAAGCCCGAGACTTTCGCAATCAGTGGAAGAACGAAGCCCATAAAGTCTTATTGGCAGCGACAAGTGAACGTTGTTTCAGACACATTTTGCATGTAAAATCTGCCTTCAGGAAAATGCTTGAAAATAAAAAGAAAAAGTTTGCGATGCTGCCATAGAGCCACTGGAAAACATGCAATAAATCAAGCATAACTACCTTCAATGTGATTATCAATGAGTGTCACTGTGACAGAGATGAGATGTTTACTACCAGACACCTTCATGCAGAGGAACATGTGTTAGTTGCCATCAATCACAGTTTAATATAATTGGACCATAATTTTCTTTTTTTAGTTTTCAAAAACTGATGTTTCAGGTTTTAACCAAACGTTGAACTTTGCTTCTCGCTGGATATTTATTCACATCCCTCCTTTTCTTTTCCAAAGGGGGATTATTGCATAAAAAAGCCAAAGGTCTGAACTGTCAGAGCTGGAGGAATTTTAAAGTCCATTTCTAAAAGCTGAAAATATTTAATGAAGCAACAAGTGTTGCTTCATTCTCTAAATTGGCACTCCTGCTTTGCGCGTCCAAGACCTGCGTAATGCGTTCTGCATATTCTGTTCACGTTTCATCGACTTGCAGCTGGTTAGCAGGTCAGGAGGATTAATTACACACCCACTGACCAAACAATCCAAAGAAAACTGTCATTTCTTTCATGCCTGTTTCCCTTCCTCGTCAGAAAAACAAACGAAAAGAGGATTATTTAAAGCAAGGCTTCTCTTTGATGGAACATATTTAAATATATTGAGGCATAAAGAGTGTTTTCTATTTTGTAGCTTCATTGTGTCACGTGTTTCCACCAATTATCCTCCAATTTCTATTGATAGTGGTTATCTATTGTATTCAACTAATTTAACTTAATTATTTTTGATTAAATAGGGAATCACAGTCCTAAGAAACAAAGAACAGTTCTCACTGATGTCCCACCCTCCAGAAACGTTCAAAAGAATCGAATCGTTCTTGAACGATGCGTTAGAACTGCCAGCAGGTCTGACTTCCTCTGGCATTGCTTCAGTTTTCTTCTCAGAGTTTAATATTTGTTTACAGACTTTAGGTAAGCTGCAGCGCCGCACTTTGAGCTGACGTCACGGTAAATGAACGGTCGTTTCCATGCAGTACCAGGCGGACCACCAGGGGGCGGCCGCGGACCACAGGCGGAGGAAGGAATACAGCTTTAGAGTTTAATATTCTGCACAGTGCGGATACATAAAGTTTACCATGTTGCTGCTGCAGCTGCTGCTGGAGCTGCTGCTGCTGCTGCTGCTGGAGCTGCTGCTGCTGCTGGAGCTGCTGGAGCTGCTGCTGCTGCTGGAGCTGCTGCTGGAGCTTCTGCTGCTGGAGCTGCTGCTGGAGCTTCTGCTGCTGGAGCTGCTGCTGCTGGAGCTGCTGCTGCTGCTGGAGCTGCTGCTGCTCCTGTTCTTTGCCGCCTCGGGCAATATGTTGGCCACCACTTCTCACTTCTCAAGACTTTCTCATTAAGATTCATAGAAAGCCAAACTACTTTTTAAGTAATTATTTACTTAAAACAAGATCTTACATCTTGCTGAAACATTACATGAAGTTTACTAAGATATTTACACTAGAAACTAGACTTAAAACAACTTGGTCAGTTTTGCTTTTTTGCAGTGTACCACATTTTGGCCTCCTTCACTTCAGAGCTTTTGCTCTGATGCCACAGATTGGTTCTGGTTCTGAGTCGTCTCGGCCCACTGGTGACATCTTCAGTTCTCCCTGTATTCTGTCTCTATAGGTTGTTAGTGGGTGATGCTGTCAGCCTTCTGGATTTGATTTCTTTTCTGGGAGACAAACCGCTCCGGATGGGTGTCTGTGCTCCCGGTGTCTCCTGGGTTGCTGATTAGCTGTCAGACCGGCTTCATCACCGGGGAGGATCCCGCCTGACACCGGAGAACCCGGCTCTGTTTCTGTTCACCTTGTAGACCCCAAACTTTGAATGTAACTCGGACTCATGCTGCCTGCAGAGGTGGACAAACGACCCAAAAAGCTGTTTTACTCAAGTAAATGTAGAACTACTTCAATATATTTTTATCAGCCGTCCAAGAAATGACTCAAGTGAGATTCAAATTATTAATCACAGTCAGTTGGACCAAAATGTGAAGTTAAGTGGTAATTTTGGTATTTTAAGGACCAAAATGACAATAATTCATATAAATAACAAAAAACAACAAAATCAGACAAAAGAAAATGTTTCCAAATCTGTTTATTTCAATTAAAAACTTATAAAACTTTTACAAAAACTGCAGGTCTGTGTCTTTGTCTGGTGAATTATTCCCTCATATTAATGAAAAAAGTTCTAGTTCCACTGGCAGATTATTTAACTTGTTTCAAAATTGATGGGCACTGCGCCGTTACCTAGCAACCCCAGCCAAGCCACGCCCGTTACCTAGCAACCCAGTTCTAGTTCCACCGGCAGGTTATGTCGTTACAACACTGGGAAAATGTGTTGTTAGAAGTGAAATAATCTGCCAGAGGAACTGGTACTTTATCATCAATATTAACAAATGATTTATCATCAATATCAGTGGATATTGATGATATCGATATCAATGATATGATATGATATGATATGATGCATTATGTCAAGCAGCTCTGTAAAGAGAAATGGCACAAAATACCTTCAGAATGGTGAGAGATACATATAAAGGGATTTATAAAATGAAAACTATATATGCTAACTGCTACATGATGCTACATGATGCTGCATAAACTGGATCAGTCAGGAATCAGCTTATCAGAACTGGTTCCATTCCCATCCGCTGGGTAAACTGGGAATCTGCTTCAGGAAGAGTTTTTGTGCTTTAAGGTTTTGTCTGAAAACATTTCAGCATGTTAGTCAGCAGCACCCAGAAAGTGCAATCTGCTGCTACTGGGTAGCGCTGGCTGTGTGATGAGGAGTAGCGATAGCTCCAAGGTGCACCAGGCCAACTTCTAATTACACCCTGAGAGAGGAAAACCAAACTCCTTTGTGTGTCAGATCAAATAAGAGCATGTGGAGAAGGAAGCCAGATGTCTTTTTCCCTGAACGCTAAAATTCGCTAACTTTCCAAATTTTCCTGACATCCCCAGCATAAGTGGGTTTTTCTCAGACTGTGACTAAACAGCAAGATGAAAATGATGGAGTATATTGTGCTACACAGCAGGTTTCACTGGTTACATGGTGGTAACTGTTCAGCACTCCTGCTCCTACAGATGGAGAAGAAAACATGCTAGAATGGGCTAAAAAGTTATATTAATTCTTTGCCACTTTAATTTGAGAAAGGAAAAAAAAAAGTTACTATTTAGTCATCAGAATTGAGCAGCGTGACATCAGTATTGACCCCAAAAGCTTGGTTTGCTCATTATTAGCTCTGTCACATTAACAAATTTAGCAGGACGATAAATTGTCTCAGAAATTATTACAATAAACAATAATATTGTCATTTTGATGTATCATTTTGTAGATAGACAAAAAAGAAAATTTCTGCCAAAAACATGGAAATTCTGAGAATAAGCTCAGAAATTTTCTAGAAAAAATGAGGAAAATTTGGGAAAAAAATTAGATTTTGAGATTAATCTCAAAGAATTTCTAGAAAAAACTAGTAAATATCTGAGTTTCAAAATTTCCAAACTTTTTCATGAAACGTTTTGAGATGAATTTCTAAATTTCTGAATTTTTTGTGCAGATTTTTAATGTTTCAAAAAAAATCAAAAGTAAATTTTCTAGTTTTTCCTAGAAAATGTATGAGATTCATCAAAAAATTTCTGTTATTTTGTAGCAAACTTTCAAATTCTGATCAGACTGATCAGTTTCAAAACATTGTTAGATATTTTTAATTGATGGATTTTATCAGCACATTCAGACACAACCGACTCTTCAGGAACATGCATGATCTTGATCAGGCCCAAAATGAAAATGAAAATGCGTTTGTCATTCCTGAACTAAACCAAATTAAGAGTAATTCTGCTTTGCGTGTCCAGTGAGTTTCCCAGTTACTCTGCAGTCTCCAAACTCCTGCTTGTTGCTTATCGGAGCGTCCAGCAGAAGTCAATAATTAATCTCCCAACTTACAGCATGTTTATCTCTGCTTTGGGGTTGTTCCTTATCTTGTAGGATAGTGCTCTGATCTGCAAGGTTATACAGAGGACTGGTGGACAAAGTGATGAGTTGTGTATTGATGAAGCTCCAATCAGAAAAATAGCTGTAGTCGTGGGTTTGATACTGACCAATGTTTCATTCATTGTCTCTATCTAAAGGTTTTTTAAATCAGTTTTAAGAGATTTTTAATTTTTGTGTCTCCAAACATCACCATGTATTTGTAGTAGATATTTAAATTTAAATTTAAAATGGTTATATGCAAAATTTACATTTCTTATGTTTTTGTTCTTTTGAGTTTACACTGCTTCTAAAAACAACCCGAGTTAAAAAAACAAAAAAAAAACAAAACACTTCAGCTTTTTATGGCAATAAATTGATGTCATTTGTTTCCTGGAAAATGAGCCGTTTCAAAAACGTACAGAACGTAGCGACACAAATCAGCAGGTACTGCCCGTTACCTAGCAACCCCAGCTAAGTACTGCCCGTTACCTAGCAACCCCAGCTAAGTAATGCCCGTTACCTAGCAACCCCAGCTAAGTAATGCCCGTTACCTAGCAACCCCAGCAGAGTTCCGCCCATCGCGTAGGAATCCTTGTGGGGGTTTTGCGCTTCCATTTTTGTTTTTACTGCCTCTGGAAACAGCCCAATTGTTTAAAAAACCCACCCAGTCACTATGTGGTAACAAGTTGAAGTTTTTTGGTGTCTGGAAAACAAGACGTTCCAAAAACGTCCCGATTGCGACGTACAGTGGCAACAAAGCGTTTTGTTGTGACTTAGAATTCAGAAACCACTTGCTGCATGCTTGTTGGTTTGGCAGGAGGCTCTACTTCTGCTTTTCAAAGACGTTTGGTTGTGTAACTGTGCATCTGTTTGAGGCTATTTTCAGTATAAACATTGAGTTAGAGGGCATGACCTGCAGCGGGTTATTTGGATTGAAAGTGACAGAACGCCCCTCAATCATCTCATTCTGCAAAGAGCTCAAAACACTTAAAAATCTTATTATGTAAGAATGATTGTGTGCACAAAATGTAGTGAAAATGTGAAATGTTTTGTGAAAATGTTTTGTGTAGACCATAGACCTGCCTAACCTGAACAAGGAAGCATGGAGAGTCATGTTTAAAACATTTTGGTTTGGTTTTATTGGTTTTTATTAGTCAATAGAGCAAAGTTACGACTCCTCAAGCATCATAAATATCATAAGTTAAAATTGAAAACTCAAAGATGTTTAACACCATAAATATTCTCCTAAAATACATAATAAACACATGAGCAGCTCCACTTTCGGGGGAAATTGGGATGACATTTAAAGTTGGGTGGTGTTCGATTTAATTAAAAACAAATATTAAAGGTCAAGAAAATATCACTGGATTCAACTGAAATCTTAGTTTGTTTGTGAGACAGCAGCTCAGAAATATCTTTATAATAAAGAAAGTTCTGCTCATTACCTCTGTCCTTTGAGATAATCATGACATTATTGCAGAAGTGTCTCCAAATACACTCTGCGCTTTTCCTGCAGCACATGCCTGACAAATTCTTTAATCCAGCACAGTGTTCTTACTTTAAATTATGCAAACCTCCACGAAATTTAAAAAAATAAAGCCAATACAAACACAGCCGCTCTGTCCCCGTGTGATTTTATTGTCCCAGTAATGTATTTATTTAGTTTCTAGGACATTTTGGCCTCTTTTCTTACCAGAACAGTTCATGGTGGATTTACAGGAAGCCATGTTATCTTTTTTTTTTCATGACACGTCATGTTTGAGCTTTTAAACACGAGACTCAAATGCACAAACCAACTTATCTGGATAAATTGAATAGTGATGTTCAAGTTGAATTATAGATAAGTGGGACTTTCTGGGAGCTTTTCTCAGGAATCAAGGGAGTTTTAAACTACAGGAAGGACCAGGATGACTGGAGGAGTTCAAATAAAGCTCTGGTAATTACAAACCATTCAGAACCTTTCTACATTTTAAACTTTGCTGCAAGAGAATTTATGAGAAGAACCATCACAATATGGAAGAGGATTCGGGCCAAAGAAAAAATATCTGGCTTTTTTCTCATATTTCTGACTGTAATCTAAAAATTCAGACTTTTTCCCCTCAGAAGTGAAACTTCAATTTCAGAATTTTGACTTTTCTCAAAATTCTAACTTTTCCCCCAGAATATTTCTCAGAAATCTGGATTTTTTTTCTGCACAATTTATCAAATATGAAAAGAAAGGAAAGTTATATATATTTTTAAAAACTAAATCAAAACCTGAAATGTGTGGCTTCTTTTGGTTGTTTTTCTGATTAATGCTATAATTAGTCAGTAACATAATTCACTCTGCATTCGATTTTCTAAATATTTTTTATTATAGTTCAAATCCTGAAAAACTGAATAAGGTCCAGAAATAACCATAATTAAAAAACATGCCTGAAAGACAGAGTGTAAATTTCTCTTAACGATGCAGTTAAATTAAAACAAATCTCCCGTCACACTGCAGACTCTAAGCTGAGTTTCCAGAAACACAAGCGGTTGATTAATTGAGCTCCAGATGGCCGACACTAAGGCCACCTGACGCAATAATTCCTCAAAGGAAAGGCCTTCAACTTCAGCAGCTGTCTGCAAATCCACAGATTAATTTCCTAACGGTTCTCACCGTTGCCTTGAAGCTTTTATTCCAAAACATTAACCAACAGGGTATTCTTTGTCACTGTAAATGATTGTTTTACTGCAGTGTCTGTTCTACAGGCTGCTGCTTTTAGCACACTGGGTACAACAGTGAACGATGTTCAGGCCTCCCCTCGATGCGCCGCTCGTCCTGTCAGGCAGCGAACCGCGAGATCCAGCGATGCTTTATGCTGCCTTCAGCAGAGGTGGGCATTCGTTCTGCAAATTAATTAGGAGAGCAAAGAAAGGAGCATCCACAGTTGTTAAAATGAAAAACACAGGGTTTTACGGTAATCTGCTCAACGCGAGTGGCCATACAGGGGCGGTCCTAGCCTGCGTGGGGCCCTGGGCCACCATTAGTGTAAAAACAATAACTCTTACCAAGTGTTTTTGTTGCAGTAGTTTCTAGTGTAAACATCTTAGTACACTTGAATAAGACAAAACCAACTTACATGTAACTTTTAAAGCTATTTTAAGTCAATTATGAATAAAAAACTACTAGTTCCAATAGCAGGTAATTTCCATCATGGGAAAAATGTTTTATTTAAAGTGAAACAATTTGCCAATGAAACTAATACTTGTTAAAATCAACATTAAGGAATTAGTGACCATTTTTGCACAGTGGCGCTGTTGCCTTGCAGCAAGAAGGTCCTGGGTTCGATTCCCGGCCCGGGGTCTTTCTGCACGGAGTTTGCATGTTCTCCCTGTGCCTGCGTGGGTTCTCTCCGGGTTCTCCGGCTTCCTCCCACAGTCCAAAAACATGACTGTCAGGTTAATTGGGCTTTCCAAATTCTCCCTAGGTGTGTGTGTGCATGGTTGTTTGTCCTGTTTGTCTCTCTGTGTTGCCCTGCGACAGACTGGCGACCTGTCCAGGTGACCCCGCCTCTCGCCCGGAACGCAGCTGGAGATAGGCACCAGCAACTCCCGACCCCGTTAGGGAGAAGGGTGACGGAAAATGGATGGATGGATGACCATTTTTGTTTATATTTTGTGAAGCTGCGCTCAGGGTCTGCAGAGGGTTTTCTGTCGTTTCTTCAGTGATTCTCGGTGCGTCGCCTCCACAGGTGAGGAGGGGAACAGGTTAGTTTGACTCACTGCAGAGTGAAAGAAAACCACAGCAGCTAAAAATGCAGCAAATGTTGCAATCTTGGTCTCCAATCGAGCTGAGTTTACTGGACTATCAGGAGAAAAGACCTTAAATTGTAACCACCCAGAAAAGAAAACTTCAACAAAGAAAAGACACAAGACGTAAAAAGTTGCTCAGAGTATTTTGAAAATGCTGCTTGGATGTGAGACGACCTTATGAATATTGTATGAGAGCTTATGAGTCCATTAACATAAGATATATGCAACTTTGAGTCAGCCCACATGAAATCTTGCAGTTAATGTGGCTTAAAGGAGTATTTATCATGTTCACATCAGGCAGGGCAATAATAAGGTGGAGCTGCTGGAAGAGAGGCAACCGGGAAAATGACGCCTCCTGAAGTTTCTCTTCCGCTGAGAATTTATTTCAAAATGTTAGTTATGCAAGTTCCATTTACACATCTTAAACCAACAGAAACATGTAAAATAGGGATAATTATCTAAAGTTTATCTCCAACTCTGCAAAAAGGAGAGACAATTATAGGGGGACTGTTATGCAAAGTTAACATTTTGCATTTTTTGCACTTTGATTTGGGTCTTAACTGCTTCTAAAAATAGCTGAAGAACTTAAAACAGCATTAATAATAATAATAATAATAATAATAATAATAATAATAATAGCTAAACATTTGTATTTTTTGGCAATAAGTTACTGTTTTTTGGTGTCTGGTAAATGGGATGTTTCCAAAACCTCCCAACTGTTAAGAAATTTCTAGATTAATCTCAGAAAGTTTCTATAAACATATTGGTCATTTCTGAGTTTGAAATTTTCAAAATTTTCAAAAGTCAAAAACTTTCAACTTTTGAAATTTATTCTAAACATTTTCCAGCAATGTTTTTAACATTTAAAAAACTCAGAAATGTCTCTAGAAAATTCCCAAAAATCTTGTTTTGTCTAAAATGTCTGCGGTCAGGGGTGTGTTGTTAGCATCCCCACGTTTGGAGGCTTCGGCCCTCGATGCAGATGTTGCGGGTTCGAGTCCCGGTGACCTTTGCTGTTTGCCTTTTGCCCTCTTTCCTGTCTGCCTACTGTCAAAAATACGAGCCACTAGCGCTGCAAAAACTTTTCTGAGAAAAAAATTAATAAAAAAAAAATGTCTGAGGTAAATCGAAAAACTTCTGAGTTCCTTGGTGGTAATTTATTGCTCCTTTTTTCTGCAACGGCTCTAACATGCATCTCATTCTGAGAGGAGCTCAAACAGGCAGAGAATCTCATTTTCCCATCATGATTTTGTGCAAAAAGAAAAAAAGTCATCAACATGTTTTGTTTAGCACAGAGATAAATCCTCACCAGGTCAAGGAGGTTTAACCATTCACCTTTCTATACTTTGGATATGAATAAACTATACATTTGTCTCTACTCTGAGACAAAATGCATTTAACTGAAGATCCATTAAATCAACAACTGATATATTTACCTCGTCCATCAAAGTACAACAAAACAGGAACAAGTCAGCTGTACAAACTCTGTGATTAAGCTTAATTTCATGCATCTGCAGTTTGTGATCCACCCGACACCGAAGCATTAATCACAGTTAGTTCAGATGCTCAAATACCCAACAGTCTTATCAATCAGCCAGACACCTCTGGCCCCGATGCCGGAGTCCTGCCTGCGCCAAGCGAGCTGCCGTCCGCTGCTGATGGCGATAGCGGAGGCGAAAGCGAAGGGGCAGTCCATTCCTTCGCTCGGCAGCCACCTGCTTGAGTTAATGACCGTCCCAATAAACCACGACCACCTGTTTGCCAAACGCTGCCACACAAACGACACCAAGCTCTCAAAGTTTCCAAAAACAGACAAATTTCTTGTATTATAAATATTCAGCCGGAGAAACTGCATCACTAAAACTCATACTACCCAAGAGACCCTAAACCCTAAACCCTAACCCCTAACCTCTAACCCCTAACCTCTAATCCCTAACCCCTAACCTCTAACCTCTAACCCTAACAGTGTGTTTGTGTCATTGGAGATGGAAAAAGGAAGAACATTTCTGCTAAAACGGTCTGGAAAAAAACAAGGAAATCTGAGTTTGAAAAGTCAGAAATTTACCACAAACAGCTCAGATATTTTGAGATTAATCTCAGAAATTTTAGATAAAGAAAATTTCTAAACTTCAAATTTGAAAATGTGCAAGAAAAAAACTCACATTTTCATATTGATCTCAGAAATCTGAGATCAATATGAAAACAAAACAAAACAGGGAAATTACTGATTTTGAAAAGTTTGATAGAAAACTAATCAAAAATGTTTAAATTAATCTCAGAAAGTTGCCATAAAAAATCTTTCAGAGGTTGAAAAATGTCCAACTTTTGGAAGTTTTTCTCTAGAAATTGTTTTTTCAAGGCATTTTTTTTTAAATCTACAATGTTGTGACTTCTCTAAGCTGATTTTTACTGAACCTTATGCTGGGAATAATCTGGGAATCTTCTGGAGGGAGACGGATGAGCCGCGTGTGAGCAGCCATTACTCTGAAAGGCAGCTGGTTCAACAGCCGCATCAGCAGCAAACATCCTTTAAATGTTGCCGCCTTTCCCTGCATGCTGTGTGCTGATAATATATTCACATCTATAACTTTCACACCTGCTTTAGCATCCTCTGTTTGCAATCAGTCACCTGGAAATGTCACTTTCCAGGAAGCAGATTTTTTATGTCAGACTCAGAGTTTGACAGAAAAACGTTTAATAAATCTGGTTTTGTGTTTTCATTTGTCTGAGAGAATCGATTCAGTCAGATTCTCCTTTCTGCTGACAAAACATTCACTGTTAGCAGCGTTGTGCTGCTCTCATAGATTTCCAATGCTTTGGCTAAGTGAACTAATTCGGATCGTCACCACTGGGAGCGAATAGGAATGTGCAACAAGTCTGTAAAGCAGATGTTGGTTTTTCTAAATGTTCAGGTCTCTAGTTCTGGAGATTATTAATATTAATATAATACATTTTGGGAAGGTTATTACTAAATGTTTTCTATGTCTTTATATATTTTCTGGGATAGTTTATGAAACCAGGACAGTGAAGAGTTAATTGAAACCAAAGTTTCAAAAACAGATTCTGGGGGAAAAGATGAAGAAAACGACAGGAAGGAGGTAAAAGAATCGTCGTTTTGCCCTCCTGTGTTGTTTGCATGCACAAAGTTTCTGCATGTAAACAATGAAGTGCAACATATTTATAGGATCTATTGTTATTTACACCAACAGTCATGGTTTGCATGTCTACAATATTAATTCTGTGCATATGAAAAGGTGTGTTAAGGTATAAGTTGCTCTCCATTTTCACTGTTTTATGTGAAGGACGTAACAGACCTGACAGCATCAGATCCGTCCACAGCATCAGTTCTCCTCCAGCTTTCACTCCAAACGTTTCCCCTTCGCTCCTCAGGCTCACAATCACTGCTTTCGTTGACTCACAACACTTCCACCGGAGTTTTGTTTTTCTCCTCAAGCCGCAGTTTCATCTGGAGCCAAAGCATCACCTCTAAACACAACACAAACCAAACAGCAGAATGTCTCCTTTATTTTCACATTTTTCCATAGAAAACCTGTTGACAGTTCAGGTCAAATGCAAAAGAAAAGGGACAAGAAAAGATGTTTTTTTTTTTTCTTCTTCCTGATGCTGAACTAAAAATGTTTGTTTTATTTTTTCTACATAATTGTGTTTTCTATTCCTTGTCTGTCAGCTTGTCATGGTTTAAGTAACGCTCTGATTGTGGGTGAATTTGCATTTCTTCTTTTCCAGAATCAAGTCTGTTTTCCGCTGCTTTACATCCAACCTAAAACTTCCCACCAAATCATCACATTGTCAAAGTGAAACCGAAGTTTCAGATTTGTGTCAGAGCAACCAAATGCACTTAGAGGTTGAGGTTTTAGCAAGCAGAGTCCACCTGACTAGAATTTGAACTACGAGTTGATGCAACCCTGAAGGGAAGAAAACACACTGTAAAAACAAACAACCCGTTTTTTCAACTGAAAGCAAAGAGGTTTCAGTTAGAATGTTTCCATACCTGATAGTCTGGAAGATTTGCTTCCATCGGGGACCAAAATTGCAACATTTGCTACATTTTCAGCTGCACTGAGTCAAATAAAGCAAAGCCTCTGGTGCAGCGCCCCCTCCTGGCCTGTGGGGGCGCTGCACCAGGAACTAATGAAGGAAACGACACAAAACTTTCTGAAGAAAACTGAGCCCAACTTCCTTCTTCACAAAACGTTTGATTTTAGCGGTTGCAGGATTTTTTTGTTATTGGTAATAAACTGTTAGCCATTCTAAACGTGCTAAGCTAAGCGTTAGCACGTTTAGCTAAGCGTTAGCTTAGCTTAGCACGTTTATTTTGGTTGTAAATCTGAGAGAAGTAAAAAAATAACAGATGTAACCAAAATCCTAAAAGTTCTAATTTATGAAAGTGTAAAACAAGCAGGAAGTATTTATTTATCAACTAAATGCTGTCATTTATCATGTAGCTAAACTCTCTTTTAGTTTAGTTTAGTGAAAACTAACAGCAGTTTTATGTAATAAAACAGGTTATTTTGCTATTTAGTAAATCTGCTCAAATCAAAAGGTTAGAATTTTTTATAAATAGATTTTATTTTGTGGTTGTAATATGACAAAAGGTAATAAATATTAAAAAGTAAAAAAAAAAAATTCACTTAATGGAATTACGGCAAATTAAAAAAAACAAAAAAAAAAAAACAACCTCTCGATTTCCAATAAATAGTTTTGCCGTTAGGAGAAGGTAGTTTTTATTTCACTGAAACAACTTTTTGCTTAGTGGGAGTCACATGATCAACAGCCGGCTGTTGCTACTGGCGGAAACGACAAAGAAGACGATGTCAGGATGTGGTCGGAGGATCTGATAATGACTTTATTCATGTGTGATTTTAATTACGTTTCGTATTTAATAGAAACACCACAATTACTAAATTGTGTTTTTTTTGGCATCAGCTGAATATCGGCAAAGTTTTTTGCACATTTGTAACGGAAACGCAATGATATGCTGATTGCTTTAAAGTCACTGGTGATCCAAATTATTCCACTCCAGACTTTCAGCAATTAGATGAGAAAATCTGCATAATTAGGCTTAAATAAGAGCTTTGAAGCAGAACTCCTCCTGTGACCTTTTCCCACTGAGCTCTATGAGAGGAGAGGTTCTGCAGGCGAGGCGAGTCCAGGTCCAAAAACAATGATAAAATGTTGTAGAAATAGAAAAACAATCATTAAAGCTGGAGCTCTGGTCAGCAGGCAGAAAATTGCATTTATTTAAATCTACACAAACCAATTAATCAATTCCTGAAACATAAACACTGGTGAAGTTAAACCTAAAGCAACTTCTGGCATTTTGTGCAGTTGTGGCTAAACTACATCGAACAGGGAAGAAAACATTAAAGAAAAGATTTTTCAGCAAAACTCAGAAATTTTGATGAGATTTTTGAAATGTTTCATTAAATTTTCAGAAAATTTTTTGAAAATTTCTGAGTTTGAAAAGTCTATAGAATTTGATTTTTTAAAAATTGGATTAATCCAACAAAAAAAGTTGGGAAAAAAGTTTGAATTTTTTTTATTTTCAGAAATGCTCTTTGTTTCAAATTTCAAGTGTCTGAAGTTTGTAATTTAGAAATTTCAGACATTTTCTAGAAAATGTTTGACTTGTTTTTATAGAATATTTCTGAGATGACCTAAAATTTCAGAGTTTTTTAAACAAAATTTCAACTTTCCAACCTCAGAAATGTTCAGTTTTTGTTTTTTCTAGAAAATTACTGCGATGGATCTCAAATTGTTTGGCAGAGATTTTTTCTCACTCCACAGCCTGACTATGCAAAGACATCTTGATCCTTTATGTTTCTCCATTTTTGCGCTTCGTCTTTCTGTAACAGTTAATTTCTTTATTTAACATCAGTTCATTCTTATTATTCCTAGTGTTTGTGTGTTTTCAGTTTCAGGCTCCATTCGGGTTCATCCGTCTCGGTTCCTTTAGTCTGACGCTTTCTGATGGATTTTATATAAACTTTCCCATCAGCTGGTTTTAAATCACGTTTTGATTGCAAGTTTTTTTTTTTCTTCTTGCGACCTGAATGTCAGGAAACATGTTCAGGCTCTGTTATTACATTGCATTGCTGTTATTGCCAATAGCTTTGGGAAATATTCTCACATAATCAATTTACTGTTGACTTTTAATATAATGCCATGAAAATATGAGTGTGCGTCTTCTCCGTGGATAAGTGTTTTTTAACTTTGTACCGTTCAGCAGAAATGCTCAAAATCTCACCTTTAATGCAGGAATTGGGTTAAAACCCTGAATGTAACCTTGTACTGTTTGCATCAGAATATTTCAGACTCTGAGTCCTTGGCGTTTGTTTCCAGCTGGTTCTCAGCATTTCGCCCTGGAAAACTTCCTCCCTGACAAATGTAAACATGTTTTTGTAAAAACAACAGAATCTACTTTTCATAATGTGCCTCAAGGATGCAGAGCAAAACAAAACAAACCTGACTTTGTAAATAATGAGGTAGAGAAAGCCAGACAGACGGACAACGATTGACTCATGTTGTTGAACCCAGAAGCCGAATCGAATCAACAAACCAGTTCCATCTATTTGGTGAAAGGGAACTTTATGCAAAATTCACTTTTGTACATTTTTACACTTTCATTTTGGTTTCCACTGTTTGTACTAACAGCCCAAAGTCTCTTTTTGGCAATAAATTAATGTTCCTTGGTGTTTGGAAAAAGAGCCGTTTCAAAAACCTTCTAAATTATCAAGTCACTTTAAATTCAAATGAACATTTCATGTTGGAACTGGAAGACATTTTACATACACAAAATAAAACAACAAAACAACAAATAAATTATCAATTCACTATAAACAAAATTGTCCTTCAAAACAAGATTTAGTTGAAACTAAAGGACCAGACTGAAGATTTTTACCATCCAGTTTTTGGTAGAAACAAAGAAAACCAATAAATTATGCAAGTGGACCAGTTTTAATTCATAATGCGATTAATTGATTTATTGTTTATTGCGACGGATTTGATGCTATTTTTACATGATGTAAGAGGCAAACGGATTTAAATTTCCTTCAAACGCAGTGTTTCAGTTTCAGCACCAGCTGCAGAACAGCAGCTGCAGCACAGCAGCTGCAGCACAGCAGCTTGGCGCTCTCACACATGCAGCGCGTGTTGCTACGGCGGCCAATCCAGCTCCTATTATTTGTCAAAACAAGTTGAGATTGAAGAGGTGAGTCTGAGGTCCTGGTGACACTCTGAGAGATGAGCTGAGGTGGGGAGCGGTCGGTCTGAGGGCTCAACGCCATCTGCATGCACAACATCAATAAAACATGAGCGCTGTGCAGATTTGTGTCCGCCAAATCACTTTTATTTATGGAGCTTCTTCTGCATAATGCATCTGAAGATATAATCAGTGGAGCTGTGATCAATGTCTGGAGTCCAGCTGGATGAGGGACTTGGCAGAACAAACCAAACGGATCATTTTTTGAGGATCTATTTGTGGCGCTAAAGAGGCAGAGTTCATAACGAAAACTCAGAAAACTGACAACAAATATGAAATTCTCACCGAGACAAAATCATGTCCAGTTTCTAGTCCAAATATCTCAGGACAACTGAAATAAAACTAAATTAACTGAAAAGTTTGTTTGAACTAAATAATTCCTTGATGAAATTATTGTTTAATTGGCAGACTATTAAACTTTTTCCTGCGTTAAAAGTGAAATAATCTACCAGTGGGTCCAGAACTGGGTTGCTAGGCGACGGGCCGGGCTTGCCTAGGGTTGCTAGGTAACGGCGCAAAGTGCTAATCAAACATCTTGATGAAACATTACTTATAAGTTAGTTTTGTTTTATTTCAAGTCTAACAAAACTTTACTGTTCATCTTGTTATAAATGTATTTTTTTTATATATAACGTTGTTTATTCTTTACAATAAGTTTTTATAAATGTCATTAATTTTGGTTAAGAATGATATTTACTCATCTTGTAGTTTAGAATATTAACAGGTGATTAATGGTTAGTGATTAATGTTTAGCAGTTTTTCCATTTTTTCTGCATCCGCTGAACACAAAATGTTTCAGATTAAACAAAAATTATAAGATTATTTGTGAATTTGATTAATTTTACTTAAATAGGTGTTGAAACTTCAGATTAAGTGTAAATTTCCTGCATTTCTGAGCAGCATGAATCCATTCGCTCTCCTTGATGAGCAGAAATCCAACGGAAGGTTTCATTTAGTTCCTAAACATTTTATTTAGTTTCATTTTTTATGATGAATGAAGACGGTGTGGAATATTTTCTGTATTTTTGGACACATTTACGGTGATTTACATGTTTTTTGAAGACAGGATTTAATTAGTTGTAGAGCTGGCAAATAATGAGCAGCATCTTATTGTATTTTATTGGTTATTATTTATTATTGGTATGATAGTTTGCTGTGTAGAAGTGATTAACTCTGATGCTAAAATGCTCTTATTAAACCATTTCTTTTATTGGTTTTATGCAGTTTCTCTGTAAACTGCAGCAAGTTTCTATTGAAACTCTTGAACCTGGAGGTGAAATATGATTTCTATCTGTTTTAATGCAGGATGTTAATAAAAACCGAGCTGTTTTGAAGCTATGCATGCACCTGATCACTGATATGCAGCTTAGTATGCACAATGCAGCTGAAGATGTAATCAGAGAACTGATTAGCTTTTCTGTTAACAAGAAAATGATGGAATTTCACAAGCCTTGAATAAATGGGTGAGGGGAGAATGTACGCTGCAAGGCAGAAGGAGTTTCGCATGATAATTATTGGAAAACAATCAATCTGAGCAGGTTTGAGGCAAAGCTACAACATTTTACATCAGTCAGTAATGAAATGACAGCCAAAGGCATCTTTTAGATAAGAACAGTTTTAGAGATGTTAATGTAAACACACTGGTGTTGAGTTATTAGAATTTAAAATAAAGTTTTATTTTACTTCCTTGAACAGGATAGGATAAATCTCTGAGCTAAAAAAAAAAACATGTTTGTAACATTTTTTTTTGCACAAAATCATTGTTAGTTAGATTTTAGACGTCTTGTCACTTTAAATCTGAATACGGTGCTTCTGGCCACGAACCCAAACTCAACGTTCACTCTTGTACGTGAAAATGGCTCCAAACCGATGCGCATTTATAGAACTGTACGTCTTTGAGAAGCAGAAGTGGAGCCTCCTGCATAACCAACAAGGACGCAGCAAGAGGTTTCTGGATGGAAACAACAAAACTCTTATACAGTGATAAACCAGCTGACCAAATATGCAGGAACTCAGCTTGGGTTGCCAGGCAACGAGCTGGACTCCACTAGGGTTGCTAGGTAACGGGCTGGGCTTATAAAATATTCAAAATGTGAATTTTTCATAATAGGTTCCCTTTAACTACATGAAAAGAATTGCTTGGTAAAAGCCAGAGATCGATTATAAATTGCAAACTAATAGAACTTAAACTTTCTGTTGCAACACATATGAATTCAGTGCGATAAACGAAGACATGTTAATGCAGAAATATGAAGGATGGAAAATAAGAATTGGTTTCAATAAAGACAAAAAACCTCGCAGAACAAAAACAACAAACACAAGAAAAAACCTGAGGCTTGTAAACAAACCGACTGTTTTGTGAACACGGAGCAGAAAGAGCCAAAGTTCTTTTCCAGACTAATTTTCCATAACAATTATGATGGATAGGATCTGACAACAGAGGTCTTCGATGTCGTTTGTAATCAGGCAGCGGCATCACTGCTGCCCGCAGAGCTGCAGTCTCATCAGATCACTAATCAGGATTCGGTTCCTCATAATTATCCTGCCCACCTTCACTGTGCAGCAGAAACGCCTCTTCTTCTATCACTTATGGCTGCTTTTTCATTTGCATGAATAGGCATTAATCAGCTCCATTCACACAGGATGGAGAACATTTAGCACATTTATTCAGCACACTTGACACCAACCTTAAGCAGGCATTAATTTAATTATCATTCCAGTGAGCTGCGCTGTGCATTTGCTCATTTATCACATTATGCAGGATGTGGACACCTGATGCTGAGATATGACTTACATCACATCAGCATGCTGTAATATCGATGTGGAATAGTTAAAACATGACGGCTGGTTAAACTTTGAGTGATCAGGAAATATGATCGGAAGGTTTTGAGTGAAACTGAACCAAAACAGAACAAAATAAATAGGAAAAACAGATTTTCAATATTTTCAACCGAAAGCAAAGTGATGGTCTCCTTGTAACCATCTCTGTTTATCTCACCTCAGATGGGAAGAATTTAATCATGTCATTTATTCTGCAAGTGAAAACAAAAACACTTTCAATGAGACATGAACCAGTTTGTCTAAATTTCCCACAAAATTATTCATTTCTTTCAAAAAATAGGTCAGGGTTACAAACTAAGAAAAAAAAGACAAATATTTCAGAAATAACTCGATTTTTAGACGTTTTTTCTTTTGAAAATGAAGTTAGAAACAACAAATTTTGGTCAAGTTTGTGAAGGTTGCATTTTAGAAATGAATAGAATACAGTGTAAACTTAAACAAACACCTCCAAATAAATTTGGAAATAATTATAGCTAAAACAACAAATTGTTTAAAAATAATTAGTCTTGTTATTCCTGTAAAAATTCCCCTCTGGTTATTTTACTGTAGCGTTTCCCCCACAGAGCCGACGATGAGGAGCTGAAATACCTGGAGAGCCTCTGATCGCAGCGTTGTGCTGCCTCTGATGAGGCCTGCAGGGACAGCTGCTGCATGCTAATGACAGGAGACACAGGAAACAACGGGAGAGCGAACATGCAGGCAGGGAGGGCGTTAAATCTGAGCCACGTTTCAACAGGACCATCTTTCAGGAGCCCTTAGAGTCCAACATGAACCCGAGTTTAGCTCTAGATGGCAGGAAGAGGAAGCGAAGCTCCTGGCAGATGTCATGACCTATTTCACACTGATTTACTTTTACACGACTTCTTACAGAACTCCTGGGTGTGAAGTCGCTCTCACAGGGAAAACCTGCCGTCTAAAGGGGACCAGATATGCAAAAAGTACATTTTTGACACCTTTGTACTTCCACTTTCGTCTACAAACAGTTCAAGTGCTTCAGAAAAACAAAAACACCCAGTCGCTTTTTGGCTGTAAGGTAAATGTTTTTTTTTTGTTTGTTTGTTATTTTGAGCAACTACAAAAACCTCCGGTATTAGCCGGTACCTAGCAACCCCGACAGAACTCCGCCCATCACCTAGCAACCCCGACAGAACTCCGCTCATCACCTAGCAACCCCAACAGAACTCCGCCCATCACCTAGCAACCCCAACAGAACTCCGCCCATCACCTAGCAACCCCAACAGAACTCCGCCCATCACCTAGCAACCCCTACAGAACTCCGCCCATCACCTAGCAACCCCAACAGAACTCCACCCATCACCTAGCAACCCCAACAGAACTCCGCCCATCACCTAGCAACCCAAGTTGAGCTCCTAGCATTTTTTCTAAAATAAATTGTGTACATTATTTGTGTTTAAATACTGACTGCACTGTCAAAGTTTCAACATTTCCTGACATTTTAACTGCATCTCAAACCCCGACTTGTTCAACCTGTAATTTTCCTGTTGACCCAAAAGTTGTTGTCATCATTACTTCAGTAATTGTATCTTAATTCTATCAAATTAATATGGATCTGATCACCGCGAATTAACATCATATTTGTGTTGCTGCTGAAAGGAAAGAAGAATTTCTCTTCCAGAGAATTTTTCTTTTATTTTTTTTTACTCAACTGCTAAAGAAAAACTGCTAAACAAGGCAGCAGATGTTTAGATTTGAAGTGGTAGGTCATTTCTTTTAAAAGAGAAGAGAGGATAAAAATAAAATAAAAAAGCTTTATAAGCTCACGTCATGAAAATCCCTCACTCCATTTGTGAGCTTTGGACAATATGGACTCTAAAAGTGAGCTGGAGTGTCTCAAATCCTGCATTAGGCGGAGACGGAGCAGGACGTCAGCAAAAACCATGAAGTGTCTACAAAGCGAAAAAGGTGAGAGAGAGTTATGTTTTATGGTCCACGCTGCTTCAAGCTGCTTCTGATGTTGGCTGATCGCTGCAGGTGGTGCATTAAAACCCAAAGCTGAAAAAATAAATTCCTTAAGTTTTTCATCACAAAGCAGAGAGAAAAGCAAAGAGAAGCTTTCCAAGCAACTCAACGATAAAGTTTTAGACCGACTTTAATTTGGTATTCATATATACAGCACATTTTGGAACAATTCTTACCTGCAACAGATGGATTTTATTTGATTCTGAGAATGTGCTTTGGCTGGGTTGTTCCATGTAAACCTGGGATAATCCATACTTTCATCTCCACATCTTTTTTGGCGTCTCAAGTTTACCAAACTCGTCTTAGAAAACTTTTTATAAATCTCCCCCAGCTCTAAAGTTTTCACTGCAAAAACACGAAATCTTACCAAGTAAGTTTGGTCCAGTTTCTAGCACATTTAAATAAGACAAACGCAAAAGTAACCTTTCAGAAAGAGGCTTAAGACAATAACTCCTTAATATTGATGAAAACGTTTTAGTTCCATTGGCAGATAATTTAACTTAGAACAGAAAAAATATCTTGTTACAAGTGAAATAATCTGAACTTTTAAGTCGCAAAATTTCATGTTTTTGTTTGCTTGTTCCTTAATTATTAAAATATATCTGTGTGACTTTTAGTAGTTTATTTACTGATTATTTTTAGGTGGATTATTTCACTTGTAAAAACACATTTTTCTGGCATTATAAGTGGAATAATCTTCCAATGAACTCGATATTTTTCATCAGTATTAAGGAATTATTGACCGAAATCAAACTAAAAAGCTAATTGTTAGTTAATATTGATGACAAAGTTTAATTTTCACTTGCAGATTATTTCTCTCATATCAAGACATTTTTCCTGTGAAATAATCTTCCAGTGGAACTCGGACTGGGTTGCTAGGTAACGGCCTGGACTTGGCTGGGGTTGCTAGGTAACGGCCTGGACTTGGCTGGGGTTGCTAGGTAACGGCGCAGTGCCCGTCAGTTGTGACATAAGTGAAACAGTCCACCAGTGAAACTCGAGCTTTTCTCTTCAATATTAAGGAATTATTTATTTAAAACAAGCCTCTACATCCTGCTAAAAAGTTACTTATATGTTTTGTCTCATTTCAAGTGTAAGACAAACAGAAACTCGACCAAAGATATTTGATAAGATTTTGTGTTTTTGCAGTGCAATGTGTATCGTTGTCTTTCAATTAGACAGAAAACTTTGGAAATGGATCTAAATAATCACACAAATCACTACGAACTGTACAAGTTCAAATATTTAACTCTTTAAAGTGAGTCCAATATGTCTGCCAGTCCGTATTTACAAAAATAAATGAATAAATAAAACAAAAGGGGGAGAAAGGGTAAAGCACTGTTTGGTCATTTATCCAGCTCAGTCCTTTCAGGTTATTTTGTGCTAAATGAAAAACTCCTTCTGGTTTTCACTTTGAACGCTCGGAGAGTCTGGCTGGCCGCCGAACGGGAAGGCGTGGCCGTCGCCGGGCTGCGCCGCTTTCACTTCCTGGTTGCGATACGTTTCCTTCCTGATGCAGAGGAACCGAGCCAAGATGGCTGCCGCGCACGCCACGATAAATATGACCACTGCAATCACACCTGAACCACAAACACACAGATGCATGAAGACAATAACATCTCATGTTGCTAAATACATTTAAAAAAATAAATATTCCAATATTTATATCAGAAGAGAAGTGAATGAAAATCAGGCATATATAAATTAATATTTATATTTTTAGTGCTTTTTTCTGGTTTATGATCAGAAAACAGAAATTTTGATTGTCAGAAAATGTAAATGTTATATTAGAAAAAAAAATTAAATGCTGAAGTAATAAAAAAATGTAATTCTGTATGTCCAACTGTGCATTGTAGATTTATAAAAATGTAAAAACTCTGAAATTGTGATTAAGCTCAGAACTTTTCAAGAAAAAAAAAAAATTTGGTTTGAAAAGTAAAAACTTGATAGAAAAAAAACTGAAATTTTCAGGGGTACAAATGTGGACACCACTTAAGTAGAACAAAATATTTTTGTTCTACATAACTTGTTTTAAATTGGTCTTTTAAAATATTTAAACCACAAATTTTGATTTTGATTAGTTGTGACCAATAATAATCCATATTCTCTCCTGAATCTGTAAGACAGAGTTTCACTATTAGAACTTTATTGCTAAAATAATTTTAATTATTGGTGGTATTCTAATTTATTAAGAAGGATTTATGGAAGTAATTGGGTTTTTATTCTCTCGGGCTTGAAAAGGTCTCAGCATCACATTAATGGTGGACATAATGGCAGTGGAGAAGTTTGATTTCCCCAGACAGATTTCAGCTTTTCTCACCAACCATCAGGTTTCTAATTGACATTTTTTAGGGAAGCTCATGCATGACAAAGAGCTTTTCAGATGGGAGCATCAGAAAATGTTTCAAATACAAAGAAATGTTTGAGATGAACTGTTGTCATTGGAGATGTGACTGGTTTTACCTCCAACTAGAGCTGAATCAGTCCGAATGGAGTTGACTAAAGGCTGGCCGGGATCCACAGAGTGAGGCTGGTCTGCAGAAAAAATACAAATACTTAATATTAAGAAGCCAACAAAACAAAAAAAAGGGAAATATCAGAGATCAAAATACCAAGAAATAAAGATTTAGTGTGTTTTCACACAATTTCACACTGAAATGAAACTAACTACAAACTATTGAAAAACCTGTTCACCTGCTCGCCTGTGGGGGGCGCTGCACCAAGAACCACTGGAGAAAATGACACTGAAGAAGACACTCAGCGCACGCTGCTAAAAACACAAAATCTTACCAAATAACTTCTGAGAAAGATATGGGAGCTTTTATTAACTCTTAATGTTAACAAAAAAAGTTCTAGTTTCACTGGCGGATTATTTCTGAGACGGATTTAAAAATGTTGTAGATTAATCGCAGAAATTGTCTAGAAAAAAACTTGAAACTTTCTGAGTTTTAAAAGTTGAAAAAAAAAATGAGACTTTTGGGAATTTTTGGAGTTTCCAATGTAGAAAAATTCCAAGTTTCTTCTAACACATTTCAGATTTTTCAAGCTCAGAATTTATTTTTTGTTGCTTTTTCTAGAAAATATTTATGGGTAGAAATTTACACCTCTTTTTTCTCGTATCTAGAATGGTCCCAATAAATAAAAATGTATACATTTCTGATTTGTAAAGTGGGAGAAATATGTTGCTACAAGTGAAACAAGCTGGAAGTGGAACTAGTACTTTAAAAAAAATAATATTAAGGAATCATTGACTTAAAACAAAGTTTGTTTTGTCTCATTTCAAATGATATTTGCACAAGAAACCATTCCAGATTAACTTGGTAAGATTTGGTGTTTTTGCAGTGAACAAGCCTGAAAATGACATTCACCTTGTTTATTTTTGGTATTTTTATATTCTTTTATGCTGATGACTGTGTTAATCTGTATTTTCTTTTTGGGATTAAATTCACTTTCACACCTCAACAACTGACCCAAAATAAACAAGAGTTTGATTAATTTGGATTAAAGATGGCGCGTGTGAAAGCAGCCTAAATGTGAATCAGCTTTAAAACCGAAGGAGTGAAGGTATAAAGGTATTTCCAAAAGGCTGCAGAGATTTCCCCAGAGCTGCTTGATGACTCGTCTATCGCTGTGCCGACTGTCTGCCTGCTTACTGAGATGAATCCGTAATGAGCCATAAAAAATAAAATCTCCATAAGTATAATTTTAAAAACACAGTCGACCAGGAAACGCTGCGGTCGTTGTGTTTTTACCTGGTAGCGAATGTGTTGTTTCTGCTGCGTAGGAGTCGGCCTGAGCCGGCGCGGCGCAGCTCGACCCGACGACGGCGCCGGCGACAGAAACGCGGCCGTCGGGTCGCAGCAGAGCAGCTTTCAGAGGACAGATGGAGCCGAAGCGAACGGCTGACAGACAACCGGTGAAGCCGGCGGACGCCAAGCCGGCGAGATCCGCGCTCAGGCCTTCAGACTCTGGACAAAAACCAATAACAGCGTTAAAATCCAGGAACAATGCAGCTCACTGTTTCTTCTCAGAGCTAATCGCTAATCAACAATAAGCTTTTATTACCAGATGGTGTAAAACAAAACAAAAACAAAATGTGTTGTTTTTTTAGTGCAGAATGTTTGCTGACAATAATTATTTTATAGCCAACAAAATAACAATAAAATAAAACATCCAGCACCACATTGACGGGAACATTTTAGTTTTTACTGCAGGATTTATCAACAGTAAATGTGAACAAAAAATTGAGTAAATTCACCAGAAAAAACAAAGAAATGTCCGAATTTTAAAAATCTGAAATTTCAGATTTTCTAGAAAATTTTAAACTTTTCAAACTCAAAAATTCCCAAATTTTTTCTAGAAAATTTCTGAGAATAATCCCCAAATTCTTGCTTTTTTTCTAGCAAATTTTCAAACTCTAAATTTTCATGTTTTTTTTCACTCAAGTTTCTGAAAATAATCTTAAAACTTCATAATTTTTTCTAACAAATGTTTGACTTTTCAAACTCAGAAATGTTTTTTCTAGAAAATGTCTGTTGGTGGAAATTTATTATTATTTTTTTTAATCCGTCTGTTTTTCTAAAGACATT
The DNA here is from genome assembly GCA_911649635.1 of Poeciliopsis gracilis. Taxonomy (NCBI): domain Eukaryota; kingdom Metazoa; phylum Chordata; class Actinopteri; order Cyprinodontiformes; family Poeciliidae; genus Poeciliopsis; species Poeciliopsis gracilis. The sequence goes on along the minus strand of CAJVRI010001168.1, from coordinate 346,107 downwards.
TTAGTTGAACTCAAACTTTAGTTAAATTGATGTTAATGAATTATTTATTTAAAACAAGCTCCTTCATCTTGGTAAAAAAGTTACTTTTCAGTTAATTTTGTCTCATTTCAAATGTTTTAACATATCTGCACTAGAAGCTAGACTAAAAATTCTTGTTAAGATTTTGTGTTTTTGCAGTGTAAGAAAATTTTAACTGATTTCACTTAAATGGGCAGAAAAATCAGTTTTTTGTGGACAAAATCTGCAAATATGTACAAAGTCATGGGGGAAATTAATACACAATTTCAGCAATTCGCTGACAAAAAGTTACTCATTTTTAATTAAAAATGTAGATTTGGTGTATTAAGACAATGAAAAAGTTAAATCTCGGTGCGGAGGCCGATCCATTAATCTTTTGACTGATTTCCTGTCAAAAGTTGTAAAACGGCTTCGATTGTTAAACAGTGGAGTCATTATTCACCAGGCCAAACAGCAGAAGCCAGGTTATGCTTTATTGCAGAGCGGCTCCGCCATAAATACTGAAAGGTGACAACATGTCTCTTCTGTAATATTAATACTTTAGGAAACACAAAATGAATAGTGAAATCACGATGATGAACTAAGCTCTGCGCATTAATCAGATGAAGAAAACGTCTTTTCTGCTGCGGGGGGGAAAAAAGAAGTTTGTGGATTTAAGTGAAGGAGATAAAAATGTCACCAAGTTTAATTTTGTTAAAAATAATCAGATAAACAAATTGAAATATTATGTATCTGGTAGCAGAATGTTAAATTTTGAATTAGAAAATCAGGTACTGAACTTTAACTCCAGCAGCTTCTGCAGATAAAAATATCAGAATAAAACACGTTTATTCCTGCTGAGGTGCCTGATTACGCAGCACAACGCTGCCAGAAAGCTAACGTATAACCAGAGGGGGAAAAATATTCCATACATAAATATGACACGGCAGCATAACCTGGCTGGAGCCAGCATTTTATCAGCTGCTTGCTTAATCAGGTTTAGGGTTTTAAATTGCAGATGAGTGACAGGAAATAATCCCCCACATCCAATCTGTGGCTTTTATTGCTTCTAGCAGCTCCTGCAGAGATGATTTATCAGGTTTTGCGTTATGAAATCATATTTATTTCTGTTTACTTTCAATATTTCTAGTTTAGTTGTTGGTCCAATTTGCTCTATAATAAATGGTGGAAATATCCTTTTGTCGTTCAGTGGAGCAGAAAGCAGAAATAAATCAAAATAAGGTAAAATTAAGTTTCTGAGAGAGTTTAGGATCACAGATTTGATTTCTACAAGGTCAAAAATATGCCAGAATCAACTGTCTGTATTTATGGCAAGATGTAATACTTCTATCCCTGGTCTTGACAATGGGCAGCCATCTTGAATTTTAAGTGGTTTTTCAAAAGAGGAACGTCTAAGGACCATCTGAGCCAAATTTGGTCCTTGAATCTCCATATTTGAATCTAGTCAAATATTATGATAACAGCAGAAATATGGAAAACAATCACGTAAATACAGACCAGGATTAAGATCACTGAAACAAAATAATTTGAATTTAATCTTCAATACTTTTTCTCAAAATTCTGACATTTTTCTCAGAATTTTGAATTTAATCTCAAAAAAATTTTTCTTTGGAATTTAAATTTTTTCTTCGACATCACACTTTTTTCTCAAAATTTTAACTTTTTTCAGAATTATGACTAATTTCAGAAGAATGAAGTCAGACTTCTGAGCGGTACCGTTTCCCCTTCAGGGTAGTTTTTTAGACAGTTTCAGATGATTCTGCTTAACGATCAGTGATTGATCGTTAAGCCAATCAGATCAGTCACTTTGGCAGAAATGAAGCTGAACTGAACAGTTCACTTTGAGCTGAGATTTACTGAATTATTTTCTGTTGACTCCAAACCTCTGAACGTTTCCTGGTGTTTCGGTCACTTTAACAACTGAAACCCTGATAAGGTTTTACTGTTTGGTCCTGAACTGGATAAAAATAGAACTTTATTTACCTGGAACTCTCCCCAGAATGATCGATTTAACGTTAAACTCCTCGTCAGCCGCCGTCACGTTGAACTCCTCTCTGGCATTCTGGTCGATCTGAAAGATTATTGATTAGAAACAAAATCTAAAAGCAATAACGATCTGTTCAGAAAAGATCCTTTGTTATCCATTAAGAAGGTTTAAATGAGGAAAGAAATTGAAACACTGCAAAAATTTTCATACGACTTTATCTTACTTTTGTTTTTAGTTTGTGTCGGTACAAAAAGACACTTTCATTGATTTCATTAAGATTTTAATTGCAAACGCATTGCAGTGCAAATAGGCCTATCACAATAAATTTTACTATAAATTGTTTCTGTAATTATTACAATAAACGATAATAATGTTGTTTTGAGACCATTTTCATGTAACATATTGATAATTGTATAATTATGCAAGTTTTCCCTCATAAAACTAAACTTTGAACTAAACTCTAAACACTGGAGGATATTTTAACTGTAAACAAAAACAACCTAAAAACAAATAAAATAAAAATGAAGTAAAAACAAAAACAATCAAAACCATAAATAAAATTAATCTTTGTAAACAAAACTGCACTTCAAAAAATATCAGATCATTAGAATGGAAATTGAACTCATTTTAATTTATCATGTGATTAATTGATTAATTGCTCCACATTGCCACAGATACCCAATCTAGAATTCCAATATCGGGGCCAATTCAGATATTGATATTGGGTCTGTGCATCTCTGGTACATTCTGCAATCAATCGATGGAATAACTAAATGAAATAATTAACATCTTTATATTATTTTGTACCTCTAATTTTCTGTTTGCATTAAATTAGGACATGACGTAAACACACATTCATCAAATGAAACACAACATTTCTTCTGCATGAAGTCAACCTGTAATATTGATTAGTTTGATATTAATATAAATACATTTTGAAATATTAAAGGAAATCTTTGTCATGCCTGTCGCTACCGGCAACAGCTCAGCTTGTCAACGGATCTAAAAACAGCTTTGACATGTCAGGTAGATGGGAAGGTGTGTGTGTGTGTGTGTGTGTGTGTGTGTCTTTACCTGCACTGCCACAGTCTCTGCCTGTCGCCTGACGGTCACAGTGTGCAGACGGCTGTCAGCTAAGTTCATGACTCGGCTGCTCAACACTTCCTCGTCTCTGTTGCTTTGCAGCTTGTACCTCACTTCTAACTCATCTACAAAATGAGTTAGAAACAAACAAACAAACAAAAGGTCGATGGAGACTTAAAGGTAAACGCACAAAATGTAAATTACAACAGACCATAGTGTTTTAAATGTACATTTTCCATCCTGAAAAAGGAACTATAACTATACAGGCACATCTAAAATAAGTTTAATATTTAGGAAAAAGTTCAATATTTTGGTCAGAATGTGAAACGCAAAGTTTCTTTAAATACAGAATGAAATATTTAAAATCTATATTTGCTGCAATTGTGAAGATTAAGAAAACCTTAAATTTAGGATCTTGGAAAATTTGAAAATTGTGAAAAAGTTAAATATGGAAACTCACAGTGTCACCAAGTAATCAACTAATTAACTGAAAACACCTGAAAAGATTCATGAGATTACCTTTTATGTCAAAATTCTGAAATTTTTTTCTCTGAATTAATTTTTTTCAGAATTTTTACATTTTTCTCAGAAAAACCTGAAATTAAGAAAACCTTAAATTCAGCGTCTTGTAAAATTTGAATATTGTGAAAATGTTAAATATGGAAAGTCACAGAGTCACCAAGTAATCAATTAACTCAAAACACCTCAAAACTCTGACTTCTTTTTTCATAAAAATTTTAATTCAATCTCAAAATTCTGACTTTAGATAAAAAATGTGAGGAAATGTTTTTTTTTGTTTTTTCACTGGCCATAATCTGTAAAAATCCCACCGTCCTTTACATAACTGTATCAGTAAGAAATACATTTCTTAAACCTTTGTGAACTGATGAACACGAGTTGAAATGGCTTTAGACAAACTAGTACAGTGTGAGAGAGAGAATCCATAAAAAGAACAAAAGGGCTATAGGTTACAGAAAATCTTTGTCTGACAAAAGTCCTCACCATGTTTATTGATGAGCAGGATCAAGTATTGCCTGTAAAAAGAGCTGACATAGAGCAGCGGCGCAGGGCTTTGACTGGTCCTAAAGCTCAGGGAGACGTCTTCTCCTCTCAGTGTGATATCAGAGTAGATGGATGAGGGCAGAGAGCTGCTGTTCTTGCTCGCCTCATATGGCTCCTTTACGATATACGTGATGGATGTTGTCGGCTCAAAGCTGCCTGAAACTTCTGAAAGATAAAAAAAAGTGGTAGGCGGTTATCAGTGGGCAAGCTGACGGGAATCCTGCTAAAACACGGCCAGAAACTCCACAGGAGTTGGAGTTTCAACCGAGTTAGCATTAGCATTTTGTTCATCACAGACAACACACAACATGCATACGAAATGTGTTGTTGACATGAAACATGTCAGCTCCAGAATTTTCTTCTGCAAATAAAGGGTTTAATTGTACTAAGTTTAATATAAACGGTTGCTAGGATTACATGGACAGCTGTAGATTTCTTACAAATGTTTCTAAATTAACACCACAAAAACAATCAACGTGAAAGGATGTTCAATGTGGTTTAAGTTTAAGAAGTACACTGCAAAAATACAAAATCTTACCATGTAATTCTGGTCTAATTTCTAGTGCTATACTAAATATCTTAGTATACTTGAAATAAAGCAAAACTAACTAAGAAATAGGAGTTTATTTTAGGTCAATGATCCTTTAATATTGAAAGTTCTAGTTATATTGGCAGATTATTTCACTCAGAAAATGTTTCCCATGTTTCAAGTGAAACAATTTGACAAAGTTACAAACATTCACCGAGTGACCCCAGCCTGTTACCTAGCAACGCCACTGGAGTTCCGCCCGTTACCTAGCAGCAAGTACCAGCACGGTGAATCAGCTGCTTTTATTGCTGTAAAATGGGAGCTAGGAAAGACAATTGCTTCAAAGTCAACATTTTGGGCTTCCTCAACCTTTGACCAGCTAGAGTTGCACAAATAGCACATGTTCTGTTAAGAGCCATTTGTCAAATTAAAAGTATTTCATGATTATATTCATTAAGTCAAGATTTATGTATTATGTTTTAATAGTCTGATGTAATATTTCAATCTTAAATGTTGTGTTTTTATTAGCTGTGAGGAAAGAATCTTCATTCTTAGCAGAAATAAAGAATTTTAAAACAATCTGTGTAGTTAATTTACAGCAAGGATGTCCAAACTGTGGCCTGGGGGCCATTTACAGCCGTTCCAACGATTCTGTCCGGCCCTTGTCCACAATTTAAGAAAAGCACAGATATATTTCACCAAACTCTTTATGGTAATACAATTAAAGGAGAAAGAATAATGTAAAAAGAGTAATGTACAAACAACAAACTATTCAAGTTAACCACATTTGTTGCTCTTATTTTCATTTAATAGAACAACAAACACAAATTTCAGATTCTTTCCATATAGAAATCAGGTTATTAGATTTTATTAAAATATAGTGAACTTAATTTGTTTTCACAATAGAATTTATTTAATTAATTAATTAATTTACATTTTTCATAACAAAGTAAATATTTGGTGACCCACAACTTATTTTAGCTTGACAGTTGTGACCTCTTTTGGAAAAGGTTTGGTCTCTGATCTGTATGAGACACATCTCTGATTACATTGAGCTTTCCAAAAACATTCCTATTATTGAGTAATTTATTATTTGGACTGGAACTGGTGCCTGGAGATGCCATTGCTTTGAACTGGAACTGGAAATGTAGCATTTCCAGACATAATAAACTCATAACGGTAATAAATGTTATGTCCCGTGCTACTTTAACCACACAGCAGGCATGCTACTGAATTTATGGGATGTAGAAATCCTTTAAAGGTCATGCACCAATAAGAAACACAGTCAATAAACACAAGCTGCCTGTGTTTTCTGTTGCCATTTTAACAGTATGTTAAGATTAAATCTTGCACCAACAATATTTTCTGCTCTCTGTGTTACATTTTAAGATTAAAAATGAAGTTATCATTAATAAGATCTGTTAATATGTTAATAGAAACATGTGAAGTACCTCAGCTCATCATCTAATGGATAAAAACTTTGAAAGAAGTAAAACAACACCCATCTGAATGTTGTGTGTGTTTCCAGTGGAATAAAGTGGCTGTCAAATTCCTCTGAGAAGCTGGTTTATGTCGCTGCCTGTCACCACTATATGAAACCGGCAAACAACAAATATTATTTTGGAGGGCCTCTGGATAACATGTGCGGACTGAGCTGTCAAGATAAAATGCAATAAAATGCAGTAACATAGGTTGCTGTTCAAACACAGACTCATATCCAGCTATATGAGAGAAGCAAAGTGGCTTCTGAAAATCAAAACAAGTCGGCGTAATAACAAAAGATGAAGACAACAGGAGGAGGAAACTTCTCAGGTGTGAAGTTTATCTTATGAAAGGTGACAAAGTAAAGAAAAACACATAGGATATGCTTCTGTGAGTTCTATGGCCTATACAAAACATCTTTGCACAAAATTATCCTTAGATAATGAGATTCTTAGTTTGTTTGAGCTTCTTTCAGAATGAGCAGTTTTAGGGAGTCCTGTCTCTTTAAATCCAAATAAGCTGCTGCTCTTGGTCGTGGCCCCAACTCAACATTTACACTCACAAGTGAAAATAGATGCGCAATCTTATAGCCACACAACTTTGAAAAGCAGAAATGGAGCCTCCATTGCACAAGCAACAAGAATGCAGCAAGTTGTTTCTGGATGGGAATTCAACCAGAAAACACTTGTCTTTTCCAGCAGTCATTGTAGAGAGCGTACAGCGGTAAAACCAGCAGACCAAACATTCTGGAGCACAGCTTTGGTTGCTCGGTAACGGGCGGAACTCTGCCGGGGTTGCTCGGTAACGGGCGGAACTCTGCCGGGGTTGCAGGAAGCTGGGAGCTAGGAAAGACAATTGCTTTCCTAGCTCAACAATTGGGAGGGTTTTGAAACGGCTCATTTTTCAGACACCAAATTTATTGCTAAAAAATGGCTGCATGTTGTTTTTTTAAGTGCTTGACCTATTTCAAGAAGCACTTGAGACGCAAATGGAAGTAGAAAAAAAAAGTAAAATATAAATTTTTTTGGAGTCTTATTTTCATAGAAATCTTAATAACTGCGTTTTATTGAAGTTTCTACTGTAACTATGAGACAATCAAATGTTCCCATTTTGAAAATTCAGTTTTTCTTCCCCTTTGTGATAATTTGTGCCAGCAGGAGATGTGCTCCCATTCTTTAAATCTTACAAACCTACATTGAACTACATGCTGAAATTACAAATGATCTCATATATCCAAGAGAATTAAATTGTCCAAGCAGCTGTAGGGATTAGAAACTCCCAAAACCCAATTTGAACTCTCACTGGAGATTTTCTTTTAATTTCTTGAAGATATTAGATCATGTTTCCCCAAGGCTTGCTGTCTTTTGCTGCCGTCAATTAACATCCTGCCAATCTTCATAAAGGAATATCTAGTGCATATAAATCTAAAAACGTGTGAAAAACCCAATTCTCAATGTAGAAAGTTTTTAAAACCTTCAGGGTTTTCTTTCTTATGAATTTCCTGGTGGAGTTGTCAGTGTGTCTGTACCTTCGTGACAGAAGGCTCCGGTGTAGGCAGAGTGGCTGCAGTCACAGGAGAACCCGCTGGCCCTTTCCACACATCGGCCCTGGTTCTGGCAGAGCGCTGCGTAGCTGCTGCAGTGCCCCGGGCAGCCGGGTCGGACGCCAGGTGTGATCCTTGCCCTCTCCTCCAGGTCCAGTGTGACGCCGTTCAGCTGCAGAGAGCGGATGCAGCCCAGAAAGCCTTTCTGCCGTGACGCGGTGCCTCCTGCCAAGAAGAAAAAGAACAGCGCTGGAGTCACAATAGCTCTTTTTTTTCTTGCTCCTTGTTAAATGAAGAAAGCAAAAACCTGATTTGTACTTTCACTCAGTCTATTGTTCACTTGCTTCCTTGAACAGGTTACTAGAGGTCAATGAGCTACAAAACCTGGTGATTGCATTTTTTGGCACAAAAAAAATGCAGATTTTGGTGTGCATGTTTGCAAACAGATGTGATATTATCCACACATAGATCTTTGAAAAGCAGAAGTTGAGCCTCCTGCACAAAGAATGATTATGATTTTTTTAAACTTTGAAAATCTGACATTTTATCCAAACATTTGCTCAGTTTGTAAAATTCTTCATGATATTGCTGTTCCACTTCTCTTTGAGATCAGATAACAAGACTAAAGCCATAAAGGTGACCTTCACAGGTGAGTGCAGCATCCTGAAATGTAGTACTGCCTTTAATAAAACTGTCACAATGAAATAGTTTGCCAAATGACCATGTTTTAGTCATAAAATGTTATTGTTTCTGTGAAATAAATATAAATTACAAGGCAGCAGGATGTTCCTTGATAAAACTTAATGACAAAACCCTTGTATTTTCCAGCAGCCATTGCGCAGTGCATTCGGCAATAAAACCAGCTGACCAAATGTGCTGGAACTGAGTTTGGGTTGCTAGGTAACAGGTGGAAGTTCAGGGGTTTCTAGGTAACGGGCTGGGATTCACAGGGAGCTACATTATGGAGGTTTTTAAAACAGCAAATTTTCCAGACATCAAAAATCCTGAACTTCTTTTCCCCAAAAAACAACCGGGTTTGTTTTTAGAAGCAGTTAAGACCCGAATAAAAGTACAAAACTCTACAAAATGGAAATTTTTGCTTAATAGGCCCCCTTAGTTCTCCTCCTTTCATGCTAATATGCTTACAAATCATTGCCTTTTTCTGTACTACGATATGCCACACCAACAACGCATGCTGTGTAGCGTTACTTTTTTATTTTTTGGCTATTTATTGATTAACTACTTGGCTGATGGACCATCTGCTGTGTGGTAATAAGCCTATACTCTGACAAGCAAAAGGAAACCTGACTCGCCTTCCACATGACAATTAACATTCAACGAAGCAACCAAACGCAGAGACTTGGCAAAATGACATTTTTCCTGCAGGCCCAACCTGCTCACCCTAATCTGTGCGTCACAGACTGGAGTTGGTTTGAATTTGAAAAAGCTCGATATGCTCAGTTCAAACTTTTCGGCACCATTACTTTAAAAAATAAACATGGGAAGATCTAAATCTAGTGTACATGCTTCAGGTTTTGCTGTAACGATTAGGAAGAAATAACAGTTGGAGAAAAGACGTTTCCTAAGGGAGGCAAATAAATGACGACTAAATGAGGGAAAAGGACTGGAGCTGCCAGGAAGACAGAAATCTGTGAGTCAGACCCAAAATCCTGCATGACAGCAACAATTTCAGCCTTTTAAGCTGTTTCACTTCCCGACCACACTTTGTTAGAAACCGATTGAAGGGCCTGTTCTGACTTGAGCAGATAGAGAAGCAGGAGGACAGTTTATCATCGACGGCAACATGGAGTCTAAACTTTAGACAAAAACAACTTTTAAAGCAAAATAGCTGGAAATGAAGAAAAACACAAGCAGGCTGGGAATCAATAGATTCATATTTCACTTAAAGTTTGAACTTTCTCCTGTTTACCTGGAAAATTTTTGACCTTAGAAACTCAGAAATTTCAATGTCTTTTTTTTCTCAGAATTCTGAATTTTGATTCCCGGAGATTAAAGCCACAATTCTGAGATTAAATTAAAAGTTATTTTTTGTTAGTGTCCTTAATCCTCTCCCGCATAAATCCCACTCTTTGCGGTCAAACATTCACGCCGTGAAGGAAACCGTTTGGTTTCTTCGAGTTGTGTAATTTCCACTGGTTGCAGAAACTCATCTTCCACCCGACTTTGCTGCGTTGCTTCCTCCAAAGGTTGTTCGGGACAGGCTGAGACGATTCACTCAACTATACTGCTAAACTCAAAAATGCATTTTCTTTACAAGTGGGACACAATTTGAAGGAAAAGAAACAACTTGCCCAACAAACACCAGCGTAATCTTTACACCAGTGCAATAAGCCATTTATCGAAGCATGAAATACTTTAACTGTTTTGTGAGTTTTCTTATCACGACAATTCAACAGGAATAGAACTGTGATTCCTCAAATCCACCTTGAATAAGATCTTTGTCGACAGCACAAAGAAAGCTGTGGATCTCATAATCCCCACAGACTCACTTCCATTCAAACGTCCCATCAACGGGCCGGCAGTCGGCGATCAGACCAGTGGATTCTGATGAGTCTCTTCTGCTGTCAGAGGATTATGAGATTAAACCTGTCAGCCAGTCAGTTCTGCATCTTCCCAGCTTCATCATTATTCAGCGTTGCTTTTATTTCGTTCGACATTCATGTGTGTAAATGTTCAGAATATTTGCCGAGATAAATCCCTAGAACCAAGGATGCATTTTTTACTCCTGCTGAATTATTGAGGAAAACCTCAACAGACAGTTTCCTAAAAGCGCTTTGTTGATGATTCAAGGGAAAATTAAACCATCAACATTTATTAAAATAAAGGTTCAAGATGAAACCTGTGACACTTGTAAGGACTACAAAAACCTGCAAATGTTTTCCACATTTCTGTGCTTCCATTTGTGTTTCTACTGCTTCTAAAAACAGATCAAACACTTAAAAAAAATAAACAAACAAAAAAACCCACATTGTTTTTGGCAATAAGTTAAAATGTTTTGTGGTTTTTTGAAAACTAGCTGTTTCAAAAACATTCAAAATGTAACATCAGAACTCAGCAGGGAATTGCCCGTTACCTAGCAACCCCAGCCAAGCCCAGCCCGTTGCCAAGCAACCCAAGCAGAGTTTCAGCTGGTTTTATTGCTGTATGTGCTGTACAATGGCTGCTGGAAAAGACAAGTGTGTTGCTGTTGACCATCTGCTTCTGCTTTTCGAATAATTTTGTGCAAAACAAATATAATAAATATGTTTTGTATATAGACGTATTTTAACCTGTTCAAGGGGACATAATAAATCATCATTAAATAATAAAACGGTCTTTTCAGACGCTCAAAGTTTGCTGAAACCTTCAAAGATAATCTCAAAATCATAATTTTGCTTATAATATGATCTGTTCAGATTTGATTAGAAACTGTTTAAACTTCTGTGCACCTTATTAAAGTGCAAAGTTCTGCTGAAAGCTCGTCTTCACCTGAAGTGAGCATCACGGTTCGTTCTGTTGCCAAGTCATACGGAAAAACTCCCCTCTTTGCGTCTCACCTATAAACAGCTGGCTGTTGAGCTGCAGATGAATGAATCCATCAGCTGGAGCTTCTCGTATGGCAGCAGGCAGGTCGTCGACGCGCAGCGACGCCTCCTTCACGTTTCGCTCAGCCCTCACGCTGTGCCACCGGTTGTCATTTAGCGGGAGGTCGGAGCGCACTTTGACCTCCAGAGGTCCGTTCCCCACATCAAAAGAGAAGACGACCTCTGTGGAAGCTGACAAAGAGGAAACAAAACCATAAAATGAACATTTATGCTTATAATTATTATGCCTTTTGATGGGTAAGAAATTAGCTGCATATTTTTTCCTTAAATTGTAATGAAGTAAATAAAAATAAAAAACATTTTTTAGATGGGATGGAAAAGCTATATGCGCTTAAAACACAAAGTAGGAAGCTTTTTATTTCGCTCCAGTTTTCAATGACGGACTGTTTTTCTCTCCATGTTTAATCATGAAGTATCACATAAGTGCTGTTGTCTGCGCCGCTGAAGGTGGATGGATTGATGCTGTTTTATCCATCTGCTCTCTGTGGTGCAGTGAAAGTCCTGCATTTACTAGTGTTGCCTCCTCAACCTGGGCGACAGGCCAGGACTCCTGGAGCATTTCGGATCCGTCCTTCTTAAAATGAGCAGAATTGATGAAACTAAAATCTCAATATGTAAGAATGATTTTGTGGAGAAAACTGCAATGAACATGTTTTGTATAGACCACAGACCGATCTTATGCTCCCCATCACTTGGGGAAACAAAAGCAGAGCGTTAAAAACGGCCTCTCTCTCTCGTTGTAGTTGAGAAACTATAGGCTGCTGTAGGACTGAGATAAAAATGAAAACCCACATAAGCAAGCAGTCTCAAGGAATCATAACTTCATTTGGAAACAGCTGTCTGGCTCCAGTCACGTTATGAGTAATAATGATTCAGAGACATCTTAACTCCAGCTGTCACGATAACAACGCAGTGCAACGATAACAACGCAGTGCAACGAAAAGCTGCGTGCCCTGAGTTAACAATGAGCTTCTTTATAGAGCAGCAGCAGCGTTCGACTCAATCTGTCTATTTCTGCAAGTCAGCTGCACTTCTGCTCACATGAGGAGCAACAGGAGTGAATTTCCAAGATTTAAGATCAACACAGGGAGTTTATATACAACTTAATGCATCCAGTATGGAGTGAAGGACTCGTTTTGTTTTGGCACATATCAAAATCAGCTGGTTTTGTTTTGCAAAATAATTATAAATAATGATTTATTTCCCAAGAAAAAAAATGATTTTGTAAATAATAGAATATATACATGTAATACATATGTAATATACATGTAATCATGGAAGGGATTACATGCATTACATGTTACATGTGTTACATATCATATTTAATACGTTTTATATGTAACATAATACCTATTATATTACATATCTGTATTATATATTGGTATATAATGCATATATATGTATTATATGTAATATAATATCTATTTTATTATACATAATGCAGAAAAACGATGCAATACAATTTATTTGTTGGTTCTGTAGCTCCATATATTCACATGAATATCATAATTTTATTTACAAATTTCTGATAATTATTGAGTTGGTAAGTAATATATTTCATTAAATTGAGAAAAGGAGTCATATTAAAGTGTTCATTTCTTCCTGCTCCTTTTCCAACAGGAATGTTTTGTTAAGCTACGTTGGTTTTGGTGATGTGTGAAAGTTTTTTCTTGCTTGTTTTCTTGCTTTTATCAGCAGATATCAGATTTAAAACACAGCCTTACATATATCTGACTGTGAGGAGCAGAAAAGAGTTTTTTGCTGGGATTGGTATGAAATTACAGAATGGTCCCTGACTGTGGGGACTCCTGCGTCTTTTACGATCCAATACATCATCTACGAGCTCCGCAGAAAAACTCCACCATGAGTTTATCCTGAGGCCAACAAAAAACCCAAAAAGAGTCAAGAATGTGGAACAAAACAGCAAGAAAAGGAAAGACAAAACCACAAATGCAGCAAAATCTGCTATGTACACTTTAAATATCCAACGGTTTATTGAACAGGGGACGTGTGCAGCTAAACGCTTCATAGGAGGGAGTTTCTGCATTTATAGGCTGTTTTGTCAGCAAAAAGCTAACTATCCCCCGGAGTCAGAGCTCTTCAGCTTTATCTTTTGCAATTAGGGATCTTCGGTTTCAGCTAAATCAATTGAAACGTGACACGGAGGCCTCAGGCATGACATCATTAGCTGCTTCCTTTCCCTAAATGCTCCAATAAAAAGTTTAAAACGCGACTAATATTTTTTTTTGCTAGTTTAGGAGGATGTTCTGTAATATTCAAATCACAAGATATCAGAAATGCATGATTGTTTTTCAATGTGTGCATACAGAACCGAAAGAGCTGCATCTACACTGCAAAAACAGAAAACATCACCAAAGATTTTTGGTCTAGTTTTTAACACTCTTAGACACAACTAACTTATTCAGCAAAATATAGAAACATGTATTATATGGAGGTAAATTGGAGCCATAAAATTTGGTCAAAAGAAAAAAACAGAAACTTGAATCTGAAAAGCAGGTTTGACAATTTTTTCAGTTTCATTTATCTTTTCTTTCTAACAAAACTTATGGTTTCTATTTAGTTCCATAGTTTATGTCAATAATTTTCCCGTCTGGCAGATAATTTGACTCATAACAGTGAAAAAATGTCTTGTTTTAAGTGAAAAAAAATCTTTTAAAAAGTTATGCAAAAATGCAAAAACTTACAAAGTTTCTAGTGCAAATATCGCAATACACTTGAAATAAGACAAAACTAATTTACAAGTGACTTTTCAGCAAGAAACAGGCGTTGGTATTATAGGGAACTGAATTGGGGCCAAAAGAAAAAATCTTGAATCGCAAAAGTAGTTTTGAACATTTTTTTCTCCGTTTCAAATCTTTGTTCGGTTTCAGTTCTTTTTTTTACATTTCAAAATAAATTCGAATTGTTTTTCTTCTAACCGAAGTTTATAGCCTCAATTTAGCTCCACAGTTTTACATCAACAATTTGTTTTTATTTATGAAAAACCCTAGTTCCACTGGCAAGAAGCTCATATAACTTACTAAAGAATCGGTTTTGTCTTATTTCAAGTGCACCAAGATATTTGAAATAGAAACTAAACCAAAGATACTTGGTAAGATTTTGTGTTTTTGCAGTGCAGAGCCTTTTGAATAGTGAATATTGCACTGACGCAGCACTGTCTGCATTACTTTATAAATTTTCATTAACTCTTGAAAAAAAGCAGCAAAAAGCAAGAAAACAGCAAACTGTTATGCAACTGAGGTCATTTTGTTGAGTCAACCCTGATGACTCAAGTTTTTTCTCTTCAACTTGTGTGTTGAACTTTAACCCAGAAGAAAGTAAGCAGGCAGAGAAGACCTTTCCTCCTCTGCAGTTCAATATTAAAACATCTGATTGTGAATCCTCTCAAGGGTCGAGCTCCAGAATAACTCAGAGCGGCAGACAGTATTCAGATGGAAAACAACACAAACCCTTGTGCAGAACAAGACGGCAAAAACATCGAGATGCCACTTACAGCTGAGCTCTATTCGAATGAAGTCCTTGATACCGAGGTTTTCAAGGAAAAGCCCAGAGGAAGACGTTGTCTTAAACAGGTAGGAGATGTCTGCGTTCAGCTCTCCATGAAAGGTGGGGAAGTGAAGGTACGACGTCTCCTTGTCAAAAAACGCAGCATTCCAGAAGTTTTCTGCAAGAAACAAACAGTTTTCTGTTTCCACCTAGAAAAACTGAGGCAAAACTTTCCTTTCTTTACATCCGTGTCGCATATATCACATTGGAATAAAGCTCATTAAAGAGAAAACTCATTATGAGGGCTGTGTAATGGAAACCATGTAGTAAACAAATGAACCAACTGTTCGGCTAATTAGGTGAGGAAAAAAGGCACAACAGCAGCTATGCTATCCCATTTATGTTGATTTATCTTTAGGCATTTATTTACTAACTCATTAAACTTAATGGAGAAATTATAAACATTCATCACCAGTAAAATATATCACCTGGTTTAATTTATTTTACATTTTCTATTGGTAGTTATTGCGTAGCATAAGGCAGCCATATTTTAGCGGGCTGTCTGCTAATTAGCAAGTTTAATTTGCTGCAGTGAAATTTCACAACAAGTTAAATGGAAAGATGGAGAACCAGACGATTCGGGTCAAAATGATCAGATTAAATTTATTTTTAAAAGAAAAGAAGAAGAGAGAGGAGGAAGACAGAATAAAATAACAAATGAGAAGCAAAAGAACAGAAAAAAGTGAAAACAAAAAATGAAAATGAGAAAGAAACAAAGAAAGAAAGAAAGAAAGAAAAGCAAAAGAAGTATGGATGTCAAAACAGGGGAAAAAAGAAAAAATGAAAAAAAGACAGAACAAAGCCTGAAAAGAGAACAAAAAAATGAAAAGGAATAAAAGAAAGAGAAAAGAAAAACAAGAGAGAAAGGGAAAAAAAAAATGAAAAAGCAAGTAAAAAAGAGGGGAAGAAGAAAAAAGAAAGAAAAATTAGGAGAAAGATAAAAATCCAAGCAAAAAGAAAGAGATTAAAAGAGAGAAAAGGTAGAAAAACATTTTACTTGAGTTGAAAAACTTAGTTACTGAGCATAATATTTGGGTCCCGCCTCTGCCCGCGCCCCCGCCAGCTCTGAGGACACGCCCCTGGACTTACTGTCTCCATGGCAACGGAGAGCCCCCACCCTGTAGGCAGCCTCTGAACCTGGACGGTGAACGTCTCCCAGCACCAGCGACCGGACCGGGAGGCTCTCCTTATCGGTGAGAAGGTCAGAGTCCTCAGTCCTGAGAAGGAAGACGAGAAATCAGAAGTACACTGCAAAAACAGAAAGTATGAGCAAGTAATTTTAGGCCAATTTTATATCTGAATACACTTGAATTAAGGCAAAACCTACAAGTGACTTTTCACTTGTAAGTTTATTTACTTGTTTTAAGTAAATAATTTCTTAATATTGATTTAAAAAAGTACTAGTTTCAGATTATTTCACTACTGAACTGCAGAGGAGAGTTTGTTGTTTTCAATTTCCTGAGGGAGTCTTCCAAAGGGATCAATAAAGTATGAGTCAGAGTCTAAGTCTAAGTTTTGTCTTATTTCAAAATCTGCACTGGAAACTAAAACAAATATATTAGGTAGCACGCTTTGTGTTTTTGCAGTGTAATAAGAAAAGGTAAAAGTTTTCCCACAGAAAGTCAAACCAAGCTAAAAACATGGAAGAAATTTTCTCTGGAAAGCAAACACTCTGCTTCGACTAGTCATTTGTTCTCACAGGGTTAGTTGAGGATGTGCTGACTGAAAAAAAAAAAAAGATTTAGCTGACACAACGTCTTATGGTGGACAGTGTTAGCTTAGTGATTCATTTGCACATCCAAGGCAACTGCTCTGTTGCTGCAAAACACAAGAATGAAATAATGTGGGATTTGATCTGAAAAGATCAGATAATCAGGAGATAATCTGGGATGAGATTATTGTTCCTGGAATAGAAGATTCCTCAAATCAGAAAGTAATTCATGAGTTTAAAAGATTCAGGAAGCACTTTTATTATCAAAACTGTTTCTGTTTGGCAGAACATTAAGACTAAACAATGAAGTTACTGAATTTTTCAACCAGTAGTGGGCAAACGTCCACTAATCTGCTGAGGCGCTAAAAATGGAGCCATTTCTTCTGTTTAGCGATTTAGCTAACGTTAGCACACTAATGCTACATACATTTATACCGGTTAAAATGAATTATTTGGATGTTTAAGTTGAGTAAGTTTTGATTAATATTTCTTCTGTTCAAGTAGACATTTATATTTGTGCTTTTATTTTGAAGGGCACAAAGACTGTTTATTCTTCTCTTTTTCCCCCAATAATTTAAAACAAGAAACTGATAATATGAAACACAAACTATAATTATAAACATAAATGCAATATCTAAATGTAGTTCATAATATTTAGATTATAATGTCAAAAAAATTTGACATTTTGAAAATAAATTAGTCTTAATAGAAACAAAATAACCTTTAAAAATGTTTTTTGATAAAAAGTTTTTTTTTCAGTTGTGTCAAAACTGGTTTATTTCAACAATGGAAACACTTTTTTTTTTTTTTTACATCATGAGTCACATGATGAACAACTGGCTGTTACTACTAGAGGAAACCACAAACAAGACAACAGCAGTTCTGCAAAAATAAACCAATTTTGATTACCAAAAAAAAAACACACCTCATCCCACCGCAAAAATATTTTATCAAAAAAATCTGAAATTTTTTTAAACTGGCATATTTCTATGAAGTGAATTTAATTTTAAAATGTCATGATCAATAGAAAAGCAGCTGCAAAATAATTCGGGGTACCACAGGTCGTAGTCAGCATCACAGTTGCAGTAGAAGCTCGAGTCGAGGCAGCTGTCCTGCAGACCGCATGCGCACTGCCGGCTGCCGGGCAAAGCTCCGCCCCAAAAGTTCTGGATCTGACCCGAAGCCGGGCCGCCGACCCACCAACTGAAAGGAGTCCCATCTGAAACCAAAACATCACTGGTAAACATGCAGGACAGTGATGGAATAATTTACATCTATTTAATAGTTTAACATTTTTAGATACAGATAAAAGATATTAATTTATAAAGTTGTGAAACATTATTTTTTTAAAAATTTAATTAACAAATTACTTTTTTTTAGTTTTTTAATAAAAAAGAAGTTGTGATAGGAGTGCATTTTTGATAGGAAGAGGCAAAATGTTTTAAACTAAATAATAATATGTGAAAACTTATGTTTTCAGTTACAAAGTAATTTTACAGCTTAAAATGTATTCTTTCCAGCTTAATTTTTTTCTTTTCAACAAACTTTACGGCCCCAATGTAACTCCATATGGCGCCCCTGTATGAAGTAAGAATGATGAAACTACGCTTTTGGTTTAAAGTAGTGACTAAAATGCAATTTTTCAACTTCTTGACTGTCATAAAACATTGCAGGCTCTTAAACATAGAAAACTAATAAACTTTTTACATAAATTTCTTTGGAAGGGAGAAATGATGCACCTTTATTCCCCTAACGGATTCTGTTTTTAAGTTCACAGAATTGGAAATTAAAGCAAATGAGCTGAGAATACATCTGTTAGCAAGAAATAAGTCACACCCCCCCTCACCCCACACACACACACACACACACACACACACACACACACACACACACACACACACACACACACACACACACACACACACACACACAATGCTTTTTAACAACTAAAAAGAAACAAAGAGATTTACAAGGACATTTTCTTGGCATCAATGTAGCCCCACTGCTGTGTGAAAAGAGTCAATCAGTGACAGTTTATGTAAAACGTCTCCAACGTAAAATTTTCATTAATTCATGTTTTTTAATTCTCCCCTAATTAACAGATTTAGCAAATTAATCTCTCCATGTTACATAAAATAATTACCCAAAGCAGCTTCTGCTTGTCTCGTCTGCCAACACATTCAGGTCTAAGATTATTGGACTGCCTGCACTTCAAAACCAAAAAGTATTTATTGTGTAATTATCTAAGTATGTATGAAATAAGACAGGATTAACTTACAGGTATCTTTTCAGAAAGATACAGGCACTTGTTTTAAGCTGATAAATTTTGAATATTGTTAAAAAATTCTGGTTTGTACTTATAAAAAGAGTCTTTACTGTGTTTTAAGTGAAAATATCTGCCAGTTTAATTAATATACAAAATGTATTGACTTAAATCAAGCACCCATGTCTTGTTAAAATGTTACTTGTAAAATTTTTATCTTTTTTTCCAGTGTGCTAAAATATTATGACTAAAAAAATAAAAGAAAAAAGAAATAATTTTTTGCCAAAATACTCAGGAATTTTCTTGAGAATTTCTAAACTTGAAAAGCTGAACATTTGATAGAAAAAAAACTCAAATTTTGAGATCAATCTGAGAAACTTCCTAAAAAAAATTCTTAGTTTGACAAAATAAAAAACATTTTTTCAAAAATATGCTCTGAGTTTCAAAAGATTATTCTCAAAATTTCTTTTTTTTTCCTCATAAATTTTTTACTTTTCAAGTTTCTTCCACAAAATGTCTGAGATTATTCTGAAATGGAGGTTTTGGTGAAAATGTACTACTTTTTCAGTTTTTGTTCCATATATAGAGGCCCTAATATTCTTCCGTAGAGATCTGCATTAGAAGCTGGTCTAACCACATTGTGTAGGATTTTGTGTTTTTGCAGTGCAGATGAACCCGGACAGGAAATAAGCACCGTTTTCTCCCCATAAGAAGCATTTTGAGAGCAGAAAAAGTTAATCAGACTCTGTGCTCTTTAATTCCTTCCAACAGCCTTCAGCTGCGTATTTAAATCCTCGTTAAATAAAAGAATGAAATCTGATGATTTCCAAACCAATTAGGTGCTGTAAAGCGGCGCAGATAATAAGGAAGTGAAATTTAATTAATGTTTTAAATAGTAACGTAACGGACTAACTCAGCAGTTCACTCTGTCCTGGTTTCGGATATAGAAAAGCTTACTTTGCAAAGACGTTGCCTCCAGACATCTTTCTTTTTTTTTTTACTTTTCCAGATCTTACCCAGGCTGTTGGAGAGGCGGGACTTCCTGCAGTGATAGGAAAGCTCCTGCTCGCAGTGCTCTGATTGGCTGATGACGGCGGAAAGCTGCTTCTCCTCAGACGGATACAGGAAGCTGGCGAAGTGTTGGTTAGTGTCAGCGGAGGCCTGGACTGGAGTCAGCTCTGTGTTATTATGCTGGATTATAATCCACGTCTGGTCCTCTGGAGGACACAAACAACAATAATGCAGCTTATTAAACGTTTGTGTGAAATGAAAAGAATCTACATTTTTAATTGTGTTTTTTTTTCACCTGTCATGTTGCAGTAAACGAGCTGCGGTCTGATTGGTCCGCTGCCGTCCACGTCGATGTAAAACAGACCCGATGTGTCGCCTTTGTGTTTGTAGATCTCACACGACTGTTCGTATTTTGCTAAGGAGAAAACAAAATGTTACGGAAAGGGACAAGGACACTCCAAAAAATAATTCTTACTTTTCTTAATATTCTGATCTTTTTTTTCGCCCACAATTTGGACTTTTCTCCAAATTTTGGCTTTTTTTCCCCCAAAGAATATTTACTTTTTCAGGATTATTACTTTTTCTAAGAATTATAATTTTTTTCTCAGAATTATTATTTTCTTCCCCGAATTCCGACTTTATTTCCCCTCTCAAAATCCGGAGATTAAAGTCAAAATTTGAAAAATAATTAATTTTATAACAGCTATTTACAATTAGGAGAAGTAACATTTATTCATATCACTTTCTTTCGGTATAAAACTCATAAAACTTCAACAAAAACTGCACGTTTAAATTTTGGTTAAAACAAGTTTGTTCTTCATCCACTGCCGTTACTGAAATTTACACTGCAAAAACACAAAATCTCAGTATTTTTGGTCTAGTTTTTAGTGCAAATATCTCAATATCTTTTATGAGATAAAACTGACTTAGAGGTAGGATTTGGCAAGATATTAAAGGTTGTTTTAAGTTAATAAATTCTTAATATTGATGAAATAGTTTCAGTTCCACTGGCAGATTATTTCACTGGATTATAAGTAAAATTAGTTTCCAATAAATGAGTCATTTTTCTTCAATATAAATAAATTATTTACTTAAAACAAGCTGAAAGGTTATTTGCGAGTTAGTTTTGACTTATTTCTAGTGTACCAAGATATTTAGACTAGAAACTAAACCAAAAATACTTTGGTACAATTTTGTGTTTTTGTAGTGCAGTAAAAAATCCTAAAAGTATTTTTTCCCCAAATAAACGTAGCTTGCTCTCTGACTCTAAATGTGAATTTTTCCTCCTGCAACTTCCTGAAAAATCAGTACATGCCCTTTCTGTGCCTAAACTTAGTGCATTTTTTAGTTATAATTTAAATGTCAAAAATTACTGCCCAATATTTTTTTCTCATGTTGTAGTTTTATCTTTATATTTACAGTCTTATTGTGTGTTTTGAGTTTCATTTGTAATTTTGTGTAACCCTGCCTGGTCACTTTGCTGCTGTTACACCTAAATTTCTCTGAAAAATGGACAATAAATAATATTTCTGCTCTATTCTTCACATCTTTGTCTGTTTCTCTGCTTTGCAGATACAGTAGGAACATTTACCCCACTGTACCTTGATCCATCTCTGACTTCAACACTATCAAAACTACAATCCTGCAGATAAAAATATTAAATAAATATGGTCGGTTTTGTTCTTTCAGTGGGAAACAAAAGTATTTAAAGATATTTTTAGCACTTGAAAGTTTTTGGTACTTAAAAATATTAGGCGTGATGAAAAAAGAAGCAGCATTTAGGAGCTGGGAATTGACACGGTGCTTTTCGGAGCGCTTTGAAGACAGAAGTGGGAGAAAATTGTGGCTTTCATCTCCAGCAGGATGCCGTCCCTTTGTTCTCTCCTCCACTATCCCCAGTGGAAAGGTGACATTTCATTCCTGCATTATGTATCACCAGGGATGATGCTATTTTTGCTAAGAAGCAAAGTATGAAATTTAGAGCAAACTTATCTGAACGTCTCCAAAGACCTGCAGGTAATGCATCACGACCGGTAAATACGAGTAGGTTTACAAATGCATTTGTAAATAAAACATATACTTAAAACTAAATTATTTAACTATTCTGTAGAGCAGAAGAGAAACTCAATAAATCGATTTATACTAATTATTTACAGCAGAAGAAATCTTTAAAAAGTTTAAATTAAACCAGATTGCAATTTACGAAGCATAATGAAGCTTCACCACTTTGGTCAATTCCCGAATGAAGTGAGATAATAACAGGTTTTAAATAATGGACTGAGAAGAAATGCACAGAAAAATTGACTGTTGAAGGACAGACTGTCTAATTAAAGTAATCTCAATAAAAACATGGGTGGGATAATAACAGTCTATCGGTTCACAAGGTTTGAAATATAAGAATAAACATTTATATGGAAGATGCTGACTGGAAAAATTCATTTTCTGTCTTTACCCAAGTGAAAATTTAAAGTTTAGGTTTGAAAATAAGATACATCTTAAAGTATTTGTTTTTAAACAAGGCTTTGAATAAAGCAGAAAAAAGGTAGAATATGACTAATCTTTGAAATGTTAATTCCATCATTTTTCATGTAAAAAAATGTATACATTAAAAAACATAATAAAATAATCCTAAATTATAAATAAAATACAATTATAAAATTTAAATGATTTTCCAAAAACAAAATAACTAAAAAAAAAAAAATTTTCTACAAAATTTCAGAAATTAATCTAAAATTTTTTGGGTATTTTCTAGTGCATGGCAGATTTTTCAAGTTCAGCTGTTTCCAAGGTTCTTCTAGAAATTTTCTGAGATTAATCTCAAAATTTCAGATTTTTTTCTGGAAAATTTTCAACTTTGAAAGAAAGGATTGTTGAGAGAAACTCAGGAATTCAGAGAATAATCTCATAAACTTTGGTCTTCAAAACTCAGAAATATTCACATTTTTTTCTGGAGAATTTATGATTGAACTGTAGAAAAATGTAGACAACATTTGGAAATTTCCGAGTTTGAAAAGTTGAAAACCTGTAAGAAAAAACTGAAATTTTGACATTTCAGAAATTTTCTAGAAAAAACATGAACAAGTCAAAAATTTGCCAGAGAAAAACTGAAATTAATTTCAGAATTTTTCTAGAAAAACCTTGGAAATTCCTGTTTTAATAATGAAAAGCGTCAAAGTTTTTTGTGGTCTCCAAGGATTTTGAAATTATTCTCAAAATAATCTCTATAATAATATAAAAAATTTAGATTTTTCAAATTCAGAAATTCACAAGGTTTTTCTAGGAAATTTCTGATTTCAATCTCAGAATTTCTGATTCAGAATTTCTCATCTAAAATGGCTCCAAAACGCCATTGTACATGTTTTATTTTGAATATTTATTTTATATGAATGCAGAAGAATTTCAGTATTAGCACAAGATTGACTGAATAATACAGAATAAAGTATTTCCCGCGTTAATCTGTCAGTCGACAATGATATTCACTGCTGTACCCTTCATATTATGGATTGATTTATTGTTTTTACTTTTAACTTTGATACTTTTAGTTTTTATACTTGCTGTAGCATTAATCTGGCACACGAATAAATCTGAATCATAATTTTAATCTGCATGTCTCGCCGTTTCTCTCACAGGTGTGGCAGGTGGCTCCTCGGTAGCCGCTGTTGGAGCAGTTGCAGTGGAAGTTTGTCCAGGACTGAGAGCATCTTCCTCCGTGCTCGCAGTGACTCGGCGAACACCTGCAGGGCAGAAAACAGAGAACGCACAAACGGCTCGGCTCAGTCTTCCTCAAAACTTCTTCCAACGTTTCTCAAGGAGGTTCACACGTCTTCATAACATCTGTTCTGATGAAGAGGAGTCAAGCAGGGGCCGTAATAAAATAACAACAAAAAAAACATTCATGAAATTTAAATAGGACCAGCTGGGTTGTTCTGAGATGTAACACCTTTCCGCCCATCTGCCGAGGGGATCCAAAGGTGCTGCGCGACACAAAATCTCAATCATTATGAAATAAATTTAATAAAAAATAATAAGTTTTGCAGCAAGGATGGTCGTCGGTTTTAAAATAGTTTGTTGATTTTCTAAAATGATTTTTTTTTACTGCTATCTTTTCTCTTTTATTATTCTGGAAAGTACGACGGTGAAGTAGGGCCATTCCAGACAGAAAAAAGGAGTAAATTTACACACAAAAAAAACCTCTGAAATATTTGTAAGACAAATAAAATTTCTCAATTTTAAAAGTTAAAAATGTATAAGAAAAACCTCAAAAATTATGAGGACTGGTAACTTTTATTGAAAAGCAGAAACATTCTGAGTTTGAAAAGTTGCAACTTGCTAGAAAAAAATTTCTGGTTTTTAAAAGTCAAATATTTGTCAGAAAATCTGAGAAATTTTTAGATAAATTTTGGAAATCTACAAAAAACTCAGACATTTATGGGTTTCAAAATTAAAAAATGTCCAAGTTTTTTTCTGGAATATTTCTGAGATTACTCTTTAAATACCAGTTTCTTCCAGCAAACTTTTGAGTCTTCAAACTTAGAAATTTCCAAGTTTTTTCTGGAAAATTTCAGAGTTTTTTGGCAGAATGTTTTCCTTTAATTTTCATTCCGTCTACAACAGCCAAAAATGCCACCCTAAGTGGATTTGGACTGAATGGGGACCAAAGTTACAACATTTGTTACAGTTTCAGCTGCTGTGGGAACGAGAACCACATCGCCCCCACAGGTGTTCCCCTCCTCACCTGTGGGGGCGCTGTAACAAGGACTACTGAAAGAAACGACATAAAAACCTCTGATGACGACACTGAGTGCAACTTTCTTCTTTATGAAATGTAAACAAAATGTCAGATTTTAGGGGTTGGAGGATTTTTCTTTTGGCTTTAGCAAAAGATAAGTTATGTTTCCCGCTAACGCTAGCTTAGCACATTTGTTTTGGTTGCATTTGCCCAGAATGCATTTGAAAGATTTAAAAAACCTGAGGATAGAAAGGAGTTTCACCTTCCAGAAGAACAATAAGACAAAATAAACAGCTAAAGCTACAAGCAGATGGTTTTATTCAAAACATATTTATGCGTTGGACAGATCTGAACAATAACAGATAATTTATTGTTATTCAGACAGAATAACTCTGAATAATACCTCAAATTAATTCAGAAAAGAGCCCAAAATTAAGGTTTTCACAAGTTTTATGACAGAAATGTTAAAAGTTGGAGGAAGATGAATATTTTTGCAAGGCGCTACATAGCGAGACACAAACACCAGACTCCAAACTTCTCAACTTTGTTTTATGTTTTATTTCAGAATCTGAGCTCAGCATGCCACTGGCGCTGCTGATTTCATTCCCTGCAGAGCCGTTTCTGAGCTGCTGCCATTACATCTAATTACGTGAGTCAGGTGCAAGGTAATATTTAAGTTTATTAGAGTGGGCTGTTGCAATTAATCACACTTTAGCTTCATGGTAATGACCTAATTTGCATAAGGAGTTTATGACATACAGTTAAACTTTTATTTCTTATGGTATTTTTATGTCATTTCACAATCACGTGTCGCACAAGCAAAGTTATTTACGTGTGATTTCAAATGTTTTTCTTATTAAATTAAAACACTGCAACTGCAGAATTGTGTTTTTTTGACGTCAACAGAATAAAGTGTTGCTCATACTTGTAACAGAAACGCTGCTGCGGAAAAATGTTTTTTGTTTTGTTTTGCTTTTTTGAAACAGACGTAAATAATTGCTTTTAAATTTATCCAACCAAATGTAAAGAGCAAAGGGCCCAAAAAGGTGGAAAAGAAAAGCAGAACATGTGGAAGGGAATGGAAAAAGATTCTGACGTTGAGGAGCGAAGGAGGAAACCGGGACCTTTAAGTGGAACAGAGCAAAAATAGTGCTGGCACGTTTTCCTGCACTGCAGCTTTATGACCTTGATCTCTGATCGGAATTAACAATTTTCTTTTTTTTTTTTATACGTCAAATTTACTGAGCTTTTAATAAAAATATCATCAAATACCTTCTATCTTTTATTTTCTTTGTAGAATGTGATAAAAGTGATCTCTGAGGTGAAAAACATAGTAACATCATCAAAAACACACATTGCAGTTTGTAAAAAAAGTAAATAAATAAAGTAATAAAATAAAATGTTTTGGAAAAACAAACATTTTTGTGTTTGTGAGAGAACAGAACAAACTGTAATTCATCGCATTTTTAGCTGTGAACTTGCAGAGTTTGAAAAATGAATCACAAAGAAACAGAAAAAGTCGGATTTTTATTTGGAGACTTTTGTTAAAGATCAAATTTCAGATGTTTTTCTTCTCACTTCAGGTCATTACAATTGAAAACAAATTAGAGATGGCCATTTTATTTTTCCTTATCAATTCTTTTTTACTTTAGTTTAAGATAGTAAAAAAGCTATTAAAATATGAGTTGTTTTTTGGCTGACATTTAATTAGCAGTGGCAGTGCATCAGACAACATCGCCAACAGTACTTCTAGAACCTTAAAAAACTGACAAATAATATTTATTCTAGTAAATATTATCCTATCAACTATTATGCTGGAAATTGGGCGTGGGCATTTATTATTCATCGTGATCAATTTTTCATTTATTGTTGTCACAATAAATTCCAATTAATTATGTTTAAAGCCCCCAGTACTGCCCTGGTTGTCGGGATTGATAGATTTGAAAAAACATTTCCCACAGTTTGATCAATAATAGAATCAATAAATAGAAATACATTTTAAAATTAAGTTACGGTGATAAGTACGTCTGTTGCAATAAGCAATAAATCAATTAACTGCAAATTAAAAGAATCGAGATAATCACCATTTATTGTTTTTCTCCCTTTCATGCGAACTTAGTGCTCTTGGAGGCCCCCTGGTGGTGTGGAGGCCATTGGCACGGTGGCTTAACTTGCATGTTCTTCGGTAATGTGAGCTTAAAGGGTTTGTTTGCCAAATAATAGTGTTTAAAAATAATAACAGATAAGTGGCTTCAGACCGAATAACTCAAAAGAAAAACTGAAGATACAGAAGGAAAGAAAACGAGGAGTATTCATATGAACGGAAGAATTATTTCCTTATCTGGTCTTTTCATATCAGGTTATATATATTAAGATAAATAATTTCAAATTATTTGTCAAATGGGTTAAAAGTTCCTCAGCGTGAAGAAGTCATGAAACACTGATCTAGATTTATGCAAAATTGAGAAGATTAGAAACTAATTTGAATCAGTGTGTCCCGTCTTTAGGGTGATTAACTTTTTGCACACGCCTCCATGATGCTGCAGTGTTAGAAAATAAAAACTTTCTGCTCAGGTTTGACTCTCTAATCTCTCCTGGATTACTGAGCTTCCAGATCTCCAGTCTTCTCGGTTTCTATCACCGCCTCCGGCTGAAACAGCGCAGCAGCTTTCCCGACATGCTCACCGTCACTGGTGCATTCTGGGAAGACTTTAAGCTACAGCAGCCTGCTGAACAGAGAAATCAAGGCAGGAGGGAAGACGTGCCTTTCTGTTTGAGTTTCTGCTGCTCCTGTTCAGGGATTCGTCGTCACGTCTCTCTTTTATTCACAAAGTGGTTCAGCTCAACATGCAGGCCATTTAAAGTGCAGCTGACTCACCAAAAGACTCATGAACTCACTTTTCTCTGGACAAAGTTGTTTGTATTGAGTCAAAACTACATTTTCTTACTTCCTAACAGTGAAACTATTTCTGTTTAATGTAAATTAGATTTTAGAAAACTGTTTCTATGTCTAGAATGCCTGAAGAATTTGAGAACCTTTAATAATTTGCTCCAATTTCAGAGGTTTACTGATTTCACTGATTTCTAATATTCTGATAGGTTTTTTATTACGTTCCAGTTAAATGGAGGCAGATCTGTTGATTTATTTCACCTCAAACAAAACTTTTCATCAGCGCAGAGAGCAATCACATGTGGAGTACCCCAAGGTTCAATCCTTGGACCCTTCTTATTCTGTAAAGATATGCTACCACTAGCTCAGATTACTTTTGAAATACTTTTAAAAATATTTTTAAATATTAATCTCAAAGTTTCTGAATTTTTTGGCGGACAATAGCTCCCATTTTTTTTCTATCTACAGTGGCGCTAATAGGAATCATGTCAAAGCAAAACTGTGCTATATTGGTGCATTATTTCAACGTTGAACCAAAAATCGCATTTTCCAGTGTCCACCTTGGTTTGAGTTTTTATACTTAATAAATTTTAATAATAATTTTTAAAGAGTTTTAGAAATAAAGACCAAAACAGGAAAAATTTCATTTGTTTTCCAACATTCCAGCATTAGTATAAATTAGTAGTAGGTAATCCATAAAGGTGACTCTACCAAAATAGTATGGAAAGGTTTGTAAGCTTCTGAATGTGGAGAAACTAAAAACGAAGCAATAATTCTGGTAATTAAATGAACTAAAGGAAAAGTTCAGTTTGACTTCATGTCAGACGCCACATGTCTTTAAATAAAGTGAATATTGGAGTCAGCTCTACAATACATAAGTATTGGGTGTCAACCTCTGTTCTTATAACCTGCATGTTGTGCTGCCGTATTATTGTCTGAATCAGAGACCTGACAGTGAATGTCTGAAGAAACACAAAAAAACCAGGAACAAACCTGAAGTTGCTCAAAGGACAACGTCTCTTGGAAAGAATCACCAAGATCTGAATTTCCAGCTTTTTTGACATTTCTATCCATAAAGCTTTGAGACAACCATTCAAAAACTTTCAATGGTTGTCTCACACTCTGAAGCTGTGTTGGTTGCCATAGCAACTCAGAAACCCAAAATCACTCCTGCTTTGTTCTGCATGTCAACATGTTTGTGCGAAGCTCCTTTTCAATGTGTCAAACACTAAAGTGATGCTTTTCTAGTTGTGTAAATGTGAGGAAGAAGCAAAACAGCTTCATTTCATTGTTTCCACATCATTAAATTGTTTCCACGTCAAATGGAGAGGAACAGAGTTATGGTTTTTACATTTCAATTGTTCCCCAAAAGAGGAATGAAACTGTTAATTTTTCTACTAATTCCTGCATTTAGCAGCACATACTTTAAGGTGATTAACCTCCAACGATTGGGAATTGTATTGGTGCACTGCAAAAACACAAAACCTTACCAAGGACTTTGGTCTAGTTTTCAGTGCAAATATTTTAGTGTACTTGAAATAAGACAAATTAAAAATAATTGTGAGTTTCAAAATAATTTTTCAGTTTCAAATGTTTTTTTTTAAAAAAAACACTTTACGGCACCAATGTAGGTCCATAGTTACGTCAACAATTCCTTAATATTGATGAAAAATACTAGTTCCACTGGCAACAAGCTCCTATTTTTTGCTGAAAACTTAACTTGTAAGTTAGTTTTGTCTTATTATAAGTGTAATAAGATAATTGCAACAGAAATGAAACAAAATAATTGGTAAAACTTTGTGTTTTTGCCAGTAGAATTTTTGAAACAATTAAAGAAATTATAGACCTAAAACAAGTTCTTGCATCTTGCTAAAATGTTATTTTTAAGTTAGTTTTTAAAGTACAATAAGATATACTTAGTAAGATTTAGCATTTTTGCAGTGCAGTCCTTAAAAATGTAAGTTTATCCAAGTTAAGTTTAAGTTGTCATGTTCAATAAATGTCAATAAAAAAAGTTTCACCAACTTAATCTGATTACAAATTAAAGTCTTTAAGTTAGAGCTCCATTCTCCTTTTCAAATGCACGCTAAGATATTTATACTAGTAACTAACAAAAAAATACTTGGTAATATTTTGTGTTTTTGCAGTGTGTTCATCTGGAATCAGCACAGAGAAAACTGTTCAAACTTTATCTTTACAAACCTGTCAATGATGCCACACATGTCAATCTTCAGGTCGTTGTAGTTTCCCAACCGTCTTTCTTGCACTTGTATCAAGTCGACCGTTTGGCCGTCCAACTTCAAGAGACGCATGCATCCCTGAAACCCCTGAATCGGGTTTCTGCAGCTCAACCCGCCGCTGTGAACAGGACAGCCTGAAGGCACAAACACAAATAAACTGGATGGTAAGAGACACATGTGAGCAGAAAAAAAAAGCATCAAATAGTGATGATTTGTAGGGTTTATTAACAAAGAGGTCAAACTAACTTTGTCGTTTCGGATTGAAAGAAAAGAATATTTCTGATATGAACCTTTAGCTGCGTTTCTATTGGTCATATAACTGAACAATTAAGAAATTTCACAATTAAATTTGCCTCGAGAACACACCAATGTCGAACAAAACTGTTGTTTGTTGATAAACAGTTCTGAAACGAGGATGAGGTGTTTTTTTTTTGGCTGTATCAAAGCGGTTTATTCCACAAAACTGCAAAGAAACTTTTTCAACATCCGGATGTTACCACTGTGTCTTCTTTGTCGTTTCCTCCAGTAGTAACATCCAATTGTTGATCATGTGACTCGAGAGATGTGAAAAAAAAATGCCCATTGTAGTTTTGGAAAACAAAACCATTTCAATATGGCTGAAAAGAAAAACTCTTATCATTGGGTAAAAATGTTTTCAAAAAAATCGTATTATTTTTGTAATTTCAATTGTGAAAATTTAAATTACAGCTATTTTCTGAATTGCAGAACTAATCATATTGTTGAGGAAGATCCGGGTTTCCTTCCAACTTTAAAATCACTATAATGTCACTTCAGCCTGCTTGTAATGGATTGCTTGCATTTTGAGGATTGTTTGTTGCCTCTTGAAAAAGCTGCAAAATCAAACCAATATTTTTCTCTCTCTGTTGCGTTTAATTCAAATTATGCAATAACTGTCTTATTTTATTAGCTGGTTTCCCTCAAACACTTTGCCTATCATCTCTGCCTGTGGGATGTGTTTTTTGTTAGAGTCCTCTCTGCCTCCAGGCACAAGAAGAGTCTTATCCTGTGAAAAAAAAATCAGCTACTTGTATTATCCTTCAGAGATTTACGCTTTAGGTTAATCCTAGATGATGACACAGAGTGGCCAAATACAGCAAATTCGCTGCAGGCTCTGCGCTGCTCCAGTTAAAGACGGGCTGTCAGGAACACAGTTCAGCTCGTGAAAACAGAAGAAGAAGAGGTGAATAAGATGACACACTGCTCTGTGTCACTTTCAATTTTAGAAACGTAGAAGAAGAAAAAAGAGAAAAATGGTGAATTTCAAAAGGGGCATGTTCCATTGAGTTAGGTGGGAAATAAAAACCTCTTCATTTATGATTTATGAGTTAAATGATGGTCCAAATACGTGCAGCATGTTTACCAGCTGCAAATAATTGGAACTCCTCCCAGGTTAATCAATAACTGTGTAACACTTAAAGTACATTATTATCCATTTGGCTGCCTATCAGATAAATATTGATAAACTGTAACTTAGAGTCTCATACTCTCCTTCGAAACCACTGGACTCATTCATAAAGGTGTGTAAAACACTGACTTAATGTTCAGCAATCATTAATTCAGTGGAAGGAATGAAGTGCAGTCTTATAGTATGGACCCGTCGCATGTTATTGTTTCCATCAGGAAATCTGGCAGACAGGCACAACGCTGGAGAGCAAAAAGCTGATTCTTTTGCGTGCTATCTGTAGCCGCATTGCTGCGGTAGAACGACTCGGTTAATTAAATGAAACCCGGAGATGTAGGTATTATTAATTTTGTGCTTCACTCCTTCAGAAAAGTAAAAATAACACAGAAAAATTTTAAAGAATAACTGAAAAACACTTTTTTCCCCCTCACTCGCTGTGTTGGCTATGCTACACACAGTCCTGTTGCTATAGCAACTGACAACAACGCCACCGTGCCTATTTATCAAGAAAGC
Organism: Poeciliopsis gracilis; assembly: GCA_911649635.1. Lineage (NCBI taxonomy): Eukaryota > Metazoa > Chordata > Actinopteri > Cyprinodontiformes > Poeciliidae > Poeciliopsis > Poeciliopsis gracilis. The sequence continues at coordinate 314,451 of CAJVRI010001168.1, read as the reverse complement.
ACTCAAACATTTCCCACACAAAGAACAGAACATTCGGCACGTTACAGTTTAATGTTTTCAGCTTCAGTTTTGCAATTATTAATAAGTGATAGCTGTGGTAGATTAGCTAACGCTGCTAATAGCTAAGCTAACACAGCGGTGGTGGATTAGCTAACTGAAACGTCTGCTCTACTGATGATCTGTCAGAGCTGATGTGTGGGTCGTCTTTTATTTTAATTCATTTTGTAACTCAAACAAAACACACCAAATTCCACACCACATCTACATGTCGAGGTTGTCATAGTCAAGCTAGCATAACTAGCAAAACCCTCAAAACACTGACTTGTTATTTAGTGTGCAACATTTTGCTCTGTAATTTTCTCATAAGGGGACATGTGCAGTGACTTAATGTGCTAGAAAAACTAGAGAATAGTAAATGGAAAATGGTTTAACCCAATAATTGCATCACAAGAAAAAGCAGCACAACAGCATCTTTAGATTTTCATGCTAATTCATGCTCATTTTCATGTCGCCGCTGTGCAAAAACGTCTTTCTGACCGAGTTTATCTCGGTTTTGGCTCTGCTATCAACATCTTCCGTTAATCTGCACCAAATCAGATGAAACGTGTTTTTTTTTTTCTGTATGAGGTTTTAATTTTGACTTTTGTTCCCTCAGTAAGCAAAAGTAGGAGAAGTTGTTATTTTAATGAGAAGAAATAAAGAAAGTATGTTGGAGTGCGATGCATTAAACTAGGACCAAATGGAGAAAAAGAAATTGCAAAAAGCCTGACTCACTCCAACCTATAAAAGATAATTGTATCTGCAGTACAGGCTTTCATTTTAACCAGAGTCAGCAGTTTTGCCATCTTACACACTGAAATACTTCTGTAAAAACATAAAAGAGATGTTTTTTAGCCTCTTCGAGTCCGTAAAATGCATTAAATAGCACCATTAATCAGATCTGTGATGTTTTTGCTCTGACCGCCAAAGAAGAGCTGACTGTCTGCTGCGGGAAGAAGAGGGATGCTGGTGTGAGCCGTGGCTCCTTCGTCTCTGTCCACCGTGATGCTCAGGCGGTTTTCCATCGAGTTCAGCGCCACAGAATGCCACTGGCCGTCATTCAGACCAGCACCTGAACGAACGCACACAGACAGGAACAAGTCACACTTCTGCACTAGATCACATACCTGTCTAATTCAGCTTTCTACTCAATAAGCTGTGACCTATTTTCACTTGGTTGTTTGGTTATAAGCAACTCTTTTCGTATTACTGCATTCTCACTTATTAAGATCCTGCTCACATTTTTCATAACTTCATTATTTGTTGATTGTGTTGTTTTTGTATTTAGGATTTAGCACAATACTTTGAGAATATGACGCTAATGTTGAAAAAAAATTTTTTAAATCACACAGAAATAAGTTTAATCACACAGTAAATAGTTAAACATTGTTGTCCTACTACTTCCTGTCTTGTTCTTTGTCACTTCCACCAGTAGTAACATCTGGTTGCACATTTTTTGGTTACACTATTTTTGATGCAGCGAAAAAGCCTCTTATCGAAAAACCAGTTGTTTTTCTAAATTATTGTGTTACCATGAAGCAAATTTATTTTTGTATTTCCAAAATGTGCAATTTTGAGATCAGTTTCTGCATTTCTATTGCGACTGTGTGCAAAACTTTGTCCACTAATGTTGAAAAAAATGTAATTTCATAACTGTGGTGTTTCCATTAAATAAGAAGCATAATTAAAATCACATGCGAATAAGTTTGTTCACACAATGAGTCACTGAAAAACACAATGCACCGTTATTGTGTTTTTAAAGAAGTCACAAGACTTCCTGTCATATTTTTTGTCGTTTCTGGCAGTAGTAACATCCGGTTGTGTTTACATTGGAGTTTTCAAAATACACACATTTTGATGTGAGCAAAAGTTTGTGAATGTGAATTTCTCCAAAACTGGTGTGTTTTTAGCAATGAGTTTATTGTCGTAATTCCAATTTGTGCAACTTTTTGGCCATTGATTGGAAAAAAAACTACCATGAAAATTCCCTCAGTTTGCTGTTAGCCTGACATTGAAGCCAAATGAAGCCGACAGGATCCTGACTTACCGGTGCTGAGCTCCAGGAGAGTACTTCCCCCTTTACTGATCTGAAGGCGAAGCCTGGCTTCACTGACATACAGGAAGACTGAGCCGTCCTGCTGCTGGAGGTCAAAGGTCAGCAGCAGCCCTGCCTTGTTCCACGTCCTGAACTGTAGCGCTATGGAAACGACCCCTGACAGCCATGATGTCAGGACAGGCAGCTGGAGGAAGCTGTGAGAGTCGGTGAACGTCACGGCGACAAAAACCGGCTCGCTGCAAGAAAAGGTCAGGTTGCCCTGCAGAAAGACGAGACGGGGAAACGACTGTGAAGCAGATGATGAACATAAATATTCATCAGCGTAATCAGTCTGACTGCATGTCACAGAGGTCTCATCTCGGAGAAATGACACCTGTACCGCCATATTGATATTAGCGTCAATTAAAAACATGAAGGTTATGCACAAATCTCAGGAAACATTCTGTCCCAAATCTCCATAAACTATTACAGAAACCAGAGAGTCATGCCTGAGGCGCTTTAAAAATAAATTTCAGAGTTCATTTCATATCTAGAATAAGTAATAAACTTCTTCCTGTTTTGTTTTCTTCTTTGCTGCATCCTTTGCTTTAGGCTTCGATGATAATGAAGGAGAATATGATGACATTAAGAGGCTGATGATGATGGTGAGTATGAATAAAAAAAATAAATAATAATCATGATGATGATAATGTTCATGGCTCTGACCGTTAGCATAAAAATGAAAGATGACACCAGATACGGTTAAGCTAGTCCAGAGTTTTAGATCATGATTTCATAAAAAAAAAAACCCAACAGATCACACCAAACTAGGGGTGTCCAAGCTGTGGCCCCAGGGCCATTTGTGGCCCACGTACAATTTTTTGTGGCCCCCAAAAACATGTTCAATAAACATAAATATGTTTATTGAACCTTTTATTTCTAATCATGATAAAATTATTACCATCATTTTATTACAATGAAAAGCATTTAAAAAATTACATATTTTTAGACTTTTAAATGAGTAGAACCACAGTTCATTTGTTTGTTTTTGATGAAATGTGAAATTTTATCTAATTTATTAAACTCAGCAAACAATAACAAGGGTTTGAAATCTTGTTATCATAACAGAATAAATTATTTCAACCGATCCTAGAACGATTTGAAAACATAATGGCTTTTATAAAAAAAAATAAAACAAAATAGTTTTAAACGTTTGGATTTACAGTGAATAATGTAAAATAAACTACTTTGATTGACTTTGGGTGTTTGGGTTTTTTTCTGGCACGAAATGAAATGGATAAAAATGTAATTTGTAATTTAAGGACAGATAAATCCATAACATAATTTTCTGAGCATTTTGATCCATAAACTGACATTATATAGCAAAACATAAAACAGGTCAAATCATTTTCAGTTTACAGTCGGCTTAGCCTGGAAAATAATATTTAAATGTAACAAACATTTTCACCCCTAAATGTTTTCAATGGATCTGGTTGCTTTTAGGATTCAAATGTTATTAATTATTACATTATTTAATTATCAAAAATGTGCAATTTCATAACTTTTGACGGAAATCTGAAAATGAAACACTGCATTTGTGTTTATTCCAATGAGAGTTATTCGGTCATTCCTAAATAGGGAATCGTAATAAAGTATCATGGAAGTGTGGCCGTCTGAACAACGTAAACAAAAGATTAAACCGATGTTAAAACCAACAGAGTAACTCACCAGTGCAGTGACCTGTGGGCTGTTCTGTCTGGCCAGTTTGATCAAATTAAGGTCGTTGAATAAAAGGTTTTCCAGGCATCCGTGGAAGTTCCTGTTGGGCAGGATTGGAGTTTGGAGTCCATGGCCCTGGACAGCTGCCACACTAAGCTGAAAAAAACATCAAACAACTTACAAAATGTCACTCGGTTTTATAAAGTTTCTAAAAATTCAATCTTTGAACATTATTTGCTGCTTTAAATTTTATGTAGAATATATTGAAGTCGAGCATTAGAAAAATATTATTGAAAATGTTAAAAATAATTACATTTCCCATCAGTTCAGGTGGATTTTATCTGATGTATTTTCATCAGATGGACATTTTTGATTTGACTTAGTTCAAAGCAAAAGAAATGTAATGCTATAAAACACATTAAAGGTTTAAGCCCAGTAATAATAGAGCTTAAACTGTCACAATAACAAATTTCCCTGCATGATAAATTGTCCCAGAAATTATTGCGATAAACAATAATATTGTCATTTTGAGATCATTTTCATTCCACTACTACAATAATAATGGCATATTAATGCAGGTACACCGTCTCAAAGAAAAAAAACAACTTTAATTTATAAAGAATATTTAACAGTGGAACTAGAAAACATTTTAAATATCCAAAATAGTAACTAAAACTAAAATAGTTTGTCAAATATTAATGATTCAGGTTTGACAGGGAAAACAGGCAAAAGAGGCAGGCAGTGCAAACTGACTATATTATTCAAAATGGCTGCTCTTCAACAATACCAGAGAGAATATCTCTGGTTGTTGTTCACATGGAAACGATTGATCTCTTTTTAATTTATTGTGCAATGAATTGATTTATTACTTCAAAGTGTCAATTGTTCTGCAAAATGGAATGCACTTTCAGGTGCAACAAACACTGAGGTGGTTTTATGAGGCAGTAGTTGATTTTTGACTTATTACAGTTATCCTCCTGCTTTGTAAGTGAATAAACAGTAATAACAGAAACACACTTGGCTTCAGCTGCTCTCTGTTTGGATGCAATGAAGTCCTTGCAGGTTGTGTTTGTCTAAAGCTGCGGACGCCGTCAGATGTTAATGGTGAGCGTATACAAAATGCATAATGTAGGTGACGGGCAGGGGCAAATCTGACTGGCTGTCAAACATAATGAAAACTGTGTAACTATACTTTAACACCATCTGTGATGCAGCAGCTGCTGCTTTTTCTGCTTCGTCCTTAATATAAAACAATCACTGACCTCTATTCTACGGCTTGATGTTTACCAGGAACATCATTCAAAAGATTTCTGTGACCCAAAGTCCAGTTTCAGCACTTATTATAAATTATTCTCATTAATATTAATCAGCACTTACCGATTTTACTTATGTTCATGTGCTGCTTGCATTAACATAATTAGGTTCTTATATAAATGATGTGACTTTAAGTAAATGTCATTTTGCATTATCTGACGATGTCATATGAAGTTTAATCTCCAACTATTTTTGTGGAGTAACTTTCGTGATTTAATGTTGCAATATTAAAACGTAAAGATGCCCTGAAGAAAATTAAGTACATTTACTATAAATGTTACTGAAATTATCCAGTAATGTTTCATCTCACATTACATTGTGCAGAAGCTCTGTCTGCACGAATGAATTTTTGTTCACTTCAACATTTCTAATACTTTTCGAGATGATGTTTTTATCCACATACAAATGATAGAAATCCAAATAAATGTATCAATTGAAACACATTGATACATTTACAAAACAAAAAGCTGAAAAAGAGATAATTAAATTATGGAACGATGAAAGCATAAATTTAGGAGAGTTTTTAATAAATTGATCCAAACAAAATTATTTGAAGGTTTTAATCGTAGATAACTTGAAATTGTCTTGTATCTTTTGGTTTTGGATCGTTTTTCTCCTGTTGTGTTTCTTCTTTCCTGACTTGTATATAAGAAATGATAAGTTCATTTTAGATATTTTAACGATTTATGAAGCTGTAATTAAGTTTAATTTGATGATTTGACTAAACAAATCCAACTAAGTTAATTAATCTTTGATCGCTTATTGAGAGTTAAACTTTTAGAAACTAGTGAAAACTTTGAAAAACAAATTTTCTGTCATAATATAGCAGAAAATTGTAAATTTTTCTCTTTTTGTAATCATAAATGGATTAAATTCACTAATTATACTGGCCACATAAATAACTTAACTGTTTCTACATCCACCCTTAAACCCTCACAAATATTCAGATTTAAATTGATTCTTTGTTGATTCCAAGTATTTAAAATAAGGGGTTTGATCATCTGAAAATAGTCGTAATTTCTAATGAAACTGCACTGTAAATAGTTGTGCGTCGTACCGTGTGAATGTGCCAGTGGCTGAGCTCGGCTGGGACGTGAACCTGCTGCATGTTTTTATCCACCGTCAGGTTGAGGTGAGAGCCGAGCCGCTCCAGCTTCACGTGATGCCAGTGTTGGTCGTCCAGCAGACTCCCAAGAGAAACCAGAAGTTTGCCCCCAGAACCTGAACTCACATCTGCAAAGAAATGGTTGTCAAGTTAAACAGAAGACTGACTAATGATGAAGCACTGAATCTGCAATTTACTGCAAAAACTGTTTTTTAAAGTCCTTAAAATTCACATTTTACATGTTTACACGTCCATTTGAGTGTCTACTGCTACTTTTATTTAAGAAAACTTTTTTTAATTCACCAATTTATATAATTTGGTGAATAAAATATAACAAAAGCAAAAGAGGTATTGAGCTACAAAAGTGACAAAAGTTACTTATGAGTTAGAAGTAGAAAAGAGAGCAAGAGAAAGAAAGTAAACAGATAAATAAACTTAATTAAATACATGTTTGGTGTCTGAATAATGAGTCTTTTCAAAAACCTCCAGCGTAAAGTAACGTCAGAAATCAGCCGGCTCGTAACCTAGCAACCCCAGCCAAGCCCAGCCAGTCACCTAGCAACCCAAGCTGAGTAACCAAAGGCTGAAAAATGTTAATTGTAATTTGAATAGAAATATCAAGAGTTTGTATGATTTCATCAGGGAGGAAGATAAATCTTAACTGCATGTAATGTCTACATGGATAAATACTGTTCCAGAAATAATAAGGCTTCATACTCAGCTCTACATTTCTTTCAATCTGATTATATTTTTAATAACTGCACAGTATTTTTCTGTTTTTAATTTTACAACCTTGTCAAGTTTGTCCAACTGATTACCTTTTTGTTTTACATTTTAAACCTTTCTACACGACTTCACTGCAAAAACACCAAATCTTACCAAGTAATTTTGGTCCCATAAAACAAATATTTTATTACACTTGAAATAAAACAACTTACAAATAAAGTTTCAGTAAATAAAATAAAAGCTTGTTTTAAGGAAATAATTCCTTAACACTGCTGAAAAAGCTCTAATTCCATTTCTCAGATTGTTTCATGGACCTTTTCCCATGTTTTAAGAGGAATAATCTGCTACTGGAACAAGTACATTTTTATCAACATTAAGCCTTTATTAACTTACAACAATCGCTTATCTTGCTGAAAAGTAACTTTTGAGTTAGTTTTGTTTTATTTCAAGTGTTAACATATATTCACTAGAAACTAGACCAGAATTACTTGATAAAATCTTCAGTTTTTGCAGTGAATTTGCTGCTGATGCACCTGAATCTTCCTATTGAGGGAAAATATTCCTACTTTACTCTTTTCTCTATTGCAGAAAAGTACAACACAGAGGAAGTTTGACTCTGGGCTCCTCTTAAACTCTTATGCAGCTGTTTACAAAGAAAATTCCTGGAGGCTCCTAATAAATCACCAAAGACAAAGTGTGATAGAACAGACAATTGTGTCAGTAATAGCCACAGTCCATTGTCTTCTACTTTATTTGCTAACTAGCTCAGCTAAGGGAGAATCATTCCAGTATCACTGCCTGGATGCCCTGTGGGATGGTCTGGTTGAAGCTTTTGTTGCTTTGAGTCGAGAATAAAAGTGATTTCTGTTGCCGTTACGCATTAATATTCAGCGGTTTTATTTCTTCAAAGCACAGCCAGGAACCACAGCATGTCCTTAATGTTGGGAATGCAGAGAAGAAAGTCAATTACTTAACAAGCGGCTGGACCCACGCGCTGCTCTGATCCCATCCTAATTTAGTCAGCAATACTTAACATCGTTTGTCAGTGGAGGAAAGCGCCAGAGGAGGACACAGTCGCTCGAAGTGCACTCACCGCTGCGCTGCGTTACAGCTTCCCAGAGAAAAATCACAATTGAACTTAATCATAGAGCAGCAGGCTGCACCAAAGTCATCTGGCATTTTGATAAATGTGAGGGGGAAATAAGGTGATTTTAAAAACATGGACATAAATCTTAATGAGTGACTCAATTTACTCCAACTGCTCAGGAAAGGTCTAACTACTATATTTATTTGTTTGTGTGCCTGTCTGCTAATTATAACTTGACATTTGTTGTGTTTTCACTGAGCCATTAATTTATGCAAATTTGTGTTATGGACCAAAATATATCTTCTCCTGCTGAGTTTTGTGTTGTGGTTTTATATGGCTCGGTTGCACAGTTTGCTACATTTTCCTCAACTAGCTTGAGATCCGCATGATATGACATCTATATGTAGACCTACTGCATTTAAAAATGTGCACAAAACTTTGTTCTTATTCCGCCATGTTGGAAAAACACAATTCTGCAATCGCAATGTTTCCATCAAACAAGAAATGCAGTTACAATCACACATGAATAAGTTTGTTCGCTTAACGATGAGTCATTAAAAAAAAATAATGGCACGCCATCACCTGAAGTGTTTTTCAGTTGTAGTTTTACAAAGTAAACCAATTTTGATATGGTCAAAAAAAAAAAAAACACACCTAGTGGAAAAAGGTTTTATTGAAACATTTGTTTTTTCAAAATAGTTTGGTTTCCATTAAAAATATCTTCATTTCCATAACAAATGTGCTCTAACCTTTGTGAAAATTCCACAAAGTCAACAAAACACAATTTTGCGTTTCCATTAAATGAGAAACATGATTAAAATCAGAAGTGAATAAGTTTTTTCACATGATGACTCATTAAAAAATGTGCCATGCCATCATCCTCCAACCACTTCCTGTCGTCTTCTTCATGGTTTCTAACAGTAGTAACATCCTGTTGTTGATCATGTGACTTGTGTGAAAAAGGTGTCCCCATCACTGTTTAGATATGGACAAAAAAAAAAACCCCACATCATCCTAGAGCACAAACTTCATCGAAAAACAAGTTTTTCCAGAATGGTTGGGTTTCCGTTAATTTAATTTATTTGCAAAATGTCGCTATGACCCGGTCAATGGAAGCGCAGCTTGTGCTGAAGACAGCAGAGCGACCAGGAGAGTCGGGTTGGGAATGTGAAAGATAAGCCAGAGGAGCCTCAGAGAATATCTCACGCTTTCCTACGGAGATAATACGCTTTAACCTCTGGGTATTATCTTCACTCCGTTAGTTTGATCTCCTCCTTTCTTCTTTAATCTTCTGTCATCTTTTCCTTTATGTCCCTCTCTTCTCTCCTCTGCCAGCAGCTGACTGTGGAGGGGCCTGCTGTGGCTCAGAGTGAATGCTCGAAGCTATTGATCTAAATTACACAGTCTGCAAACTCCTGGGAGAATCATATGGTGGGAGGAAGTTTGGTGCAGCTGTGAGGAAGAGAAGATTTTCAAAGAGCACGCAATTTAAAAAGGGAAATCAGTGAATGCAGAACGAACACGGTAAGGTCAAAAAAGTACAACTGTATGAGTCGTCTGTGATGAAGGAGGTTGTATGGCTGCCAAGCTAGTTTAGATTCTGATTGCTAACCCCAAACTTTGTTTGATTTTAAGAAGTCTTTAAATTTCTCCAAATGTTTAGAGAAATCTGAGAGGGTTGTTGTTTTCAGTAGGTTAAGTTTCCATTGACTGTAAAACTGGAATTACGAAAATAAATCTGCTCAGTGGAAAAATGTCAATTCTGAAAAAACTCAAAATTTACTTCTAGGAGGAAGTGGGTGTCTGCTTGTGTCAAAGGTAAAATACTTTTTCACATCACGAGTCACATGACCATGAACCTTCAGAGCCACATAAAGACAGTTACAAAGTCGGCCTTCTGTCACCTGAAGATCATTTAAAGGACTAGATGACTAATGAGAGAAACTCATCCATGTGTTTATGTTTAGTTGCATTAATTTCTGCAACAGCGTCTTCACAGGTCTGATTAAAAAAACTCCAGCTGACGCAAAGCGCTGCTGCTGGCGTTCTGACTAAAACCAGGAGGTTAGAGCACATCACCCAGTAACACTGAGAGAATAGACTTTAAAATACTGCTGTCAGTTTACAAATCACTAAAAGGTTCAGCAGCACAATACATTAAAGACCTGCTGTTGTCGTAGCAACAGCAGGTTGCTGTTGACCTCTCGGGTCTTTGGTTCTGGTTCTGCTCTGTATCTCCAGAACCAGAACCAAACATGGAGAAGCAGCACTCAGCTTCTGCGCACCAACAACAAACTTCCAGAAAACTGCAAAACAGCCGAAACACTGAGTTCCTTTAAATCCAAACTAAAACCCACTGGGTTAGAATGAAACATAAGAAATGAGACGTTGATCAACATCTTGTAATGTTTCCAATGTTGATTTTTGTGTTTTTATGATGTAAAGCACTTTAAAAGAAAATTTGATTGATTGATGGCAGTGAAATCTACCAACTTCCCAGAAACCAAACTGTGTGATATTTTCTTTGAGCTATGAGAGAATTATGAATAAACAAGCAGCAGAGAGAGGTTGCTGGCAAGACAGGAAGAAGCTCAATTCCCCCGAGTTTCTTCAAAATTGGATCAGCTCTAACTGAGATCAGATCTGACAAACAGCGTTCGGATAAAACTGCTTCCGACAGCTCGCCTCTTTTTATTTAAGGAACGAAACTCGCAGAAGGTATTAAATCCCATCTATGGATCTGAGAACAGGGACGCTCTGCATAATTGCTGTTCAGTTTAGGCATTTAACTGACATTTGCTCAGTTATGAACAATGAATGAATAATGACTTAACAGAGACGAAGCGTCTGCAGACGAGAACTTCCAGATTATTTGAATTCAAATATTCAAAATTTGATCCGTCCTTCATCACGTCTTCAACAAAAACCTTGAATACTGATTACAGTTTTCACCCCAAAGGAAGAAACTCACAGTAGGTTGTTGCATTATTAGACATAACAGGCAAAAGAACAGTCTGCGTAAACTTTATACAATGATTGCTGCAAAGCAAAAAGTAATTATATCAGTAGTTAATTGGACATTTTGGTTACATGACTTAAAATCTAGCAATAATAAATAAAACCATCTAATAATTAGGGCAGCATATCAGGATTATTGTGGGAAAAAAATAATTGAAGAAAAAGATTTTGACTAAAAAACTGACATTTTAAGATTAATTTTTTAAATTTTCTTTTAAAAAAAGTTGTTTGAAAGGTTGAAACTTTGCTAGAAAAAAAACTAGGAATTTTTTTTCACAAGTTTTTGTCTTTTCAACTCATAACTTAAAAAAAAACTTTTTTTTTATTTTTCCTTCCGAAGTTTAAACTTGTCAGACTCAGATTTAAAAAAGTTTTCTGGAAAATTTCTGAGATTAAGCTGAAAATGTTAAATTTTTTTCCCTCACAAATTTTCAACTTTTCACTCAGAAAATTCTTTTAAAGGAAATTTCCTCCTCCTTTGGTTTTCATCCATCTGTTGTGGCCCTAACTGGAATAATGATCAATATGTCAGATGTATATTTAATGATTTTGATGAACCTCTTCTAATGAGGAAACTAAAAAACACCTGACAGGATGGGAAAAAGGAAACCGTCACTACTGAATGATTCCAGTTGTATAATAGACAATAAAAGGCTGAGTGTAAATAAATAACCTGCTGAGGTCGGTACCTTGCTGGTGGTAGAGCAGCAGCTTTCCTCTCTCCAGCGCCAGGTTAAGGCTGTGATCCCTCTGTCCCTTTGCGTGAAGCAGCGTTCCTGAATTCTTCAAGGTCTTAAACTTCAGAGAAATGCTCTCCCTCGCTGTCCAGCTCGTTCTGGCACTCAGTCTGTAGACAAGGCTGCTTCTCCCATCGAAACGCGCCACCTCAGAGGCTGCGAAACACAGCAAAGCAGCTTTAAAGGTTTGATTCTTTACTATTTAAATCACATTAAACACAACAAATTATGTAGATGGTAGGACATGAATTCAAACACAGATGATGCAACTTCAGTTGCAAAAGTTAATTACCAACAATAATTTAATTAAAGAGTTCAATAAGGAAAAATAAAGAAGAATTTGTGAGTGTTTTTTGCTAAATGTTTTCAGGCGTTATGCACCAGTTGGTAGATATTTTCTGCCACTCTTCCTCTGCTCCAGCCAAGCTCTTAAAACTTGTATGAGTCTTTCTGTGGACAGCTGACTTCAGCTCTTATCAAAGATTTCCAATAGAGCTCAGCAGCTTGATTTGTGCCAAATGTTTCCCTGGTTTAAAGACCAAACAGCTTTTCCGTTGTTTCTGCTTCACAAAAAACATCCTGGTACTTTTTATGAATCATCATTCCTTAAATTTATTATCAGGAACAAAATCATCATCTCCACCATGTCTTAGAGAGCAATATTCAAAGTAAAGATGCATTTTTCCCACAATTCAAGAGAAACAAGCCATCTTGGCACTTAAACTCCAAGCTGCAGACCAATCTGTGTGTTGCTGCATCCATGCGTGTGGATCTGTGAGGGGAGTTGGGCTGTAATATATCTGTAGCCCAATCAAACACTTCCCAGGTAGAATATGAGAACTTATAAATATCAAGCTGCTGAATTTGTATCTCTTTTTCTAGAACATAAAAATAAAATAAACCCTCACTTTTCATTCAGTTTTGATCTAAAACTGAATTTCTGCGCCGTCGTCTTTGTGCCGCCGATTTGAATGTGCAGTGAAACTGATGCAAGTGCATAAATCTGTAACTGACACGCACTCCACTATGACATTGCAGCTCCCTATGTATGGAACACCAAAAGAGGCAAAAATATTGAAAAATTGTATGTGTCTTTCACACATGTTAACATGCAAATGACTGCATTCGTGTGTAAATCGGAGTTTCAAATTATATTATAAAGATTCATTGCGACTTTTTGTCTAATTCATTTAGTCTTAGTTTTTAGAGTGTGTTTGCTAGTTTTTATTAGTTATTATGGAGTGCCATAATTTGCCAACAGGTGACGTAAACCGCTTGAGTGGGGAAAAACAATTTCACATCAAATTGGAACATTATTATGGCATAGTAAGTCTATTATTTTAGTACATTTTAGTTTATGAACACACAATAGAGTTCCAGTTAATTCTAGTTTTTCCCAATTAATTATTGTTTTTATTTATTTCAGCTAATAAAAAGGTTTTCTCATTTTCTGTTATTTTATTAGTTTTAGTTTGCAACCTTTGTGTGAATAAATTACATTTCAGGCCAATCACAGACGGATCGTTTCCATCCAATCAGAGTATTTTTTGAATGTGAAAGAACCAATCACAACCAAGAAGCCAAAATACTCCAGGAAGTGGCAGAAATACGCAAACAAACTGCAGCACTTAAGACAAACACAACATGAATTTTGAAACCTGATAATTTGTAATTAAGCAAACAAACGGCATCCTATACTAACTGTAACCACACTCACTGTATCTGCAGCCGTATATTTCCAGTCGGAGTCCGATCCGCCCAGCGGGGTTCCAGTCCAGTGGGATCAGGCGAAGGTAGCGGGCGATCACTGGCTGATCAAGTTTGTACTGGACCACAGAGTCCGCGTTGCTGTTACCTGGAAACGCCTGAAGCAACACAACCAGATGTTAGTTTTTACACACAACTTGGATGTTGTAACAATTTTGGATTTTCCATCAGCCTGTTGATACGAGCCATGGGCGCCAGTTTATGTTTCGGCTGTTGGAAGCTAGCTAGCTAATGAGCCACCAGGCAACTAAGGTTGGGGGAAAATTTAATATCCCGATACATTTTTTTGCTATATCACGATACACGATATATATCACAATATTCTTAAAGGAGCTCCAATGTTATTTTAAACTCTAGATTAATTGCAGCATGATTTCACCAATGCACGTTCTGCCCCCATTTCCCTGCTCCTCTTAAATGTAAGCTCATATAAAAAGGGATTCAGTGTTTTGCTATGAACTGTCTACACTATGACGAGATAACAAGGTGAGAAATAAGTTTTAACTAAGCAAAAAATAGCAAATGAGAGGGAAGTAGGTCAGTTACGCTTGCAACCACTTGTTAACTGCAAAACAAACTGTAAAAACTGTTAGCTGGTCAATTATCAGAACAGGTAATGTTCCTGACACACTTGATATCTGATCTGTCCGTTTGCAGAGCTGTTGTCAGGCCGGTTGCTGTGGCAACCGGCAAAGAGTTTGAATGTTTTTTTTTTAGTTGTTCTTCACCTGTTTTTGGGCGTTATTTTTCACTTTGCTGTGGCAAACTGCAGCCGCAGCAATTTCTGAAAGTAATCAACAAAAACTGGACTCTACAGCAGTAACACCAACTGACCAAACGTGCTGGAGGTCTGCTTGGGTTGCTAGGTAACGGTAGGAACTCAGCTGGTGTTGCTTGGTGAAAGGCAATCCTTGCTGATTCGTGACATAACATTGGGGAGATTTTTGAAACGGCTCATTTTCTAGAAACCAAAAATCTTTTAACTTTTTTCTTTTTATCATCAGTAGAAATCCAAATGGAAGTATGGAGATGTTCACAACGTGAATTTTGTATCGGTAACTCATCAATTTAAAGTGATTAAACTATTGTCCCAGTTCTATCATTTGGTGCAGACATAAAGTCTCCCCAACGCTCAGCCTTGAGCCAAACATCTGCATTCTCCAACAGGCCATTGATCCCACCTGCTGATGACGCCTCTCCCTCTCTGTCCAGTGATCAATAACCCTTGGATCCCATTTTGTGTCCGTACTGAGCCTCTGTTAAAAGACTAATAGCTTCCATTTTCCCCCAATCAGCCGCCTTTGAAAAGCCAGCAAGATTGCCTGTGTGACAGTTCCCCACAGAGCCTTATTTCGAGACGAATCCCCAAAAGACCAAACCGACTCTTACAAAAAGTTAACAGTTGGATTTTTGGATGCATGCATTTGAATGCATTCACTTTGCTCCATCTACTGAACAGCTTGTGACTTTGTCGGTGTGTGTGTGTTTGTTAGCTGATGAGCCTTTGTGAGCGCGATTAGCTTCTCTGGAGCTGCATAATTGTGATCTCATTGCTTTGAAGGCTTGAGCCTGCTGGGCAGCCGAGCGTTAAGCTCAACAAATGGCTCAGTTTCCTGCTGAGGATGCCGAGGAACACGCCATCCCGTTTACCCGCCCGAGGACCTTTACAAATATGAGCTGCTTCTGACAAGCTTTCAGTCAGAGGAGGAGAAACAGAGATGAAGGAAGGATGAAACTTTCAAAAAAAGGACGGCAGGATGGAGGGCTTAACAACAGAGCAACTGGGGGTGAAGAAGTTCTCAATAAAAATAAAATAACTTTAAAGTCTTTCATGAAGTCTGCATGAAACATTTTGCTGAATTAGGCGCAGCAACAAATTTTAGCAAAAAAAAAACAAGCAGTGTAGCTTGTAGGCCTGGGCAATATGGCTGAAAACCTATCACTTATCACAAAATATGGTTTCATATCGATAATTATTGAATAGTTTTTTATTTTTTTATTTTAAATATCCAAAATACTGCCAAAGAGTATAAAAGTACTCTTTTATACTTTGGTTTTTTAAGCAGTTATGAGGCATTTTGGTGAAACTTTAAACTGCTGCTACGCAAATTAACAGGTAGTTGCTAGGTAACCAAAGAATTAAATAGTTACTAGGTAACTAGAGAGTCAGTTGATTCCACCATAGATTTTAAACCCAAAACAATGACAGTATTTATACCATGTTTTGCTATGCAAAATTCAATATTAAAAAATAATTTTGTTCTTCCATTTTGATTTCTACTGCTTCTAAAAACAACAAAAAAAAACCCCAGCAGATTTTTGTCAATACTTTGATGTGTTTTGGTGTCTGGAAAATGTTACATTACAAATCAGCAGGCACACATTACATAGGCACTGCATCGTTACCTAGCAACCCCAGCCTGTCACCTCGCAACCCACCATGAATTCCAGTACATTTGGTCAGCTGGTTTTATCACTGACCAAGTGTTTAGTTCCTGACTTACCAAACAGAAACTACCTGCTGCGTTCTTGTTGGCTGTTCAGGAGGCTCCACTTCTGCTTTTCAAAGATGTACGGTGGTATAATTGCACGTCTGTCTGCAGCCAATTTCAAGTGTGTAAATGTTGAGTTGGGGGGCATGGCAAGCAGGAGCTTATTTAGATTTAAAGTGACAAGACGCCCTAAAACAGTTCAAAAATACTCAAAATCTTAGTAAGAATGATTTTGAGTAAAATAATGTAAGGAACATGTTTTGTTTAAGCACAAACCTCTCCTAATCTGTTTAAGAAATCACCTTTAATTTGACCAGAAAGTTGGTTGCTTACTCTGATGCCATAACCATATGACTGAAAAGGTTCAAATAACACATTTTCTTATAATGTACTTAGCTGTAAAGTAGTGTAAAGTAAAGGTAGTGATAAAGTCTCCAGTACTTCAGAAAAGTAAAACTCAGATGATTTGTTTTTTCTGAGTCAGGAGGAAGCTGTGACTGAAGCAGCTGTTTTTACTGTCAAACTCACACCTTTTCTGTGACACTAAGCCACCATGACTAATTCGTGCAGATTTAAGCTCAATCTGGCAGCTGGTGAGGAAGCACCGCCTCACGCGCTGAGTGTCAAATCAACTCGTTTAACGCGGAAGAAGTCGTACCTCCATTTTTTCAGGTGACGTGACCTAAGGAGACAGACTCCAGACTTCTTTGCAAGTCTGAGTTACAAGTCGGATATAGTTTGAAGACGGGTTTTCCCTTTCTCCTTAAAAGGAAAAAAAGGACGTCTGGAAGTTTCCCGAATAACAAATCAAAGAATAATCGAATTGCTGCACATGTACGAACAGAAAGTTATCTTCTGCAACTCTTAAAGGTGACTTATTATTCTTCCTTGAACAGGTAAAGATATACAAAATGTTTATTACAGGCTTTGCACAAAATCCTTCTTCTATAAAGAGATTTTTGACTTTAATCTCAAAATTCTGACTTTAATCCCAGAATCTCGATCTTAATCTCAGAATCCCGACCTTAATCTCAGAATTCTGACTTTAATGCTCATTCGTGAGTCGTTACAAACTTTACCCCCAGGCTGTCTTCCTGCCGGTGTTGCCTCCAGTTGTGTCCCGTGTCGCTGAACATCAGCAGGTAGGACGTCAGCCAATCAGAGCTGCCGTAGCGGCCCTGCGTGGCCACGGCGGTAATCTGGGTTCGTCTCTGCAGATCCACCTCCAACCACTGGTACTTATCTGACCACAGAGGAGTCCATCCTCCAGCTCCTGGACAAATTACACGCAAAAACAACAATTCAGTTCAGATTCTTTCATCCGGTTTCAGTCGCGAAGTAAAGATATTTATTGAGTTTGGATTCAATGACTTTAAAATCTGCAGCACACACTGCGCTGAGATTGTGCTGCGCTCGTTTTCAGCTCAGTATTCTTATTCTGGGAAGCCACCCAAGCTGTTTACAAAGCTCCACATTTCATCCACGAGCCGCTAGGACTGAGCACAATGTGGTTCACAATAACTGGAAATCGTGTCTATTCACATTTCCACGGCGACATGACAGCAGCCACCGAGCTGCAACGTTTGTCCTCTCCACAGCGATTAGCAGAACACGGCCGAGCCTCCAGAGGGAAACGGGCCTCAGTTCATCCTGACAGCAGCTGGAGCAACAGCTGGAGAGGGCGTCCAGCTGCACATGAGGTTTGTTCACACCGTGTTCACAGAGCAGGCTGGTAAAAATCCCATTAAAACTAAAGGAAGTGTGAAAAGACACTGGTATGATTTCACCAAATCGGGTTATTTTTTTAAACTCACTCAGTATTTTACCATAAAAATATCAAAAATACACACTAATTTATTGAATATGACTGTGTTGACATTAAATTAAATAGTTGACAAGGAAAATTTGTGAAAAAAAAAGTTTTTGGTAAAAAGTCCACTGAAGTACTGAGTAAGTGATCAAATCATTTAGTATTTAAAACTTACATAATTAGACCAAAATATAAAGCTAAACTGAATTTTTGGTATTTAAAGACCAAAATGACAATAATTCAGTTAAGTAATAAAAATAATAAGATCAGGCAAAAGAAAATTTTCAAATCAGTTATTTAAATAAAAAACATTTGGAACTTTAACAAAAACTTCAGATGTGTGAATTTGGTGAATTTTTGGTTAAAACATGTTTGTTTTTCATTCAGTGGGTAGAAAATCCAGAAATGTAACTCAGGTAGGAGTAAAAATACTTAAAAAAGTAAAAAATGCAGCAAAGTAAAAATAAAAGTACTTTTTGTTTCAAAAACATTACTCAAGTAAATGTGATATGAACTACGGACAACATGTCTATGAAAAGTCCAAACAAAGATTTTGTATTTATTTAATTGTGATCGTGGTTTGGTTGATTTCCATAATAAATCCAAACCACTGAGATGCAAACCAATAACTTTTGTCAATATAAAAAACAAATACAAGCAGTTTTCTTTTTTTTTTCCTTTTGAATAAAAGCATTTTCACCTGTTGAAAACATGAAACAACAGCTTTCCAATGGAAGAAACTTTGTCTCAGATTCTTTTCTGCTCTTTCCTGCTCATCATGGCATCTTCTAAAGGTCAAAGCTAATAAGCAGCTCAGTAAAAGACATAGACACTGACAGCTCAAGTGAAGAGCACAGACAGGCCGACCTTTACTCATTACAGCCGGGCTGGAGACGACAGACGCAGAAAAGAAAGAGGATGAGAGCGTGACAAAGAGAAGAGGATCAACCCACGGCTGCAGGACGAGGAAAGGGTCAACATTGCCCTAATGGGCAACACCTGAGGGATGAGTAGAAATTGGTGAATTTATTCAGAATAACTTTTTCCTCATAAACATTATACCTCTTGTCAAACATTTTATTTTTTTGAGCTCCTGGTGGGAGAAAATCTTTGCTTCAGTAGCTGCTTGTAATGACTCCAGACCATTTGAACGACTCTTTGTGGTAATTGAGGTTAAAGACGGGTCGGGAGGATTATAGCGCTGGTCTGCTGGACGTTCAAATTACCTCATTACCTCAGCAAATCGACTAATATCAAGACTCTGAACGGAGGCTAGGCTAGCTGAGCTAGCACTCAGAGAGGCAGGAGGCAAAATTTTACTGAACATCTGAGAGAAATTTGATTTAAACAAATCAAAACTCCACAGATTATAAATGATATTAACTTCTTCTAATGAAGTTAGGAGTTAACTGAATGAGGTCACTGACTTTTACTTTAACCTTATGTAATCTCAATATTTCAACATTATTCTTTTACAAAACGCAAAAAATAAATAAATAAATAATGACCCGGTTCAAGCATGCTTGTTTCTGCACAGATTAATTCATTGGTTACAGCTCATCGTACAGATAAATAGTTTTTAAATTAAAATTATGCTTTGGTCAAAAAACAAGCATTGTACATGTTTTATTTATTTATTCTACAGATGTTAAAACAACACAAACAATAAAACAACCCTTAATAAACTACACTGTAAAGCATTTTAAGGTGGTTTAAATTGAAAATGAAAGTTCACCTGCTACCTTTAAAATACAATTAAAGTCAGCTAGAAAAGTACTTTGGATTTATTGCAGAGGTTAATAATGAGTCATTTTCTGTCACTTAATCAAGTTAAAATAACTGCTTATTGTAAGTTTGAAGGTAATGGGCGGAATTCCGCTGGGGTTGCTAGGTAACGGGCGGAATTCCGCTGGGGTTGCTAGGTAACGGGCAGAATTCCGCTGGGGTTGCCAGGTAACGGGCGGAATTCCACTGGGGTTGCTCGGTTATGATATAGCCTCCACAGGGGGTGGGCAGTGGGGAAAGTTTTTGAAACCTCATTTTCTAGACACCAGAAAACATTAACTTACTGCCAAAAGAACTTACTGGGTTTTTTTTTGTTTGTTTTTTTTTTTGTTTTGAAGCAGTAGAAACCCAAATGGAAGTATAAAAATTTCCAAAATGTGAATCTATCCACCACATATGTGACCCCCAAGAAGTATATTTTAGTGGAAAATTGTTGAGCAGTGAGAAAATATTCCAGGTCAGGGTAACTCAAGGACTGATGTAAGACATTAAAAGCATCTGGTGCACTGGAAGCTAAACTTACACGAGTTTATTTTCCCACGCTGCCAAACCTGCTGCCATTAAAAGTCATAATCCATGGCTAACGCTATCAGTTGGCCTGCATCCGAGCACAGAGCCAGGAGGAAACATCCAAAATAACACTGCTTTAATGCTTTCACCCCAAATAAATACACACAGAATCACTTGCAGTCACAGATGTACTTACAGGAGAGGTTGCATTAACTGTAGGAAAACTTAGTGTAGTCTCAGTATCTAACCTGTATTTTTACACTATTTGAATTTGTTTCAGGGTTTTTTGTTTTTCTAACAGGCAGAGGTGGGTAAAGAACCAAAAAACAGAACTCAATTAAGAGTAGCACCACTTCAACATATGCAAATAGCAAAATAAGGCCAAATTATTTTTTTACCCTAACCCATAGTAGATAGTTTAAAAAGAGGAGGATGAAATTTCCACAGAGATATTTTCTAAAAAAGAAAAAAAAAAATCGAGTATCACATTTTTTGGTACTCATATCCAAGTTTTCTCTTTTAGAAAATTTCTGAGACTCATCTTAAAATAAAAACATATTCTACCAAAGTTTCAACTTTTCAACCTCAGAAATTTCCTTGTTTCTTCTGAACATTTCTGAGATTGATCTCAAAATTTCAGATTTTTTCAAGCAAATTTTGAATTTTGAAACAGAAATTTCAGGGATTTTATACACATGAACAATGTAAATATGATACATCAAATTAGGAAATTCAAAAGGAAAAAATATAACCAGTCAGCTGAATCTAGAGACAAACTGAGAAGCAGCTTTGTTGTTAAATTTGACATTTAATAATGGTTTTATTTTGAAATATTAGGTAGATTTCACTAAATTGAGTTAAAAAATATGAATGTTTATCAACCTTCGATATGCATTTATAACAATTTATTTCATTATTTTGACTAAACATGCTGCACAGAAATAGATATCTTATGTTACGATATTTTCTCTGGGATTATCCAAACAGGATATTTTTATTTCCCTGAATTCACAGAGAGGAATTTTAACTGAAAGAAACTGGATAGATAATTTGTTTTTAGTTGGATTTTGTGAAGACATGCGGTGATATTTACCAGAATAATTAGATTTGTGGTGAGTCTGACTACCTGGGATTAAGAGGATTTCTGTGTAATCTCACCAGAAAACGTGATTAAGAGGAGACTCTGGAGAAGCTGAGGCGGCGCATAAACATAACACCAAGATCAATACCTTTTTCTACGCCTTCGTAATTTAAACCTAGAGGCCATGTTAATGTTACGCTGGCTTTTTAAATCTAGATTAGCGCTTCCAGAAATTGATTGGTGATCACTCCATGTGTTTGAAGCCTGTTGCAGAATAATTAAACTGGTTTAAAGGTACAACAGTCCAGTTAACTTGTTAAAAGGACCGTTAACATTTGCCTATAAATGTTAAACGTTGTCATTAACATTTAGCTATGAGGCAGAATTAAGTCATCTCCATGTTTTCTCTCCAATTCACGCTAGATTAGGCTGTAATTATGATTAAAGTATGTTACGGCAGCATACTATCAGCAATTTTAAGAGTCAAAGAGTAAAATCTCAGGTGAAAAAGTCACAAAAAATACATTTAAATGACCCGATTTTCCGTTTTTATTCAGGTTTTGTCGTAAAGAAGAAAAGCTTGTCTAAAACATTTAGACTTCTGCTGCTGCAGCGGATGAGACACGCTGCTGCTTGATGATTTATCGAAGGGAACAAGGACATTTGTTCTTCTGAACTACAAGAAGGACCGTTAAAAATCTATTAACCTTTCTGACCCTCTAAGACCAGAATCTAGAAGTAGCCATGATATTCAGCCAAACCGGCCAATAACTCAAAATCTCCAGGGATCAACGTGACCCGACATGTGGCGCCAGCCTCAGGAAACATGATAAAAACACTATTTCAAGAAATAAACTGATTTACGGGAAAAACCTGACAGACTTTAGATTCTGTGACATCAAATCTGCTAAAGATACAACCTCTTTTGGTCAGCCGGAAAAGATCCAACAAGTAGTTTTTCTTCAAACGTTTCTGCTATTCATCCTCCCAGAATCGAGCAGGAAGCTGTTCAGGTTCAGACTCAGTTAAACAAGCTGAACTGTGAAACAAACAACTCAAGATGCTTTGGCTTTCAGTTGCAAATCCTTCAGATAAGTGTTTGTATCCTCACACATCATTCTGTGTTTTTGCATTGGGATAAAAATCCGGACGCTTTGGGTAAATAATCCTGCTGCACTGGCAGAAAGAGCAAACCTCAGACAAACAGACAGTTCGGGAAATTCGCTGCTCATTTGATGAGGCAACAATAAGGCAACGACAAAAACAATTCGACCGAGTCGAACGTCAGGGCTGGAGGGCGGCATGTTACGGTGTAGATCAGTGGTGCCCACAGTCGGTCCTGGAGGCCCGGCGTCCTGCATGTTTGATTTAACGCACCTGAATCAAATGATGTCACAACGAGCAGGTCGCCGGCTGCTTTTTAAAAAATACATTAGCAATAAGAAATAAGGAAAAAATTATTAGGTTAATCTCAGAAATTTCCTAGTAAAAAACTTGGAAATTGCTGAATTCCAAAAGCAAAAATTTTTTGAGAAAAACTCAAATTTTCCATTTGAAAATTTGAGATAAAATTTAGAATTTCAAGTTTTTTTGAGCATTTTTTTTTTTACTTTCCAAACTCAGAATTTTCTGTTTTTCCTCTAGAAAAGTCTTGAGAAAAAAACCTCAAAATTTCTTTTTTTTAATTTATGAGATCAATCTCAAAATTACTGACTTGAGTTTTCCGGGTCAGACATTTCATCTTTGTTATTCTAGAAAAAAACCTGAAATTTCTACAAAATTTCTGAGATATTTTTGTGTAAATTCACTCCTTTTTTAAAATTGCCCTAATACATTAGTGTTCTTCACCAGTCATTATGTGAACTTTAATAATTCAGTATACGCTAATTTTAATTATTTTATTGCTTTATTCTACATCTATTTGATGTATTTCAGAGAAAACACATGCAGGTGTTTGTTTCTCTGTCTGTGGAAACATATTTAACATTTACAGACACATTTTGAGTTTAATAAAGTCCCAAAAACATTGAAAAGACTGAAAACTCTCTGCTGGTTGTGTGCGTTTCTTCCTTTCTTTGCTCGTGGCAAAACAATTGGGTAGCATAATGAGAGCAGGTTGGTCTTTAAAGCAAGCCTTCTGCTGCAGAGCCGCGGCTGATCTCTGACTCCGGCCTTCATCCGTGACTTCGGGCCCTCGGCTCGGCTAAAGGAGCGGCTCTCTCAACTGTTCTGGGTCCCGAGTCGCATGAATTATTCACCTTCACAGATGCAAGGCAGCTGCTTCACAAACTGTACATACACAGAGGGATGCGGCGCTGCGACCTGCAGCAGGAGATTAAAGGCCAAAGTGTGTGAGCTGTCCAACCAGGACACGTCCACATATGGGCACAAAATCACAAATCCAGGACAGTCCGTGATCTCAAACATCCTCGCTGGCTCCTTTACATCTAGCAGTTTGTCCATGTTTTGTCACCAACAGCTGCTATTCAAAAGTCAACTAGATCAGGATTTAGTTCTCGGCTTATACCAGATTTATACGGCAGCATATCAGTGACAACGCACATGGAAAACAAGAAGGAGGAGTAAATTTCTGGCAAAAAACTCAAATTTTAAAATTAATCTCAGAAATTTTCTGTAAAAAAAAAAACTAGCATTTCTGAGTTTCTTGTTGGTTGTGCAGAAGGCTCTACTTCTGCTTTTCAAACATGTACGATTGTATAATTGCCATCTGTTTGCAGCCATTTCCACATGCGAGTGTAAATGTTAAGTTTGGGGAAGTGGCCAGAAGCCTATTTCGATTCAAAGTGACAGAGAGGAGATCAAAATATCAAAATCTAATTTTATAAAAATTATTTTGTAGAAAAACTCAAATGAACAGGTTTTGCGTAGACCATAGACGTATCCTAATCTGTTCAAGGAAGAAAAATGGGTCACCTTAAAGCCACTGTCAGCAACTGAGCTCGATAAAAGGGGAAAGTTTCAGAGTTTCAGTTTGGCAGCTTAAAGAAGCTGCCAAACAAACCTTTCACAAACCCCGCATCAACATCCAGCAGAGAGTCAGGCTGGACTGTTTCCTCCTGCTGTTCATGAATCACAACTCAATCGTATTCCCTTCAGACATGAGATAGCACTATGGCGTTTTTGAAGTACTGGTCTAATAAAGAGTGAATTCCTCTGTGCAACACGAAGGTTTAGCAGCGACAGTCTGCCGTAGTATCAATCTGCACGCCCGCCTCTCCGTCCCTCGGAGCGACCGCAGCTCGGGCTGCGCCTGCAGTTTAGCTTTGTCTTTCATGTTTTGTTCTCAGCGTCCTGGGAAAAGGCACACACACTCTCCGTTTGCTCCGCTGGGAAAACGCACAACCCCAGCCAACAAAACAGGACACATCTGAGGCGAAGAGCACAGATTCAGTCAAGGTGCATTGGCTTTTCCACACTGTGCCCCGAGCGCTGCACAGCCCTGAAGGTTGCTTCTTTAAAATTGATCCCAACAACCAGTCGAGCCACGGAAACTGTAAAGTGGCACAGATCTCTGTAATTCTGCATATTGTCCTCACACAAATGTGGAAAAAACTAAATAAACAAAGAGGAAATTCAGCCATTTGTGTTAAGGAAAATTAGGAATGATTACTGTATTTTCCAGACTATGGAGCAAACCATACGATAAGCCACACCTACAATTTCTTTACAAAAATCTGGAAACGTAAATATATAAGCAGCACCGGACTATAAGCCACTGGTACCTCCGGCCCAGCAGAGGGCAGCAGAGGGCAGCAGAGGGCAGCAGAGGGCAGCAGAGGGCAGCAGAGGGCAGCAGAGGGCAGCAGAGGGCAGCAGAAGGCTGCGTCCTAATAAATCTGCTAGCTATATTAAGGACGTAGCCTTCTGTCTCCAATGTCGAACCATATGGTTTCGTTAACGCCGAGTTTACGTGCAACGGCTCTATTTCCTCCTGCACTGAAAGATCGACAGCCTTCTACTAAAAGCTGCATCAGACGAGTTTGAAGAAATTTCTCGCCACCATGTGCTTGTTCTAAATGAAAATTACCGCTTTCTTCTTTGATTTCCAATTCTGACTTCCAATGATTCACTTGCTGCTGAAGAGCGCCCCCTGGCGGTTGAAGAAAACTCCACAGAAAAGCCGCACCGGGATACCAGCCGCATGGTTCAAAACGTGGGAAAAAAGTAGCAGCTTAAAGTCCGAAAAATACGGTTCTTGTTCAACAAAAAAGAAACTTAAAAGAAGATTTACATTCAGTTAGTATAAAAACATCAGTTCTTCTGTCGTTACAGCTAAAAACTACTGATCACGGTTTGGAATCTGTGATCAGTAGTGATGACCTTTGACCTGAACCTTCAGATTCACAAGTTCAGCCTTCTGTCACCTAAAAACATTTCCCGGATTAAATAGTGACAGAAACTCAAGTTTTTAAAGTTTACTGCTGCAGTGTCATCACAGATCTAAATGCTTTTGTTTACAAAAGTGTGTATATATTAGCTTGGAGTAAATCAGTTTAAATTAAAGATCTGCTGTTGTCAAGGCAAATCTTCTTTTCTTTGCATATTTTTTGATGTTAAAAACAAAAAGTTTTCATCATCCCCCTTAATTTCTATTCAAATGGAAACATTTTAATAAATAAGCATTACATTCTTATCTACTAAAAAAGATTAAACTCACAGGAAAATACATGTTTTTATTTATTTTTTTCAACCTTTTCAGTGCTGCATATAAATATTCTCTCCCACATTTTGTAACAATCTCAGTCTGCTTATGTAATGAAATAAAATGCTTTATGGTTTTACACTGCAGGTAGCTGAGGCGACCATTCTCACTCGGAAAGAGAGAAATTGTGTTTCCACTCGAGTAAAACACAAAAGTATTTACATTTTTCTTCAAAAGCACACTGTGTACTTATTAAAAAGGCAGCCACTGAGCGTAAAATACCGACTTCGGCCTGTTTATGTGAGCCGTGAAGTTAACTGCATGGTGCAGCTTTTCATTAAAATGCACCCGAGAGGTTGCAAACAGATAAAAAATCAATTTATCTGTTTTTTTGTTGTTGTTTACAATGGAGATTGAAGTCTGTGCGTTTAAAGCAGTTGGAAGGGAACAGGACCTAATTAATGACTTCATATCCTGAGAACATTTTCAAATTACTGCGATGCAACAACACAAAGAAAGTTCTGCACAACTGTGAGGCGGAAGAAAAAGTTTTCTGAATTTTTCACTGAAAAAAGTGTTGAATGCATATTTGTTTTGTACGGAAGCATTTAACTGCCATTATTAAGACAAAAAATAATAATAAATTGGTAAAATAATAAAGTTTCTGATGGTAATTAGATGTAAAACAAGAATTTTTCTAATTATAACAAGAAAGATTTTTGTTTTAACTACAGATTCACCGATCCACTTTCTTCACTTACAATACCAATATTAGTATCGGCCGATACCGATAAAACACATAAATAAATGTATTTAAAAAAATTATAATAAACATCTGAAAGTGACAAAAACATCATGGTTGATTGGCCAAATATGTAAAAATAAACTGAAACAAACCCTCTTTCAAATGATTCAGAAACTGCTGTTAGGAATTATAAATATAATGTAAAATAAATAATAAAGTGTGACATCGCTCAGAACATGAAGCATAAAGTTAGGCTGCATAGACACGCCCTTATGGATGGGGAACATTGTCATTGATATCTGATCTAGAACTGTTTTCTGTACTGGGATGAATTCATATTTCTAATTTTTGTATTTTTCATGTATTTGTTTAATTTAGATTTCAATTAAACACACTGACAACTGAGAAGTTAAAGGGGTGAAGAAACTTTTGAAAGGCACTGAAAGTCTGACCATTTAATTTATTAAAGCTACAGCTTCAGATATTCATCCGAATAAACCGTTTGAATGCAGAATGTTGTATTTGGTGCTAGTATGGCTGCCCTCTCCTGAATGACATCAGTGCCGACAGTGTGTAGCGACGAATAACTTTTCCCAAACTCGTGTCTGGCAGAGCGTTGCAGCTGGTTGTTAACATGCAAGCTGTTTCAGAAACCGCTCACCTTCTCTTCTGTTGACTTTGGCGAAGCCCGGTCCGTGACTGGCCGACAGCTGAGAGGAGCTGCTGAAGGACCGCGGCGGCAGATTGGACACCAGAGGGCTGTCACAAACCGCTGCTGACCAATCACACGCCAGAAAACACAGAAGAGACACAAGTCAGTATTTAGCATTAAAAAAATTGTTTTATGAAACTTACAGGTCTATGGGGAAAAAGAAAAATCTAACTTTAATCTCAGAACACTAATTCCAGAATTTTAACTTTAATTACAGAATTAATTTTTTTTCTCAGAATTTGGACAAACTGGATTCTGACTTTAAATTCTGACTTTTTTTCTCAGAATTTTAATTATTTTTCAGAATAAAACTCTGAATTGCAACTTTTTTCCTAAGAATACCAACTTTAATTTCAGAATTTTGACTTAAATTTCAGAATTCTGATTTTTTTTTCCGCAAATATTAGAAATTTTTCTTCTCGGATTTCCAACTTTTTTCCTCAGATTTCTGACTGTTGATTTCAGTCACTGGCATAAAGTCAAAACTCTGAGGGAAAAAAAATTCAAGGCTACAACATAAAATTCTTTCTTTGCTTTATTTTTGCCAATGATTGTCGGTGGATGAATAACGGTTTCTTGCTGCACAAAGTAAAACACATTTTCAAAAGGTCATTGGTCAAATTTTATCAAATTATTGTGTAGAAAACAGAACAAAGGGCAAAACAGTTGATGAATGAATCGGAATAACCTAAACTGCATGTAATCCTTCATTAACTAAAAAAGGTTTCAACATTATTTACCAAGTTTTGAGAACAGATTACTGAGCAGAGCTCTGGAGCGCTAATAGCTAATTGTTTATTTTGATCAAAAACACATTAAATAAAGAAAACTAGAGCAGAAACTTTACTGATGAAACTCGCGTTATTGTTCCTCCTGGAGCTGCAGCCAAGTGAAGGTGAGATAAGGTGAGTTTGGCGAACACACACACACACACACACACACACACACACACACACACACACACACACACACACACACACACACACACACACACACACACACACACACACACACACACACACACACACACACACACACACACACAAAGAAAATCCACTGATGGGTGAAATGAAGAAAGGAGTTGATGGTGTCACTGCATTACTTAAAGACAGCAGCAATAAATGCCCCGATGAGGCACCGAGTCAAACTCCTCTGCTTTTCTGCTCATATTTTATTCCTTCTTCAATTAACTCGGGGTGCCCCCCCCCCCAAGACATACAGTGACCTCTGACCTTTCTGTTTGTTTGTTTTATACAACAAGCTTCGAGTCAATAATAGATGAAATATTGGTGATATGACAACCACATTCCTTCTTTTACAACCGGAGAAAAGACTGGGAGCAAACCGTGTAACTGCTGCCAGCAGCCATATTTTAAACCAAATTGATAATAAGCTGAACTAAGATAAAACATTACATTTAAATCAGACAGGTTTGATTTGGCCGCCATGTCGGCGCCTGATATTATATAGAGAATTGAAGAGCAACACAGTTTGAATTCATCCATCCATCAGGTTTGATAGAAATCAATGAACAGTTTCTGTTTAACCTTTTAAGAACCAAACATAGAAAAACATTTAAAAAAAACAAAACGTTCAACCTGATAGACGTTTTTTGTAGGACTATGAATGGAGAGTAATGTGCTTTTTTAATGCGATAAATTGATTCATTACAACTGGTTTATTTCTGCTATGTTGCAGTTTTGGAAAGTGTTGCTGTTACTTTAGAAGATTCTGGATGATTCTGGGGCTCACAGTTACTTATCTGATCTAAAGACAGAACCATTTGATAAACGGGTCGGTTTTTAAAGAGGCGAACTTCCACACCGGAGCCGGCCTTTTGCAAACACAAAATACCCCCGGATCACCGGGGCAGATGGCAGCGCTCCGTCACTTTTATCGCTAAATTATTTGTCCCTGAATTAATAAATCCAGACTCATGAATGGCACCACAAGCCGCTGCCATTTTTATGTAACCTTGATTTAATTGGAACCTTTTATGACTCAACTTCTGCTGAACACATGACATTAAGTGAACTTGATTTATACCACGCAAGGATGCATTGACCTCTGATTTGCTCTCCAAAAGTCGTTCATCCTATGATGGAGCATGAGGGACAGAAAAGGTTCAGGCAAAATGTCTCTCCCATTCAAATTAAATAGAATTTATTCACAGGTTTATGGTCTCTCAATGCAAACCAGCAGTCTATTAGAAGTCCTACAGAGTCAGAGTCGTTATGAAGTGGGGAGATGGCCCCAAATTGAAACCAACTTCTCTCCCAGCATGTTTTTTTATCCACCTATTTTCTGTCAGGCTGGGTGCAAGTGGAAAAACACAACTGCTAAAAGTTATCCATGCAGTCGCAAATTCTTAAATAATCAAAAAGCCAGCCCACATTCTTATCCACATGAGCATTACCCAGGTAACCCTGCTGCATCTGCAGAGCAATAATCAACCTGGAGGCGGAATAATATATTATTTTAGACTAAGCAAAATATACGTCTAGCTGCGCCATGACAGCAGGTTGGGATGGTAGCAGAAAAACAAAACCAAACAACAGAAAAGGGAACTGAGGTGTAAGAATGACGAAAATCATGATCACCTCGTTGTATTTCGTGGTGGCAGAGATACTGACACAGATCAGTCAGAAAAAATACAAAGGTCTGTCAGTTAAATGTCTGTCCGACAAAACTTCTCATATCAAGTGGATCCAATCAGCTGGTGGGAACCGACTCTGGGAAAAGTTTAATAAAATTTTAAAAAATAACAAACATTGTCATGTTTTAAAGCCATAAAACAGTAAATAAGTGGGTTTAACATTGAATAGATGTGCTACTGCTGTTAGGGATGCACTTCTGATACCAACAGTTTGGTCAAATATGTAAAAAAAAAAAACAGCTTTCATTTGTTCAATCAGTGCAATTATGAGTAAATTATTTCATTAATTGGATTAATGTGATTAATCATTTGAGCCAAAACACTTGTGTGGGAAAGGAAAAATATTGCTCAATCTCAGAGAGTAGATCTGGGCGAGGTGGCCCTTTCTGAGTCTGTGTCCTCCAGTTAGCAATTGATTTCTAAATTAGTCAATGATTATGATTATTCGGATTAATTGTTTCAGCCATCAACACTTCTGTGGGAAAGGATCAATATTGCTCGATCTGAGAGATCTGGTCTAGAATGGTCAACTAAACTTAAAGAATAGCCTTTTTCAGTCTGTATGCTCCAGTTAATGATTAATTGATCAATGAATTAGTTAATGATTATTTCAGTAATCAATTAATCACGATTAATCATTTCAGCCCTCAACACCTTTGTGGTTAAGGGTAAATGTTGGGTGTATTTGAGAGAGTAGATCTGGACTAGAGTGGCCAATTAAACTTGTTGGATGGCTGTTTTTGAATCTGTGTCCTCCAGAGAACGATTAATCGATTGCTAACTTAGTCAGTGATTATTTCAATAATCGATTTATCACGCCTAACCCGATTAATCACAACTAATCCGATTAATCATTTCAGATCCTAAACACTTCTGTGGAAAAGGGAAAATATTTCTCAATTTGAGAGAGTAGATCTGGGCTAGAGTGGCCAGGAAGAGAGGAGATGATGTCAGGTGTTGTATAGAGGAAATAATTGCCATCTGTTGCAGTTATGTCTGATGGGAGAGCTGCATGAAAAATAGAATTACTTCATAAGCCTGTAAATGTCAGTGATGCACTTGAGTCTGAAGAAGAGAAGGTCTGACGACGCAGCGCCTGACGACGCAGCGCAGACGCCGTCTGGATTATTTACCTAGCAGGCTTGTTCAGGTTCAGATTTACAAATCCACATGATTGAGCAGCTCAAGGAAGAAAAGTGTTAGTGTGGATGTGACTAAAAGGCATTACACAGATGGAGAGAGACTACACTGAAAAACTCTGGAGTGACATTTACTCAGAAAAACCTTGGCAAGTTTTTACACAGACTTTTTGGAGTAGACATCACAAATATTTTAATTTTCCTTAGTAACAAGATGTTTTTAGTTGCACATTTGTACAAAATAGATTATTGTTTTGGGTCATAAAGAGGAGCAAATTTCTGCCAAAAATCTCTGAAATTTTTAGATTAATCTCAGACACTGTCAAAAAAAAAAAAAAACTCAGACATTTATGAGAACCCCCCCCCGCCCCCCCCTCAAATTTTAAAATGAATCCCAGAAATTTAGAGAAAACTTGGAAATTTCTGAGTTTTGAAAGTTACATCTTCAACTTCTCCAAACATTTTCAAGGTTTATGAGAACATTTCTGAGATGAATCTCAAACTTTCTGGGGGTTTTTTCTTTCAATTTTTTGACTGAGAAAATAGATGAAGCTTTGACCCTTAAATGGCTTAAAACAGATTTCGGTGACAAATTAAGACCAGGTTTAATCAGCTGCTGCCGCTGGTGGCACAATGCATTGTGGGATACCTTACCAGCCAATCCCCACTGCCACATACTTCAAAACAACTAAAGTAATTATTAAAATGTTTTTTAAAAGCAAACTACGTTATAATTAATTGAATTAAAGTCGACATTTCAACCCATCTTGACCAAAATCAAGTATTTATCTCTTTCAATTAAACAGTCTTAAAATTGACAGTGTTTTGGACATTGTAAATTAATGTCTGGTTCACTTCTACTACACAATTAAATTTTACATGCATTTGTTAAGTTAATAACTTCATGAAATAGTTTAGTTCCGTCTACTTTGCATGACGTATTGAATGTACTTGCTCTACTTTTGTGTGACACAGACTTACTAATTAATTCAAAGTAACAAAGTAATTTACCGTGCCATGTTAAAGTAAAGATACTAACATTATAATTTGTAGTAAAATTTACAAAATGGGACCAAAAGTAATTTTTTTAGTGTAAAACTGAAGAAACCTTCCACCCTTTGTTTTTAGCTTTGTCTATAATTTGATTTTCTACCCTAACCCTAACTCTTAATTTAAGGATTAGTCTTTACAAAAGACAGATAAATAAAAGCTGTAACTGACTGCAAACATAAATAGAGTCTGTGAAAAACACCAGTTATTGTTTGCAATTGTTTGTTATGGTCTTCATGTTTGAGTTGCAGAGGGAATTATAACTTAGGGAACACAATTTACCCGTTTGATAACACTGCGGATCAATTTCAGCCCTGCTTTAAAAGCTGTTATCTCTTTCAAACAATCAATAAAGCTAAGAAATAACAGAGCCTATCGATGCTTCTCTTCCCCATCCTCCTCCCTGATCCATCTATCGATTTCCACAATCGATTTCAGAGCCATCTCCAGCTGATTGAACACTTCTGAAAGTATTTTGATACAGTAATCGTTAGATTTCACTGAGCAATCCCAACTGTGCAGGTCTTGAAACTATGAGTTCAAAACCTCCCATGTTAAAACAAAACAGATCACAGGAATGTAGACACTCAAGAGAGTTAAGATCCATGGAGAAAACAAAGTGGTTTCCTTTAAAATAATCCCTGTCCTCAAAAATCAACTCAAGGTATTTTCTGGAAGCTTACTTGAGTATAAAACTGGAGCAAAAGCAGCAGAAGAATCCCCCTGTTAAATCTTGACTCATCTCCTCTGACAGACTCTCTTTTTCGTTCTCTCTCACTTGCTTTCGAAGAAAACATGAAATGTTTCAAAGGGAAACTGCTTTTATTTTTGCATTAAAACTTTCAGAATCAGGTCACTGACTGAAGATACCTCTTAATGCTGCAGACTGAAGATCTGTCTCTAATATGAAGAATTACACTAAATTAGTTATTCTGCAATTAAAATTCACAATGCATCGTTTCTGCCAAAATTTGCAAGATGTAAAATTCTTTATAAAAAGAGGAACATCCATATATATATTTATATGAGAACATTGGTCTCTTTTTTGTTTGTTTGTTTTTAGCATCCTTAATAATTGAATGTACTCAATGCTCTATTGTATCAAGTGCTTTATATCGTCCACCAGAACTTAAATCCTACTTTGGTACCACATAAATTACCTCCCAACTGCCTAAAAAATGACCCAAAAAGTTGCGTGAACAGCGAGCAGCACCGGAAGCGCACGAGCCGCTCACCTTCTCCATCCGTCCCGCGTGAGCCAAGCAGCGCTGAGGCGACAAACGCGATAATCCCAGCGAGTATTTGACTCCTCGGAGACATGTTGAAGCGCCAGGATGCTGAAGAGCGTAACTCCGCTTGTCAGGAGGAAGCGGCTCCGTCCGCAGCTGCTCCTCTCCGGCTCCGCTCCGCTCCGCTCCGGTGCGCCGGCCGCGCTGCAGCAGAGCCTGCAGCAGGGTGTAGAGGCTGGCCAGCAGCCGGGGAGAGGGACGGATGCTCTCACACCCACTACCTTGTGTCAATTAGAGCACGCAGAGAGAGGCAGGGGGGATTTTATGAGGCTTTGGCAGGTCCGAGCCAAAAGCACAACCTCTGCTTCCGAGATGCAGGCGGATTTAAGATTTCCAGTCAGAGAAAGTCCTGAGTTCAGCAGAGAGCAGCAGGCAGCGCTGCCTTTAACTCTTTAGGCAGCTCACAACTGCGTGTCTGTTATACAGAGGAGGGCAAAGTACCAGAGTACAACTACTTCAACATATTTTTATTCAAGGAAACGTAAAGCCATCCAAGACATAAACTCAAGTTTGGTAAAATGGCAAGTCAAGTACTGAGCAACTGATCAAATGATCAATCATATAGTTATAGTTACATTTACTTTAGAAACTTTTTTTCAATCTACATTTAAGAGCATTTTTGTACTTTTTACTTTTACTTGAGTAGTTTTATCACAAAGTATTGCTATTTTTGAGCAAGATTTCTAGACTTTCCCCCCACTGAATGAAAAACAAACATGTTTTAACCAAAGACACAGAAACACACCAAATCAATTTCCAAATGATTTGGAAACATTTTTTTCCTTTTGCTCGATTTTCTTAGCAAAAAAAATGGGCGGATAATTTCAATTCATCTTCCGTTTGATTATGTAGTTTTTAAATATTACATTATTGATATTGTGATCAGATTAGTAAGTACTTTTACTTGAGTACTTTCTTGGACAGGTACTTTTTACTTTTACTTGTATAAACTACTTTGAAGGAGTTCTCCTCTTACATGGAGGATTTTTAGCTAGTCTGCCCTCCTCTGATCATCAGACGGACTAAAATATATGGTTACGTGGAAGTTTTGGTATTTTATGCCGATCTTTGGCCTGATTCCCCGGTTATCGATAATCGGAATGGCTCTAAAGATCAGTTTATCTATTCCGCCAGGGACTGACACTGACACTTGCCAAATGCCTCCAAATAGCTTGTAAAACAGCACAAACGTAAAACCTGACAAAATGGAAAACAATTAAAACACATTATAACAAAGGGTTAACGACTAAAAACACAAAAACTCACCTCCACACCATATTCCGTTCTCTCTACTCCTTTTTCCAACGACTTTTCTCTTTCTCCTCGTAAAAAAACTCCACAAACTGTCGCCATTGCTTCCGAGTCGGCGGCCATGTTTGTTTACTCTAAATTCACGTATAGTATCGCGGGGTTTTGAGGGATTTCCTGTCTGGAGTCCAATAATTCTTGGTGAGCGAAACTGTTGTAACTAAGATTTGTGGGTTGTTTTTTGTTTTGTTTTGTTTTGTTTTTTTATTGTAATATGTGTGTCGTCGCTCAAGTTTCTAAAAATGGGCGGATAATTTGAAAATCCTACTGTGTCAACCAGACATTAAACTGCTGCTGCGCTAGTTACTCAACAGATTGTTGCTAGGTAACCAAATAATGAGCGAAAAAGCTTACAGTAACTCATTATTTATTTATTTTTTATTTAATTTTTTGGGGGTCTTTTTTTATTTTAGGAGTTTAAAAATTTGTTTGAAGTTATTATTCTTTTCTGTACTATTTAAAATTTTTGGTTGTTAAATGAAATGTATGAAAAATGTTTGTTTATGGTCAGAGAGACTGTAAAAAAAAAAATCTTTTTTGTGGTCCACAAAGGGAAAAAAACAAACTGAAATACTTTAATCTTGATTTTCTTTTTTACCTGTACATAACTTCTAAAGTCACAAAGAAAAGAAAATTCAGTCCAACTGAAATGAAAATCCAAAAATATTTAGTTTTGTCATATATGTAGAAAAGTAATCAGCATGTTCAAACCTCAACTTTGTAAATTTACCATAAATGTATCAGTAGGGTTTCAAAAATACATCTTAAAATGCAGATTACCTGTCATCCCTGTCATGTTAGAGTATATATTTTATGGGTTCTCAGCAGCCATTATGTTCATTTCTAAGTTCAGAAAATGAATGCTACAAGAAAACAAAGTGGTGAAATCTTCAGTCAGTTTTTGCACAGTTTTCTTTAAAATATTTAGTTAGAGAAATTAAAGAAAAATCTTAATTTTAAGTAGTGAAGACTGTATTTAATCTACACAAACCAAAACAAACAGAAAAAACTGGAACTGTCACCGCTTTTAAACTGAATATTTATTCAAACCTTTGGCTAATGAATGTGTGACTTACGTCATAATCATTTTTTTGTGCCAGCACCGTATAAAGTTCCACTTAGGATGTTTATCAGCATCTCTCTGTGTTTATTTACTCTAAAAAGCAACTTTATTAATGTTTTTGCTCATGCAGACCTGGATCAAATCCTGGCTTGATGTAACCCAAAGGTATTGAGTTTTAGGTTTATGGTTTTTGGCTCAACATACTGGGTTAGGTTTTTAATCCAAAGCTTGTTTTGTGTCAATAAGTCAATAATTTTTTAATATTAGTGAAAAGGTACCAGTTCACTAGCAAATGATTTCACTTTGGATTTTTACACCAACATTAGGGAATTTGTAACTTGAACTAAGTTCCCTGAAAAGTTACTTGTAAGTTAGCTTTGTCTTATTTCAAGTATAATAAGAGATTTACATTAAAAACTTGACTAAAGATTCTTAGTAAGACTTTATGTTCTTGCAGTGTGTGTGTGTGTGTGTGTGTGTGTGTGTGTGTGTGTGTGTGTGTGTGTGTGTGTGTGTGTGTGTGTGTGTGTGTGTGTGTGTGTGTGTGTGTGTGTGTGTGCACATGTTTGTTGTTGTTTTGGTTTAAAAATGCAGAAAACCCATCAAATCTCAAAACCCCACACCTGGTGAATGTCTGCACTGATGTATGGTTTACAAATATAGATAAGTGAGAGATAGTTCTGGAAACAGAAAGTCAAACATCCTGCTGACCTTCAGGTTGAGTGGAAACAGTGAAGGTCATGAAGGCGTGTCAGTCATTTAGCTCTTCACTTCCTCTGATCTTTGTCAGCCTCAGCAAGGTTAGGAATTGTTTTTTCAGAATAGAAATCACTAAAGATGAACAAAGTTTGTTCTTCAGTAACAGATTAAACTTGTGTAGACCTTTGGGTGAAGGAAATCATCCTGTTTTCTGCAGCTATTATGCAAATTTAAGGTATTGTAACACAAAAATGCCCCTTATAAAGAGCTTAATAACTTCACTGCAGTGCAAAGATAAATCCTCAAAAGATGCACCTCAGTTCTTTTGGAAGAAATTTTATGTAATCTTACAAGGCTCAGTACTCAGCTGCAGAAGCAAATCTGCAGACTGGGATTTTGTTTCTCTCATCTGGCGTTCTTGTCTGAAAACAAAACAAACAAACAAAAAAAAGCTTTTAGTCTCAGAAAACATTCTGACTTTTGAAGTTCAGTGTTCAAATCCCGTCAGGCTAACGATTCATAAATGACAAAAAAAAATAAAAAATACAAAATGCTCAGATTTACTTTTAGAAATAGAGACAGGAAACATTTACAGGGTTGCCAAAAATAGTTTGAAACCCCCCAAAAACCACAAATCCACCCAAAACCAAAGCAAATCTTTCACACATTTCTTCAACAGTCCATATTAACCCCATTTAAACTCCAGTGAATAAACTCAGGAGCAGCAAATCATTAAAATGAGAAACTTTCTTGTTATAGTGAGACATAAAAATCCAGAGTTTTATATCTTTTATAACGACATACGTCTCATTAAAACCAAAATACGTTCTCATTTGGATGAGAAAAGCCGTCGCAGTAAAACAGCAGAACTTCATGGGAAGATTTTTGTTCTAGTTGAAATTCTTACAGCTACCGAGTGCATCCACTCTGACACATAACATCTCTGATTTTTGTCTGTTTTTAAAACCTTTGCAGTTTTATAAAGGTTTACTCGGCTCCCTATCAACATCTCTGCATTCTACAATTTTTCTTTCACCGCAATTCTATGTTTGAAATCCTTAAAAAATGTTTAAATTAGAAATATAACCAAATTGAGCGGTAAATCACAAACTGGCTGTAACTAAGTATCTATTCTGTTTTTTATTTCGGGGGGAAAATTAAGTTGAATTTAATTACTGACAACTACAGCTGTGTATTAGGGGAATTATGCATAAATTGGGTAAGAGGAGCAAAAATTTCAGAAATTTTGAGATTGATATTGGAAAAAATAACATTTTTGAGCTCGAAAAGGTGAAATTTTTGTAGAAAAGCTCAAAAATTTTGAGATTAATTGTGGTGATTTGAGTTTTTCTGTGTTTATCTTCATTTCTGTGAGTCTCTGCGTTGATTGGTAACACCCGTTCTGTGTTTCTCCTGATTGTCTCCCTGTGTATTTAAACCCACCTGTGGTCCTTGTCTCATCTGTCTGGTTTGTCAAGCTGTCTTGTCAAATCTGCCGTCAGTTATTCATTTGTGCCAGTTGTGAGCGTTAGCTCTCTGCTAATTCTGTGCTGCCTGGATTTTGCTGTTTATCATGAAATCATCATCTCCTACCTGAGTCCTTTGCGTCTGCTTCACCACCTCCAACCGCATTTCATGACATTAATCTAATAAAATTTTGAGGAAAAAAAGAAAGTTTCTGAGTTTCAGGAATAAAAAATGTAACTTTTAAAACTTAGAAACTTCTAA
The DNA here is from genome assembly GCA_911649635.1 of Poeciliopsis gracilis. Taxonomy (NCBI): domain Eukaryota; kingdom Metazoa; phylum Chordata; class Actinopteri; order Cyprinodontiformes; family Poeciliidae; genus Poeciliopsis; species Poeciliopsis gracilis. Next base: position 276,174 of record CAJVRI010001168.1, on the reverse strand, counting down.
GTAGAACATTTCTGAGCTCAATCCCAAAGTTTGGCGTAAAACTGATGCAGCATTTCAGGAAACAGATTTCTGATTAAATATTGTGATTGAAATGTGACTGTTTGGTTGCTTTGTATTTCATTTGTAAAGCATCATTTAAATCCATGCACCATTTTTCTGCTGCTCTGTCACATATAATCTCAGACGGAGAACGTTGACATTTGAAGGCGTAAACTGACAAAATGGGGAAAAAATCACTGGATTTTATGAGTCCTACTTTTTTGCACAGCATTTTGGATCTTTAGCGTATGAACAGCTTATCGCTAGTTTTCCTCATGCTGAAGATGGATCCTCTAATAAAATCCAACTAATCTCTTCAAAAGAGCCAGTTTTTGGTGTGATGTGGAGGAGTTTAAATTAAATGCGCTGGGGACGCGATCAGTCTCATTCCGTCTATGAAATACGCATAATGTGAGCAAACTACAACGATTTACATATCATTTGCATATGCATGGCTATACAGGTGCAGAGCGGCTTATTTTGGCATGAATCTACTCCACATGGCTCTATTTCCCTGCAGTATGTAGCCCTCAAATGAACACTAACAAGACCTGGGTGCGACGCCAGAGTGAGCCGTGAGCCGGCTGGTTTGTTTCCCCGCTGATGCAGCGGACTGCCAGCAACGATGAAGCCGCCGTGTGATCATCTTTAACAAAGCATGTAGAGTAAGAGATGATGGCTGGCAGCAAAAAATGAGAGGAGGCACATGTTCATTTGTGGTACGATGAACGAATAATGATTCTGAAGTGCTATGTAAGAGAAATACCTGCAGTGAATCACACCAGGTAGAAGAAGCCTGTGGACAGCAGCGTGTGGGAGATACAGCAGCAAACACACATTTAAAGGTGACTTATTATGATCCTTGAACAGAGAGTTCAACAGTTAAGGTACTCTTGCACAAAATCGCTCTCCGATAATGAGATTTAGTTTGGTGAGCTCCATCCAGAATGAACTGTTTTAAGGCATCTTGTTACTTTAAACGCAAATAAGCTGCTTCTCTCGCAGATCCCTTTAAATTTATCAAAGAGCTGAACGTTAATGAGTGTAAAGGTTAAGAAATGAAGGCAACAAAAAGTCAAACAATATGTGGGTTCCAACATGTTGCCTCCTCAGGCTGTCAAGGTTTTTTCCTTTAGTAAATTTTACAACAATTACAACTATAGGCTGCACATCCTTGTGACTTCTTGATGCTCTCACTCTTTTAAATATGTCAGTGACGACAGATGTTTAGATTCCACTTTTTTAAGTGTAGAAAACAATATTTACCAACCAGAGTGGACTGAAACATCATTAGGTTGAGTTGAGCCTGTTTTACATTGACTTTATGCGGTTTCCTCTCAAATTTGATTTCATCTGTCATTTTCCCAAAGTTCACTCAACTGCAGCTGGAAGGCTGCATCATCTGCCACCAAAAGGACCTTTTCACAGTCTGATTCTGCAGGAAATGGGTTGATGGGGAGTGTGATCTCTTTCAGGTCACACACCTCAAAAGATTTGCAAAGCACGGCGTTCTCACTTCTGATGATCCTGCAGCTTCTAACAGGTATGGAGATGTGTCAGGTCTTCCCTTTTAAGATGGAAGGAGAAGAAGTGGAGAAGAAGTGGAGGCTGTTCAGAAGTGTGCAAAGCAAACTTTCCACCAGGTCAGGAAGCTTTTTTAAACTTTCTGAATGAAGTTTGTTCAAATGATTCAATGACCAGAAACTCCTCGTCTGGATTGTACTGGGAGTCATGATGCAGAATCATTATTTAGGAAATGATTGCAAGAACTTTAGGGCTGTGTAGTTAAACTTATTGCTTTGCAGCTCTGTTAAGGTGCCCATGCTTTATGTGTAATTATTCTGTATATATATGGTAAACGTTTATACAAGAGCGATCACATCTTAACAAAAAACTGGCAGAAACAACTTTGGAAAACATTTTCTGTTCAACACTCCCATCGATTCCAACTTCCATCATAACGCCTGGAATGATTTAGTTGCAAAGAGAAAATTTCTTCATGCATATATTGTTATATAGTATCGATGCAACTATTTAAAGCTTTCATTTCTCCTTTGCTTAAACTACTTCGTTTGCATTCACTTTATAAAAAAGTAACATTTTATTAATCTGCCCAGTAATTAATTCCTCTTTTATTCCAAATATCAGGATTAGCAGTAAATGTGCAGATTTGTAATTGCCAGTACTAATTCGCCAGGCTTCAGTGTTTATGTTTACACTCATATAAATGTTGGGTCAACTTGTTCTTTTAAAATAAATCAGAGCAGAATTAGGAAGCTGTTTCTGGGACAAAATGCTTTTTGTATTTATTAGTTTCCCACCTGCTGTTAGTCACAGTAGGCTGATGTAACAATAAAGTCTCATCAGAGTTGCTCAATGAGCGAACGCCACAGTTATTCACTCACTTATACAGTCATCTGCTCCCCTTTGATATGGAAATTTCTTTGGCCGTTAATATGTAAACAGATTTGCATGACCATGCTCCCCGATGTAAAGGCAATGCAAACACACGAACAAAAGCAAAACTGTAATGGATCGTAAATTATTGTAAAATGAAATGTTTAAATTATTTGTAGTTTATTCAAATTAAATTATTTAAATGAATTTCTAATATGACTGCAGATTGTTTATGTATGTTTGTCTGTTTTGGTTTGCATTGTTGGGGATTTTTTTTTTTATACGTACCTCACGGGCTGCCGTAGAGAAAGAGGGCAGGGCCTATAAAACCGGGGAATTGCAATGAACTGTCAAATGTTTGAACTAAAGAAATGGCGTTCCCCAGGAAAGGCAGCGAGGTACGTTTTGTTTGTTTGCTGTTGTATTGTCGATTTGCGTTTGTATTTAATATTTGTATTTGTTTAGTTTTCACGGTGGTGGTGATGAAGTGACCTGATGATGATCAAGCAAGATCATCAAAGGAGAAATAAAGCCAATATCACCTGTCGAGACCGACTGTTTTTAATTCAAGTGCTGGGGAGCAGCTACAAAAACAATTTTCTTATCAAAACAATGCTTCTGTTTATCTTTTGATTGTGAGCCTTTAATCCAGAATTGTCGCCTCCCAGCAGGACAAAGAGCTTATTGATTGAATTTTTGTTTTTGTCACTCATTTGTTTTTGTCTTTTACTTCTGCGACCTTGACACGTTGTGGTGCGACAGTTTACCAGTTCACCTTGGAAGTGTTTCTAACCGGAATGATGACATTCTGAAAGCCAAGTGTTAAAAATCGGTTAGTTATAAAATGAGCAAACACCAAAGTTTTCAAAAGTTAGCGTTTTAAAACTCCTAGAAATTTATAATCACAGAATATTTTCCAGCTATTTGTATCCAAAGTGAAATGAGTAATAAAAAAAACTCTGTTGAAAATCAATTAAGGACAAATTACTAAAATCACTATCAAAATCTCTAGAATCTAATTACAGATTCTGCAAAAGAAGAATGACATTTGCTTGTTACATTTTTTTTGGGAAGCATAATATTTCTCGTTTTTCAATAAAACATTTGGGCGCTAAGATAAGGTGGGGTTGTTGCTAGGCTCGAATTGTGCATGATCAGCAACAGGATGTTACTACTGGCAGAAAATATGAAGACGACAGGAAGTAGCAGCAGGCATGTTTTTTAATCACTTATTGTCTGAACAAACTTATTAATGTGTGATTTTGATTGTTATTGATTCCTAATTTATGGAAACACTAGAATTTCAAAATCGTGTATTTTTCTTCGACATTAGAATATTGATAAGTTTTGTCCACGTTTGTAATGGAAACGCAGCTGCAGAAATCCATCGAATTTACCAGCTTACCTTTGGTCCAAGTCCACAGTTCATTGCAGGGTAAACAGCCAAACACACACACACACACACACACACACACACACACACACACACACTCATATAACCCTGCAAGGACAAGTGGGTGTAGAAAAAAATGGAGGAATAAATGGAGGGTCAGGCTTCAGATTTTATAAACATTGCACAATCCATATTAAGTAAAAAAAAAAAAAAAAAAAGAGCCAGGACATTCAATTCACATTTTCTACAGTTCTCTGTCTGCTGAATCCCATTCTGAATATTGATAGAAAAAGAGGTTATTTCCCCTTCACTGTCCTTTATGCTTGAGTTCAGCTGATATGAGATTATTAAATTTCATACTGGAGCTTGTAATGGTGGCCGTGCCTGTCATCACAATTGGACTTGCCTGGGGGCAAACAGTAGGTGTGTTGGTGTGTGTGTGAGGGAATAACTTCCCCTGAAAAGAGAATATGTCCTCATGAAAGCTTCTGCATATCAGCAGCCGCTGCTACTGTACTGCGGCGATAGCATTAAAATAATTCCCCCACATCAGATACTGTCAGCAATATTCCTATTATAATTATTTGATTTGTTGCTTCGCCTTATTGTATGGAAAGACTCTGGACATATTTTTTTACACTCGCCACACATTTTTAATTGGGTTTGGAGAATCTGAGCACTGAAACCATAAACTTTTACCCAGTTTTTGGTCGAGTTTCCAGTTAAAATATCTTAGTGCAACTAAACTAACTTCTAAATAACTTTTCAGCAAGACAGGAGCTTGTTAGAGGGAAATAATTACTTAATTACAGACAAGAGTCGGATTTTGGGCATTTACTCAATTACATTTAGTTTTTTGAAGAAAAAAATAACATAGGAGTATTTTTACTACGCTGTACTTTTTACTTTTACTTGAGTAATTTTAGAATAAAGTGTCTCTACTCTTAACTTCTGGATTTTCTTCCCACTGAATGAAAAACATGTTTTAACCAGAAATTCACCAGATTCAGACTCACCTGCAGTTTCTCTTAAGGTTTTATAAGTTTTTTATTTAAAGGAACTGATTTTGAACATTTTCCTTTTGCCTGATTTTATTTTTTGTTACTTACATGACAATAAAGTAAAGTAATTTCTGTCCTACATTTACACCTAACCTCTTATTTTGGTCTGGAAATTAAAAAAAAGAATCAAATGATTGATAATTTGATTGATAAATTTACTTGAGTAAACTTTATACCAAATACTTTTGTTACTCTCACTTGAATAATTTCTTGGACAGCTATTTTTACTTGAGTAAAAATGTTTTTGGGTTCTCTACCCACTTCTGATTAGATTAATTTACTCACAAGACATTTTCCCAAAAGTGAAATAATTTGCCAGTTTTTCACTAATATTAAGGAATTTTCTACTTTTAGAATGTCTTTTATTCATTAATCAATAATTAGTGCATTCATTTAGCATAAATTCTGCCTCACATGTTCATGAGTTCTGTACAAGTTTTTAATCACAATCCTCTTTTTATTATTAGAAAATATGTAATATTTAATATTGATCTCATCATCACAGCTTCTATGGTTTTTTGCAGCAGTTTCTTTTTCTCGCCAGAAACTTTTCCGTGTCTTGCAAGATTCGCTACTTGGAGGTGCAAAGCATATTGATGAATTTGATTGGCAACCAATCAAAAAAATTAGTGAACTGTCTCACATATTCCCAATAAAATACATTGAACTATTGGCTGCAACCTAAAAATAATTTGCTGAATCTATTCCCAATAGCTAAAGCTGTTTCTAGTGCAACATGGCTAGAAAACAAAAGCTGTTGTAAATTCAATTAACTCCTGAATGCAACCCAGAATATCCACAGTGGCTTTTGTCCATTTATATATTCTTTCTATTTTCTAAACCAACCTCCTCCTGTCTGGGTTGCCGTATCATGCAGTGGTAATTTTTGCTCTTATCTTAAAAATGAAATCCAATAATTCAAGGTTAAGGTGACACTGGACGTTAGAAAAATACTCCGTCTCATGAAGGTTTATTGTAAAACCCAGAGCGGCTTCTCATCCTCACATGTTCTGTCTTGTGAAAACAAACGATGTTACTTATCTTTTGGGACTTCTTTAACTTCAAGAACATATAGAAAAACAAGTAAGGTCAGACAAAAGATAAAACACAGAATAAAAAAGCTTTGTCAGTCCCGAACTGAAACCCTCCTGAAATATTCAAACAGTGCAGAGCTGCAAGCAGTTTCTTCCTCCATTCCAGTTATTCATCTTCTTTGAAAAATACTGTTGCCTCTTAAATGTTTTATTATATTTATTGTTATAATTTGCTGCAAGCTGTTGTTTTGGAGAAAGCAACACGTCTCTGAAACTTTCAGACTGAAACAATCACAAACATGCAACGTCTGAAGAAATGTGAGCCGAAACTTCAGCATTTCACTAAATTACACACAAAATTAACTGAAACGTTAAAACTAAAGGTGTTGGAAGGTGGATTTTCTGGAATAAACATGCAACACATACAATACACTGGCCATAATCAATAAATCATGAAATCTGTTCTTGATTACCAGATTAAATGTGCCTAATAGTTTAAGGTGTTAGAAATAATTTACATTAAGCCTATATTTTGAGATATTCCAATCTTGGTTTCTAATGTATTTCAATAGACTTGAAAACAAATTCTGGGTGTAATTAAGCTGTTCGATTCAAACTCAGAAATATTTTATTGATCCCAGAGGAACAGCAAATATTTACAGTGTCAAATTATTTTCTCAATGTGCTTTTTGTGGTCTGTTTCTGTTCATCCTGACTACGGGTCATGCAGACTGGACTGGAAAGCAGAAAAGGCCACCAGGCCCATAAAGCCCAAAAGCATCATCTCTGTGCCAAAGAAAACATTCCCTATAACCTTTACGACTGCAGACCAGTCGCGCCGACTCAACTTGTCATGAAGTATTTTAATTAACTGGTTCTTCGGTACATTAAATTCAGCCTACTGGCCTCCTTCGATCAATACGCATAACGGCTCCACTGAGGACGATATAATCCACCGGACTGCGGCATTAGAAGTGGGTCAGTGCATTCAATTCATTATTTATTAGAAAACATTATCTCCTGTGACATTGATATCAGACCTGCATCTCTGCACGAGTAAAAGTTTTGCTTTAAAACAGACGTATTGCGCACGTTTTGTTCTTCCATTCGGGTTTTTACCGCGTCTAAAAACGGCCCAACCAGCCGACTTTTGGCAATAAGTTCACGTTTTTTGGCATCTGCAAAATAATCCTTTCCTAAAACCTTCCAAAAGTAATGCCCCAAATCAGCAGGCTCTGACCTTTCACCTCGTAAGCTCAGCCCAGCCCGTTACCTAGCAACGCCAGCAAAATTCCATCCGTCACCTAGCAACCGATGCTGCCTTCCAGGACATAGTAACACTTTATTCGAAGCGGAGTGCTTAAGGCTGACATGACACTGTCACAAACATCAGATCAGGAGTTTCCATGAACGTTTGTAACTGTAGTCATTTGGTAAATAATGACACTTTTAATGGACTCAATGCAAGTTTTAATGCAACTTTAGTTTGAAAGACCCATTTACCGAATCTTAATTTTAAATTTCCTGACAGTCAAACATCCATGAAGATGGATGTCAGTGTCATGTCAGTTTTATACACACCGCTTCAAATAAAGTGTTACCCAAGTCATTTGCTCAGTTGGTTTTACCACTGTCTGCTCTCTACAATGGCTGCTGGAAAAAAAAAACAAGTGTTTTTTTTGCTGCCTTCCCATCCAGAAATTACTTACTGCATTCCTGTTGGTTGTGTAGGAGGCTCTAGTTCTGCTTTTCAAAGATGTACGGTTGTGCAATTGCGCGTTATCAGATGTTATTTATGTTACAGTTTATGTTACGTTATTTAGTTTACAGTAAAGTTTGGTGGATGTGGCAGCAGCCATTTATTTGGGTTTAAAGTGACAAGGCGCCCTAAAACTGCTCACTCTGACAGGAGCTCAAACGAGGCAGAACTGACTAAAATCCCATTATCTAAGTAGTTAATAAATGTACAAGAATAAGTTGATATGAGTTTATTCTCAGAATATTATGACTATTCTTGTAATTTGATGACTTTATTCTCATAATTTTTTCTTTTTTGTATGGCTCTTGTACTTTGTTGTAAAACTGAAATATAAATAAAATATTTATAAAGTCTTACCTTTACTTTCATGGTATAAAAGAATAAAAATGAACTGCAGTGAATTTTTAAATTTAAAATTTTGACATCCCTGCAGAAACTTCACCATTTAAGACGTGACTTTTAGTCGCACATTTCTAGACTGGAGCCAGGAAAAGGCCGAAGCCTTCTTGTAAATACACAAGCACTCCCACACCAGGAGACAAATACAGTTGCAATGTCAGGCTATTTAAGGTGGGACACATTCCCGTCTGGCAGAAGGACTGTGACAGTGTCAAACCCTGTGGATGACATTGGCTTTGCAGGATTCTGCTCATTTGTCAGCAGCAGGTCATCATGAGCCACTTTCTGGGCAGAGTACAATAAATATTAACCTCAGCCTGCTGAGCTGCAGCCATTTACTGGCAGCTTGGTCGGATCAAATCTGCTCCAGAAATGAGAGAGGAAGCTTCAGATGCCAGGACTTGTTTTGGTGACGATGGCTTTCAGGTTTACATTTTAGATTTTTAATTGCCTCCCCATATTTCCACGTGTAGAAAACGACTAAAAGAGGAAGATATTGTAAAACATTTAGACTTATAAAAATCATTTTGAAGTCCTAATATCTTGGGCAATACAGTTTTACAAATATTTAATGATAGATGTTTAATTAATATAAACTGAAGATGCTTGGTTACAAACATCTTTCACTTCTTTGACACAAACTATGAGTTAATCAATCACACAGTCATATGTCAGCAATTGAAGCATAAAGGGCATTTAAGATATATAAGGATATAACTTTTGTCAAATCTTCATTGTGGGAAGATCATGTAATTTTTTCTTAAATCAATGTGAACTATAGATTATGTATGGCCATACCGGCCAAATGAAATCTAAAGTTTCCAGAAAATCAACACTTCAAAACAAAACAAAGATGAAAAGAAAAGAAAAATTAGAATTGATTTATTGTAAAGCCGGAGTCGCATTTGGTTTATGCTAAAACCTAAACTCCTGCTGCTGAAGCTCAGTTTTACTTGTTTCACCTGTCAGAAAGCTGGATGACAAATTGAATAACACAGCAGATGATGAAACATTAAAACCGGTGGAAAGAGAAAAGATTTGTGGGTTCAGCAGCTACCTGTCTGTCAAATCCTTTTCTGTGATTCTTTTTGCACTCAGTGGTGCAAGTCCAGGAATAACAGTGACATCTACACCGAGTTACAGACCAAAGAGATCAATTCCTCCTTTATGGCACCAAAATTCAGGTAAAAACGCAAAATTTTATTCTACTAAAAACCCAAATTAGTCATAAAACAGTGATTTATTCTGAATTTATGAGATTCACATCAGGAAAAGGAGACGTTAAGTCAGTTTGAAAAACTCGCAGACTGAAACAAAACTAAATAAAATACAAAGCAGTGTGATGCTTTCTTCCTGGCTTGTGCAGAAAAATCTGATTTTTTTGTTTATTTTTTCAGGTTCCTACACATTTTGTGATGCCAAAATTCCTTATTTAAAGAAAAAAAAAGTCTAGTTCTCTTTACTATTTTAGATCATTTTAAAATGTGTAAGATTTATTAGGTGGTGCACATAACAGATGACTAAATCTCAGAATACAGTGGAAACTAAACCTGTCACGATAAATTTTACTGCACGATAAATTGCTGAAGTAATTATTGCAATCAATTATATTATTGTTTTGAGACATTTTATAATATAAAAAAGCAAATGAAATGGAAATAACACACAATCAAAGCCATAAATGAAACAGATTACAATGTCTCTGCAAACAAAATTGTCCTTAAAAATATTATGGATGGAAGATTTTTAAACTAAATTAGATGAGAAGAAAATATTATTTTAAAATCATTTAAAAACCAAACAGTAATTTCTGTTCTTTAACTTATAAATCAGTATTTCCTGACTTAATTGGATCATTGTATTGATAGATGATTTTTTCCATCATTGCTTCATTCCGCCTGTAAAGAATGGGATTATGGGTATTTTCTCTCCATTTTTGCATAATGTCGCCATCATTTCTGCCTTTGTCTCTCTTCAGTTCCATCTTGACCCCATCTGAACTTTTTCAACCAGACTAATAAAACCAAACATGGACTGGAGTCAGTTTTCCGGCTCACAGAGCTTCATCTTCTTCAGCTGAAGCATAAAAAATGGAAAATCCTCCCCAGCTGGATGAACGCAGCCGATATAGACGGGCTGGAGATTCTGCTTTATAATAAAAACAGGTTTAATTCCCTTTCAGACGATGCAGCTGCAGTGAAAGAGATCAGAGACAAACATCCATCTTAAAATCCTCACGTTTTCAAATCGTGAGGATCAAAAGTATTTTTCTTCATTTGAATTTAATTTATAGGGTTAAATTAAGGTAAAGAGTGCAGAGGTCATTAATAATACTTTTTATTTGAATTTTGATAAATTGCTTAATTTAGCTTCTTGAATTTTTTTTTTTTTAGCTATACAGGTTAAAATGCCAACAACAGGCTCCAATGGGAATTATGGTGAGTTTGCCTACACTGCCACCTAGCGTTCATTTTTAATAGTACAATAATTATATATTTATTTAAACAGCTTATTCTGTTTAAATGAATGAGTTTACTGATCTCGGAGATCAGTAAACTTTAACTTCTAATTTTTATATTGTTTGTGTCAGTTATTTAATTTTTTTTTGTGCTGTGTGTATTTTGGGTCTGTCTTGTAAATTTTATATTGAAATATTTGTTTTTTTGTGCTGACTTGTCTTAGGAAAAAGGATTAATTTTAGCTATTGTGCAAATTTACTGCCATAAACTGTGGTAGTATTGATTAATGTGTCTTAATCAAATCAATTTAAAGAAAAAAAAAAAAACCAAACAAGCAGAAAAATGATGGCTGTGATAAACCACGTAAGAATGTTAAAACCAAAACAGGAAATAACAGAAAACATGTGGCCTTAATGAAGCCTAAAAGTACAAATAGAGAATTACAACTTAAAAAATAACTATGTACTTTCAGATACCCTAAATCACTGGATACTGTCTTTAAATGTTAATGAAAACTTAATAAACAAACTCAAATTTGGTCTAAATTGATTTTTTATGGTATTTGACAAATAAATTGGTCATGATTAATGCAGCTGATTAATGCAGCTGTAATTCAATCTGGTTGCTGCTAATACAGCAACCAGATTTTTTTTTTTTTTTTGCAATTACCAAACCTCAATGCAAGTTCATTTATTCATATATATGAAGGAAGGAAACCTCTTGCAAATTTATTTAGAAAACATTTTTATTAAAATAAATGGTCAACAGTTTGTCACATTTTCGATTAGGTAAAGAAACTCAGAGAAAATGATGCTTTCTAGACAGGGAGAGTTCATCCGGTAACTATCATTTTTTATTGGACTTTTCAACTTTAATAAGAAAAAAATAATTTAAAAAGAAAAAAAAAAACAGTCTGAAATTGTTTACATTGGACAAAGATGCATTTTAGCCAAAGTAAGTTTCCTTAACATCTTTAGCTCCAAGTTCCACCTCTAAAGTTCATCGTCGTCTTCTTCTTCTACTTCTTCTCCTTTTTTAGCGTCGCTCCAGATGTTGCTGGGAAATGAATCCGTCCGGGACGGGATCGGACCGACTCCGTCTAAAAAGAGTTCGGTCTCTCTGTGCTCCGATGCTGCTGAGCTAGCTTACCGTAGCCGCCTCTGGCCGGGTCGTAGTCCTGCCTGTACTCATCCCTCACCTGAAGAAACCAAACACAACGACGATTCAGAAAGGATATTTCTCTGTATTTTTACTACAACAGGTTTTACTGGATGATAAATTGTCCCAGAAGTTATTGTGAAAATGGTCTCATGCTTTGTGCAGGAACACATTCTTAAAGATGAGTCAACTTTAACTTCTGATGAACATTTAAGTTCTTCTTACTTGTCCTCCAGATTTCCCGCGGCCGTACTGCCTGCCCTCCTTGAAGCCGGCGTCCCAGTCCGTCCTGATGATGCGATCGTCCAGCCGTGTGCCGTTAACGAAGCGCATGGCGTTCTCAGCATCTCCCCGCGTGTAATATCTGACACAACAGCAGCTAAGGTGTGTGTCACACACACTGTGTTTAAATTCGTTAAAGCAGTCAAGCAAACACATTTTGGGTGTGGAAATGTCATTTTTCTCTGTCTGAAAGGATACTCTACAAAACAGAACCCACAAGCCGTCTTCTTGACTTTATCCAGACCTATGATGATGCGCTTCACATCGCCACATTTAGAAAACAGCTCATGCACCTGTTTTCACAGCACAAATCGAAAATAAATAGACCTGAAATGTTAATGAGACTTTAAAGTCAGATTATAACTGAGGGTTGTACCTGCTCCTCGGTGGTGTAGAAGGACAGATTCCCCACATATAGAGTATTGCTCTGCTTCAGCAGCTTCTCCTGTTCATAGCGATTCCCCTAAAGCAGGAGAAACAGAGAAAACATTTCAAATCCCATCTACAATGAATCTGCTGTATATGAAAGTGGAGGAAATTAAACAAGGATATCTTAAATCTACAGTAAAATAATGTTTTCTTCCAAAAATGAATTGAAAAGAAAAGTTTTTAATGCAAAAACTTTCTGAAAGTTTTGATTTTATTTATGTAATTTGTGTTTCTCTGAGGAGAAATTTCAATGTTTGTACATTTTGTGTTTGAAAAAAATTATCTTGAACAGCAAAAATATTGATAAAAGCAAATTAATGTTTTTAACTGAGTTCAATTTTTAAACTCTTTATAACTGAATAAAAGCACAAAATGGGAAAATGTAAATGATAAGAGTTTCATTATCAAATCATGGCTAAAAATTACAATTTAAAACAAATTTTTTCCTTTGTAATATAGATGAAGAAACAAAATGTAACCACTTTAAACACTGTTTGGCACATTTTCTCATATCATCATACATTTAAACAAGTATAAGCCATTACTGTTAGCTTGCATGTGCAGTAATATAAACAACATATATGTGTATCTCGGAGTTAAATATCATAGCAACTAACGCGTCCATTCAAAAGCCTTAGCCGTTAGCTTCACAGCTGGCTAACTTGACAAACAGTTTAAGCTAATTTAACGTCCACGTCGCCGTTAAAAAGTTTCTGGTCTCACCTTAAAGTGCTGGTCTCTGTACTGACTGACCTCGATGTATGAATCGCTATTCAAAGCGTTTAGCTTCGCGGACATTGTGACGGAAAAGCAGCAAAACGCTCTGCTGCTTTTTAACGCTCAGAAACGGGATACAAGAACTTCCGGTTCAGGTGAGCGTCAGTTAAAAGGCTCCGTCACCACATTGTTGTAAACAGCGCCCTCTGCTGGTAGCAAGATATAATAGATACTAATGTGGTGGACACCGCAGATATAAGGTACATAAAATAACTATTACACACCAGCCTTCCCGCAATTTTATTTTCTCCCAGTTAAATTCTCTTTTCGCTCTATATTTTATTTACATTAACTAGTAAACGTAACATATTTTGTATGCAATAGCACCTTAAACCATTATTAACTCTTTTCTTCCTGTTAAAATTAATAAAAATATTTTATATTTCAACATTTTAAGACATTTCTGAGGTGTAATTTATCTTTTTATGTTTAGAGCTTTCAGTAATCTTCTGCTTGGTCTCCACATTGCTCGACTTTGACTTATGAACACTTTTCATTTATTTTCATAAATAAATGAAACTTCAGTGATGGTTTATTGCCAATCAGAAGTGTTCAGGATGCTCTTCCACTGTCAGGAGACAGTGGAAGAGCACTGTCTTCTGACAGACCTTTAAAAAAGGTCTTAAGACCTTTAAAAAAGGTCTTAAGACTCACCTTTTTAAACAGGCCTTTTAGAATTGTAAGTTTTATTTTAAATTGTTAGTTTTAATGTTTATTTTGGTACCACTTGGTGTGATATGTTTTTTTTAGTTTTTTTTTAGTCTCTGTAGCACTTTGAGATTTCTTTGAAATATAAGGTGCCTTACAAATAAAATTTATTATTATTATTATTATTCAAAGCTAAACAACATACATAAAAAGAATCACCACCGGCCCTTAAAAGGGAAAAGTTAGGGAAACAATTTATTGTAATTACAAAACAAAAATGACTCATAATCACTTGGCCCCTGCCTCAGTTTTACCTGATTTACTGTCAATCTTTTGTGAAAGAGGAATGTAGAAATGGAAGTAAACAAATTTTCATGAAGCAAAAATAAACAGATGAAGTGGTGTGATGGCATCCTGAACAAAAGCTGGACTTTACTGCCCAATATCATCGTTTATTACATGATATCATCATTTAAGTCCTACTAAAAGTAGAACAGAGGCTCTGCTGGGGTTTAGATTCATTTCCCTGGTTTTCATTTTTAACTTCTTGATCATTCTTCTGAAGTCAGGTGGTCTCCATTTAATGCAGCAGCAATTCTTGGATCCTAAAAGACAAAAAAAACAAACAAAACAAAACAACCTCAGGTGAGAAGAGGAAACCAAATCTGGATTTAATCTACAGATGAAGATCTCACATTATCACAAAAACAGAAATGTAAAACTACTATGCTGCAATGTTTAAATGTAAAAAACAAAACAAACAAAAAAACATAGAAATTCAGCTTTTTATGGTATAAAAGATGTAAAAGTTAAAAACTGGTCATCTAAAGAAGAGTCACAGGAGTAACAATCTAGAAAAAAAACAATCTAACCAAATGAAAATAAGAGATTAATTGAAATCAAATTAGGTAAAATAAATACATGAAAAAAAAGTGTGTTAATCCGCTTTGTGAATTACTTAACACGTACAATTTAGTGGAAGTTTTAGTATTTTAAAGACCAAAATGAAAATCATTAACTTCATGGCATGGCTTCAGTTTTGAGAAGTAAAATTTCTGCAAGTCAAGCCAACTGTTGGTCGTAACTTTTACTTTTACTCGAGTAATTTTATTGTGAAGTATTTCTCCTCTCATACTTACTTGAGTTATATTTCTGGATTTTCTTTCCACTGAATGAAAAACAAAACATGTTTTAACCAAAAATTCACCAGACGCAAACAAAGAAACTGATTTGGAAAAAAAA
Source organism: Poeciliopsis gracilis (assembly GCA_911649635.1). NCBI lineage: Eukaryota > Metazoa > Chordata > Actinopteri > Cyprinodontiformes > Poeciliidae > Poeciliopsis > Poeciliopsis gracilis. The sequence goes on along the minus strand of CAJVRI010001168.1, from coordinate 261,097 downwards.
TATTTTGACAAATTTTGTTATTTATATTAATTATTGTCATTTGGTCCTTCAAATACAAAAATTTCCACTTTGCTTTATACTTTGGTTTAAATATTAAATGATTAATAATTTGATCAGGAAATACTTTTTCCTCTGGAGTAATTTCTTGGATGGATAATTTTACTTTAATTTGAGTAAAAATATGTTTTATTTGTGCTACTCTTACTTGAGCAAAGGTTTTGGTTACTCTAAACATCACTGGAAATAAGCTAATAAAAAAAGAAGCTAATAAGCTAATAATTATGCAAATAAGCTAATAATTTGCTGATAATTAAGCAAACAATAAGCTAATAAGCTAATGGTTAAGCTAATAATTAAGCTAATAAGTTCATTCACTTAAATTACTCAGAAACTTTACTCAAGTAAAAGTATTATTAACTGAGTAATTAAACTCAGTTTTAACATGCAAGAAAACAAAACATACTTATAAATTTCTTTCAAGCCGTCGTTTATCTCTCCGTCAAAGGTCCGATCTCCTTTCGATGCTCAGCAGCTCCACCTCGAAGATCAGCGTCGCTCCTCCGGGGATCTTCGGCGGAGCTCCGCGGTCTCCGTAGCCCAGCTCCGCCGGGATGACCAGCTTCCTCTTCTCGCCCTCGCACATGCCCAGCAGGCCCTGGTCCCAGCCCTTGATCACCTGGCCGGTTCCCAGGGTGAAGGTGAACGGCTGGCCGCGGGGAATGCTGCTGTCGAACTCCGTCCCGTCCTCCAGCTTGCCGGTGTAGTGCATGTTCAGCACGTCGCCCTTGCGGGACTTGATGGGACAGTTGTCCACTCGCTTCTTGATCCCGATCTGCAGCTTCTTCTTGTCAGCTCCGCTGACCACGGCGGGGCCGAAGGAGAGAGCCGCCATGACGGCCAGCAACAGCAGCCGCATGGTTACAGAGCAGGGAGCGACAAATGAACAAATTAAGGGAGCGAGGAAATCTCTTTATGAAAAACGGATGTAGGAGCAGTACAACCGGATGTACTTCACCACATGGTGTTACCGGATAAACATTCCGGAGGATATTTTGGTCGAAGAACTTGTATTCTTTAAAACCGTTCCTAACTTTGTACTGTAAAACATGAGTTAATTTTTATAAATACTTATTTCTAGTAAAGTCAAAAACGTTTTTTTTTTTTTTACATTTGTATTTTTATGTCGTATATAATAGAATAAAGTTGACGCTTTTTATGTCTACTCATTTTAATTTAATTTAATAATGTAATATGCATTGAGACGTTTTCATTTGAATTTCATAATTCAAACGGGGGGGTTCATATATACATAAACATTACGGTGGCCACCTCAGGGCCACCGTAAAACATAAATAATTATACCTATTAACAATTGTAGTATAAAAAAGATATCTTCTAAGACAACCTCCGTGTCTGTTGGTTATTTAATTCTAGACAATTCAAGGGGAATACATTTTCCAAGCTTAAAACAGAAAAATAACATGAGTAAAATATCTTGATTAAAACTTTGAAGTTTTGAACATGAATTCAAACCAAACAGTTAACTCCTGCCCTTTATTCATCTGTTTTTGTCTCTTTTTTTTTTTTTTTACTGTGGATCGAAATATCCCTTACATCCAGCAGGGGGCGGTAATACAAGTCAATTGAATGCAGATTACAGTAACTCTAGGAGAAGAAGAAAATTCTCTTGTTGTGTTAGCAAACGTCCGCTGTCTCCTTATGTCATTTAAATCCAACTTCAGCTGAAGTAAGTAAAATTTGTTCTGACATAAAAATATGTATTATTTACGCCCTTAATGAAAACTGGTATCATTTCAGGGTTGAAAGAGAAAAAGAAAAAGGAGAGAAGAAGAAGCAGCTAACCGACTGCGGACAAAATGCTATCTCGCATGTTAGCTTATCTCGTCAACAACCTCCAGGTCATTGAGAAGTTGGCGGAGTCCCGTCCGATCCGGAGGGCGGCTCAGCTTACGGCGTACGCGCTCACCAAGGCTCAGATCGTCGGCCGGGACACTTCGGAGCGAGTCATGCGGTCCCAGACGCTACGGCAGGTCCGCCAGGAAGCCGGCAGACTCCCCGGTGACCTGGAGGAGGCGAGCAATCGCCTGCGGAGAGTCCGGGAGACGTTCGTGAAGGAGGTGAAGGACGGATGGAAAGAAGGCTCCCGGCGGGTAAAGAAGTGAAGAAGAGCGGAGGGTTTCTGGGCTGCTGAAAGGACTGATGATTATGTTGAAGTTTAGGTCTGAATGAGGAATAACAGTTCAATGTGAGTCTAACAATCTGCCTTGTGTATTAGTTATTTTATGTACCTTATTATAGCTGCGGTGTCCTTACTACCAGCAGAGGGCGCTGTTTATAACTCTGTGGTGGCGGAGCCTTTTAACTGTTGCACACGCATAACTGGTTTGCACCTTCTTGTTTTAAGATTAACTTCGATTATTTTGTTGTTTTCAAAAATACGGAAAGGGTTTTTATTGTATTGGAGAGGTGAAAAACTCTGGATAAACTAATATTGGAATATTGCTATGACGGACATTCAGGACCACACTAAGAAAAAATAATAAAATAAAAATTACGAGAAAAAAAGCTATGATTTTGATATTCAATACGTAGAATACAAATCAAGCTATTACTGAATAAAGTCGAAAAATCCCAAGTAAAGCTGTGATAAGAAGAGCATCACTTTATTCACACTTTTACAATTGAAACATCATCAAATGCCTTTAATTTAGAGACTTTTGCTCCATTTTTATTTATTGCCACCTTAAGCTACACATCATTTATTATTTCACTGTGAAAATCACAAACTGTTGTCCTGCCAAAGAGCTTCTGCAGCTCTGTACTTGTAAAACATACTGTGCCGGAAACATTTTTAAATTTGTAAAAAATATGTATGTATGTATATATAATGAATTTATCTGCCATTACAGTTTAAATAAAGACTCTAATTTATACCAGATTATTTCAAAAGTGAGTAAAGATGCAAAATATAGAAAGAAAGTTTGGCGTTAGCAATATCTTGAGCTGTGTGGATAAGTATTATTTATCAAACTGGAAATTATTCCACCAACTTTCATAATTTATTAATATAATTAGCATTTTTAGACATTTAACAAAAACATTCAGCAAAAAACTGTTGGAAAACATGGAAATGAGAAGTTAAAAAAACTGCAAAATAAGAAAAGTAGGGAAAGTTAGAGAAAATATGTCAAATATTTTAAAGAATAAATTACACGACTCAGTTCATTTTGCTTACATGTTTATTTAATTTAGACAAGCACAGAACAGCAGCAGCTTAATGCAGTAATACTTATGCAGGCACACTGGCCTGGCAACTAAATATTAGTCACACGTTTCATCATTTCACAAAGAAATAAATCTCTGTCAGAAGGAAGAGAATGTGTTAACGTCTGACAGCATGAGTCAGTACATATACACTGATATGGCACCTGAACGTCATATAAAAATAAATCTTTCATTGTAGGAAAATACACAACAATCAGCAGTTTAAAACAAAATAAAATGGAGCAACAAAAGTAAGAGAGATACATATGAAGATAAGTTTGTTTTGGTCAGAAGAAGTGAGAAACAAACTTCATTTTTTATAATAATTGAACCAAAATTTTTCTTTGAGGTAAATATGATGGCAACCTATTTAAAATCAGTTTTTTGATGAGGCGCTGTGTAAATGTAACAGGTGGCAGCATACACACTGATATGGCAACCCACCCTCTGTAAACAAAATGGCGTCCTCCATCTTCTTCTCACATGGTGTCAAATCTCTGCCAAACAAACTCAATGTTTCTCTTCATTGCTCCAATCAGCTCTTTGTAAATTAACACACAAACAAACTGGATTGGGTTTCTAGAAAGCAACTAGCTTCAAGCTACAAAATGATTTGACTAGACCGCAATCAACCGAGTTAAAAAGCAGCGAAAGAAAAGAAAGAAGTGATGAAGAAGAGATTGACGGTGTGGGATAATGTGTGTGAAGAAGAAACACAGGTCAAAAGGTGAATCTGGAGTCGCTGTGTCACATCCAGACGTTGGTCAACATGAGGCTGAGCAACGCAACCAGCAGCAGCAACGCAGAGGAGACGGCTGCAACGAAAACCAGGAAACATCAGAACCAACAACAGTTTTCATTCATTTCTATATGAGGGAGACTTTAATAGACAAAAAGAAAAAAATGAGCAACTTTCTGCTGAAAAGCCCCAACAAAATCTGAAACTTTGAAATTAATGTCAAAAATCTTCAAGAAAAAACTTGGAAATTTCTGAAACATTTTCTACAGCAGAAAAACTTAAAAACGTGAGATCAATCGCAGAAATGTTCTGGAAAAAACTTTTTCTGGTTTGAAAAGTTGAAAAATGAAAAAAGAAAATGTAACATTTCTAGGATTAATCAACAGTTTGGGATTTATATGTAAAGTGCATTAAAATGACATTTTATTGTCAGTTTATTGTTAGTCTAACAATTTAGGATTTTTCTTTCAAACAGATTTTCCACTTTTCAAATTCAGAAATTTCCAAAATAATTTGGAGAAATTTTCTGAGATCAATCAGATTTTTTTTCTAGCAATTATTTTTTACTTTTAGAGATAAAAACGTTACTTTTTTTCTAGAAAATTTTAGACATTTAAAACTCAGAAATTTCCAAAGTTTCTTTCCACAAAAGTCCCTGAGATTGATCTCAAATCTTGAATCTGAAGAAACTAATAAACTCGACTTGATTGCATCATTTCATAACTACAATTTAATTGGAATCCATACAATTACAGTAGAATTTGTGAGATTAATTTTAATAATAATTCTGAACATAAACCCAAGAGTTTTAATGTTTTTAATGTAAGTATTTTACCTGTGTTTGAGGAGCTGCACTCCATGTCCTCCAGTGAGGTCATGTAAGCCTGACCCAGCCACTCCTCGTACGTCTTTTTGTCGCCAACACCGATGATGCGAACAGTGGAGTCTTTGAAAATCAGGTCTGATCCCGCGTAGCTCTGAGAGTCGAACATCTTGAACGCAGAACCGGTGTCGTTGCCGAAGTGGGTCTGCAGAGACAAAGGAAGAGATACAGGAAAACTGGAGAAACGACAGAATCACTGCCAACGTCACGTTTTGCATTAAAGTCTGTCCTGAATCATCAAATCTTTCTGTACATCAGCACTAACTGTGTTTCCATTAACCATGTAAAGGCACAATTTGACATTTTGAAAATAAATTTGGTTAATGATAAAAAAGACTTTGCGCTGGGATGACTTGGTTTAGTTTACAAAACTGCAATGGACACATTTTGTTCACCAAATGTTACTACTGGCAGAAACCATGAAGAAGACGACAACAGGAAGTATTTTTTTATGACAAATCGCGTGAACAAACTTATTGATGTGTGATTTTAATTGTATTTCTTGTTGAATGGGAACATTGTGATCTGTGTATATTTGTAATGGAAATGCAGCAGGTGAAGTGATAAATCTCAGTTTCTAGAGTCTCCTTCAAAGATTAGCCACTTAAAACATTAATTTTCATCATAAGCAATAAGTGTGGTGCCAGACGTTTTCACGGTGTTGTCTAAACTCTGGGCCGTCCTGACCTGTGCGCGGTCCAGCAGCCCGTAGATGGCGTGGATGTTGGTTTCTGGTCGCACCATGACGGCGTGGGAGGGAACCCTGGCCAGGTTGCACAGCCGGTACTGGGAGACTTCGGCTTTGGCTCCGTTGGAACAGAGCAGCTGGAAGTCTGTGGACACCAAACCTACAGCCCAGCTTTCCGTGGAATGACCTGAAACCACGGCGCTCGAGTTAATTCCTGGAGCCGTCAGAACCTCTGAGACGATTTCTGAAACATTTCTGAAAGATTTCTGAAAGATTTCTCACCGTCTGTGTACTGGAAGACAGTTGAATGCTTGACGAAAGCCACGTCTCCGGCTCCGCTGGCCAGACACCTGCATGAGCAAATTACTGTTGTTACACCTTAAATAAAAACATGACGCCTCACTTTTACTTAAATATAAACTTAAATGGAGAAAAAATGTTCTAAAAATGACATTCAGATGAAATATTCATAACTCTTTAAAGTTTACTCATTGCTGAGGCTTATGTACATTGAAATGTTACTGAACTGCAACTGATAATTATTTAAAATCTGGTTAAAAAAAGACACATTTTTGCAGAAATTTCATTTAACATCTTAAACCTTTTCTACACAATAGTTAGAAATTAATGACAAGATGCAAATATGCTTCTTTCTTTAATTAAATTAGTGATGCGTTTAAATCCTGAAGAAAAAAACGTAAAACATCCGATATCTCACAAGCGAGACTTTAACACACATGGAAAAACTTTATATTGCAGCAGAAAAACTCTCAGTTTTTAGTAAATTATTGCGAGAGAAAAGCAAATAAATTCCTTCATGTCCTGTTAAGAACCACAGGGTTGGTTTCGGTACCTGAACGCCCCGTCGTATCCGTCGTACCGATCTTTTCCTTTCTCACATTTATTCTGCCCCGAGTTGTCTCCCACGCACAGATCGCACAGGTTCTTGGGGAAGCCATTTTGATTGGCGCCGGGAACGCAGCTCTTCTCGAAGAATCCTCCCACCGCTAAAACCAGAGGAGACACATTATCAGGACCAGAACCACCAGAATCTGAGCCCAAACGTTTTGCACCGTCTGACCAAACCATCCAGGTGAAAACGCTTAAAAGCCACAATCCGTTTGTAAATGAAGATAAAAGATTTTTTTGCAGACAAAGGTTGTTTTTATCTTGTGTTTTTGTACAGTTTCAGTTTAATTATTCCTCCTCCTCTGAGGAGGAATAATTAAACTCTGTTTTTTTGAGTCTGGGTCGATTTCCCAAAGTAGAAACACTTCAACATATTTTTACTCAAGTAAAAGTAAAAAGTAACCATCCTGGAATTATTCAAGAAAGAGTAAAAAAGTATTTAGTGAAAAGTACTGAGTAAGTGATCAAATTATCACTTCATATTTAAAAATTACGTCATCAGATGGACCAAAATATAAAGTTAACATTTTGGTATTTTCATAAAAATAACAAAAATAATCCGATTTTATCAGAAGAGAAATTTTCCAAATTAGTTTCATTCAATAAAAAAATGATGAAAGTTTAACAGAAAGTCTGGTCAACTGAAAGCAGAGATACTTTATAATAAAAGTACTCAAAGTACGGCGTAGTAAAAATACTCTTAAAAGTAATCTTTTGCAAAAGAGTTACTCGAGTAAATGTAAGTAGTTCCTACACTGTGGACTTCAGATATCAATAATCGATTACTAAATTAGTAGATCAATTCACAATTAGCCTGATTAATAGATTCAGTCATAGAAACTATAATACAAAAACAAAGTTATAGGAGGGAATCTGCAGCTTTAGTCTGGATGGATCTGATGGCTGTTATTGATCGACGCTCCGGCGCTGACCTTGGGGAATCTGGCAGTTTTTCGGGCTGATCAATCCTCTCTCCATCAGAGCCGACGCAGGAATATTCCAGCCTGCCGTGCGGCCGTAGCCGGTGTGGCAGGAGTCACGGCCTCGCAGGTCGTCAAGCTTATGGATGTTGCTGTTTTTCTTCACCAGTGCGACCGAGTAGTACGAGGATCCGTCACGTTCATCTAGAGAGGAGGAAATGGAACAGGTTGTTTAGTTTCTGTGGGAACGGTCTAGAGAGGAGGAAATGGAACAGGTTGTTTAGTTTCTGTGGGAACGGGTTGTTTAGTTTCTGTGGGAACGGGTTGTTTAGTTATTGTGGGAACGGGTTGTTTAGTTTCTGTGGGAACGGGTTGTTTAGTTATTGTGGGAACGGGTTGTTTAGTTTCTGTGGGAACGGGTTGTTTAGTTATTGTGGGAACGGGTTGTTTAGTTTTTGTGGGAACGGGTTGTTTAGTTTCTGTGGGAACGGGTTGTTTAGTTTTGTGGGAACGGGTTGTTTAGTTTCTGTGGGAACGGGTTGTTTAGTTTCTGTGGGAACGGGTTGTTTAGTTTCTGTGGGAACGGGTTGTTTAGTTTCTGTGGGAACGGGTTGTTTAGTTTCTGTGGGAACGGGTTGTTTAGTTTCTGTGGGAACGGGTTGTTTAGTTATTGTGGGAACGGGTTGTTTAGTTATTGTGGGAACGGGTTGTTTAGTTTCTGTGGGAACGGGTTGTTTAGTTATTGTGGGAACGGGTTGTTTAGTTTCTGTGGGAACGGGTTGTTTAGTTTCTGTGGGAACGGGTTGTTTAGTTTTGTGGGAACGGGTTGTTTAGTTTCTGTGGGAACGGGTTGTTTAGTTTCTGTGGGATCGGGTTGTTTAGTTTCTGTGGGAACGGGTTGTTTAGTTTCTGTGGGAACGGGTTGTTTAGTTTCTGTGGGAACGGGTTGTTTAGTTTTTGTGGGAACGATTTGTTTAGTTTCTGTGGGAACGGGTTGTTTAGTTTCTGTGGGAACGGGTTGTTTAGTTTCTGTGGGAACGGGTTGTTTAGTTTCTGTGGGAACGGGTTGTTTAGTTTCTGTGGGAACGGGTTGTTTAGTTTGTGGTACCTGTGTAGCTCTCGGCGGCAGCGGGAACCAAGCCGTAGTCTTTACCCGCTGTGTAAATGTACCCTCCATCCAGCGTCATGGCGTCCGCCTGCTTGTTCTGCAAAACGATGAGGATGTGAAGCGTGCTGTAGATCAAAGCAGTAAAGCTGAACATGATCTAGTTTTAGTTACTTTGATCTTGGCCATGCAGTCGGTCAGAGAGGCGCCGTGGACACACTGGATCCTGGGAGTGAGACCTTTGCCCTGGAAGGCGGCGCCCATGTCGGCACATTTCTGCTGCTCTCCGCTCGACAAAACACACCATCGAATGGAGGAGGGGATATCTGCAACAAACACCTTCTGTTACCTTCTGCTCTGCTCAGCGCCTAAAAACTTTCTGTTTTCCAAGAAATCCCTCAAATAAGAGTAAAAAGGAGCTGCGTTAACAAGACGGACCAAAACATAACGTTATCAATCAGTCGGGTTCATTTGTGGAGCAAATAAATGAAGAGTTTTATGTCATAAAACACAAAAATAAAAAGTAACAGAAAAAAAAAATCATGCAGCTGAGAAAACCATTAAACATCACACATTGGTCAAAATTTCATTAATTATGATTCAAAAGAAACTGAACACAGTTGAGGTTTAAGTCCAGATTTAAAGGAAATCTGTGTTTCAGCTGCTTTGCAGTTTTCTAGAGGTAATTACCAAAATTCACGTGGAAATTTTAAGAACCAAAATGAAAATAATTCACATAAATAATGTAATTATAAAATCAGGTAAAAGAAAAATGTATCTAAATCAGTTTCTTTCAGTGAGAATAATCGTACTTCATGATAAAATTACTCAAGTAAAAGTAAAAATACTCTAAAAAGAAAAATCTTGTTACTCTAGTAACTGAGTAAATGTAACTTTTATCACTTCTGTTTCATGTAATAAATGTTATAAGCCAGTTAAATGGGTTATTGTGATTTTTCATGCTATTTGAAACGTTAGCACTAGCTTGTTCAGCTTTAAACGAGGCGTTAGCGATGCAGCTTACCTTGAGGTTTGCAGTCCATGGCTTTCATGACGTTGTAGTAGTTGGGGGTCATCCACTGGACCGGGTCGTCCGCCTCTGCCGCCTCGAACGCGGTGGTTGAGTCAGAGAACAGAAGGTTCTCCCCGCCGTAAGCCGCTGAAGAGAACATGCTGAAATCTGCCTTGTCCTTGAAAAAAGAGACCGAGTTTCTGTTAGAGGTGACCGGCCCAGGTCGGTCTACACTGTTTCTATTGTCCTGCTTCCTCTTTTATGGTTTCTGTATTTATCATCAAAAATAATTTCCCAGAGAAGAAATATTCATGGGAATAAAAAGCATTTTTAAAAGCGTCTATGGAAAATGGACATTCAAGTTGAAATCGGTGGACCAATCAGCAGCCAGAGTGGAAAACGTTTTCCTGTTCTGAGCCATTTTCTGATGTTGCACAACAACATCAGTTTAAACTTTGACCTATTTGCATAAAGACTGAGCTCTGCAACATTAAACATGGACATAACTGCAGCTGTATCAATGATTGACCCTCCTTCTCTTTAGTGTTTCTGTCAGTTCTGGTGGTGCAGCTCTGTGCTGCCTTCAGGAGAATGGGACATCAGAGTATCATCCATAAAATGTCATTAGGTAACTTCTCTCAGGTTGCTAAAGACATCTGAGTTGGATTATTGGACTTTTCACGTACCCTGCCTTCACTTAGCATGTTGAAAACCACAGAGGGAGTGATGTCACTGCCAACCACGACGCCGCGAAACGGGATGCGAACCAGATTGCACCGAGTCCAGTCGGAGACAGGAGCTCTGGTCCCGTCTCTGCACAGCAGCTCATAATCTGACGATGACAAGGATTGGGCCCACGACGGACCCCGACCTGCAGCACACATAACAGCTCAGCCGTTTCATTTATCACAAACTCTCAAAAGCTTGTCTGGGCCCTTACCGTCGGTGTTCTCTGCAACAGTCGTGTGTTTTGTGAAAGCCACCTGGCCGGCGTCTTCAACCAAACATCTGGAGAAAACATCACAACAAGCAGATGCTGGGATTCTGTTTGATAAAGTTTCACCGGTAAACATGAGCAAAATCAAATCCCTCATCGAACACCGTAGTTTCTCTTAGGGATAAACTGATGCACCGTTTTCTCTCCCGATACCGATACAGGTATCTAGATTTAGTATCGGCTGATATCGATCCCATACAGAGAAACGCTGCTGAATCAACTGAAGATGTTCCGTTTCTTAAATCGCTGACATAAATGTACTAAATTACATTTATTTTATTACTCTGCACATTCAAACACACCGATGGTTTCACAAGCTTGGTCAAACATGCAAAAACAGCTTTAATTTGTTTGGTCAGAGCAATTTGGGAGAAAAACGACCGATGGAAAACAAATCATAAAGAAACTGAAACCAAATGATAATAAACTGCAGCAAACCTTCTTTCAATGGTTCATTATTTTACTGATTATAAGAAATCATCCCATGTTAAAAGTGAAGCAATCTTCCAGTGGGATTAAGACTCGGTTGCTAGGTTACAGGCCGGGCTTGGCTGGGGTTGCTAGGTAACGGTGAGGCAATATAAGTGAACCAATCTGCCAGTGGCTCTAGCACTTATCATCGATTGCATGTAAGTTATTTAAGTTCTAAGTTAGTTTCTGCACTAGAAACTAAAACAAAAATACTTGGTGATATTTAGTGTTTTGTTATTTCATGTCCTCTGTGAAAACACTTTTTGGCGTTTTAAAACACGCTTTGTGAATAAGGTCTGACTGGTAACATGGATGCTGGCGCACCTGAATGCTCCTTCGTAGTTGTAGTACATTTCTTGCTGGCTCAGTTCACATTTGTGCTGCCCGTTTCCGTCTCCTTTGCACAGCTGGCACAGAGACGGAGGGTCTTCAGGCCCGTTCGCTCCAGGAATGCAGCTGGCGCTGAAGAAATTTGCCACTCCTGACGAGAAGCAGAAACAAAAGCTTCACTGGGCGTCACGCTGCAAAAACACAAAACCTCACCAGGTTTTTGTCTCTAGTTTCTGATGCAAATGTCTCGTTACGATTTAAACAAAACAAGTGACTTTCTAGTGAAAATATGAGCTTGTTTAAAGTCAATAAACCATGGGATGAATTGATTTGGTGCTTATTGTGAAAAGCAACATTTTTCCATGTTATAAGTGAAATAATCTGCAAGTTTTACTAGTTTCTTTCATCAATACTGAGAAAATGCTGCTGATTTAAAACGAGCTCTTATGTGTTGCTGTAAAGTTGCATGTGAGATAATTTTGTCTTATTTCAAACAGTAAGATATTCTCTCCATAAACTGTCAAAAGTTTTGTGTTTTTGCAGTGTATTCATGCTAAAGACGTATTTGCTATGAAAAGCAATAAATAAATATGGTAAAAGAGCAAACAACACAAATAAATAGTGAAATTTACCGACATAAAAACAAGAATCTGTGCTGTAGCCCTGCAACGCATCATTGACTCAATACTAACACCTTATTTTTATTGGAGTCGATATGAGAAATACAGTTTTCCTGTCAACTGAGAGCTTTTTTACCCTTGGAAACGTCGCAGCCCATGACAGACATGAAGCCCTGGTCGATGAGGAATCCCAGCGGCATGGTCCAGCCGGCGGATCGGCCTTTCCCGGTGTGGCAGCTCCGTTTCCCCGCCAGGTTGTTGATGTTGATGGCCGAGTTGGCCTTCTTCACCACGGCGACGGCGAAGTAGGAGGTGATATCTGGACAAACAGCAGCGGAACAACTGGAGCAGCGATTCCAGCGATTCCTACTGGACATTTTGAACATAAACTCCTTCATGGAAATTTCGTTAAAACTCGTTTTCCGAGGAACGTGATCAACAACCGGATGTTGCCACTGGCAGAACCACCAAACAAGACAACAAGAAGTAGCTGGAAGACTAATGACTTATCACTGAGCAAACTAATTTACATGTGAGTTTAATTATTGCACTTTTTCATTCAATGGACACACTGCTATGGCAAAATATGAATTTTTTTTCCATTAAGCTTTGGGAACATGTGCAATTAGTGACCTCTTCATGAACCCGTACCTTCACCTTTGATCAATAGATCTGCAGCCTTATCATCAGAGCACTAACAGTTCCTTACGGGTCAAAGTTCAGAAAGGTTTCAAAATGGACCAAGTGCAACTCAGAGATTATCATCCAGATATTACAGGTGATGTAACAACCAATGTAGCTACATCAACATCGTCCAGCTCAACCCGATAAAACTCCAGATATTAACTTATCTCTACATATTTAATGTGTTGCCTTTTCCTGGTAAAGAGGCAGAATGTGAATTTCTCATTTGTAAAGCAATCAGCCAGTGGGATGAAGAGTCTGAGTCTTACCACCATTCTTTGATTCACTGGCAGCCATCTTGAAGGTGGCAGTCTTCATTGCATTGTAGATGTCAGTGCCAGACATGGAGAAGGCGTCCACTTCCTTTTTCTGCAGTGAGACATGAACGGACACATACAGGAATGTTCTGAGTCTGAGTGCGAAAAGAAGAGATGAATGAAGAACTAGAAAATGAATAAATGGTACAATAAGGTGCTTATTAATTAAGCTTTAGACAATCTAAAACGTCACATTCCTCAGGAAAAGAACAACGTTCAGCATCAACCTGATATTAATCCTCATTTATTAATCTAACAGATTATTTCATTGCAAAATAACCAAGTAATTTTGTCTCAGTTTCGAGTGCAAATGTCTTTGTACCTTCGAAATAAGACAAAACTAACTTTTCAGCAAGACGTATGAGTTTAAGTCAATAATTCCTTAATAATTATTTAAAAAGTTCTAGTTTCACTGGCAGATTATTTCAGTTACATTATAGAACCGTTACCTAGCAACCCCAGCCAAGCCCGGCCCGTTACTTAGCAACCCAGTTCTAGTTCCACTGCAAGGTTTTTTCAGACATTTTCCCTCGTTGACTTGAAACAAACATGTTGCTGAAAACTTAGCTGTAAGTTATTTTGTCTTTGAAGCGAACTGAGGTATTTAAACCGGAAACTCGACCAGGATCGTTTGGGTTTCCAGTGTTTTGTGTCATAAATAGTAAATCGTTGTTTTCGTAGCGGCCAAAGTCCCACCTGTAGTTTCTGGATGCAGCCCTGGAGGGTCGGGCCGCTGGTGCAGCTGATGGAGGGCTGGATGGAGACTTTGGAGAAAGCCTTGCTCATAGCCTGGCATTTCATCTGCTCTGCTTCTGAGACGGTGCACCATCTGATGGTCCGCTGGCAAAACACTGATAAGGATATGAGTCATTACTGTGCAACCTGGAAACGAGGAGCTGGTCCAGAGGCTGTTTGGATTCTTTTCAATGCTGAAATTGTATGAATTAACTCTGAATAATGAAAATAATGAATAATGAATAACCTGTAAAAATACAAAATCTTACAGAGCATTTTGTCTAGTTTCTAGTGCAAATATCTTAATACACTTTAAATAAGACAAATTTAACTTAGAATAAACTTTTTAACAATTTGCAGGAATCATTGTTTTCAATAAGTCCTTCATCCTGATGAGCTACTTCCACTGGAAAATGTTCATTTCACTTCTAGCAGGAAATATTTGTTTGTTGTAAGTGAAACAAAATAGTTAACACATTTTTATTAATATTAAGGAATTATTTACTTAAACTACTAAATCTTGCTGAAAAGTTACTTGTGATTAATCTCTTGTCTTTATGTGATCTATTTGCATTAAACCAGACCAGATACTTGGTAATATTTGTTGTTTTTGCAGTGTAATGTGTTTAATTCCAGTTTTAAAACTCTTACCTGCAGGCAGCAGCAGCAGCAGCGCTCCCACCGTCTTCCACGTTGTCATGGTTTCTGCTTTGCTTCCTCTGGGTCTCACTGAACCGCCTTTCTGCGCTTCTCCACTTTATATGTTCGCTCCAATATCAAAGTCCGTCTTTTTATGTCCGGTGTTCAAATTAAAGTCCTCCAGTCAAACCGGACCAACGCTGTGGTTTACAACCTGGTCTCCAGCAACTGATTCAGCAGCTCCAGTAAAATCCAGGGTGTAAGAAGCTGCCTGGCTGCAGGCCAGCGGCCGGACAGAGAGGCTCTGTTGCAGCCCGGCCCGCTTCCCCCTACCTGCCTGCCTCTTCTGCCTCTGTGGTGTTTTTCCATTAAGGATGTGGCGAAGCAGAGCAGGGATGTAATCCAGCACAGTGACGAAACAGAGTCTGGAAATCTGTTTTCTGTACATCGCTTATGTACATACAGTATGTATAGGAGGTGGTAAAAGAAACTGATCTTACATGTAGCAAAATAAGAGCATCAGGGCTGCTGGGGGGAAAAAGGAAAATATGTTTGATCTCAGAAGATTACAGTCAGAAATCTGAGATTACAGTCAGAAATTTGAGATTACAGTCAGAAATCTCAGAAGATTACAGTCAGAAATCTGAGATTACAGTCAGAAATTTGAGATTACAGTCAGAAATTTGAGATTACAGTTAGAAATTTGAGATTACAGTTAGAAATTTGAGATTACAGTCAGAAATCTGAGATTACAGTCAGAAATTTGACTGCTTTCTTAACCCTCTTCTGTAAAATGTTGCTTAAAAAAAGTCAGAACTTTAACTTGAGAAGAGAAAAACATTGCAGGGACAAACATGAGGCAGTTAATTATTGTTTAGAGTCATTCGCTGAGACGGCAGGTTTGGGTTCATCAGACTCAGAGTTCAGGATTTGGCTGCATGGTTTTAGATTTTTATCTAAAATAAAATTCCCTGGCATTTTAAAATAAACATAAAGAATCCATTACACTGAATGTTTCTCAATTATAGACCAGGCTAAGAGAAATGGCTCTTTGCCTCATAGAAATAACCTCATCATTCTCAGGAGAAAACAGGACAGTTAAGAATAATGAGGTTAAGAAATCATTAGAAATTACACAAACACTTCGATCACGTTGCATTTAAAGGGATAAAAACTGTTTGTCCAGACTTTCACATTTTTCCTTGCGCAGCAGAAAGTCAGAGCTGCAACTTGTTTGAAATAATGATAAAATAAATATTTTAGCTCTAGAAATCTTCAGAATAGCATTAAGTTACATTAAAAAAACACAAATTTAAAGGTTTAATCCCCTCAGTTTACAGCAGCTGTTCAGGTCATGTGAGGCAGACATGGCAGCTGGTTGAGGTGTAAAATGTCCCAAAATAAAAACTTCCTAACTGTTTTCACATGAGCATCCTTCGTTCTCCTCCTGTAATAAACGAGTTAAATGATCCCCGCTGTGCTCTTCGGTCAGCAGCAAAAGGCAATATAGCAATAAAGAAGCTGCTTTTTCTTCGCATCTTTAATAAAACATCACATTTGAGTTCCACCTCTGTTTTTCTGACATTAGTTTACAGCCGGAAATTTCACCCTCATTACCAGACTGTGGGACGCAGGAACTCAGCGACCTGATGGCGTGATAATACGACCCTTGGACCTGCTGTAAAGTCAAAGGCCGAACTGTGGTTCTGACTGCAGACAGGCGTGGAAACTTTAAGCTTCTTTAAAACTTTAAATTCACATTTTGCTTGTTTTTGTTCTTGCGTTTTGTTCTACTGCTCCTGAAAACGAACCACTGCTTAAAATAAAAACACCCACAGGTTTTGTGGCAATAAGTTCATGTTTCTGGTAAATGACCCATTTCAAAAACCTTCTGAATGCAACGTCACAAATCAACGGGCACATATTCCACAAGCTCCAGCCGTACAATGGCTGCTGGAAAGGACAAGTGTTTTATTAACTTACCATCCAGAAACCACTTGTTGCGTTCTTGTTGATTGTGCAGGAGGCTCCACTTCTGCTTCTCAAACATGAACGGTTGAATAATTCCCCATCTATTTGCAGCCAATTTTACATGAAGAGTGTAAATTTTATTTAAGGTGACAAGAAGTCCCAAAACGAATCACTCTAAAAGCAACTTAAAATACTCAAAATCTAAGAATTTGATAAAAATAAAATAAAATTAACATGTTTTGTGTATCCTGACCTGTTCAAGAAAGCATCTTTGAAATAATGTTCTCTACTGTACATGTGACCTGTACGGTCATTTACATAATTCCCCATTTAAGGCAATAAGACACCATTTATAACTAGTTTAGTGTTAAAGATTAAATCTTTTGCTTTCCAGCTACACTGAAAAGTAACAACTTCAGCAGCAGATATACTAAAAATATTTTTCTACTTTGTAATGAAAGTCCTTGAAATTGGGCCTCTGTCTCTTTAAGAAACTTGCTGTTTCTGAAAGTCAGAAACTTCAGTTAGTTTTCATGACGTCATTCCTTTATTAACCCTTTAGCAACATTTTTAGCAGCGTTTCACTGAGAATCAATGTTTTTCATCCTCTTGTTGAATCGATGTCACAGAGAATTAATAAAAAATATCAAAGTGGCCGATAAGTGCAGCTTAAACGCATTTTAAAAGCGACCTGCAAGTTTTATGTGTTCAATCAGGGCTGTGCAAACGTTTTGGGCCAAAATCGTTGAATCAAAAATAATCGGACGCCTGGAGATCCCAACCTAAAATCAAGCTAAATTTACTTTATATTTATCGACAGAAAGTTGTAAATTTCCACCAAAAAACTCACAAATTGAAATATCAGAAGAAAAAAAATTGTACTTTTGAAAATTGTCAACAACTGAAAAGGTTTTTTGTAGAAAATTCCTCGACACGTGGACAGTTGATACTTTTTAAAAGTTTTTCTAAAACTACATCAGCTGTCAGGAACAGGATTCAGTTCACTTTGTTTAAAAACATTTTGTAATATTTAGCCAGGGCTAGTAAATTAAATAAAAGCTGATTTTTGATGCATCATTTCAGTAAAAAACCTGAAGGTAAAACGTCGACTAAATTTGTATCATATTTAAAAGTTGTTCACAAATGGCCGCCGAGATGCTCTGGATGAAAAAAACTGCAAATTTTCAACTGAATCACCAACAAAAAGTTAATTATCATTCAAAATCTCTGCAAATGCAGGGTGGATGTGAAAGGAAAATATAAACATTTTTATGCATTTGATGGAGAAAAAGGAAAGAAGAGTCGTCTCTTGTCACATTTAAAGGGACTGCAGTAAAGCTCAATAAAGCCTTTCGTTTATTTTTGTACCAAAATAGGCAGTTAGAGCAGGGATAAATATTATATTATGTTAGATATAGATACATCTCTTTAATAGACTCTTTGCATCGGTGCTTTACTCTAACAAACAGTGGCATAGTCCCCCGGCTGAAACACGCAGGCAGAGCCGTACGGAGGTTCCTGTTCTCTCAGCCGACGGTTACAAATAATCTACTGGGATTAACAAGGGAGGAAACATAAATCCAGAAGAACAGAGGAGACATTAAAGCTCTCAAAATGTGGTGAAAGTTGGTAGTTTCTCTCTCTGCACGCCTCTGTCCTCCAGTCAGCTTGGAGGAGTCGCCTGGAGGGATTAACGTGGATTAAGGAGGAGACGGTGGCTGACGAGGTCCATACGAGCAAGAGGGCTGGGTCATCAAAAGCATCTTGAATTTCTGTCCTCAAACAGCAGCTGATCGTCACATTTCGGGTTATTTTCACGCGTCCCGTCACGATGCAGCTGAGGGTTCGGTTTCCGTGACGACAGGGAGGAAACGGCGAAATTAAAGCTGCAGCTGGTATTTATGGAGGCGAGAAACAAAGCAAGTGGTGCTGAGGTCACTCACCCAGTCGAAATAAAAAATAAAAGTACAATGTTACCAAAAAATAAAATCCAAACTAAATAAAAAGCAAACAGTGGATTTATGTCAAAGTACCGGGACCAGACGAAGAAAAAAGAATAAAAAAGTTGCAGTAATATGAGAATAAAGTCATAATATCAAGACTTCATTCTCATCTTATTTTGACTTTAATTCGACTTTATAGTTATTAACTAATTTTATTCTTGTCTTAAAATTACTAGAATAAAGTTGTACAAGAGTAAACTTAAAATATAATAATAGTGATAATGACTTTACTTTTGTAATATTACAACTTTGTTATGTTATTTAAATTTTATTCTTGTATTATCTTTACTTTACTAAAACGACTTTATTACTTTATTTACATTATAAAACTAGAAGAATGAAGTTGCAATATTACCAAAATACAGTTGTACAAGAATAAAATAAAAATAATGAGATTTTTTTATGACTTTATTCTCATTTAGAGTTTGATTTTACTAATGCAACTTAATATAACTCACTTTCCTCATAAAATTACAATAGTCATAATATTACAACTTTATTTTCATATTATTTCAACTTCACTTTTTTAATTAAATTATTTTTTTATTTTCTTAGCATGACCCCAATACTCTGTCAAACTGTTTTTCAAGACAAACTTTCATATTTATGGAACATCTGATATCTTTGTTTGCTAAAAATAATAATAAAAAAACCTTCACCAAAATCTTCATGTTTGAACACAAAGACGCACAAGATGCTTTAGGAAATCAGCCCTCATTAGTGCAACTACATTTAGAGGGAAGGAGTCCTGATGATGATGATGATGATAGAGATGAAGGAGGCGCTACGCTGATAAAGGTCAAAGTGCACGGAGAGCGTAGGAGATGGAAGTCTGAGGTAAAGCCAGAAAAAGGAGAAATCTTGGACAAAATCGTTTTGCTGCTTTTTTAAAATAATGAAGTAAAGAAATCTCCTGATATCTGATTTAAAAATGTTTCCTCTGAGGCTGATAAAAAGTCAGATTGATCCGGTTTTAATATGTTTTATTCAAGTTTCCTTCCTTCTTTGCATATTTACTGACCAAGCATGAAAACAAACATAATTACTTTTAGTTTTTATTCTTTACCCTAGGGGTGTCCAAACTTTTTGTCAAGCCAAAAATACTTTTGGGTCAAGAAAAATAAACCTACAATCAACCAAATAACGTTTTCCACATTATCATTTATTTATTTTATTGAAGGAAATTCATGTTTATTTATTATTATCAAAACACTAAAAATAATTTTCTGGATTAAATCAATTCGTTTTTAAATTCTTGAACAAATTAGATCTCAGTGATAAGAAAAGGATTTATTTCAAAACTAAGTTTAAGTTTAATACATTGAATAAAATTCTAATTTTGTGCCCCAAAGTTAGCCTGTTATCACTGATAACGTTATTGTAAAAACATGGACACTTTGTGTAGTACTGAGCTTTTTTCATTCCAAATTATGCAAATAATTTTTAATGTAGATTAAAATAAAGTATAAACAATGTTTTTCATTCTATCATTACTGTTGAGGACCACAAAAATCAGTCGAAGGGCCACAAATGGCCCCCGCGGCACACGTTGGACACCCCTCATTTAGAAGAACGAATTTCCCATCCCTATATTCCAATGTCGAGTAAAACCTCCCAAATACGGCGAATCTTTGTTTTGAATTGCCTCTTCCTGTCTCTTTGAAGAACTTCGGACCCGTCAGAATTTTTAAAACTTGTCTTGGTACCTTTTATATAACAGACAACAGAGTAGGAGCAACAAAAACACAAATTATGACTTTTTTCACAACAAACATGTTTTTGCTCATTAAGCCTCTGCTGGAAATATTCACAATCATGTGAAAGTTGTGGTCAGGTTTCTAGTTTTAATTCGTTTCCACATTAATCGTTTAGCAAAAAATATTAACCCAAAGCTTCAAATATATCTTACAAAACTTTGATATAATTCTCTACATTGCATGAAGGAAATATAATTGTTAAATTTAAAATTAAAGTTATCAGGTTCCAAAATCTCTAAAGTGGTTATGAATATTTTTCATGCTACATCCATAAACAGTAGCTTCTCAACACTTTGGTTTTTGCAAACACAAAATCTTTAAGTATTTCTGTCTAGTTTCTTAGTAAACTTGAAATAAGACAAAACCAAGTTAGAAGTAGTAGTAGAACTACTTTTACATTTCAGTAAAATAAAGGATCTTGTTTTGTGTAATTAATTCCTTAATATTGAAGAAAAACTACAAGTTCCAGTGGCAGATTATTTCATGTATAATACATTTTTCCTGTTATCCTTATAACTTTGGAAAAATGTCTTGTTATAAATGAAAGAATTGTCCAGCGGAACTAGAACGCAGTTGCTAGGCGACGGGCTGGTCTTGGCTGGGGTTGCTAGGCAACGGCGTTACGTTACAAATGAAATAATCTTGCAGTGGAACTAGAACTTTTTCATCAATATGAAGGAATTATTTACTTAAACAAGCTCCTGTGTCTTGCTGGAAAGCCACTTCTAAGTTAATTTTGTCTTATTTCAAGTGGACAAAGATATTTACACTGGAAACTAGACCAAATAAACCTGGTAAAATCATCTTGTTTTTTTGCAGTGTAATGCTGAAATGCTTGATAGGGGAACGTAGAATTACAATAAATATTTTCACTTCCTCTTTAAGGATTTTAGAGTGTAGGAAGAGAAAATGAGGATACGAAGGGATGAGAAATATAAAAAAAGACAGAAAGAAACTCTAAAAATACCCAATGCCATGTGGAATGACATACAGAAAGACAGACAGGGAGTTAGATCAAGATTTTTGTCCCAAAAACATGCTCTTAAAGCTACGGCGTGCAAAAGTCTGCCTCTTGGTGACAAGATTATCATGTATCATTACAAACCGATACACGAATGCATTACTCTTTGTTAATATGAAAACAACAACGACAACAACAATAAGAAGACCAGTAGTGAAATAAATCAGATCATGGTGCAAGTTGCCTTGATTTGAACCAACTCCTTAAACATTAAGGAACCAAGCTGAAGGAAGATCCACCCGGAGGCTGCCGGACCGACCCGAGGTCCGGCAGACGGACCCGGCCGCGCCGCGCCGCCATCGTGTGCTTGTGTGAAAACACGTGTGTGCAGCAATGCGAAACAGAGGAAGCAGGCTGATAGTAGAAAAAAATAAAATCAAGTGGGAAGTGCAGAGACAGTAATGTGTGTGCACGGATATTTTGCATGTGTGTGTTTGTTCAGAGTCGCTCCTTGGTGGTCACCCAGATGTAAGGACCCGACTGCTCCTCGATGATTTGCTTCACCTGCGAGTAAATTTCCTCTAGAGAAGAACCGTGGACTATTGCTGCAAGAGAGACAAACGCACAGAGGTCAGTGGGTTACAAAGGAAATACAAGATGTTTCTGAGAAGGAGGAAGCAGAAAATAAATAAAGTAATTCTTAGATCATTAAATTTTAGTCAGTTCTGCCTATTTTGTTTTATGGCGTCTAAATCCACGGCCCACAAAACTCAAAGTTCACACTCACATGTAAGAATAGCTTGCAATTAAAAGTGCAATTATACAACCATACATCTTTCAAAAGCAGAAGTGGAGCCTACTGCACAACCAACAAAAGTGCAGCAAGTAGTTTCTGCACAGTAAGTCAAGAACGAAACACTTGTCTTTTCCAGCAGCCATTATACAGAAAAATGAAGGAGTAAATTCAAGGAAAAGAAGAGAAAAATTACAAGTCCAAAATAAAAAGTCACATTCATATCATTGTTTTATTTATGTGTGTGTGTGTGTGTGTGTGTGTGTGTGTGTGTGTGTGTGTTTATGTGTTTGTGTGTGTGGGGGGGTGTGTGTGTGTGTGTGTGTGTGTAAGTTGACTAACCGGTGAAGTACTCTGCAAACTCCTGCTCCAGTTTGATGCCTCTGTCGAAGGCCTTCCTCGCCTGTTCCTCTGTCAAACGCTTGTTCATCTCTCTGGAGAGCAAACACGCAGCTTCAAATCCGGATTTTACTTTTGCTAAGAGTCGGTGTCCAACTAAACTAAACTTGAGGTTGTAAACAGTAGGGAATGAGCTGCAGTGCAGTAAACCTACAATAAAGGATTTTATATCTATAATTTCTGTATATTTTTGTTTTATAAATGTAATCCAGGACATATTTCCAATTAGTTAATTATTGTTATTTCATTTTCAAAAATGTTTTCTTAATTTCAGTTTTTGTCATATCATTAGTTTTAGTTAACTGCAATAAGCAAGGCTGGTGGAATCAACTGACTCTGGTTACCTAGCAACAACCTTCTAAGTAACTTTTGGTTACCTAGCAACAACCTGTTAAGTAACTTGCGCAGCAGCACTTTAAGGTTTTGCTACTGTGTCTCATAATTGCTTGGAGAGAAAACTGGATGAAACAAGAAAGCTCATGTCACCAGTTTGGAATATTTCTGACATTTAAAACAGAAAACCTACCAACTGCTACAAAACACTTATATTGTGATATATTTTTCAGTTCTAATTAAAACAAAGCACTTTCTCTGTAAAACCTTTCAGTTTGTTCGAGCCTCGTTATTTATCTGCTACTCACAGGATGTTGTCGACATTTCGCGGTCTAAGGAGGATAGCGATGGGGTAGAGGCCCGCCATCTGGAGACGCTTTATGGCATTCCCAGAAACATCCAGGATGCAGTGTTTCCCCTGCAGGAGACCAAGAGTCCGACAGTCAGCCGCCTTCATCGCGCTCTTCCTCCCGGCGCGCTCTGAGCGGGCCTCACCTTGTCGGCGACCTCTCTGACAGACTGTATGCTGGTCCCGTAGAGGTGGTTGTTGTACTGTCCCGCCTCGATGAACTTGTGTTCCTGAATCTCTCGCTCCATCAGCTCTCTGGAGGACATGAAGTGATAATCTCTGCCGTCCACCTCGTAGTCTCTTCGTGGCCGTGTTGTGTCTAACAAGGACAGGATTCATACAGATTCAGGTGTGGCAAAAACAGAAAAACGCTGCACAAACACAAAATCTAAATTACGTTTTGTCAGGTTTCTAGTGTGAATATCTTTTGACATTTGAAATAGGAAAAACGATACAAGAGTTTGTTTTAAACCAATAATTACTTAATACTGATTTAAAAAACTGGTTCCACTGGCAGATTTTCACACTTATCACAAAACATATTTTCCACGTTAAAAGTGAAAAACATTCTGACTTTTCCCTCAGGAATTACTGACTTAAAAGAAATCAAGAAACTCACGTGGGACACAGGATCCAAACTTTTCAGGAAACTCAGAGATGAGGTCATCATTGACCCGATCTTTCATTGGTCCAAGCACGATGACTGGCCGTGTGTAATTAACTGGGAAAAATGAAAAGAAGAAAGTTTATTTCCATGAAAAGACATTTGTTTGATTACAAAAAGCGAAAACAGGCTGAATCTGACAAAATCTTTCTCATTTCATAAAACAAATTCACTGCTGATGTCTAATCAACTGCAAAACTTAAACATTGTTTTGTATTCTATTAAATCAAAGAAACCAGTTTGAAATTTTTTGGGCTCGGAATAAAAAAAGAATTCAACCTTTTTCCATTTCTTTCAATTTGTTTTCTATTTTAAATCCAGTTTAATAAATTGGTCAAAATCCGATTGACTTCTCTCAAATCGGTTGTTTTGACTATAAGTCCGCTGATAAATGTGCTCTTATTCACTTTGAAATAAAAGAAAAATCTAAATATTTTTGTTGTACAATAAGCTAAAATAAATTATTGAAGACAGAAACAGTAATATAGTGGAAAAATGTGAAATTAAATGATTCTCTGTCTGAGTTCCCGACCAGAAGCTGATACTGTTTGGGGGAAAAGCATCTCAAATGCTGTCAGGTGATTTAATTATTCATATTTCATAGAAATAAGTCAAAAAAGGTGAATAAAAAATAAAATAAGAGTCATTTACGTACCTTCCTGCTGCACAACAGGTTGGTAAGTAAGGAGAATCTCCTCCTGGCCAGCTGTTCGACAGAAACAAATATTTTTAAAGGCTTATTGATCACATTTTTGACACCACACCAAACTCCTACGTTTGGAAAGAAAACTTCTCCAGCAGCTCTGGAAAAGTAGAGAGAAATGTGACTTGCACACAAGACCCACATGCACATAATTAACACACAGAGGGAAACGCACACCCACGGACAGACGAAATGGAAAACACAAGAGGACGGAGAGCGAGGCGCAGCGGAGAAAAGGTAGAGGAGAAATGGAGGACAGGAGAGGAGGGTCTACACTTACAGGAACTACTCTCACTATCACTGGTGCCAGAGGTTACCAGCGCTGGAAGGACAAGACAGGTCAGAGTCAACACACACACACGTCCACTCACCTACACACACACACACACACACACACACACACACACACACACACACACACACACACACACACACACACCTTACACATATAAAATCTCTTATATTTAGTCATCAGTTTTCTGGAGGCACAACCATTTTAAAGCCAAAGTTAAGAAGGTGTTTTGGTAACTCAACTCATTTTTCTCTTTTCTAAGTAGTAAAACTGCAAAAACACAAAATCCTACTCAGTATTTTACTAGTGAAAATATCTTGGTGCGCTTGAAATAAGACAAAACAAACACAAGTGACTTAGGAACTTGTTTTAAGTAAATAAGCTCTTAATATTGATGAAAACGTTCTTGTTCCACTGGCAGATTATTTCACTTGTAACAAAGCACCGTTACCTAGCAACCCCAGCCCAGCCAAGTCCGTCACCTAGCAACCCAGTTGTACTTTCACTGGAAGATTCTTTCACTTATAACAAGACATTTTCCTCATGTTATAAGTGCAACAGAATTAATCCACCAATGGAACTAATAGTTGTTGTTTTTTTTAATCAATATTAATGAAATATTGATTTAGACCAAGTAACTATATCTTACAGTTACGTTACTTATAAGTTAATTTTGTCTTATTTCAACTCTGCTAAGATATTTGCACAAGAAACCCAGTTCTAGTGGAAGATTATTTATCTTATAATAAAACATTTATTCCATGTTATAAGTGCATTTTATTTGCTCAATATTAAAGGATTATTGACTTAAAACAGGCTCCTTCTTACAGTAACGTTACTTATAAGTTAATTTTGTCTTATTTCAAATGTACTAAGATATTTGCACTAGGCACTATACCAAAATTACTTAGTAAGATTTTGTGTTTTTGCAGTGAAATATTTTTATATTTCTTATTCCTAAAGAACAGTCTGAATGATCAGGAATGAAATTCTGACTGACGCAGCTCTGACTAACCAAAGCTGATGTTAGCACAATAGTCTGCACAGGACTATACTACAATGCGAAACTTGCATTTAAAGCAGAGACAGCCTCTGCGTTGTGCTGATGTAATAAAAGATGATTTATTTGACTTCTGTGCAGCTTTCCTTTTTCGCATCAGCAGATTTTTATTTTTACAAAGATCTGCAGAACATAAAAAATGGAAATAAAACATCTGCGTTGCAAGGAACAGAAATTAAACTTGAATAGTTCTTGATTTAACAAGGAATCATTGTGAAAAACAAAACAAGTGTAAGATTTAGCTAAATTTCTGTTAATTGAAAACAAATAAAGCAGAAGATTCCTCAGGAATAATAAATATAAATTTTAACACTGATATAACATTTAATCTAGAAAACTGCACAACAAAGAGATAAATTAAAACTATTTTGAGGGGATATTATTGGCTATCCTCTATCAAAACAGACAAAACTATCGTATCAGGACCAGCAGTTACACATAGTGACCAGCAGGTGTCAGCGATAGTGACGTAGCTCACCTTTATCCTCTTGATCCTGGAGGAGACAGGAAGAGAGGAGATCATTAATCACCACACAGGACAATGAAACTGTGTGTGTGTGTGTGTGTGTGTGTGTGTGTGTGTGTGTGTGTGTGTGTGTGTGTGTGTGTGTGTGTGTGTGTGTGTGTGTGTGTGTGTGTTGTCAGCAGAAACACGGTTTGACAGTCCTCTATGCAAATAACCGAGAGAGGAAGTGTGTGAGGGTGTGATGATTTTTAATAATCATTTCTTCATCACGTGGCGCACCAGTTCGTACAGCGTGAAGAAAACAGAAGGGTGAGATCGAGCCGACAGCGCAGAGCTATCAATAGGTTGTGCTAAACTTGAGTCAGAGCTCATCTTCACACTCAAGTAAAGCTGCAACCTCAGATCTGATCAAGTTCTAACATTTAAAGGTGACTTATTATGCTTCCTTCTACATGCAAGACGCGCAACTATACAACTGTACATTTTTGAAAAGCAGACGTGGAGCCTCCTGCATAACCAACTAGAATGCAATAGGTCGTTTTTGGATGATAAGACAACATAACAGTTATTCTTTCCAGCAGCCATTGTACAGCTCATACAGTAGTAAAACCAGAGGATTAAATGTCCTGGAGCTCTGCTCGGGTTGCTCCAGGACAGTGAACGGGCTGGGATTCACTGTGGTTGCTAGGTAACGGGGTACCATGACTGTAAGCTGGACGCTTTTGAAAAGGGCTAGTTTTCAATCACCAAAAAACATGAAATTACTGCAAAAACCGAGTGCCACAGCTGTTTTTAGAAGTAGGAGGAATCCAAATGGACATACAAAAGGGTCCAAAATGTGAATTTTGAATAATAATAAGTACCTCCATAACTTTGCAAAGTCCAAAGTAAAAAAGTAAGCAGACTTCTTCTGTCTAGGAAGAAGTCAGCTTCTTTCTGGAAATGTGTTTTCGTAGCATATTTACGAAGAAAATTGACGATAGAACATCAGGAACAACTGGCAGGTTGATCATTTTAAAAATAAAATCCGTAGATTTTAGCTTCATTTCAATCTCCTCTCATTATTGGGGGGGGCCCATAAACAGGAAAATCAATTTTGGGGCAGTTGGCAAAGTTACGGTGAAATGTTGCGCAAAATGTGGCTTAAAAGATTTTAAATCACATTCAAGCTGCAGGACCGAAAATGACTAGTCATGCACATCAAATACGTTTTATTCTCAGTAAGCAAACTATTGAAAAGTAAAACTAAAATTCAAATGTTGCTGAGATACAAGTTTTGTTCAGTCTGACTGATCTAATCTCAGCTTCGCTTTTACAAACATTTAAGGTTCTACATACAGAAGCTTTAATGAGTAACTGCTCTTAATAAAATTCCTCATAAACATTGATTTATTGAAATGGTTCCCAATACAAGTTATGGACTATTCAAATTATAACTTAAGTTGCTTTATTTTGAAGCCGTTTTTTGTTTTGGCGTACTGGGTAACTGAGAACAAATAAGTAGACAGAAATTAATAAGTGTTACCCAAACGAAACACTTAAAGCACGAGAGTTTATATAGAAAAATATTCACTTTTTATATGAAAAGAAAGTATTTTCTTACATTTTATCAATACTTTGGTTTTAGGTTTTTGCTGGAAGTTGGAACCATTTCAGGCAAAATGACAACTTTTACAAAGTTGGAATGAAGCTACTGATTAAATTGCTCACTTGTTACAAAGAAATGTGCTTTACCCAAAAGTTTGGTTAAATTGGCCAAACTTTTAACGTCAGCATGAGATGCACAAACTCACCGATCTGTCCTGAGACCTCGACACTCTGACCATCTTTAGCCTCGACCTTTCCTTCTTCTCTGCTCTGTGAGCGAAACAAAATGAGCAAAAACAGAAATCAGCACCGACAGAGAAGAAACTGATGCTTTCTTTAAGAAGCTAAACAGAAGTAAAACGAATCTCAAACAGAAGCGCATTAGGGCCATTGTAAAAAAAAGGAGGAGTACATGTTCAACAAAAAACTCAAATTTTTTTTTACTACACCATTTCTGAGTCTGAAAAGTCAAAACCTGCTAGAAAAACTTTTCTTTTTTTAAATTAGTATTTCTAGAAAAAACATGGACATACCTGAGTTTTAAGAATGGCTCATTTCAACATTTTAGATTAATCTTGGAAATTTTCTATACTAAAGAAGGAAATTTCTGAATTTGAAAAGTCAGAAATTTAGTAGAAAAAATAAAAAAAATTTTAGTTTAAAAAGTTGAAAATTTGGTAGAAAAATCTTGGAAATTTCTGAACTTGAAAAATCTAAAATTTACCAGAAACAAACAAACATTTCAAAATTAATCTCAGAAATGTTCTTGAAAAAATGAGTATATTTTTGAGTTTAAACAGTTGAAATTTTTCACATAAATACCTCACATTTTTAAATTAATCACCAAAATGTTCTATAAAAAGCATAAACATTTTCTGAGCTTTAAAAGTCTGTTTTCTTGTTAAATTTTAAAATTACAATCCTTACAATAATATCCTTTTCCAAAATATAAAAAAAAAAAAAACATCGACTTGCTGCAGGATTTTTTTCAGTCAAGAAATTTGGCCAACATGACAAACACCTTCATATTTTTTCTAATATGTTTGGGGAAATAATGCTTCATTGTTGACACTGTTAGCGAAGCGGCTAGTCAGTTAGTAACCTCAGCCACTCCATCAAACATCAGGGTGACAATCGGAGGGATCTCATCCCGTTTCCTCTCATCCCGTTTCCTCTCATCCTCGCCTCACTGGCCTCCGACACGTCCTCCCTTCTCTTCCTCTCAGCCCATAACACTTCACATTCCTCCTCCCTGTCACCTGCCTCTGTGCCACACTTGGAAACATGGCTCTTGCAAACAGACTCCTCACACCTCAGAAACCTGTCAGCATCTGTGAGTCGCCTGAGGAAATGGCGTCACCAAGACAAGGAGGATTTTTTTAGCTTTCTTCTCAGATGAATTTATCTGATGATAAACTGTAACGACACTGAATAAATTGAAAAATTACATTTTAGATAAAAGTAAATCAAGTCTAAAGAAACTGAGGGAAAAGTTGAGTGGGCTCAGTTCAAAGATAAAGTATGTATTGTTGGAAATCACGTGTTTGCATCATCAGAATAAAATAATAAAATACATAACAAAAGAGAACTGACAACCATTCATTATGCATGAGAAAAAGATTCTCTAAACTTGAAGTTTTTCTTTTTATGTAAAATTCGCAGATTTCTTCTATTTATCAGCTATTTGTTTTTGCAACTGAACAGCTTCATAAATTTTCTATCAGCTACAAAATCAACAAAACAAAAGTGAAAATTTTAAGTTACAGGTAAAAAATCTTGCAGGTGTTGAAGATCTCTATATCTAATTTAATATTTTAATAAACCCTGAATTCATGCAACTCTGTACTGTTGAAAGCCAAACGTCCCGTCCGGATGTTTTCCTAAACGGTTATGAACAAAGAAGAGTTTCTAATAGATGTGTTATTTCTTAAAGATAAAGTCAGAAGCACATGCCAGAACACATTTGCCTTTTCTTTTTATGTAACTGTCGCCCTTGTCAGATCAGATTTGCTGGGTGTCATTTACACGTTCTGACCCACATCTACCAAAAATCAACTTCAAGACACTTTATGATTGTGAAAAAATATTCTGCAAGACAAAAGTGAATCATTTTTAACGTTGTGTGACCAAAAGGCCGGATCTATTCAGGCTAGTTCTATGCTTTATTGTTTATTTTACATTATACTTAGAATTCCTAATTTCTGAACCATTTGAAGGAAAGTTTAAGTTTATTTTTTACATGTTTGACCAATTGAATATTTTTATTCAATTTCAGTTTCTTTATTTTTCTCCTACTAGCACTGATTTAAATTGTCTGTTCAGAATTAAAATTAGTTTGTTTCAGCCATTTAACATTTGAAAATTACACAATCAGATGGACAAAATACAAAGTTACGTGGAAATTTTGGTATTTTAAGGATGAAAATGACAATAACTCACATAAATAAAAAAAGAAAAACAAAATCAGGCAAAATATTTATTTTTTTTCCAAATCAGTTTCTTGGAATAGAAAAACTTATGGAATTTTAGCAAAACTGCAGGTGTGTGTCTGTATTTGGTGAATTTTGGGTTAAAACATGTTTGATTTTCATTTAGCGGGTAGAAAATCCAGAAATTTTACTCAACTAAGAATAGAAATACTTTACAATAAAATGACTGAAGTAAATGTAAAAAGCACAGAGTAGTAAAAATACTACTAAAAGTTTTTTTTTTTTTTCCAAAAAGCTACTCAAGTAAATGTAATTGAGTAAATGTAACAGATTTGTTAAATAAAAAAACAAAAACATAAAAGACGTATATTGGCTCTAAACCTCGCCCTGTTTATAATGATTTTCCTTCCTTTTAGGGGTTTGGATTCCTCCGACTATTTAATAGAGTCTTCTGCACTGCTGCGATCATTTCCAACTGGCTTCTATGCATTATTTAAATGTTCCCTTTTACAGGTAAAAGCTTCTGACTCCAGAATGGGATATTTTGAGATTTAACACATCTTCTTGCCCTTGAAGGGAGAAAGAACGGGACATAAATGTTCCCTAAAAGTCTCTTCAGTCCTTATTCTACTTGTAGTTTAGACAGAAAAAAGCTGCATTTCCATTACAAATCTGCATTATTAGTGCACACAACACTTATAGTAAAGAACTTTTTTGCTTTCCTTGTCTTTTCTGTCATGTAAATAACTCAAAATGTCCCCAGTAGATTTCTTCACAGTCTTATTGTGGCCAGTCACATTCGGAGGCTAATCTTTTTGTGTCAGGTTGTATAAATTAAGATGTTCTGTTATTGCGGGGGAATTTCTAGTGAGGTGGTTTGTGAGTGTAAAATGGGGTAAGTGTTCCTCGGTCTGAAAAAGTTTGAGAAACACCGTAACACCATCAGCTACCCAGAGACACAATCTGTGAACCCCACCGATGTCTTGTGAACCCCTTAGCGCTCTGACCTCCTTCGGCTGGGGATGAGTCCGACTTCAGGGCAGTTTGGGGGCGGCGGGCTGAGGTGGCGGGCGGGCCACCACTCCTCCTCGCCAGCGCTGCTCACATGGAGGATGTCCCCAAAGCCGAACGGCAGGGCCTGATTGGGCGCACTCAGATCTGCAGCACTTCCATCGTAGTCGAACAAAGCTCTGGAAACAAAAGAAACAGATATTCACAGACTAAATTTAATGCGCTGGCAGATTATGCTGCAAAAACACAAAATATTACCAAGTATGTCTGATTTAATTTCTAGTGAAAATGTCTTGGTACATTTGAAATAAAACAAAACAAGTAACTTTTAAGGATGATATAGGAGCTTCTTTTAAGTCAATAATTCCTCAAAAATTATGAAACAGTTGTAGTTCCACCAACAGATTATTTCACTAAAAACATTGAAAAATACCCTATAATTGAAATAATCTGGCAGTGGAACTAGTACTTTTTATTAAATCAGTATTAAAAATGTATTGACTCAAAACAAGCTCTTATATCTCCTTTAAAAATTACTTATAAGTTAATCTCGTCTGTTTTTAAATGTACTATATGTACACTAGAAACTAGACTGAAGGTGCTCAGTAGGATTTTGTGTTTTTGCAGTGAACAACAGTCTCTTGGGACAATGATCCATTCAACAGGTAGGTTTTTCCTAATTTCTGTCCTGTTAAGATATTGGCACTAATTAGCTCTGTTAACAGTGTTAGTTACAATGAAAAAAACAAAAATATTACCAAATATTTACATGTATTTTCCAGTGCCAATTTCTTAATATACTTGAAATAAGACAAAGTCAACTTACGACTTACTTTTCAGCAATTTATGAGCTTTTTTAAGTCAAAATTTTTAATATTGATTAAAAAAAATAAGACATTCTTCCCAATCTGCTAGTATGTTTTAATCAGATTAAGGAATTTTTTTACTTAAAATGAGCTCCTATATTGCTGAAATGATACTTATGAGTTAGTTTTGTCATATTTAAAGTGTACTAAGATATTTGGATTAGAAACTGGTTTTGGTAAGATTAGTATAACATCCCTCCTAGCCTTTGTGAAAATGTGTTTTCAGATTAAGCACCACTATTCATATATTTAAACACTTGACAAGCAAAACAGTTAGGTGACTGTTAACCAGTTCTCTGGGATTCATGCTTGCTGTTACATCTGAATGGTCATATGTGTGTGTGACCGCAGGAAGCGAACTCTTCCGGAGGGAAAAGACCTGGGAAAAATAGGCCAGCAATATGTTTTTGCAACTGTGTGAATGCAAGGCAACTAGGGCTGAAATAAACTGAATTCCCAAATGTCCTTCCTGGGTTCATCAATAAAACAAGGCAAAGGCACAGGAGTGAGTGACAATAACATCAGATGGAGAAGACAGAGAGCGAGAAAAAGACAGAGAGCAAGAGAGAGAGAGAAAGAGAGAGAGAGAAAGAAAGAGAGAGAAAGAAAGAGAGAGCTGTAAATAGCCTTACGAAAGGTCAAAAAACGCCACCCAGGGTTTTAACAGCGCCTGAATAAAATGGAAAAAACTTGTACTAAAATATTACATAAAGAGGAGTACAAAAAGGGGTATGGTACTTCAGTGAAGTGCTGTTAGATCAGATAATTACACATATAAACCCCTTGCAAGTTATAGTTTACGTACAGAAATTTCACGCATGCGCACAACGCTGGAGGGGAAAAAAACAGGGCTTGTTTTACTTGCCAGCCATAAAGCAGCGCTGCTGCGGTAGAACGACTCCGTTTATTAAATGAAACCCAGAGATGTAAGTGCAACCAATTAACGCTTTGCGCAACAGCAAAGGAAAAAAATAATCAGAAAAACTGTGAAGAATAACTCAAAATCACATTTTTTGCACTCTGTCGGCTGAGCAACACGCAGACTTGTTGCCATGGCAACGGGAAAAAACCCAAAACTTTATGTTTCAGGATTCAACACCAAAGAAGCACTCAAACATTTCAGGCACAAAGAACAGAACATTCAGTGTGTTACAGTTTCATGTTTTTAGGCTTTAAGTTTATTTTCTATCAATAATAAAAGCTGTGGTGGATTAGCCACCGCTGCAAACAGCTAAGCTGTTACGCCCCTAAAGGTCCAGGGGTTCAGGGTGGTAACATAAAAATGTCCAGAGAATATAAGGGATAATAAAAAGGGGATTTATTGCAAAAAAAGAACAAAGTTTTCACAAACCACCAAGACACAATACAACTTAACCCAAGTAAAACAAAAGAAAAGGGCTGACAGCTTTAAGAAAGGTTAAGTGCAAAGTAAATTACAAAATCCCCAAACAACTCAAATAAACCAAAAGCGAAAAGAAAAATAAACACACACAAAGGGGGCAGCAAGCCTCCCAAACACTAGCTTCTAGCTTATGAAGACAACCCAATCAAGTCAAACTGCTTTAGCAGAGCGAACAACAAAATGCTTCCAAAATTGCCAAAAGCAATTACCAACAAAGATGGGGAACAGCAGAGCAAAACCTCCTCTTACAAGCTGTCCCACCAAAGGAATGTTTCAGGAGCCTTTTATAGGATCAGGTAAGTCTCATTAACATCTGGTAGGCTTGCAGTTCTCTGCTGGTCCAATGGGGTGTAGCTCCTACAGCTTCCAGGTAGCCAAACAGGAGATGACGCGTCATCACAGCTGAACCTGCATAACAAAACCCTGCACAGCCCCAAGAGGCCAGGGGCTGTAACATAAGCTAACGCTGCAGTGGTTGATTACCTAATTTAAACACCTGCTCCACTCGTGATCTGGAAGAGTTCATGTGAGGCTCACTTTTTTTTTCTTCTTCTAACTGAAGTGTAACACTAATTCCATATCACATTTTCACAGTGTATTCTAGGCCTGAGGCCCGCCAGGCTTTCCTAGCCTACAGCCAGGCCAAGCAGCCGGACCAATCACACCGCTGCGTGTTGCCTTGCGCGCTGCAGCAGCTGGAGGGTAAATGATGATCAAATTTATGCCTATGTTCCCGTTTGGTCAGAGCGTTAGAGGTTAACGAACCAGCGCTAACCTCATCATGCAGGTTCACCATTAACTGAAGCAAGAGTTTCTGTGGCCCTTATTAAAAACTCAACGGACACAAAATGGATGAGCTATTAAAGCCACATTAGCAGCATTTAATTAAATCTCCTGTTTGTTGCGCATCTCTGCGCGCAGTGCAGCAGATTTAACTCATCATGCAGGGCTGGCACAAGGCTGTATGAGGCCTTGGACAGAATTTGACTTGGGGCCCCATTTTGTTGCTAAAAACATCAGCACCTTTGACGGCTTCGTACATTTACTGAAATCTTGGACAGGTGGATTGGTTTAAATGATCAATCTAAAAAGAAATAAATTGTAATCGCAGTTTACTAATTTGTATTTGTGAACAAACAGCTCAAACTCAAAGATTACACTCATAGCATCAGATTGTTGCTATGGTAACAAAACAAAATGAATATTGTTCTTTGAACTTTTACAAAGTAAACTTGCCAGATCCTGAAAACCTTGCATATAAATGTAAAACAATTTTAAAAAATGTTAATTATGCATGCTAAAACCATTAAATCAAATTTAGAAGCATTGATAAACTCTATAAACAAATGTTACATTTATGTATCTGTGGTCTGTGTTGAAATATTAGCATTTATGGGGCCCCTGGACTCCTGGGGGCCTTATGGAGCTGCTGACTTAATTTGGATTAAACAGAAGTAGAAATAATTGATACTAATTTTAATTGGATTTTTTGGTTTATTTGTCACAGTAGTTTTAGGTTTAAATAATGTTTTCCAGTAACATATAATTACCCAGTAATATTTTTACATTCCCTGCCTATTTCACATCTTTTAGTACAAAAACACAGTGGACCGCCTCGGCGCCCCAACCACCGGGCTTAACAAGTTTTCTGGAGTGAGCGGAGTTCTGGAGAGTGTGACACTATGTGCAAAGGGTCAGGAGTTTGATTCGCAGAACTGATCTGATCGTTTCCATAACAACGACCAGAAACAAGATATTAACTCAGAACTTCAGTGAGGTCACTGATGAGGTCACATAACATCAAAGATCAAAGAGGTTCTGAGCTTCTGCTTGTCTCTCAGAACGTCAGTCAGAACTGAAACGATCAACTTACGGGACCAAAATGACCAATTACGGAAAGATACAAGCTGGCGTGTTTTTTTTACTTGGACTCGGAGTAGGATACTTCGTGGCTGTAGGTATGAGGAAACTCTTGAATTATTACCGTTCTGGAAGTGATTCGGACAGCAGTAGCTCTCAGGCTGAGAGGAATTTGTTGGGAGATGACATTTCCTCTCCTTCTGAAGGATTGTCTGAAGTTGAACCAATTGCTTTGACTTCTGCTCATCCTGCCACTGCTGCTCGTCCTGCCACTGCTGCTCGTCCTGCCACTGCTGCTCATCCTGCCACTGCTGCTCGTCCTGCCACTTATGCTCATCCTGCCCCTCTTGCCACTGATGCTCATCCTGCCCCTCTTGCCACTAATGCCCCTCCTGCCCATCCCCCCTGCCGCTCGTCCTGCCCTGATGCTCATCCTGCCCTCCTGCCACTGATGCTCATCCTGCCCCTCTTGCCACTGATGCTCATCCTGCCCCTCTTGCCACTGATGCTCAACCTGCTCGTCCTGCCACTGTTGCTCATCCTGCCCCTCTTGCCACTGATGCTCATCCTGCCATTCCTGCCACTGCTGTTCGTCCTGCCACTGATGCTCATCCTGACCCTCTTGCCACTGATCCTCATCCTTCCAAACAGGAAGAGAAACGAAATCAAAGGTTTGTTTTTCATGACGTCTACCTCTTGGTCATCGTATTTTTTATTTGTTGGAACCACGAGTTTCTTTATTTTTATTTTGGCCATTTGTGCACATTTGTCTTGACTGTGATTATCATGATTATCTGTTTCATTGACCTTGGCTCATTAGAGCTCTTTACTCGTAGACCCAAGTATTACCAAAATTATGTCCTTGCCACTGATGACCTTCTGGCCACTGACACTTATCCTACCACTGACGCTCCTACTGCTACTGCTGTTAGTCCCGCCACTGCTGATGGTCCTGACCCTTCAGTCACTGATGCTCATCCTGCCCCTCTTGCCACTGCTGCACGTCCTACCCTTCCAACCACTGATGCTCATCCTGCCACTGCTGCTCATCCTGCAACTGCTGCTAATCCTGCCCTTCCTGCCACTGATGCTGATCCTGACCCTCTTGCCACTGATGCTGATTCTGACCCTCTTGCAACTGAAAAGGAACAAAGCTTTGTTTTTTATGACGTCTACCTCTTGGTCATCGTATTTTTTGTTTGTTGGTACCATGAGATTCTTCATTTTTATTTAGGTAATATGTTCATAATTCTCATGGTTTTGCTTTTCACAGTTATTTGTTTCATTAACATTGGCACATTAGAGCCGGTGAAGCATAAACCCAAGCGTGACCAAAATTATGACCTTCTTGCCACTGATGCTCATCCTGCCACTGATCCTGACGCTGATGATGCTTTTTTTGTCGAAGCTTTAGAAGCTTATCTTGCCGCCGAAGCTTATGATGCTTATCTTGCCACTGAAGCTCGTAATGCCTATCTTGCCACTGATGCGTTTCCTGCCCTTCCATCTACTGATGATGATCATCATCCTACCCCTTTTGCAAGACGAGCAAGAAGGGCTCCTCGTCATATCCTTCCTGTCACTGCTGCTCGTTCTGCCCTTCCTGCTCGTGCTGCCCGTTATGCCCTTCTTAACTCTAATGCTCGTCCTGCCCCTTCCTGCCACTGCTGCTCATCCTGCCCTTCCTTCCTGCCACTGCCATTCATCCTGGCCTTCCTATCACTGATGCTCATCCTGCCAGTGATGCCCCTTCTGCAAGACCCGCAACTGCTGATCGTCCTGCCCCTCCAGCCACTGTCGATTGTCCTACCCCTCCGGCCACTGATGCTCATCCTGTCCCCCCTTTTGCCACTGCTGCTCGTCCTGCCCTTCCCCCCCCCCCTCTTCCCTTCCTTCAGTGATGCTTGTCCTGCCTTTCCTGCCACTGTTGCTCATCCTGCCACTGATGCTCAACCTGCCACTGATGCTCATCCTGCCACTGCTGCTCATCCTGCAACTGATGCTCATCCTGCCCTTCCTGCCACTGATGCTCATCCTGCCACTGCTGCTCATCCTGCAACTGATGCTCATCCTGCCCTTCCTGCCACTGATGCTCATCCTGCCCTTCCTGCCACTGATGCATCAGTCTTGATGCTCATTTCTTGCCACTGATCCTCTTGCCACTGATGTTCATCTGACTGACTGCAATGTCATTTTTACAAAGTCAACGTCATTTTTACAGTAAGAGTAAAAATGTATTTTCTATAGTCTACTCAAATACAGTCACTGATCCAATTATTAATCATTTAACTACTAATCAGACAAATGAAAATAAGTGGAAATGTTGGTATTTTAGGGACAAAAATTACAATAATTTATATAAGTAACAAAATACAACAACAAATTGTTTCCAAATTAGATTGTTTTCATAAAAAAACTTATGGAACTTTGACAAAAACTGAAGTTTTGTGTACTCGGTTGAAATAATTTTGCTTTTAATTTAGTGCGTAGAGAACCCAGTAAGAGTAAAAATACATCAAAATAAAATTACTCAACTAAAAGTAGAGAGAACAGTGTAGTAAAAATATTCTTAAAAGTAGATTTGTTTCAAAAAATTTACTCAAATAGTTGTATTTGAGTAAATGTAACCAATTACTACACAACTGAGTAGCTGATCAAAGGATCAATTATTTAATACTTAAAAATTACATAATATACAAAGTTAGGTTGAAATTTTGGTATTTTAAGAACCAAAAACTGACAATATTTTAGAAAAGTAAGAAACAACAAAATCAGGCAAAATAAAATATCTCCAGATCAGTTTTTTTCCAATAAATAAAATGATGAAATTTTAATAAAAATTTTAACCAACTTTGTCTGTCTGGCAAAGTTGGTTAAAACGTATTTGTTTTTCATTCAGTGGGTAGAAAATAAAGTAAAAGTAGTGAAACTTCATTATATGTTTTCAAAAAAGCTACTCGAGAATATGTAACTGTTTACTACCCAACTCTGCCTGCTACCTGGTCATACAGTGAATGTATTTATTTAAAAGCTGTACATAGATAAAGACAGGTTGGACGATGCACTGCAAACATGAAGTTCAGGGTTTCAGATCTATGAAGTAACGAGCTTTGCAGCTCTACATCACCAGGGAATTACATAATATTCCAGAGACAGGTCTGCAAACGTCCCCAATGATTGGAAACCAAAAAAAAAGAAAAAGTGTCACTGAGGGCTGTTGTGTAGAATTATTAAACGTGTTTCTAATTCAATTACTGGCTGTTAGTTTGACATATTTTATTTGTTCATGAGTAGAAATCTCCGAGGTAAGACTCCAGAGGGAGAACAAACATTCATAATTACAATAATGTGTGACAAAAACACAATTACTTTGTTTAATAAGCTTCTGCAGCAGTTATGGTTGACTGGGACTTCTGCAGAGTTAGATTATTACTCCATTCATGTTTAACTTTCCACTAAAAGCTCAGATGGAATTTCTGCTCTTGAGGCTTTATGTCAGAGGGCGAAACAAAAGGAAAATGGAGATGTATAATATTTCTGTGCAAGATGGAACGATACAGGCAACAATATGAAAACAGACTACAGCATAAACCTCTTGTATGCTGCATCTCTGAGCAAATCTTGCTTAGTGCATTTGTTTTGGTTCTATTTATCCAAAATGCACTTCCACTTCCTGCTTTTGGAGCAATCTCCAGTTTCATTCAAATTGTTTGGTTGTTTACTTCAACCAAACTGAGGTTTGTAGAACAACAAGAGTTTGCGTTTTTGGTCTGAATCAGAGTGTCATTATGTATTCACACCTACTGAATTAGAGTTCAATTAAAGCGGACTAAACAGGGCTGATGTGAATGCAGCCTAAGTTAAAACCTCATTTAATTAAAGACTTTTTCTAGATAGTTCATATAGTACAACATTACTGTTTTACTACATTATTACATATAATAAATCCTGTCCAGTCATTTTAAAAGGATTGAAAATCAATACGTCCTACAGGAATCGATGCAGCAAACAACAATGCCCTTTTCAGTATACAGTGAAACTCAAAACCTTTAAACATACCTCGAGCTTCTATGCATCACAATTTGTTACAAATTCATTAAATCCTCAATATAGGTTAGTATTGACTGTGAAACATTCCTGCCAGGACTCTTCAAATATTTCCCATCATTTGAAAGCCAAACATTGAAAAACAGCAGAACATGAAGAGGTCTAGTATTGTCATACCTTGCACCAACCATCACCTCTTCAGGTGAATCCTTCCGCAGTGTCATAAACGGTTGCAGTGTCAGAGTATTGAGCCATGCAGTGTGTTTAAAATGGACCATAATATGGTGTGAATTGAAAATGAGTCAGGGAAGCAGGGAGGAGAACAGCAGCAAGCACACACACACCCCCCCCCCCCCCCACACACACACATGCACGCACGCACACAGAGAGCAGCTCCACACACAGGACATAGAGTATGTCACTTTGTGTCAGTGACATTTCCACTGAGGCAACAGAAAAGGTTAACCTGTCTATTACACACAATGCAGTAGTATTTGGTACAAATACCAGATGTGTTCAGACATACTGTACATACATGCATGGACACCTAACAGCTGCCCAGAGCATCAAACACCCCAAATCTTTCACACCCCAACAGCAACAGCTCAACCAGTCATTTCCTGTTTGACATTTTTCTAGGACTTCAAAGCTGATTGGTTATTTTCAAACAAAAAGTCAAATTTCAGACTTTTTAAGACTTTTTCTATGCTAGCCTCAGTGATATTTAAGCTAATGAACATCAGGCAGCACAACTGCTGACACATTTGCACCAGTTGGGGCGACTGTGGTTGTGTGGCAGAGTTGTCGTCTTGCTTTCGGAAGGTTGTAGGTTCGATTCCAGCTCCCTCCTGCCACATGTCGATGTGCCTCTGGGCAAGGCACTTAACCCCAAATTGCCTACCGATCTACGTATCGGTGTATGTTTGTGTGTGAATGGGTGAATGTGACTCCAGTGTAAAGCGCTTTGAGTGGTCAAAATGACTGGAAAAGCACTATATAAGTTCAGTCCATTTACCCATGATAAAAGCAAAAACACTAGCTAGTTAGCAAGTGAGCTAGTGCATGTCAGCAGCAAGTTACATACAAGGTAGAATAATCCTGCAACATTTAAGACCTGTGATTAGCCAATTTAAGGCCAACTTACACTTTTTAAAAAACAAATTTAAGGCATTTAAGGAACTGATTTAAAGAGAGATTCTACATGTAGAGTGTATAAAACTGCAATTTGACGGCAAACTTAAAGGGGCAATGTTATGTGTTTTCCAGGTACATAGTGGCATTTTATAGAGGGATTATCAGTCGACGTCACGCTGAGTCTGCAGCCAGCTGCTCCACTGCACATATCACCTTCAGAAAGCAGGCAAGAAAGCATCATTCTAAATATTTAACTCTACTTACAGTTAGGGTAATAAGATTATTTACAACTTGCCACCAGGCCAGACCACCTCCCTCCCGTACGAAGTTGCATTGGACATCTGCAGTTGTCAGAAGTTTCATTTTTAGCACATTGGTTAAATGTGCTAAAAATGACCGCGTCCTGCTACATTTTTAATTTCTGAAGGCTTAGTTCATCACCTGCATGATGGATGCAGCTGCATCTTCATTTTCCCAGTAATTGTGACCAAATATGTCAGACATCTGGGCCATTTTCTCTCGTCTTTTATCGACTCCCCTGCATTTGAAGCTTATGGATCATTAAGACGCATCTCATTTATGTCAGTTTGGTAGAATAACTTATTTCATCGTGCTCTAATAAAACAGTTGTAGTCCACTGATTGACAGCATGCTAGCTAATGACAAAGCAGCAAGATAAATGCTGGTAACCATGGCAACCAGGGAGTGTTTAGAGGCCGGCCCGACTCTTTTTGCTGTTGTGCGTGTCTCCGCTGTTTTTACGAACCAATAATCCCTCCTGGGGACAGTCAAGTAGTGACTGTTAACTTAGGTTGTTATAAAAATGCAATATGACATAAAATAAATTTTACTTTGCAATTTAAGGCCTTGAAATTGGGCCTCTGTCTGATTTTCATGCCCCTGCAGAGCGGGCATGTTAAGGACGGATGTGGTGATTCAGAGAAGCCAGGCAAGGACAAGACAGACACAGCAGACACACAATGCTGCGTTTTCCACTAAATCTAATGGAGATCTTATCAGAGATAACCCTTTTTTCAGGATTTCACGCTCACAAACGAGCAGACAGCTGAGATTAGATTTTTCAGTGGTCTTTTCAGTGAGAAGGACACAGGAGAATCAGTCGTCTCTGTGCTTTGTGGGTTGGCTTTGCAGTACCTGATGTAAAGTGTGCGTTTCTGCGTGGAGCGGAGAGACGTGGAGCTGGAGCTGACGCTGCTGGTCATCATTTGTTCCCTCAGGTCATGGATCTTAGCCTCGAATCGACTGTACTCTAAAAACAGAAAGGAAACAGTGTTAACCCCAGAGAAATCTTTTCCTTTTTGCACATTTTTTTAGAGAGTAATTATACAAGTGGGATCTGGTTTAGGGCATTTTCTTTTAAATAAAATACCTGCTGCTCCAGATTGGAACCAGCAATTTTGTGCACTTCAATCATTTGTGTTCAGAAGATGAAAGAGAAGAGCACAGCATGACAAAGAAAAAAAAGAAAAGAGCCGAAAGGGAGGCAGAGGATCATTCCCAGTGATAATCACATTTCCACAAATGACTTCAGTGCAACAAGAAGTAGTTTAAAATTCATTGGAATCGTTAGAAGTTTTGTGAAGCACAAACGATGCCTTAATGTGCACAAACAGAGCTTTTATATGTACAATCAAGCAACAGTCAAAACACAACATTTTACCAAGTACTACTGTCCAAGTTCTGGTGCAAATGTCTTATTACACTTGAAGTAAAACAAAAATAAATCATAAATTACTTTTCAGCAAGACAAAGGAGCTTGTTTTAAGTCAGATAATTTGAGTTAAGACAGTTTCTTCATGTTATAAGTGAAATGATTTGCCAATGAAACAAAACCTTTCACCATAACATATAATTTATGTTTCAGAAATCCCTTTTTGGTTTTATCTAATATTCTGTATTACATTAACTTAGATTTGGGGCTTTTGTAAGTTATGATAACAACAAATGAACTAAAACATGTTAAAATATAACACTCTACATCTGGTAGAGCTACATAACACATATATGAAAATTGCTGATATA
Source organism: Poeciliopsis gracilis (assembly GCA_911649635.1). Taxonomy (NCBI): domain Eukaryota; kingdom Metazoa; phylum Chordata; class Actinopteri; order Cyprinodontiformes; family Poeciliidae; genus Poeciliopsis; species Poeciliopsis gracilis. The sequence continues at coordinate 218,633 of CAJVRI010001168.1, read as the reverse complement.
ACCAAAACTTTTTCAAGATATTGTATTTTACTGAGGTTTTTCTGACAAATATATTCTGTAGTTATAAGAAAATCCTGTTGCATGTTTCACAATTTTGCTATGATTATTCTGCATTAATCCTTTTTTCATTGCAGAAACACAATCTTACGTTTTTTTTTTTGTCTCGTTTTTGGCACAAACATCTTAGTACGCTTGAATTAAAACAAATTAACTCAACAGTAACTTATCAGCAGGATACAGAAGTTTGTTTTAGATAAATAATTCCTTGATATTGATGAAAAAGTTGTAGTTATTTTGCTGTTGCCTAGCAACCCCATCCAAGCCCAGCCCGTTACCTAGCAACCCAGTTCTAGTTCCAGTGGCAGATTTTGTCAGTTATAACAACACATTTTTTTTCCATTATTCCCATGGCTTATTATAAGTAAATTTACCCGCTAGTGTAACGGCAACTTTTCATCAATATTTAGGAAGTATTTACTTAAAACAGAAAAGTTCCTTGTAAGTTAATTTGATCTTATTTCAAGTGTAATAAGACATTTGTATTTCTGGAAACTAGACCAGATATACTTTGTAAGGTTTTGTGTTTTTACAGTGTTGATCTCTCATTCTTAAGTTTATTAGATCTGATTAGGTATTATCCTCTCAGATTGGTTAATGGAGTTTGTAGAAAGCTGAAAAGAGACTTTCTGAAATAACATGGCACTTCTGAGACAAAACAAAATCATAATTCCTCCCTTCGACATGCCAACCGCTAATAAAATCTCAATTATGAAGAAATATAGAGTCCAAACTTCACCAAATAAAACCTCTACAACTCATTATCTTCATCCACACATGTGATTCAAATGAAGATCTGATTTTATGACTTCATAAATGGCTGTGTGGAAAATGGGTGAGTTGTAACTGAAGGGTCCAGTTAAAACCTGAGTGATGATGTCACTGTGTGACGTTCGAGTGGCTCAGTGTCAGCGTGATGGAGCGTCGCTGCTGCAGAAACTCATTAAGCTTTTATTAGTCCGTTGGCTGAAATGCTAAAACACAGCAGGTGAAGCCGAATCGAACATTTGGGAAGGGATTTCCTGTAAATGTCAGACTTGTTCTTTTATTCTTGGGTGGGATAATTACACATTTCAGCACTAAAATATTTTCACAGAGCAGCAAATGTATCCATTAGGTATCAAGATACATACAACATCCTTTTTTTATCTGCAAAAAAAAGGAATCCAGATATTTTTAAATATTGTATAAATATTATATTGTTTTCAATAAATATCTGTTTTTTTTTGTCATTATTTCATTATTATAAAATCCAGTATAAGTTAAAATAAATGATTGCAATGAAAAAACACAAAATCTTCCCAAGTATTTTTGGTCTCGTCTCCATTCCAAACATCTTAAGACAAAACAAGCTCCTATATCTTGCTGAAAAGCTACTTGTAGTTAGTTTTGTCTGAAGATATCTGCAATGGACCAAAAATACTCTGTAAGATTTTGCATCTTTCTGATTTGGAGGAGATAAAAGATATAAATCGCCCTTATTTTCCCACGTAGGGGAATTCAGGAAAACGTTATTCTCAATTCTCATCTTTATGATTTTCTGCCAATAAAATTTATCAAACTGTTTTGCTTCTCAAACTAAAAGTGGGAAAGTTTCTCACCAGAAAATTACTGAACTAAAACCCTAAAGTGTTGAGATTAATTCAAACTTGTATTTATATATATTTTTTCAAATGAGTGGATTGTGATGGAAAATGTTTTATCTGGTAATAAATTCAACATCAGTCTAAAAAAGTCTGATGTTGAAAAGTCTCAGCAACAAGATCACAGAAGTTGTTGCTGAGATCAGAAGGTATGAAATGACATTCATGCACAATTAATGTAATAATAATCAAAATGTGAATAAAACTGAGAATAAAATGTGACATTTTATGAGATGGGTCATATTGCTATCAATCACCCTCACAAGTTTCTTCCTGACAGCAGATTCTGTCGTGAATGCTAACGCTAATTAGCATAGCCACCGATGGCGACAGATCAACGGTTTTTCTGATTAGTAAATTGTTTCCCTGCCATTAGCACTTTTAGCATAGCGTTTACAAGGTTGATTGACAGCGACAGGACAGGAGGACCCGCCTCCTGGCTCTGATTGGTTGTTTTTCGATAGGAGTGGTACGTTTTTCTGAAATAACAGAAAAGGAGGAGTTATTTTTTCTGAAATAACTCCTCCCTGAGCTTATTGCAGCTCAGGGAGGAGTGGAAGAGATTGATCTTTTCACATTTTATCTGTCTCATATTCCACTGTGACAACATGGTGGCAGTTATAACAAATATGTAAAAAACATATATTTTTCCATAAAAGTTACAAACAGTTTTTTAAAAGTATGAATTTTACAAACTATGACAAAACATTTATTATGGTGTAAAATCTTAAAAAGCAAGACACAATAGGAGAATATTTCAATACAAGTCCTTCAGTTTGTTTTCCAAACCATCGTGTTAAATTGCAGAAGAGCAACTGGTTGGCCAATCAGCGCAAAGTGCAATCCTTCCAGCATTTCAGCGTCCTGCTGCTGTGTGCAGCAAAAACACTCAAGTTCCTGACCCAATTTTTCTAGTGGCAATAAAAATGTCATTGTGCCTCTTCAATTATGAATGCACATCAATTATGGAAATGTTCAAGGTAGAAGGGCTAATTATATAAAATGTGCTTAGATGTTGTGGGATGATTTGTGCTTAGATGATTGCTGTTTTGATGGATTCGAACTAGTGGACCCCCTAGTGAGTGGACTGCAATATTTAAATCCAAAGCTGCAACACAAAAACCCCCAGAAATGTGTCATAAATCCATGCTGACTATCTCCCACTCAGCTCCAGCAGCAGTAATAAACCCAAAAGGCCCCCCACTGAAGGATGTCCTTGTGTGAGTGTCTGACCCATTACTGTGGACGACACAATCTAATTAACCCGGAGTAATTCAATCACACTCAAGGTACAGGCGGTCATGCATTTGCACACGCTAGCTGGACCAATCTGGATGCTGTAATATATTTGATTTTATCTAAGATATTTCTGCTCAGCTTCATTTGCATCTCAAATAAAGACGGATTTCATATTTAATTTCATGTAATACAAGCAACTAGCCAATGCAAAACAGGGATAAGTCAAATTAGACGTTATTTATACCAAGAGATATTTATATGCTTTAGTGCTTCATATATTTTCTGCTAACATAATGACAAATAAAAAAAATCCTACATCTTAATTTTGCTTTAAAATTAGGAAAATTTGCTTCTATTTGCTCTTTAGAAACAACTGGAAAACAAAACGACCTTCTGCAGAAACATTTTCTCCTTTTTTCTCTCTCAAACAGTTTGTCTTTTCAGAGCAAAGCCCAGTTCGGAGATTTATACCATCATTTTCTGTAATCCAGTTAAAAAATGATGAATTTTGTATTTCAGCATGAATCTGCACACTAAAGAACAAAACCAGCAGGCTGGAAGTTTTATATCTGCAAAGAGAAGCAGGAGGGATGAAAAATGAGTCCAGTTTTGAATGAGAGCAGCGAAAACGTTTCTGATAGACTTATAGAAAAGTTCCTCCTTTTTTTTTTCCGAGGCTGCAGATGAGATTTTATGACTCTGGCTCTTTAGAAATGCAAAAGGCAACGAAAAAGAAAGACGAGAGCAGAATTTGAAGCTGTAGATTTAGCATTTTCTAGCAAAAAGTTCAGTCAGTCATCACTCTTTCAAGTTGAAAAAGTCTCATTCATACTAGAGGCGAGACATCAAACTGTCAAGCAATCGTCTGTCTCCGTGTCGGCTGTACTCACACACGGCCGGCGTCCACAACGTGATGCAGGCACGGCGGCTTTCAGATCAGAGTCTGACTGCGCGACAGAGAGACGTTTGATTCTCACAATCCAGGGATGTGCAGGAGCAGAAAGAGAAGAGCAGAGATGCTGGGGAACACTAGAGAGAGCAGCAACGTGTGTGGGAGGGGTCGGGGGATATGCAGTGTATGTGTGTGAAGAGAGGAAATTAGAAAAAAAAATGTAAAAAATGAATTAGTGTGCATTAGAACGAGTCCAGAGCTGCTCAGATGCCAGAAACAACAGATGCTAACTCCCTATTCTTACTCCACTCCTCGCTCACTAGCGTGTTCGTTTTGCTCCTCCCCCTCTCTTGCTGTAGGGCGGAGACACACACACACACACACACACACCCCCCACACACACACACACACACACACACACACACACACACACACACACACACACACACACACACACACACACTGACTGACAAACAGACACACACAGTGTTTCCTCAGGTCACTCATGCAGGAAGCTGAGTCGGTGCCAGGCTCTCCTGCCCTACTTTGGCCTGGGGAGTCGCTTCAGCACCACGACACACAAAAAGCCCCGACCAGGCGATTTGAATACTGATTCCAGGAACTGAAGTGTCCCAAACAGACAAAATTTTCATTTTCTGCCCTTTACTTTCAATTTAGTCTCTGACAATCCGCAATTAAGTTCTTCTGTCAACATACAGCAGCGTTATCGAGTAAAGAGCAACTGAGACAGTGAGAGAGAAGAGGGTAAAGACGTGAAGAGGAGGAGGATGAAGAGAGAAAGAGAAGGGGAGGGGGTGGTGACAGAGACAAATGGCTCAGGGGCTCATGTTCCCTGCTTCCTACATCTACCTTTCCTCTCCTGGTTCCCAGGAGGAGCATTGTTTCTCCACTGAACAGCTGGCGTTTTCTGCATTGTGTGCATCGGGCGGGAAACCTCTGGAGACGGGCAGATCGCGCCTCCAGGGCTGTGAGCATTGCACCAATATTTCCCCTCCAGATATCTCTCTCTGTTCTCTGTTGATTGTTTAAACATCTCTGGATCATCACTGAAAACCTGCCTAAGGGAAATATTTGAGAACAGACTGTGGTAATAATTAGTGTCTCTGTTTAAACTGTACAATCTAATTACCGGTAGTTCTCCTTATTTAAAAACATATCTGTAAATCTTTTGGTTTTCACTAAGCTACTGTATTCTTTGCACTATAGGGTGCACTGGATAATAAGGCAAACAGATAAAGACTTGTCTATGCTTGATATTTTTTCACTGGACTGTAAGGCACATGAAGCGAAACAAAACAGTCAAAGCACAATACGTATTTCTCAGATAGCCGTAATGTAACTAAAACATTTTGACAGAGAGCAACACAAAATCGTTTCGAGGTCAGAAACCATATTAACTCACTAAAGGGCGCTAATTTACTCCAGAACAATATATATAGTGATCCGGATATATATGGTGCACTGTCGTTTTTTTGATCAAAATAAAGGCTTTCACAGCCGCCTCATTATCCAGAAAATACGGTACCTCACCGTCTGGTAGAATAAGTTCAATTAGGGACCAAACTGACTGAACAACCTGTTCCCCTCCTGACCTGTGGGGGCGCTGCACCAAGGACCACACAAGGAAATGACACAAAAACCTCAGAAGGTGACTGAAACTTCCTTCTTCACAAAAAATAAACTAAAACGTTAAGATCTTAGAATACTAAAAAAAATGAATGTAATCATCTGATTTAAAGACAATGAATAATAAATAATTAGAATAATTTAATTATGAATAAATCTGACATATCATATTTCTCATTATTATGGTATTCATCAAATAAGAATAATTGTAGCAATTCAAACTGACCTAAAACAAAAAAGGTTCATCTTTTTATTCAATGTATGTAAACTTTTGATTTCTATAATCCTTTTGATATGCATCTCCTTTACCAAGATGTGTAAATAATTCCAGCATGTTTACCTCCCTAAAACTTGATTATACTGGAAAGTACTACATTTGTTTACATATTTTTCAATTAATTAATGCTGCAATACATCATCCTTTGATTCTTTTTGTCAAAAACATTTCATGAAAAGTTGTTCAATTTTAGTTTCTTGTTTCCAAAAAAGAAACACACAAAAATCACCTTTTCAGTCAGTCCTATGTAACATACATCGAGGAGTATAAGATCCAGGTTCTAAAAATAACAGTGCTGGCACTGTGGCTCATTAATAATTAAAGAGTCGAGCATCCTATGCAGGTATTGATTAGAATGATCGAGTTGCAAAAGAGATAAGAAAAGAAAACAGAGACTAAATCTCATCTCTATATGCTGGAATCAAGTTGCAGAGTCAAAACAGTGATTTGCGTCACGCAGCAAATCTCAAATCAGTCATCTACCCACTACAACGGATGCCTGAAATCCCTGAGATCACATTTGTGTGGGTGGTGAGTCAGACCATTACCGCAGACGGCAGAAGAACTGGGGAGAGGAAGAGGAGCTGACAGGTGGAGAAGAGGAACACATTCAAGAGACGAGCAAGAGGATTCAGGAGAGCGAGTATTTAGTCAACAGTTTTTCTACAACTTTACATTTAAAAGCCAAACACAGAGAAGCTGCTAATCCGCCAAATAACAACAAACGCACAGAAAATACATGCAGAGTTTAATAAGTAGGCTAACAGGAGTGAAAATAATCCCCTCTGCATCACCTCAGTATTACTGCTGACAGAAACAGCCTCTCTCTGCGTGTGTGTCTGCGTGTGTGTGTGTGTGTGTGTGTTGACAGCAGTGTGTAATCCCACCAAATAAAAACTTCTGTGCAACAGACCAACATCAGGAAACTTAATAATGTGGGAGAATATGACACCCAAAGGTCAGGCCTTTCTGGAACATTTAGTGCTTATTTGGCAAACAAGATATTCTGGTGATCAACACAAACAGCGATGGTACCAGAAACCCGAGGAAGCGGAAACGAGACGGGAACACAGAGGTCTTCAAAAAACAAAAAATCTGAGAAATTCAGTTTCAAACCTTTTCAGTCAGTTACATTCTCCTCTCTCCATCCATATATGTGTTGGATATTATTGGTGTATGAAAACTTTGTGTTTAAAAATGCAGAGAAAAGAAAAACAATCCCTGGTGCTGTCCATGGTGCTGAAACAGTAATGTTGGACTTTCTTAATGCTTGAAGTCCTAATTAAGACAACGTGGCTGAAAAACGTATCACAATATAGATAGATAATTATTGATTTAAGCCGGTGATGTGACTTACTGCTTTATCCACAGTTTTCATTATTGTTTATTTTTAAGCAGTTATGAACGGTGGGGAAACCTGAAAATGCTGCTGCAAGTTAACTCAAGAGTCTGTTGCTAGGTAACCAAAGACTGAGAGTTGCTAGGTAACCAAGGAGTGAGTTAGATCTAAAGTGACTTGGATCTGATCTTTTTTTTTGCCTTAATGTGACCTGTGCAGCTGCACTGGTTTTGATAATCCACGCCCCACACTGATGTCGTGTTTCTTTATTCAGCCAAACTAAAATGAAACACGAATCTTTAAGCATAAAAGTGCCACAGACACCATATAACACTGTGTTTGTTTTTCTTTCACAGTACTGCAGCATAAGTAAACTGCATACATAGTTCTTTAACTTCTTTCACCAGTTAAACCAGTTGCAGATTTTAAAGGAATCGTCCACACTGCTCTCTGGGTAATCTTGCTTTCAGTCTGCTTCAGGATCGCCGTTATTGCAAACACATTATTTTGACTCAAACCTACATAATTTGTAAGAAACATCTTACAGAAAACTGAAGAAACCATGTTTGATCATCGATAAAAGGAGACTTGCAACCAAGGCAATAAGAAACAAACAGCTAAAGCGCCCGTTGCAACCTATGAGACCTTTTCATGACTTTCTGAACAACACAGTTAAGAATTTTTCCGAATGTGACCCAGGCCCCGTGGATCTCCGATTCAACCTTTGCAAATGTGACCTGAATCTGACCGGCCAGGTCGCATTCATCTGACCTGAACGTCACCGATACTCGGCAAACATCGCTGTTCTGCGACATGATACGCGCAAGCGGCGAAGGAAAACAAGATCATAAGATATGCTCCACTATTGGCATCCATGTTTTCTGGAAACACTGAGCACTTCTTCTTCTTCTTCTTTTTTATGGCAGTTTTCAAAACACTGAGAACGCTCTCTAGTGTGACTTTATTGCGCCCTCTACTGAGCATGTGGGACACTTCCAAGTTGTTTACAGTGCACATACAAGTGTGCAAAAAAAAAAACAAGAGAATAACAATTCAGACTTCATAAAAAAATAAAAGCTAAACTCCAGCAGACCTTAACTGAACATTAAGGTCTGCAGTGTGAAGGTAGTCGTAGTCGAGCGTACGGCTGGGCGACATGGATTTTACATCTAGTCACAATATTTTGTGGAACTATTGTTGCATTTCAACAATAGTTGAAATGCAACTATTGTTAGAATAGTTGCATTTCAAGGTAGAATATTTTAGAATATTTTTATTTTTTATTTATAAAATGAATTTCTTATTTATATATTGTAATGTATTTCTAAGAAAAAAAACAAAAAAAAAACACCTCAGTGGTTAAATGAGAAATCTGCAGAATAAGCCAATATTTTTAAATCTGATTGTCATAATAATAAATTACTGAAATAATCATCAGTTCAGCCCTAAAGTTGATGTTATTTTTTGTATGTGTATTACATTTAGACAAACTTGGTGTAAAAAAATGGGAATGAACTATATATAATATTGGTCAATATTGGTTATTGGCCGTAACAGAAATATTAGATATTGGCCTAAATTTTCTTATTAGTGCGTCTCTGGAATTTATACTTGCTTGTAGTTACAATAAACAGATTCAGGATGCAAACTTATTATGAAATAATTTTACACACAAACACAAATCTACATCTGATGCTGGAAGCAGCTATTTTTCACTCCCTGTATCTTTCTACATTATATCTATCTGTACACACACACACACACACACACACACACACACACACACACACACACACACACACACACACACACACACACACACACACACACACACACACCATATTTAGCTGTGCTGTGCTTTTCTGTGTTTGGCTGCAGCTCCATATTTAATACCAATAACAGGAGGAGACCTGCACATTCAGACACTTTTCCTCTCCTGCTGCTGGAGGTTGTTATGAGCTCCTGTCTTTTTGGCAGGAGCTGCGTGTGAAACAGAGGGCGAGCCGCACGCCGCCGCCATGGGAATGGGACAAACATGGACCTCAGATGAACACACGCCGGCGAGGAGCTGAACCCAAACGCAGCGTGGCCAGAAGGTTTGATGCCGAGTTCATTGGACAGTCACAAGGAAAGTCTGTAGGAGTGTCACGACACACACACACACACACACACACACACACACACACACACACACACACACACACACACACACACACACACACACACACACACACACACACACACACACACACACACACACACACACACCACACTCGCCTCTGCTTCATCAATATTAGCTTTAGAGAATTGCTGTGTAAGAGGAAGCAAGATGAAAGCAGAAAGTTCATTTTGAGAATTGGCTAGTTTGGTATTACCAGGACTCCACTACAATTATTTAGTATTTACGACTTTCATTTTAATAAACTGCAACAAATGAGTTCATTTTAAAAGTCATGCAGGTTGTCACTTGGTGCTGACATGCTTAAGATTATTTTGTCAAAATCTCATCAGGTTTAGGTCCAGGACCACAGTCACAGTCTGACATGATTTTTCTGACTTTAAATGACTCACATTTAGCAGATTGTAAACAGAAAACAAGCATTTTTTCTCCCAGCGATCAGCAGCAAAACCATCTGTTCAGACAACTGTTCAAATCTCTATTTTTATACTGCAGCTACATAAGATTATATTTAACACACATTCACTGATTAAACTGGAAAATAATCTGCAGTTGTGGATATTATTAAATCTTTTTGTCAAATTCTAACAAATTATTTGAAAAATTTTACCCTGAACTCGACCAGATCAGTTTTAACAGTCAGAAAACTAATCAAACTGAAGCTATCTTATCTAAGGCGTAAAAATCAAAATAACAAGTAAATGACATAAATTAAATAAATAATATGATACATTTTTCTTCTTGGTTTCAAGTTAAAGCAATAAGATTACATTATAGGTTTTTGCTTTAATGTTTTAGCAATAAATACCTTCATACCATGAAACTGAACAAGTTTCAGGCAAAGTTATCAAACTGTGACTGAGTCTCAACGCAGTCACTTATAAGTTGGAAAAATCTGTTTCTTTGAAATATTTATTGTAGAAAGAAGCTTAAATTGTTGTTATGACACAGTTCTGTTAAAATGTGTGCAGACATTTCTGTTCTACATATTTTATTTGTAGATTTCCAGGAATGCAGAGAGAACTTTATATCCTAGTCATGTGTAAGTTTTGTTTGGCAGTAAACCATGTGAAGACAGTTCAACCTTCAAGTTATCCAGATAAATATTACTGTAGATTTACTAATCTACAGTAATAAATCGATATCACAGATAGTCTCATAATTCTTAGCATAAACTCCCATGACATTTCCTTAATTGAACTAATTTGGGGCATTATTAGTTGATTTAACTTGCTCTGTTTTACACCTGCATGCCTTCTTGTTGTTAATGCTGTACTCCAGTGACTCTTTTTGCATGAGTTATGCTGGATGAAGTTTCTTTTATCTTTTATTCTTGTTAACGTTTCATGCAATATTTATCGGTCATTTGCAGGATAGACCAAAATCCCCCCCCCCCAAAAAACAGCACACATCCAGAAATGTACAGCTTAAATCAAAGTCTAACCTGTATTTATGAGTTAATAAGAAACTCATAAATAATTGATAAGCTTCAACAAAAACCGAAAAAAGTCCATTTCATCATCGCAGATCAGACTCCGTTTGGACCATTTCGCTTTCCTGTTCTGGTATGGCTCATTCGCCATCTTTAATTCTATATCAACAACTCCTCTTAAGGGGCGCCCTCTGCTGGACGGAGGCCAAACTACAACAGTGAAAGAAAGTCTAAAGAGAAAATTTCTGGCTTTAGAGGCTTTGAAATGTTATTCTGAAATAATTACAAGCCCAACATATGAAAAAATACATAACAAAACATCTTCATAGTAATGTTTTAATGCTCAGCTTAATCCATGATGTTATGTATTCACATGAGCATTTATTATGGTGACATAAGTGTAAAGTCCTGAAACTAAAGTAAGCTCCATTTGAAGGACAAAAACGATGAAAAGTTGAAAATGTATGAAAGTTAGAGACTTTTCAAACTGCATAAAACAACAGACGCAGCACTGAGATCAAAGTGAAAATCATAGTGGCTTACAACAAAAACACTCTGACTTGTTTAATTTCAAACACATCAGGTCATCTTGTCAGCTCTTAAATCATAGCTAAATATGACATTGAGAACAAAAACTGGTAATGTTATTATTAGTCCTTTCAATTGCATCAATAAATATAAATAAAATTGTTTATTTTTATGGCAATACTGGTCATGTGCAAGCAGAGAGAGAACCAACCGCCTTTGTTACAACATGCACTGGCTTCTCTGGCTGAATATTTCATGACGGCCTCACACAAAAACATCAAACACATCTTCCTCCAAAAGAGACATTTCAGCTCTAAATCAGGGATCAGGAGGACAAACGTGGTGAAAATGTCTCTGTGTGTGTCCATTTGTAAAATGATTGACAACTGTGTGATCTATGTTCAACCCCCCACTGTAAACCACTCATTATTTACAACCTGGTTTCCTAGGTTACAGCCTTAAGAGTCACAGGATTTAGTTGTTGACCTTAATCAACAACTATGCAAGTCCATAGCAAGAACAAGCAAAGATTTTACTTTTGGATGCATTTTCATCTTCTTTTGAAATCTCAAACATTGGTCAGTAAGCTTATGAGAAACTACAGAATATTTTTAGATAGCTTTTGGCAAAAATATCAATCAATTTGACCACTTTCCATGGAAAGATGATAGGTAAAGCTAAGTTAAATTGGTTTGAAGTGTCTGCAAACTTGCGACAGGATTGAGAAGCCAAAAGCAAACCATGAAGAAGAAGATGACAGGAAGTAGATGGAGCATCATGGCATGGCAGGTTTTTTAATTATTTATTGTGTAAACATGTGTAAATTTAATTGCATTCCATATTTAATGGAAATATGGCAATTTCAAAATTCCATTTTTTTTTTTTTAATCTTTAAAGTGGAATATTGACAAAATTTTGCACATATTAGTGCTGGAAGAGTGTTTTATTTAATTTAATTCATGGGGATTCTCAAATATAAATGCAGCATTTTTACATGGCACTAATGTTTCTCTTTACCTTTACTCTTTAAAATATTGACTAAATATTTTATTTAAGAATTTAAAATGTAACTTTTCTGTGGAAGGTTTTCCCAAGAAAAAGACAGATACGAACAGACCTAAAATAATTATTTGGGATTCAACTCTTCTTCATCAGAACCTGATTTAAAGGTTTACAGATTCACAGATCTTTTCTACTTACCCTCAGGTCTGTACTGAGCTACAATAGTCACTGTTTGTCCAGCATTCTTCAGAGCTGCAGCTGCCTGCTCATGTGTTGCACTGGACAGGTCCACCCCATTCACCTGCACATACAAACACAAAACTCTTTGAGCCCAGATCCTAATATTCAAAGTGCATCTTAGTGGGTCGGTGCGTCCAGCTAACATCTATGCATTTAATACATCAAAATTATTCTCCAGCGTGCACTTGCATGAATAAATAATAACGTAACTCTATAGGGATATGAAGCACCTCTGCAATCTGGGGATTATATTAATCTTGAATCCCTTCTTAAGAAAATTAAAGCCATTTTTCATTTGAAGCTTCAACACCCACGCTCCAGAAAATATGACTTCAACAAACAACCAGTCCAGCCTGCCGCAACTCACACAGCCAAACAGGCTGCAGTTGGTTAGAATTTAATTTTTCTGTATTTCTTCAGACATTTAAAATACATTTAAAAGAGGAATCCTGCAGGTTTTAAAATGGGATTAAACTGTCACTCTGTGCTGCTGTTTTAACATTAGCCAGCGTGTCGTCGCCGTCGTATCCTGCAACTGTTCATCACAGTTTGATAAGATAAGTTGCTGTACAAAATTGCGATTAGTGAATGTCAATTTGGCAACTTATTTCATTTGTAAATGAGTAGATTATTTAACTTATAGCACGGGAAACATGACTTGTTATCACTAAAATGCAATCCCGGTCTTTAAGCTATCACTGGTTGCCGTGGTTACCCTCATTGTTGCTGTATACTAAAACTGCAAGTAGAACTAGCATGTTTTTCATTTTCAATATTAAGGAATTATTCACTTAAAACAAGCTCATATATCATCCTGAAAAGTTAAACAAGACTTAGTTTTATCGTATTTCAAGAGTACTAAGATATTTGCTCTAGAAAATAGACTGAAAATACTTGTGTTTTTGCAGTGATGTTCAATTGGTAGATTATTTCACTGATAACATCAAGTCAACTTTAGGGCTGTTGTAAAAGAATATCTAGTAATCTACAGAATATTTTTACGATTATCTGAGGAATTGGATCTCTTTCTCTTTATTTCTAAAACGTCATTCTGACTCCAGAAATGTTGTAGTCCAACCATCGCACCGCAAAGATCAACAATCCTTTGTTGTCCCCCAAACCCTGGCAAAACGCCGCACAATTCAACGCCATGCTGCTAGCACTTCACAATAACTCATAGGCGGAAGTAAAAGGGCTGCCCTCCACAGAAAATGATCCGGGTGGAGCACGGTGTGCTGCATCATAAAACATAATTTGACGAAGCTTCGAGGCAGATAAAATTTCCTTGAGGATTTTTAATAATCAAGGTACTCGAATCATTCGAGGAATCATTTCAGCTCTACTCAAGTTACAGTTTATTTCAATAGCACATTTACCTCAGCAATAACAACATCACAGGTAGATAAATGATAAAACAGAAAACAAAATTAAGTTTGGTTAAAAATAATAAGACAAATACAAAATGGGCAGAAAATACTTCAAACTAATAATATGAATGAAAACCAAGACATCCTTAATTTCACCTGCAGCAATTTACCAAAGAAGAAAAGGAAAGAAATAAACTCCAATCAGTGAAGTATTAATTATCTGTCCGTGAAGCTAGTACTTTTTCCTCAATTTTAAAAATTTTAAAAACCCTGAAAAATTACTTGTAAGTTATTTTTGTCCTATTTTATATGTACTCAGATATTTCCACTAGAAACTAGACCAAAAGTACTTGATAAGATTTTCTATTCTTGCAGTGCATGTAGGCCAAGTAGTAACAGAAGTAGAATTGTTGCAATTATAAATCATAATGGAGACCGAAACTGTCCTGGAAGAGATTTTAGTTCATACCGATAGGAGGCGGTCTCCTTTTCGGAGCTCTCCACATAGATCAGCTGGACCTCCAGCCAGGATGAAGGAGATGAAGATCCCCTCGCCATCCTCCCCTCCAACGATGTTGAAGCCGAGACCCGTGGATCCCCTTTGCAGAACCACTCGCCTGGGTTCTCTGAGAAAAACACAAACCCCAGAGCAGAGATGAAACACATGAAAACAGTGTGCAGGATGACATATTCCAAAGAGTAATATGATAATACCAGGAGTGATGGTGATGGAATATTTCAGATGGAGGAAGATTTTCACTTTGAGGTTATGCATTACGTTCACCAGCAGATGTCAGGATAACACTTTCTCAGTTTTTTGCAGCTCCTACAACTAACCATGCTTCTTACACACACTGCTAATTTTGGTATTGTACAAAGTATTTTTATGTACAGTAAACTTCCCCTAAAAAAAAAAATTGACCTGTCGTTTAAAACTGTGCAAGACCCTGTCTGTATTTTAGCCTGACAATGCCTGACTACTTACTACATTAGTGAACACATAAAATCAAAGAAACTCTTAAGAAATAACCTGGCCTTTTTACTGCTTTCAATTTGGACACTCCTGCTTTCCTATTTATAATACGCTTCTTCAGGTCACTAGTCACATCTGAAATACATACTAGCTTCAGTAAATCCTGTTTTTTGGGATGCACAAAAACAAATATTTGGATAGATATCCATATCCAGTTTTTAATATTTACCTATTTTATGGCTGATAACTGATATTGTGGATATTACAAATATTTCACAGCCATTTTGACACCTTTGGGGGAAAACCCCATCAGAAAAAGATAAAAATAAATATTAGTTACTCATATTAGCCCAGTTTTATTTATCGGTTCGATACCGATGTTGGTGCCAATATATTGTGCATCCCTGCATATTTTCAAATGTATTGATATTCATTGAAACACATTTCCTAACAAACAGTTGAGAAAAGGGTGAAATATAACAACATGGGCACTTTTAGAAGGTTTTAAGCATTATTAGTTGGAACTTATTGTGACAACAATAAATCAAAATCTTATCATGATAAGAAAATCATCATTTATAATAATAAATGCAGTTTGGTAATCATAAATATCTTAGTTCATTTGAAATAAGAAAAAAATAATGTGCAAGTATTTTTTCAGAAAGATATAGGAGGTTGGTTTAAGTAAAAAATTACTCAGTATTGATAAAAATTACAAACAATGCACATAAACACTTTTTAAAAACGTACGTTAGCTGGATAACAAGTTTACTAATCCTGGTTTGACTCTGAATTTAAACATAGCAAAATTAAAAACAAATGTCTTCATAACTAGTTTCTGTGGATATTTAAAGAAACAGCATTAAAATATAGAACTGGGACATTGTGACCAAATAAGTATCAAATGTTTCTATTTAAAAGTGGTTAGAGAAGGACTGAAGGTACAAAAATGGATTTAAGTGGACAATTTGTTAAATTTACATCTCTACTGTCAGAAAAAAGCAACTAGAGAAAAGCAGACGTCAAAATGACCATCCTGCATTCAGTCTGGGTCTTATCAGATTTATTATAGTCGACGCTTGCTCATTGGCCCAAAGGTTTGTGACGAAATGAGTCATTTTCTGGTAACCACGGTGATGCCAGTGGAGTGACTGGATGGGCTTTAATCCCTCCATTAAAATGGATTAAAGACAGTGGAGCAGCACTGGGAGGAGATCTGAGTGTGTTTGTGTGTATATGAGCACATATGTGACCTGAGTTTACACGCCAGAATAAAATTCACACAGCCATCTGCCTTTCACTGCTAACAACACACACAAGCAGCTGCAGAGTGGGAAGAAAATGATAGAGGTCACTGAGTTCATATTGGAACCTCAACAAGTCATAACTGGATAAAAAAAAGGCTTTTGGGTCAGAATAAATCTCTGAGAAGGATAATAAACAAACCAGTAAGAGAAACACACAGGCAAGCACAAAGAAAATGAGTTTAGATTATATATATATGTATATATATATGTATATATATATATATATATATATATATATATATATATACATATAATATATATACGCCTTATATAATTGATAAGGCGTCAGTATATCACCCGAGAGGGCGGGGTTCGAATCCAGTCTGGGTCCTTAGGCAAGACCCTTCAAGCTACTGCCTACCTCATACCATGAGAGATACTAAGTTGCGTAACATGCCGGCTCAGACGTCGCCCGGCCAAACAAGGTCTGCGTCAGGTGTTGGGGAACCAGAGCACCTTGATGACAAATGGGCTACTGGAACAAGACGGAAATGGGCGAGAGATGAAAATGTGGATCTGTTGGAATGCTACTACTCAAGTAACCCTAGTCAGAGAGGTTACATGCAAAGACTGGGGAAGGAATGGTTACTTCGACATCCCCAGTCAACACTAAGCGCCAAACAACTAGTAGCTCAGTGTTCCAACATCCGCAAACGGCAACTGCTATCACAACTTGAGATTGACGAGATACAACACAAATGCTACGGCAAATGGGAGGAACCCGGATGTCAGAACTGTGGGGACTTAACTACAAGTCCCCACCCAGTGAGGGGATACACGGCCCCAGTGAGCGAATCAGAGCTGAACGAGACAGCTGCTGACCTGAGAGAGAGAATCATGACCCGAATGACAACCAGGCCTCCCAGGCGCCAATTACAACGGCTGAGTGAAGTACCATCAGAAAGTCTCATTGAGAATGTGAATGCAGCATTGAGAACGATCCCTACCAATACCATAACAGAAACCAATGAGCTGATCTACAACTCAGCATCAGTGATCCTTGAGATACTTGGCTATAAGAGCAACCATGAGACCCAATACCCACCATGGAAAAGACGGTTAGAGGCTAAAATCAAGGTAACAAGGAGGGAAGTGAGCCAACTGTCAGAGCTCCACAAGGGTACAATGAAAAGACCAGTACCCAGAAAGTACAGACAGATGCCCATACCTGAAGCACTCGAAACTGCCAAATAGAGGCTCCAAGTCTTGGCCAGCCGCCTAAAGATATACATAAGGGAGAATGAATCCAGAAGGATTAATCGGCTCTTCTCCACTCAACCAGCTAAGGTGTACTCTCAATGGCAGGGTAATAATAACAGAGCAGACCCACCAAGGCTGGAGACGGAACAATACTGGAAAGGCATATGGGAAAGGGAGGCGTCCCCACAACAGCAATGCACAGTGGTTGATCTCTCTACGAGAGGACCATAGCAACCTCCCTGAGCAAGCCCCCGGTAACCATCACTGTGACAGATGTCCAAGAAAGAGTCTCAGGTATGAAAAACTGACAGCACCAGGGCCTGACATGATCCATGCCTACTGGCTAAAGAAACTCACTGCCCTCCATGAGCGACTGGCAGGCCAAATGAACCAGCTGCTACAAAGTGGGACTCACCCTGAATGGTTAACTGAAGGGCGGACAATCCTAATCCAGAAGGATCCATCAAAGGGTCCAGTCCCACCCAACTACCGACCAATAACCTGCCTCTCCACAACCTGGAAGCTCATGTCAGGCATCATAGCGGCCAAGATAAGCAAACACATGGATAAACACATGAGCATGGCACAGAAAGGTATCAGTGTAAATAGCAGAGGAGCCAAACACCAACTCCTCATAGACCGCACAGTTGCCCGAGACTGCAAAACCCGACACACCAACCTGTGCATGGCTTGGATTGATTACAAGAAAGCCTATGACTCAATGCCGCATACTTGGATCATTGAATGCTTAGAGATGTATAACATCAACAGGACTCTGAGAGCCTTCATTGCAAATTCGATGAGGCTATGGAAAACCACCCTTGAAGCCAACTGCAAACCACTTGCAGAAGTGTCCATCAAATGTGGCATATACCAAGGAGATGCTCTGTCCCCCGCTACTGTTCTGCATAGGCCTGAACCCCTCAGCCAAATTATCAACAAGACTGGCTACGGATACCGACTCAAAAATGGGGGCCAACATCAGCCACCTTCTCTACATGGATGACATCAAGCTGTACGCCAAGAGTGAGCGAGACATCGACTCACTGATCCATACCACCAGGATCTACAGCACGGACATTGGGATGTCATTCGACTAGAGAAGTGTGGTCGGGCTGATAACAAAGAGGGGGGGAAGGTGATCCGCACAGAAGGGGTCTCTACTCCCAGAAGGAACAATAGCAGACATAGAGGACAATTACAAGTACCTAGGTATACCACAAGCAAATGGCAACCCTCGATGAGGTCACAAGGAAAGGAGCCACAGCTAAATACCTCCAGCGAATAAGGCAAGTCCTGAGAAGCCAGCTCAATGGCAAGAACAAAATCCGTGCGATAAACAGCTACGCCCTGCCAGTAATCAGATACCCTGCTGGAATAATTAGCTGGCCAAAGGAGGAGATAAAAGCCACAGATATTAAGACTAGAAAGCTACTAACAATGCATGGAGGGTTCCATCCCAAATCCAGCACCCTGACACTGTACACGAGCCGCAAGGAAGGAGGCAGAGGACTAGTGAGTGTGAGCACCACTGTCCAGGACGAAACAACTAAGATCCATAAATACATCAGGGACAAAGCCTCAACAGACAATGTGCTCAGTGAATGTCTCAGACAACAGGGAACGGAGGTTGAGGTGCCAGAGATACCATCATGGGGAGGACAAGCCCCTACATGGGATGTACCACAAGCAAATAACCCAAGTGGCTGATATCAGTAAATCCTACCAATGGCTGGAAAAAGCTGGACTCAAGGACAGCACAGAGGCTCCCTCATCATGGCCGCCCAGGAACAGGCCCTAAACACCAGAGCAATAGAGGCCCAGATCTACCACACCAGACAAGACCCAAGGTGTAGGTTGTGCAAGGAGGCCCCCTGAGACAGTCCAGCACATAACAGCAGGGTGCAAGATACTGGCAGGAAAAGCGTACATGGAACGACATAACCAAGTGGCAGGCATAGTGTACAGAAACATCTGTGCAGAATATGGACTGGAAACCCCAAGATCAAAGTGGGAAACACCCCCCAAAGGTGGTGGAGAATGCCAGAGCTAAGATCCTGTGGGACTTCCAGATCCAGACAGACAGAATGGTAATGGCGAACCAACCAGACATTGTCGTAGTGGACAAACAACAGAGGAAAGCCGTTGTGGTAGATGTAGCAATACCAAGCGATTGCAACATCAGGAAAAAAAGGAGCACGAGAAACTGGAGAAATACCAGGGCCTTAGGGAGGAACTGGAGAAGGGCCTGGAAGGTGAAGACCACAGTGGTGCCTGTGGTCATCGGGGCCCTCGGGGCAGTCACCCCCAAACTGGAGCAGTGGCTACAACAGATCCCAGGAACAACATCAGACATCTCAGTCCAGAAATGTGCAGTCCTTGGCACAGCCAAGATACTGCGCAGGACCCTCAAGCTCCCAGGCCTCTGGTAGAGGACCCGAGCTCAGAGGATAACAACCACCCGCGGTGGGTGAGAAGGGAATTATTATATATATATATATATACACATATATATACATATATACATATATACATACATATATGTATATATATATGTATATATATATATATATATATATATATATATACATATATATATACATATATAAATCTAAATTGTGCAGATGATAAAACCTGGAGTATTCACCCGTTCCAACTACGTCACTTAACCATTCGAGGCGCCATGATGGACGCCGGAAGTGAGGGATGGGAAACAGCTAGCTTAGAAACCGGACCGAACCTCCTCCCTCCTGATGTGTTAATCAAACTACCGAGTCGACTTTGCCTGAATTCACACCACATTACTTATATCACTATGTCATAAACAGCGTTTCCCCTTTATATCTGAGCAGGTTAAAAACTTATAGAAGACAAGATGCTAATCATTTTTTTATGCTAATCCGTTTTTTTCCATACATGCTAGGCTACATGACGATACGGCATTGTCTCCATGGTTACTGTTCGACGCGTATACTTCTAATCATACTTACTTGTGACGTATATTAACGTTAGTCTTCTTATCGTGTAAAAAAAGTTCGCATTAAATCCGCGATTTTTACTTTGTAACTGACGGCTTCTATCCATCGCCGCCGTATCGTTCCTCATCAAAAGTTATACAATAAAATGACAAGTTTGGTTTACATTGTTGTCTGTTTGTGTGTCCGACCTCGCAGCAACCCCTGACCATTTTTAAAGTGAGATAAGCTAACTAAAAGCGATATTAGGTTACGGATAATTTCTTCTTTTGTGTTTTATAGGCGGATGACAACCAACTTAAGGTGCATTTACCGCCACCTACCGGACTGGAGTGTGGCCATTGACGATATTCAGAGGAAATCTAATCATACACACCGATGTTAAAGATGTCTGTTTTAGACTAGCATTAAAGGAGCGCATTGGTTGTTTTTATGTCCGTCATGGCAGAGTTCTGGAGAGCGTGACGTCATAATATTCTCACCTGGGAACGTCTTCGTCTGTCGTCAGGCTCCTGGGCAGCGGAGAGTATCTGGGCGTGGTCAGAGGGGCGGGGCTTACAGACTGGCTCCCACTCATGTACGGACTCACGTGGTTGTCCTGATGTGGGGAATATGCTGGTGGAAAACATAAGCAGCTTTTTAATCGAACAACACTGTTTGAAGGATCATAATTTTGAAGCTTTAATGCAGTTTGCATTAAAAAAAAAAGTAATCCATATTAGTTTAAAACTGTAAAAAAAATTTAAATTTATAGAAACAAAACTCCAAATATTTTTCTATACTTAAAATAAGACAAAACTAATGTTCGAGTAACTTTTCAGAAAGATCTTGTTTTAAGTAAATAATTTCTTCATTATTTTATAACATGGAAAAATTGTCTTAAGTGAAATAATCTGCCAATTGAACTATTACTTACTTAAATAGGCTTATATATCTTGTTGAATAGTGACTTGTAAGGTAGTTTTGTCTTTTTTACAGCATGTCATCTTTTGACGTTTTCACCTTGAATGCTTTTGAGTTTATGATTCATAAATGAGTCACTCTGACGCCTCACTATTCAAAGCCTTAAAGACTTCATGTGTAGGAGCAAACCTTCGCTCCTTCCTTTCTTTCCTTGTTTAACTCCTGCTCTACCTGAATTCTTTATCATTTCAGTGGTGAGAGCAAAGTTTATGCATTATAATGAGTCCTTAAAGGATAAAAATGATTTAGAGTTTTAAAATGATTATACAACAAACGTCTTTATGAAAAATTAACATTTATTGTGTGTTTCTCTAAGCAAAATCAACTGCAGAGAAACAATCCGTCATAATACTTGAAGGATAATTGATCACTTTTATTATCAGTTGGTTGATGGCATAGATGGGATTATTGTTCATTTGAAACACAAAGCAGAAATTCATTTCCTACATCTGATTAATCCTTTGAGCGTTTTGGGAGACTAGTGGATACTCCCAGTGGATAAATAATGAGAAATTTACACCCTGGGCAGTTTGCTGGTCCATTATAGGACAACGCAGAGCTACACACGACAAACAACCCTGGGGGAATCTAGACGGTGTGTTTTTGAACTGCAGGAGGCTGGATGACCTAGAAACCACACCAAGAACATGCAAACCCATTATGCTTTTGCTAAAAAGTGTACCACAGTGTGGCAAAGGTTTCAACTAGAGCTGCACAGTTCACTCAACCGCAATAGTTTTTGGAGAAATAGCATGAGCTATACTGCAGTTACAAATGGCTGCATGGAAACTGTCAAGTGTTATGCCTTGGATAGCAATCTGTTATGTTTATCCATGAGACATTTTACTGTTAGAAGAACTATTTCAGTGGATGAGATGCTAATCCTAATCAAACTTTAGCATCTAAAACATCAGTTTGACTTTTCACAATAAAGCTAAATTTTTTCAGCAGCCACATCGCTAAACAAAATGCTTCTGAGAAAAGCTTCAAGGATGTTTGAAGCAACCAAGGTGAGGCTTTCAAATCCAAACTTCTTCCACCAACCATCCAGCATGGTGGTAGAAGCATCATGCTGAGGCTCTACTTAGCTTCCAACGTAGTAATTAAAGAGAAGGGATCAACATTCTTCAAATTTAGCTCAAAATAACAGATATATGGTTGAAACCTGGACAGAGCTTGTGCTCCAACAGGATAATCATCTCAAACTCACCTAACAATTGGTAAGCAAAGGTAAAACAGGCTATAACTGAACTTCTGGGATAATCCTAAACCCCATGTTCCTAAAAGCTCTAAGAAGGCTAGTTTCTCTGCAACACTCTAAAAGACATGTGAGAAAGTATTAGAGAGGATTACATACATTACTTTGTACATAATATATAATTCACAATAAACTGCAACAAGTGGCTCTTGTTGCAGTTTATTGGCTCTTAATAACATTGACTAAAAACTATAAAGAACAAACTATTTTTAAAAAAGTGACCTCTTGTGCTTCCTTCATCAGGTTAGCATGTGTCCATGGGCTAAACAAAACATTTAATTACACTTTGTACACAAAATAATTATTAGATAAGGAAATTTTCATCTGCTCTGTTCTTGAGTTGCTAGGTAACGGGCTGGGCTACGGTGGGGTTGCTAGGCAACGGGCTGGACTTCACTGGGGTCACTAGGTCAGGTGCAGTGCTTTGTTTTTGAGACAGATCATTTTCCAGACACACGAGAAAACAACTTAATGCCAAAAACCGACCTGATGTTTTTTTTAAGTGCTTGGGCTGATTTTAGACGCAGAAACTCAAATGGAAGTTTAAAAATATTACAAATGTGAATTTTGCATTATAGTTTTTTTTTTTTAGTATTTTTATGAAATGATTTGATTGCATGTCCACAACAGAATGACCCTAAGAGTACCTGTAGCATTTCTTTTAATCTATTTTCTTGTCATTAGACTGGAAACAATGTGGTTTTTAACATCACCTCAAAAAAATATCCCTCTTCTTTCTCCAAAATTTAATATTTTTCTTTATTTTAAAACCCAAAAAATAGAAAATATTTTTTTTGAAATTACAATTTCCTTTAGTAGATATTTATCAATAAATTATTGGTTGACTAGTCATTAGCAAATGTGAGGTTTGCACTCACAGTTGGTGACATCGGGGGGAGGGAAGTTGTCATTAATGAAAAGGGAGCTGTGTTTGGCGACACGGAGGTACACGACGTCCGGAGTGGACTTTAGTGCCGCAACTGCCTCTTCATGAGTCACTTCCTCCAAGCAAGAAGCATTTACCTTCATGGAAAAGAAGGAAAAACCATATTTAAACACCAGAAACACCACAAAAACGAAGCTATAAAATGTTTATGCCGAGGTAAAACGGAGAACTTGTGTCTGAATCTGGAACCTAAACGAGAAAACACAATAGAAAGAATAAAAAACGTTTCTTACAGCAACAAGTTTATCCCCTATTTGTAGCCGCCCGTCTTTGTGTGCAGCCCCTCCTTCGATAATTTTGGTCACATAGATGCTGTTGTCACCAGGAACGTGCTGGTTTCCGACACCGCCTGCTATGCTGAACCCTAAACCTGAGAGAAAACATCGACATTTAAAGGTCACGAATGCTACCAACATACAACTAAATGTTCCTTATCGTTAATAAGTTCATTAAATACATTTAAATAAATGTATTTAATGAACGTATGTATTTTTGGTAGACTTTTAGCTAATACTGGGAACACAAACATTTGAAGTATATCTGTTATTATTGCCTCAGAGTGTTTCACAAACTGTTTTAACTAATAATTAGCTGTTTGCTTTCTGAGCTGACTGATTTTACTTTTATTTTTGGTTGAAAAATACTCCTGAGATAATTTGGACAACTAATGTTACATTTTTATTTTAAGTATCTACTAATATTTTTAGAAAAAGCTATGAGTGAGCGCAAAAAAGAATAATATGTTGGATCTTTTATTATTTTAGACTCATATCTGGTCAATATTATTAAATCAGATACTATATTTTTAAAACATGTATCAAACTCAGGGCCTGTAGGTTACTTCAGTTACTTGTGCGTATTATGATAGTTTAATTATGTGACTATTTCCAGGCATAATCAAGTAACTATGTTACCTTTTACTTTAAAAATGCTGAACATTTCTATATAAAATATGACTTTAAAAAAAATTCACTTTTTAATTGGACCTCTGTCTCTTTAAAAACGTCTGCTCTTTCTGAAACTTCACCTTCAGGAAGTCATCACAACATGGCTCCTCTATTAACCCTTTGACATTTTAGCCAGTATAACGAGCTCAGTGCAGTTTCACTAGGTGTTTGCTAATTGCACTGGATAGTCTGAAGGAGCTGACTGGGGGAGGAGCTTCATCCTCGAAGGTGGAGCTAGGTCCACCCAGGCGTTTTGCACAGCTGAATGGTTGCCATGGAGACTAAAGGATTTCTCAAACATGCATGAAAAAGTCAAGCATGTTTGACATTCCTGGTATGTTTTTTATGAGGGAACAAAGTTGATTTCAACACAACTTCTTGAAGTTAATTTTCCAGTGAATGTGAAAAGATGTTTAATATTTTATCATTTTGAGAAGTGATGCAAAGACAGCTATTTATTTTAACAGTTTTTAATGGGTGACCTTATAAATACAATCTGCAATAACATTTGACGACATTCATAATCTGGATTTGGCCGCTGCTTTAAAACTAACAATAAGGTTTGTTTACTCCAGTGTTCGATGTGTTCCTCACCTTTTGGCCCTTTGACCAGCTTAATATCCATGATCCTCTCAGCCAGGCTCCTCCGTCGTCGTATGCAGAGCCGGACCAGTCCTCCCGCCTCCTTCAGCGCCTCCACCGCCCCGCTGTGAGTCACCTCCCTCACATCTGTGTCATTCACCCGGACTATGCAGTCATTCACCCTGCACAGCAAAATTTATCAATTTTTTGTTTACATTGATACATTTCTCTTTTATTGCACGAGCAAGATGTCAAAATATTTAAGTGCCCAAATTTAAGGAAAAAGTTTTAGTCCAGGAATAAATTAGATGTGACACATCTAATTCTCTAAAGGCTAACTTTCTGCTGGCTGCTTTTCAAAATTTCATACCACATTTAATTACAGTACATCAGGTACTTCATTTAAAATTTTGTCCTGATGCATTTTAACTCATGATGGTAAATACATTTAATTTAACAAGAATGACTCTACCTGAGTCGTCCATTTTGGGCTGCAGCTCCTCCCGGGATGATTTTGGTGATAAAGATTGATGGGTCTTCTCCAATGTGGGGGTTATCTGTGCCGCCAGCAATACTGAAGCCCAGTCCTGAGTTACCCTGCTCATAAAAACAGGAACACAGGCCATGTGTAAAAATGGTAAAAATATTTATATGCACAATTCCTGCGTCCACAATAATTTCAAATTTCTTAGTTTAAAGGTTTGGTTCTAATTTGGCAAAATCTCAGTTTGAAAGCAACAAGCGGCATGTTTGCACAGCAGCAAACTGCAGAAGAAGAGCAGCAAAAATATATTAAGGCCAAGTTTCAAACTAAAAATTTAAGTGAATAAACAGACATATCCAACACAGAATGAAAAATAAAAATCATGTCGATTTTCTGTTAAAAATAAAAGCAATTGAGTCATGTTTTTTCAATGATTTGTAAAAAGAAATCACAATGATTTGGATCATGCAGGAACAAACACATGCTACGTTTGCATGCTGAATATTCATGTTTCATTCAGAAATACAGTTTTCACTACAGTGAATAACAGGTTCTTCTGAGGAGCAGAAGAAAACAAATAAATATCAGAGTAAAGCAATTAGAAAATGATAAGTTTGTGGGTTTTTTTGGGCTTTTCTTTGCAGTTGTTCTCTAAAATGAGCTTTATTGTTGTTTTTGTTCTTTTCTTCCTGATCTGATCTGTTGTTTTCTTCATCTGCTCAGTGTTTGGTCTCACAATCTGGTTGGAACTATTTTTGTTACAAAAGTAACACGATCACAGAAACATGGCTGTCCAAAAAGACTTGGCACCAACCCCACTGAGCTGGTTCAAATGACAAAATAATCACCACACAGGATTTGGGCTAACCTGCCTAAAGTGGCTGAAACGCACTGCGGAATAATGATCATAAAAGTGTTCCATATAATCCTGATGACAGGAACAGCGGGCAACAGAGGTCAAATGGAAACACAGGAGTTTTGGCACTATTCTTAAAGAATAAATTTAGCTTAGTATTTAAAGGTGATCTATTATTCTGCCATTATGCTGAATACAACTGAGCAAACGGGCTCTAACTCATCTTGGGTTGCTAGGCGACAGGCTAGAATTAGGTGGGTTGCTAGGTAATGGGCTGGACTTGGCTGGGGTTGCTAGGTAACGGGCTGGACTTGTCTGGGGTCACTAGGTGAGGGGCAGTGACTGCTGTTTTGTAACGTTACTCTCTGAATGTTTTCAAAACAGGTCATTTTCTAGACACCAAAAAACATTAAATTATTTCCTAAAGTGGATATGTGTCTTTTTTTAAGCACTTGGGATGTTTTTAAAAGCAGTAGAAACACAAATGGTGATAAAAAAACATAAAAAATGTGAATTTTCTAATACACCCCCTTATGTCATTTATAACATGTTTTAGTTTACAAATGTTGTAGGTTTGTAGTTTGTTTTGTTTTTTAGTTGTAGTGACATTTGAATAATCACTAAACTGGCTTTTCACAGATTCATAATGATACTTTTTTGCATGAACGTGTCCAGGGTCTGCAGGTGGAAATTTGCATTTTTTGCTGGAATGTACCAGGCATCTGTCCTTTTAAAAGGTTAATGGTATGTTGCACATTGTTTCAGTGTAAATAAATAAACAGTATAAACAGAAAAACAATGGCAAGAACTAGTCCTGGGAATTCTGAATCGATCTAAAATGCACAATAAATTGATTTCAATCTATTTAAATTAAACAGAATTTCTGAATTAAAACTAAATATTCACATCTATAATAAACAGAATTTAACAAACATAATATAACCTACCAAAATGATATTTTGTTTGAATAAACACACATTAATTTGTGCAATATTTTTATAAGACAAAAATATTTTTATTTAGACAAAAAGTCTAAAACAAGCCCTACCCAGAACAGATATTTTTTAAAACAGTTTCACACACTGACGTCTTTATTTTACTCTCTCCCCATGCGCCGTCATGGATTTAAATCCAGCGTAATGTCTGCGGCTGTGTTTGCATGTGTGTCCGTGGTGACTTTAAAGCAGATTCAGCCAAGCAGACAGAACCAGGTCACAGGAGAATGGAGCGACAGAGAGAGACACAGAAAGACGGCCTTGGGGAAGAGATAAAGGGAATACAATCAGGGAAGAGGGATCGCTGAGGCCTGTGAAAGGAAAGTGGGTGATGATGAAGAAGAAATGGGGAGGACAGCGGAGAAGGTTTAGAAATGGACAAAAACGCTTAGGCTGAAAGACAGAAGAGACAATAACATGAAGGTAGAGGAGGAACGATTTGAACATGAGGGAGAAGGAAGTTCTATGTTTAAGTTACGTAAATAAACATGAAATGTTTGACAGAATGAATAAAACAGGCGGAAAAATTGATCATATTCCTTCAACTAATTCCCCTTTTTGCATGTTCCTATGGAAACCCATTTTGCCATGAAAGAAAGAATAAAAGTCTAACAGAAAGTCAAAATTTTGAGATTTGAAGTCATAAATATGAGATAGAAAGTCATAATAACAACGTTGAAAATGGAAATTATGACTATAAATTTCATAATCATGAATTTGAAAGTTAAAATTGACTGAATCTCCTAATTATGACTTTGATTATGACATTCAGTGGCATAATTATGACTTTGCATGTCAAACTATAACTATAACTCATAATCATGACTTTGAAAGTTAAAATTATGACTTCGAATCTCATAACTATGACTGTCAAGTCAAATTTTGACTTCCTATTGGGCTTTTATTTTTTATTTCAGGGCACTAATGGGCTTCCATACATTTTCAACAATCACTGTATTAAAAATAAATAAATAAATTTCGTTTTGGTCTCACAAGAACTTTAAAAGTGTAAACGGTTTTTCTATTTATTTTCAACAGCAGCTTTTTTCCCCCCACTCATCAATAAAAACAAACGTTTTGGAGAATTTCCCTGTCAATAAAAGTTTCTCTGGAAATACTCCAAAGTTACTAAAACTCTTTTGGCTACCTTTCTGATTAATATACAGGTTTTTTTTTTTTTTTAGCTCTTTTTATATCAACTTTTCAAATTGGTATAGTTTTCTTTTAATTTTACGCAGACGTTTGTGGTTCCAATGCAACAAAATGGAATGAGAATATATTTTCAAGACTGTGTACATCACTGTGTCAGACACAAACTGCTCTTCATTACAAAATTAACAACAACAGTACTTTCAAAAATGTAAAAATGGGGTTTTTTGTTTTTCTTTTTGGTGTGTTTTTATGGAAAATAGAAATGAATGTAATGTTATTTTACCCTCTCCAGTGTGATTTCCTCATACTCATAGTCTGCTTCTGTTCCATTGACCTGTGAGACAAAAAGAAAGACTAATAAAAACCTGCATTATTAAAATAATACATTACTACTTTATTATGAAATTCAAAGACAGTTCTGTCTGAATTAAAATGTGATTCCCAATAACTTGTTAATTTATGCATATTAAAATGTTTTCATAATAACGATATGATAGAAGCATCTGTCACAATAAATCAATAAATCACACGACCAATTAAAATGAACTCAATAATTTCCATTTGCATGATTTATTGTTTTTCCATTTCAACCAAAAATTGGACAAAAAAACCATAATGATATACTTCATAATTAATTGTATTTGTTGTTTCACTTGTTTTGTTTATTTATTTTGGATATTTAAAATGTCTTCCAAATGTAAATGTTCATCAGAATTTAAAGTTCATCAATCTTTGAGAATGTGTTCTTGGATTATTTTTCCATTGCTATTATGTCTAATGAAAATGGCCTCAAAACCATAATATTATCGTTTATCACTTATTTAATTTATCGTCCAGCAACAATTTATACCTTGACAGGCCAATCTGTACTCATTCTGTGAAGATACATTTTAAACTCGATTCAAACATCTCCAGCTTTGCTGTTGTATTTTGTATTTTGTGTTTTGTTTTTGTTTTGAATCTTTTTTTTTAACCTACTGAACCCTTTTTGAGACAATAAAAAACCTTTTAGGAGAAATATAATGTAAGATCTTGATGTCTCTTTTACTGTTTTCCAGCATAACTAAAAAAAAGTGAAATTTTGTGCAATTTAGCAAAAACAAAGCAAACTAGTGAATTCAGCTAGTGTGATAAACTAAAACGAAACATTTACATTGACCTAACAGAAACCAGAGTATTAACTTGATCAGATTATTTGTACACTCACATAGGTCACACATTAAAGATTATGAAAGTGAATTTAGATAATATTTATGAATGACGTATAAATCCTAAAGAATAAAATCCCTAAAGCGTCTCTGACGTCACATTTAAAAGTGTCCCTTAGAAACGTTGACTCTGAAAAATGTTTTGACATCTTTCAGTCCTGCAGAGACACGAGGCTGCAGATTTCTGACGCGAATGAGAAGCAAACACAGATATGTTTTTTCAGACATCCTCTATGTTTGGTACTGACTGTCTTTTTCAGATACATGCAGTGGAGCAAACAGGCGCGCACACATGCAGTGGTCAACTGGCATCCCAGGGGCCAATGTAATCCGCCTGGCTGTAATCTGTGTCTTTGTGCAGTCAGATTACTTTGGATTTTATATTTTTTGCTGTTTTAAAACCGCCATGTGTTGTGCGCCTGTACTCCATTTTGACTGAACGTTGCAACTTAGTGACTTGATAATTTAAAAAGTGACAATACACAGTTCATTCTTGCACAAATACGCCTTTTATTTAGCTTTTGCTAAACAGGTTTTTATTTTAACAATATTGTAGATGTGAAGTTTGTCAAAATGCATTTATTTGAATTTATTTTGTTTAGTCAAGAAGTTGCTTCTCCAGGAAATGTATCGGCGTATTTTAAATTCTGTTCTGCTGCTCTTGACGGTTTGTTGGTTCCCGTAGTAACCAGTGACTGGCAGCTCCGCCCCCTTTGTTCCGTTGCCGCGGTAACAAAACAAAGTATGAGGATCAGCTCTGTGTTTTCTTTAGGAATATTATATTTTGACACACATTTTAGACAATTTTAATCATATACAGCATTACATGAGTGATTTTTGTGATATTTTATATATGTTTTTGACTGTTATTATGAATGATGAGCATTTTAATTGCGTTTAATTTTACAACTGCTAGCTGCTGCTAATTGTTCCTCGGAAGCTGTTGCTTTGTAGTTTGTTTTGGATCATTTATTGTATTTTATTTTTTATATGGAGGCAGAAGCTGCTGGACTGATGTTAACCAACAACTTTTGTCGTCTTTTGTTAGAATAAATTCAGTGAACCTGAGTGTTCATGTCATGAAGTCGACCTACAGGAGCTGAGACGAACATAGAAGTGTTACATATGCATGTGATGCCTTTTATCGTAAAAACTAAAAGTGCAAACAGTGAGTAGCCATCAGTAATATCATTCATCTACAGGGAATCTGTCCCTGCTCGTAATTTCTTTCAGTTTCAGTCCAGCAGGGAATAGTTCCACAGTAATTACATAATAAAATGATCTAACAATCATTCCCTGCAGCAGCTGGCCAACAGTGAGATGACATCTGGATTCATCTAATTCCAGACGGAGAGTTCTGTTTAAACCGGGCCGCCGCTGTCTTTAATTTACTGGACAGAAAAGTTTAAGGCTCATTACACAAATTCATGCTGCCGGAGCAGAAGCTTACAGGTTTGGGCATCTTTTTAGGGATACATTGTTTTCTAATATTTACCTTGATGAAGCCTAAAACAATACATTAAAAAGTTGACATATTTTTTTTATCCTTCACTGCAAAAACAAAGTTTTTAGTACACTTGAATTACGGTAAAGATAACTTAAAAATAACTTTTGAGAAATATATAGGAGCTTGTTTGTGTCAATAATATCTCTATATTGATGAAAATGTTCTAGTTCCCCTGGCAGATTAATTTACTTATAACACTGGAAAAATGTCTTGTAGTAAGTGCAATAATCTGGCAATGAAACTGGTACTTTTTCTGAAATTTTAAGGAATTATCTTGTTCAAAGTTATTTGAAAGATCTTATCTCATTAGTAAACCAAGATATTTGGCATAGAAACTAGACCAAAATTACTTGGTAAGATTGTATGTTGTTACAGTGAAGTTTACAGAAAATTCTTAAATATGTGCAACTTAAATATTATGCACATATTTTTTTTGTTCTTTTGACCATAAAATTGAATGACATATTAAAAAAACAATAATTCCTCAAACAAGACTAGAAATACTCCACATGCAGAATTTCCTTGTCAGAAAGCTCCAATACAAACCGTTGATTAAATCCTAATCAATGTAATTAAAGCTGTACTCACATATGGGGGGGTGTCTACGCTGTCGGTATTGACCACCACTGGAGGGGGGTTGGCCTGCAAAAGAACACACACAAAAAAAAACACTAATTCAGTGACTTTAACCTCAGATATCTGAAAGTAAAACCGAGTTGCGGGAAGCTGAGAAAGCCGAAGCGAAGGCAGCGGTTCAGGACTTACTCGTCTCAGGTTTTGGTACAGCATGTTGAGTACATCTGCTATGGATTACCACCATGGAGCGACTGCGTACGCCGCATGACATGCTGCACAGCCCTTATAGTGGACAGCACTGACAACCACGCTATGCTACACTTTAAAAAACACTTCACAAGCGCCGTAAACTGAATTTAACGCTCTATGTTAACAGCTTACATCGCATTCCAGTGGTAGGATGTCATCAGACTCTTACCAGCTGAATTAAGGCGACATTCTGGAGATTTTAAATTCATAAACACAACTTTTTATGCTACTTCTCTTTATCTTGCTACTGGATTATAAACAATAAATAATTAGAATCGTTTCTGAATCCTGAAAATATCAGCAATATCAGTGGATATTTGCATCAATCCACTGCTTTTCCTCTAGTCCTAATTTCTCTCCGTTGCTCCATCTTTAAGACAGCTAGTCTGAATAAAAGCTACAACTTCTCCAACAACAACAAAAAAGTTAGAAAAATAACTAAACCAGCACCAAAGAAGCTCATAAACCAAATGGACAGTCCGCTCTGACGTCGAAGTATAAATGTGTGACAGAGCGGCAGCAGAATCAAGCGCTTTCCACTAATCTGTTCCACACATCGCCCTTTATCTCCTCTCACTTTTATCTCTCTCTCTCTCAAACACACACACACTATCTGAGTCCATGTGTTTCTGCCTCTCCGTCCATCGTGTCTGACTGCATGTCAGTCAAACTGGAGGCTTGATCCCACATGGGAACAGAGTGGGGGTGTTCGGAGGGATTAAAGGTGCGGTGGGAGGAGTAGATCTGTCCGCTCTGCAGCAACAATGAGGAGCAGAGGACGCAGACAGATGCAAACAGGAAAAACACACAGAGAATAAAAAAGATGAATGCACAGAGAGCAGAAGTGGGGGAAGGTTCAGAGCAGCAAAGTGGAGATCGTGGATATGGAGAGATGAGCTGCCAGCTGCAGCTGGTGTCAACGCCGTGTGAACCCAGAAAATGGGTGAGAAGAAACTGTTTAGAAAAGTGGATCATCTTGGAAACATCAAAAGTGAAAAGAAACATTTGTTATTGTGTCACATAACAATTTTAGATATTTCAGATTAAACAGCTCAATTTCATCAAAAAGACATAAAAAATATAATTATTCTGGAAAACAAAATAGTTTCAAAATAATGAAAAAGTCATTTCTAAGCTTAGAAGTACAAAATACATTTACAATAAACTAACAGATATAGTCTTGTGACCGAATTACTGATACACTGTATTTAAAGTCAATTAAAAAACAATTTTGTTGATTAAAAAAATATATATATTGAAAGATTTTATTTTGATATAAACTTGTTTTGTTTTATTACTTATCAAAATGTTTAAACAAACTATTTTGCTTTTTCAGGTAAAACAGTCGCTTGCAAAGTGTTGACTGACTATAATATTAGCTAAAAATCGCTGACAGTCACTACTCCATCGCGTTTAGGTAACCTTACATGACCCCTTCACAACTGTGACAATATTGTGTGTGTGTGTGTGTGTGTGTGTGTGTGTGTGTGTGTGTGTGTGTGTGTGTGTGTGTGTGGGGGGGTGTGTGTGTGTGTGTAGGCATGTGTTACAAGTGACCAATCCAACCAGTCAGCTGTGTTCTGTCTGGTGTTTTCATTGACATGCCAAGTCAGGCTACATGCTTATATAATCAACATATGTGTGTGTTTGAGTTGTGTTTCATGAAAAGGCCATAAACACACACACACACACACACACACACACACACACACACACACACACACACACACACACACACG
Source organism: Poeciliopsis gracilis (assembly GCA_911649635.1). NCBI lineage: Eukaryota > Metazoa > Chordata > Actinopteri > Cyprinodontiformes > Poeciliidae > Poeciliopsis > Poeciliopsis gracilis. Next base: position 184,874 of record CAJVRI010001168.1, on the reverse strand, counting down.
CACATACATGCACATACAGCATCCATATCCAGATAGAGTGATTGTTAGTAGTTATATAATTGCGGTTACACCAGCTGTGTTATTATAGCATTACGACCCGGTTCAGCCCAGCCGCAGCTTAGGGAGGTTCAGACTAACCCGGTTCGTCTCATCAGGCAGAGACCGACGGACAAACAAGTGATTAACCCCTTCAGTCAGAGGTCGCCATCATGCCTCACACAGACGGACGCTTCAAAGGTTTTCAATTATATTTAAACGCATAAATACAGATATTTAGATTAAAAGACAAAATATTTTAAAATGTAATCTAAGAATAATTCTGAGAAAAGAAATCTGAATTCCAAGATTAAAGTCAGAATTATGAGAAAAAGTTTGAATTCTGAAATTAAAGTCAGAATTTTGAGATTGAAATTATAATTCTAAGAAAGAAAAGTCATAATCATTTAAAAAAAAAAATTTCCAGTGGCACTAATCCTCTTCCTCATCATGTAAAACAAAGTTATAAACAAATTTCTAAAAACTATTCCAGCTACATTTACTGGCATTTAAAAAATAGAAATAATTTTGGTAATTCTATCCAACCTAAAACAAGAAAAGTCTGATCTGATTTAACTTCATTAAGTGAGAAAAAAATGTGCGTTTGTGTCGTTTTAGGTGATTTGTATGTAAATATCTGGTGTCAACTGTAGCAAATGTTTTCTGTCTATAACAACTGAATCAAAAGAAATTAAAGATCAGAATAAATGAAATTATGTGCAGTAAATGTTGGTAAAAATAATTAAATTTTATCCATTCACATGGAAGGAGAGAATATGGAAACCAATGAGCCATAAAGCCATAAATAAAAATCGTTTTATCCTTTGTGTCTATAATCGTCTTTCTTGCTGCATGATGTCATACGACACACCAGCCTGGTTTGGACGAGCGTCAGCTCCCAACATGGCGGCCCGCTCCGTCTATCTTAATCTGCAACGCAACACTAATTGACTAATGAGTTAATCAGAAGGAGCGTGACTCTAATCAAATCAGAATGGCCAGGCTAATCACGCTAATCAGGCTATCAGAAGCGTCCATCTCTGATCATTGCACCCGCTGCACACTTACTACCTCACCATCATTCACAGGCAGTTGCTCCGCTGGATTATTCCCCTCAGATTGCAACGCTTTTACACATAAAATCTATTTTTTGTTGCAACTCTGACGCTGCGTTTATCATTATGTTGTTATGTCTCATTGGCTGCTTGCTAAAATTCTCATAAATTTAATTTATGATGTAATTAAATGTCATTTTCCACGTCTAACAACATTTTGGGGGGAAAATATTGAAAGTAGGTTCTACTTTAGCTTAATGTTATGCCAAAAACAGATACATTTTTCTGATTTTGGTGAAAATAAAAAAATTAAGAGATTAGATAAACGAATCCGATACTCATATCGCTATTGGTGCAGATTTTGGTATCAGTCTAGTTTATAAACTCAATGCTCTGAGCGATGTCATGCTTTATTATTTATTTTACAGTACATTTATAATTCCTAAATATATTATATGAACCACTTAAAAGAAGATTTGTTTCAGTTTATGTTTGCATTTTTGACCATGGTAGTCAACCTGTTGTTTTTGTCAGTTTTAGTTCTTTATTATTTATTGTGAACAAATTAAAGTTGCTTTTACATGTTTGACCAAACTTGTGAATTTAGTGGTGTATTTCAGTGTATCTATTTTTCATTTAGCTTTCATTTTGATAATTTTTTTTTCAAAATTGGTGAATTTTCACATTTTCCCATTCAAATGTTTGGAAGTGTAGCTGGTGAGGCAGCAGCGATCTGAGCCTCACCTGGGATTGATCGACCTCTCGCTAACTGTCATTCTGTGAGAGCTTGTTCCTCCTGTCTGTGCGTCACCAATAAAATGGTTAAAAAAACATTTAACATACGAACTGACTTTCCATAATTTAGCTTACCTATATAATGTACAGTGCTTTTTGTCACAAACTGTGTGTGTAACATGTTTTGTGTACCTCTGTCTCTTTAAAAACTCCTGACCTCTCAAACTGCACAACATGGTTCCTCTATTGACCCTTTAACAACATTTTTACCAATATACACAGAAGTCGATTGTATAATGAAATCGGCAGAAATGAAGTTCCACCAGGTGTTGACTGATTGCTGCTGGCTAGTCTGAAGGACCAGACTGAGGGAGGAGCTGTAGCTCAAAGGCGGAGCTAAGTCCACCCAGACATCATGCACAGTTGAATGGTTACCATGGAGATTAAAGGATTTGTCCAGACATGATTTTGATGTTAAAACTTTATAACATGAAGCGGCCCCTATAAAATCTATAACTGCGTAAACCTACCTGCATATGGGTGTGTATCGGTACACAGTGGTGTCCGAGCGGCACGTGTGGGTGCGCAGTCCAGATATATGTGTCATTGGGCCATGGCTTGCCACCAAACTTGCCTTTGCTCTTGGTGGGACTCTTCTTCACACTGTCTCTGAGGTTGGGAAACTTCCCTCGAGAAGTCCTGGTGGCCATGCTGGTGGGCAGCGTGCTCCAGCCGTATCCTCCTAACCCAGAGCACAAAGGCAGCTGGGGCGAGTGGAACGGGTGGATGGACAAGGACTGGGAGGCATGAGGAAGAGGAGGGGTGCAGTTCTGCTGCTGTTGGCACTGCTGGAACAGCGAATGGTGACTGGACGATTGGCACTGGTGTTGCTGGTAGAGCTGATTGGATGAAGGCGAGGTGAACAGATGACCAGGCGAGGCTGGTGGGCAGCATGGTTGATGGTTCTGAGGAGGATGAAGCAACTGATGGTGACTTGCTGACACATGGAGCTGGTGGTGGCTTGGAGATAAATGGAGCTGTTGGTGGCTGGAGGATAGATGGAGTTGATGTTGACTTGGCGATAGATGAAGTTGGCTGTGGCTTGGTGAGAGGAGAAGGTTGTTTGGTTGTTGCTGAGCCAACGGACATCCAACCGGATGACTTGGAGATGGTGGTGCTATGTGGTAGTAGCTAGGAGACGGAGAAGGAAGCAGGTGTTTCTGAGATTGGCAGCCATATTTGCCTGAATTGGGTAGACACTTTGGTGAGTGTAGCAGGAAAGGTTGCGTTTGGTGATTTGCCACCTGATTCTGCTTGGAGTGGCTCTTTCCTGATTTGCCTTTCCCTTTGGCAGATTTTCCCTTGGAGGAACTGGGCTTTTTGGGGCTACAGCAAAACTCATGACTGTGGAAGTAGGTGGTCATGGTGACAAACGTTTGGAAAATACTACTGTTGTAGTTTTCTTGTATTACATTTTTCGTTTCAGAGGAATGGTCTTCAAACAATCGGCCAAATCTTTGTACATCCAGAGATATTTTAGTCTTATTTGTTTGTGTTTCTCAGTATCTACAGCTGGTGGACATACAAAAGTTACAAAACAATATTTCAGATGGATCACTGAGTTGTAAACCATCCTCCTTTAGGGAAATGTTCAGTTTTAAAAGTGCAATAATCTCCATATTATCCATGAGTGTTGAATCAAGAGGAAAGTAGAAGAAATTCGAGTGATGCTCCTGTCAGTTCAGGTATCGGTCCAGATGTAAAGATTTCTGCCGGTTGCTCGGAAAGGTTTCTCCTCCAGCAGTCACTCGTTTCATCCACCTACCTTTCTGCTCATCTTCGCCGAGTCGTGTTGGCAGGTCTGGTCATGCTTTGGTTAAGATATTCCAGATATTACAGACTAAAAACAGCAACTAACCCGGCTTTAAATCTCAATTCCTTTTCATCCAGCAGCAACAAAGAGGAAAAGTTCAATCTTCTTCCTCTGTCCACCTTTACCCAATCTAAATAGGTAAAACTCTTATAATTAATTGGTAACAGGCTGCTTCTATGTTCACAGATCTATCTGCAAGCCTCGCTCATCTTTCTGAGCAACCTCTCTCTGACAGTGTCTGCCCCGGTCTGCCTCTCTGTCTCTTTCATTCCCGGACTGGCCAATTAGGGACTTCCCCGGACTCCTGCACATGACAGCAGCCAGGCATGACTAATCGATAGGCAACCAGGGACACTGATACAGCGCTGGGAGCTCAGAGGGAGCGTACAATAGTAGGAGACCCGTGATTGGTGGAGGACGCTTGCCTCCAACAACCTTTGTCTTGTTCTTTTAGAGCAATACAAGGCAGGCTGCACTACAGGGTTTGAGTGTGTCTCTGTGCGTTGGCCTACTTTCTCTGAGATCTTCCTTCAAAGTGAATGAGTGTACGTGTTCAACAGCTTGCTCAGACTGCTTTTCCAGATGCTCAAACAACTGCACAGGTGTGTTTCTGCAGCCACAGGTGGGTAGAGTACTCAAAAATTATAAAGTGAGCAGAGAGGTTTGCTAGCAGAGAGAGTTTTGAGCGCGAGGAGAAAGTGAGTATTTGAAAGAGAGCAGAAGTTTTGAGTACAAATATTAAAGTTTTGAGAATAAAACACATTAAATCCTGCTGTAAGATTGAAAATGGGTGCTCTCGAATTATGGCAGATAAATTTCGGCAGTAGCCACACAGGCACAACCTCTAGAAGGAAACAAACACACCCACTACAAAACTTTCATTGTATTGGCTGAGAGGTTGCCAGGCAACGGTACTTTTTGTTTCAAGAGAGAGCAGAAAAGAATTTGCAAGCGAGCGGAGAGACGTTTTAGGTTTGAGAGAGCACAGTGAATATTTGAAAGAGAGCAGAAGTTTTGAGAACAAATACATAAAGTCCTGCTTTCAAACTGGAATTTCTTTCTATTTGTGGCAGTAAAATTTCCCCTTAGAGATTAAAGCTCCCTGTTATTTGGAAAAGAGCAATTCCAGCCTTTGGTAATGTCCTAAACTGAAAAGATGTTCTTGTACAAATACATGTAATTATGACTAAGAGGTGTGTGTTTTTATAATGTCAGCTAATACCAAAACTCGCCCGAAAACAAAACGAGCTGAGAGGAAAAAGAGGGCTACATAGATAAAAAAAATAAAAAATGAGTGAAACAGCAAAGAGCCATCCATGTAGAAGAGACAGAGAGTTGCAGAGTGAAAAAACACTCCATGAGTTAGCGGGTATAAATGTGAATGTGTGCTCCCTGTGTAAAGTGCTGGTAGCGCTGCAGGCGAAGCACTAAGTCAGGGGAGAATGAGCAGGGAGAAAGGGCTGTTAGCATCACAGCGCTAAGCGAACGCTGCTGCGCGAGCGAGGCGGTGTGGAAGGAGCAAGTCAGGGATGGAAATAAATGAGCTGAGAGGGAAGAGAAATCAGAAACATCAGAGTTTTACACATCCTTCATCAGAGAAAATCCTTTTTTCTTACAATAACTAAGCTCTGAATACTGATATGATTTAAATAAGCAAAGAAAACAAGATTTACAGATGATAATGAAGGTATTATTATTATCTTCTCTTCTTTCAAACATTATTTTCAAAGAAACATAAAAATACAGATTTTTTCTATGTGAAAGAGTGAAACTCATAAAAGCTGAACAGAAGTCAGTTTTTAAAAAGTAGCTGAAAAGCTTTTTAGGAGCAACACACTGAAATATTTAATTATTATATATTTTATAAATGTGTCAACATTTTGTATGAACTGTAAATATGTTTTATTGCTATGTACGTTAAATTTGTGACACATTTGGTTTGTACAATACAGCAGAGTGTTTTTATTGTTCATTTTCATTAAAATGAAAAGAGAAAATATGCAAATCAATAAAATGAATGTTTTCAGAAAAGTATGGACATACAAAAAAATAAACTAAACCGAAACATCAACTCAAAATGCATTCATATGGATTCACATTGTTCTGCTTCATATTTCTTCAAAAAAGTAACTTTTACTATTTAGCATTTTGAATGATTTCTACTGTATGATGTGTGTTTTTAATGAATTAAATCAATTTAAACAGAAAAATTAAACTAATAAAACAATACAAAGTGTGAGAAACATCCTCCTATTTTTAACATTAAAGATGTGATCAAATTTATTAAATTAACCTTTGGGCAATTTTAGCTTAATTTTTGTCCAATATTCATTTTTTAATTAAAAATGAATAATATTATTTACCTTTAGTAATATCTTATTAGTTCTATTATTAATTGAACTAAGGTTAATAACACCTAAAACATTCAGCCATGATTTTAGGCTGCAACATTCAAGTCACCAGCAGAGGGCGCTGTGGTCCACAGGCAGATAAAGAACATACTAACTGAAGATGGTTAATAGATAGCACGACCACTTTCCTGAAACTGATTAAGACATTAGAGCCTAAATATAAATGTCTTATAAACTAATAGGACTCATAAAAAAGTAAAAATGTCTTTTAAATATTTTGGAAATATTTTAATATTTCTCATGACTTTTTCATATTTTCATAACCAAATTAAGACACAAATTTTATTGTATTGTGTATAAAATCCAGAGCAAAAATCTCAATATCAGCATCAATATAGATGTTTCAAAAAGATTCCACTTGATTTCTATAAATGTTTAACCCTTAACAAACAGTCCTAGTTTACATATCTTTAAATGTAATCATACAGTTCACACAATTTAATGTTTTTTTACTTGTAAGTATAGTTAGTTTGAAATGCTACAAACAAAGAAAGTAGCATAAATGTCACTAAAACCAGCACAATATGCCTCAGAGCAGACGTTTATGGCCCAAACCCGCTGCGGTCTGCATGGATCCAGTTGGTAATAAAACACGAGGTCACACTCTGAATCTTCATCATCATACATAACACCATGAGCCACACGCAACATGGCAGAACAAATCATTTACAGCTGACAGGAGGAGTTATATTTTCATTTTATAAACAATAAAAAATACAGTTAGCAAATCAATAAATAAATCTAAGCCAACCCACACACCACAGATCCCATCATGTCATTATTTATTAAATGGGGATAAAACCGTAATTAAAAATGTTGGGAAGCATTAAGTGCACCTCCAAAACACGCCGATACAAAACCAAAGAGCGGATCAATATTATTTTTATTGTGACTTCAGTTTTATTTTAGAGATTTGTTTTATCTTTGATTGGTTATTTTTTATTAGTTTCTACTTTTCATTAGTTATTATCGGAGATGGAGAGATTACCCAAAAATTGTATTCAAGCAAACATTTTTATTACTCAAGTGGTAAAAACAGCTCTAGTCTAAATCAACATATTTTTACTTGGGTAAAACGTCGCCATCCAAAAAATTACACAAGAGTAAAACAGAACTGAGTAACTGATCAAATGATCAATTACCGAATATTTAAAAGTGACATCGTCAGGCAGACCAAAATATAAAGTGGAAATTTTGGTATTTTAAGGATGAAAATGACAATAATTTATATAAGTAACAAAAAATATCAAAATAAGGCAAAATATGATTTTTTTTCTAATCAGTTTCTCTTAATAAAAACTGATGAAACTTTAATGAAAACTGCAGGTTTTCATTAAATCAAGCAGGATTTTTATGCAGGCTGAACAGAGGAAAGGTGAGTCAGAGGAATCTGTTTTTCACAGGTGAACTCCATATTTGGTCTTTCCTCAGGCAAAGGCCAACTGTAGCTGAGAGTTTGTCTTTCACTGCTCTGTTGTGACTACTTCCTGTTTCCCGTCCCGCTCTTCCTGGTGAAATCCTAGCTCTCACTCTTTCTATCTGAAGGGCTTTTAGTGAAGCTGCTGTAACGTTATCTGAGAGGAGACAACGATGCGGCCGCGCTCCTCGCCTGTTTATGTCCAGCCTGTGTCTGCAGGTCGGGGATTTCCCTGTTTTCATAGCTAACAATAAGTTGCTGCACCAGAGTATTAGGATTACATAAATAAAAACAACAAAATTATGAGAATAAAGTCAGAATGTAACAAAAATAAAGTAGTATTATTATGACTTTTCTGGTAATATTATGACTTTATTGTATTATTTCAGCTTCATTTTTAAAATAAAGTCAAAATATGACTTTATTTCAACTTTTAAATAAAGTTGTAATATTGCTCATGTAATTCTTGTAAGTAATATTACAAGAATATAACTTTATTCTCAGAACATTATAACCTTATTCTGGTAATATTTTGACTTCATTCTCATATTATTTGAATTTTATTTTAATTTAAAATGTACTTTAGTTAATCTTCGTTCTCATAATATTGACTTTATTCTCATAATTTTATTCTTCTATATTTTATTTTTTTAATATATATACCTTATATGTATGTATTTCAGTTGAATTGTGTAGAAATTGCAGCGTTAAAACAGAGAAAAGTAGTTTCTTTTTTTGCTTTTATGCCCCGTTTTAATCATTTTCCACGCATTGTGAGTGGCTGACTGCCTCCATTTGGAAAAGTAACTATTATCTCAATGATCTCTGGCTCAAGCCCCCAGCCATGTCCGCCTCCTCAACCGAACCAGCTGAGATGATTACGTCTCCACCAAGGTGAGGCTAGACCAGTTTAACTGTATAAAATCACTTAAACATCACATAACTCAAAGTGCTTTGAAGAAAAGGGCAACAGGCAGAAAGAAAATACCATGAGAAACCTGAAATGTACTTTAAAAATATCTGAGGTAAAATTGAAAACACAAAGGAATGGCGGTAACAGAATAATAATTGATAAATGAATATTTAGAGTTTATGAGACGTCTGCATTTCAGTGACGTCTGCAATGTCACTGAAATGCATTTAGGTTTGAAAACCATCCAGTGCTTCGCCGACCAATAACACAAATTTAAAATCCATCTTTTGACATTAATCTTTTGACTGGAGTGAGTTGAACTATTTTACTGGCACAGGTCATGAAATCGTGAGCCGCTTGCTGCATGACCTGCTGCTGCCTGATTGATTTTTAAAGAGGCTGTTAAAATTAGGCTTGAATCCATCACAACACCCAGGTTTCCTGCACACACTTTAGTCTGAAGCCTTTTCAGTTTCAGGTAAGTGTAGATATTTAAAATTACCCTCTTTAGGAGCAAAATAAATGCAGTTAGTGTGACTAGTTCAGTGATGCAATGTACACTTCTTTATGTGACTGGTGTCCTAAAGAAGAAAACTACAAATATCAAGAGCAGTATTTGTGTTTTTGGGGCGTATGGTTGCCGTACGATCAGTCACAGCCTCACAGCCGCCGTCAAGAGAAATAAGAAACAATTCTTATTTTATCATTATTATAATAATATCACAAAAAAACTTTTCCCTCTGCTATGCTCAACCGCTCAGATTGGTGGAATCAACTAACTCTCTCACTCTTTGGTTACCTAGCAACACTCTCACTCTTTGGTTACCTAGCAACTCAGTCACTCTTTGGTTACCTAGCAACAACCTGTTGAGTAACTTGAGCAGCACAAGTTTCAGGTTTAAGGCCTCAGAACTGCTTAAAAATAAAAACTGATTAAAGGAGGAAAGCTGAAGCCACCAGTTTGGTATTTCTTTAGATACTTAAAACAAAAAAACTAATCAATAACTACAGATATCGACTAATCTGTGTTTATGAATGCAGTTGGGTGAAAATTGCTTTAAAGGGTTGGTATCACCAGATTGAATTAATGAGGAATTACCATTGTTGACACAATTTAGACATTTGTTCTAAAGTTCTTAAAGGAACAATATTAGTCCTATAACTGAATGTAAAATAAACCAGATTGTTTTCTTCTCATCCCATCCACCAAACGTCCCACTTTTAAAACATTAATCCAGACGTCAAAATGAGCTATTCTTGGCTGACTTTTATCTCTCTTGGTTGGCAGGCAGAACTATTTATATCACGGCACACATTTTTGCTGATGTGTGAAAAGTTATTTTTGATTTTCTGTGTCTTCAGGACGACGATTCCCCATTAAAGTGAGGCTTAATATATTTATAAATGTTCTTCACGCACATAAAAGGCCAGTAAATCCAAGATGTTGCTATCTTTTGCTACATCTGCATTCATATTAAATGGCAGTTATGAAGGTTTCCAGCTCATCAGTGTTACACTGGAATTGGAAAATGTTTTAAATGTCCCAAATAAATAAACAAAACAACAGAAACAACAAATGAAACGAATAGTAAAGACTGAAGACGATTTTCATCCAGGTTTTGGTAGAAAAACAATAAATCATGAAAATGAAAATTATGGAGCTCATTTTAATTTATGACACAATAAATTGATTTATTGTTTATTGCGTCAGGGATGGATACAAATCACACTTCTCTATGCGCCTGCTGTCGTAAAGAAACGCTTTTCCAAGAGCAGGATTTGTGTTTTGCTGAGTCAGCCATACGGTTACCTAAACAAATAAGCATCGCTGTTGCAACAGGGCAACAGAATATCGTGATAAAACCTAAACTCCGCGTCGCATCTCAAACTATTCTATAGAAATCCCGTCTAGATGTTACTCTGCTGGTCCGGCCTCGTTAGTGAGCGGCCATATTAAATGATGGCTGTTGTTGATAATATCAGCAGCGACAGAACAGGCTGGAGGAAGCAGACTGACGGGGAGAGAGAGAGTGTGTGTGTGTGTGTGTGTGTGTGTGTGTGTGTGTGTGTGTGTGTGTGTGTGTGTGTGTGTGTGTGTGTGTGGGAGAGAGAGCTGACATGCAGGCTTCTTCCCACACACAGAAGGTGATGCAACATCTCACACCCTCTCTGCACTGCAAAGCTAACGCTGAACTCGCTGCTTCAGCCCAGAGTCAGAGTGTGTGTATGCGTGTATGAATGCATGTGTGTGTGTATGCGTGTATGAATGCGTGTGTGTGTGTGTGTGTGTGTGTGTGTGCAGAAGTGGGTAAAAAAGTACATGTATATTTTTTTTTACTTATAAGTTTCTCCCCCCGTCTTTCTTGACTTGCTCTCACTCCCACAGGAAGACATGAACAAATGTTCTGCTTAGCGATCGCCAAAATAGTATCGCCATGACAACAGCTGATGCCACATGCAGCCATGGACATCATCAGTAGCTCATCCAAGCTCACGAACGTCTGCACATCGATGGACTCTTTCTGCAGTCATCTCATTCATTTACAGTCAAAAATGAACATTTCACATGTTGATGTGTAAAAATAGATCTAATGTCTTTTGTTTCGATTTGTTCCATTTCTGTGCTTTATATATAAGTACAATAATATCAACAATAATTATGATCTTAGTGACAATAGTTTAAAAAAACAACACTTCTATAGTAACTAGATTTAATGATCAGAAATCATTGATCCAAACCACATGTATCATCATGAGAGTTTTCAGCCAGTCTGAACATGTTTCTGTTTCCATGCTCATATCATCTTCATCTGTCTAAGAATTGTTCTCAAACGACTGAGCATATTGTGAAGACGCACCAAAAAACTTGGTAAATAATCCTAATTTCACAAATAAGGGTGTTTCAAATGGTGCACAAACACACAGAGACCAATGAATGATCCCAAATATTCATTGGTCATAATCAATGACATGCAAGTTTTCCATTTTAAAACCGGCCACCCAATCACTGCTTAAAGCTGGAAGCAGCAGGGGAAATGTCTGCTAGCTAAAGCTTAGCTCAGCCTGGGGGCTTTACTGTAACCAGGGTGTCCAAAGTGGGGCTCAGGGGCCATTTGTGGCCCTGGAAATGGTCTCATTCGGCCCTTGAGCACAAGTCAAAGACGGCGAAATTTAAATAGAAAATAACTGATGACTCTGAATGTTTGGAAATAGTTTTTCTTTAAATAATATAACAATTTAAAGTCATTTTTAAGTTTTAGATTGTTAATTATTAACAAATTCCATCAAATTGTTTTGTTTGTTATTACATGATGGAGTATTAATTAAAAAATTACAAGAATAAAGTCATAAAATTACAAGAGTAAAGCTGTAATAGAATAAAGTAATTTCTATGACTTAACCTCTTTATTTGAATTTACTCTTGAAATATTCAGACTTTCTTATATTTTTATGACTTTAATCTTGTACGTTATAATTTTATTTTTGTCATTTTATGTTTTAATATTTTTTAATTTTATTTTAGTGTGCCCCTAATACATTGTTGTATTACTGAGCAGGTAAATCTGACCTCTGCCTGTCATTTAAAGAGAGTTTAAACTTTTATTTCCTCAGCAACATCAGCTGTTAAATGCAGTAAAACTGATCTTTACGTTTACGACGCATAACTCTTGGAATAATTGTTTCTCGTGCGTCTGAATGTTCTGGTTTTATGGGTGTTGGATTGATATTTTGGGGTCAGATTTCGCTCCGGGTCGTTATTCCAGTCTTTCCATGGCTGGAATCGGTATCGCTCTTTGCCTCTGCCATTTACTTTACCACTAAACACCTCTTCATGGCTTTTAAAGCTTTCTAAAGCTTTCTCTGCTTGCCTCGACTTTACATCTGATCAATTATACAGGAACGAGTAAAGGCAGAGAAAGAATAAAGCTGCGTTTGCTACAAAAACACTGCAAAAACACCAAATAGAACCAAGCATTTTTGCTCTAATTTCTGGTGCAAATATCTAAGTACACTTGAAATAAGACAAAACTAACTAGCATGTAACATTTCAGCTCAATAACTCCTTAATATTGATGAGAAAGGGCGAGTTCCACTGCAGAGTTTATACAGTACTTACAACTTGGAAAGAATGTGTTAAAAGTTAAACAATTTGCAACTGGAATTAGAACTGGGTTGCTAGGCGACGGGTCGGGCCTGGCTGAGGTTGCTAGGTAACGGTGCAGAAGCAGATATAAAAAAAAAGTTTATAATCTGCCAATAGATCAAGTACTTTTTCATCAATAGTACGCAATTATTTATTTGAACAAGCATTTATATTTACATGATCCAGTTTTTATATAACCCAAACAAATAAACCTATATGTCACTTGTGAGTTAGCTTTAAATTATTTCAAGTGTACTAACATATTTAGACTAGAAACTAGACCAAAATAATATATTTTTTTGCAGTGTAACAACTAAATATTTTAACAAATACACGTTAGGAAAAGTCTGGCTGTTAAATAGAAGATGAATTATGTGTTTTTATTACTATTATGTTCATTCCTCACACGACATAAAACATTTAAATATTCAGAATAATTTGAGAAGTTAAGTCTGAAAAGTCAACAAAACTTAGACGACAGACTGTAAAAAGATAATAAAGTGATGAAAAGATAAAGATTTATTTTATTTAGTTCCTTCAACAGTCAATTCTACTTCAACTCTGCTGATGAAAAAAAAATTTATTCTTTGTTTTTAAAGTGCAATTCTGTCTGAAAGTAAATTATTTTGCATTTTATTCGCTATTTGCAGCCTGTTTGAAATTCACCTCCACTTCTAAGTAAACAAACATAAAAACAGCTTTTTCTATAGAGCGTCAGCAGCAGGATAGGCGTGCGTGTGTGTGTGTGTGTGTGTGTGTGTGTGTGTGTGTGTGTGGGTGTGTGTGTGTGTGTGTGTGTGTGTGTGTGTGTGTGTGTGTGTGTGTGTGTGTGTGTGTGTGTGTTTGGTGTAAAAACCCATCAGTCTGGCAGTAAGTGCCTCTGAGAGGGAAACAGAAACACCCTGGGAAATCAAAGGGGCGGCTGAATCTTTTTTCCATAGGCTGAGCTGTAAATATGTTGATAACTGCAGAAGAATCAATGTTCCAGATTAAGATCCAACACAACGAGATGATCAAATTAATCTTAAACACAGCTATGATGAAAAATAACATTTTATTATTTTTGCTAAATTAGGACAAATATTGATTTTTATGATAAACTAATAATTCCTTGTACTTATTTGTGTTTATTTTAGTTTCATAATAACTTTTCAGCAACATATATATTTATTTTAAGCAAAAAAACAAAAGAAGTATATTTCTACAAAAAAAAAACAAACAAACAAACTCTGAGACCAATCAGAAAATTTCTAGAAAAATATTTTTAAATTTCTAACCTCCAACTTCTTAATATTGATTTAAAAATTACTAGTTCAATTGGCAAATTATTTAAAGGAAGAATGTTTTGTTATCGGCGAAACAATCTGCAGGTGGAGCTAGCGCTTTCCATAAATATTAAGGAATAGTTCATTTTTAAAAAATCAGAATTATTAATTATTTACTTTAAACAAGCTCCTACATCTTGCTCACACGTTATTTGTAAGTTAGTTTTGTTTTATTAAAACTGTACTTGAACTGGAAACTAGACCAAAATACTTGGTAACATTTTGTGTTTTTGCAGTGTAATTTTAGCAGATAGCTTACTTCTGGTTAATATCCAACATCAGCATGTGAGCTAATGGCTAATGAGAGGTTTTATGATGGCGTAGAGAGTTCAGGTCAGTTTGTCCTCAGAGGAAATAAGAGTTTGGAAAAAGACGCGACATCACATGCAGCGTTTCACATGCAGATTTCACATGCAGCGTTTCACATGCAGCGTTTCACATGCAGCGTTTCACATGCAGCGTTTCGCATGCAGCGTTTCACATGCAGCGTTTCACATGCAGCGTTTCGCATGCAGCGTTTCGCATGCAGCGTTTCACATGCAGCGTTTCACATGCAGCGTTTCACATGCAGCGTTTCACGTCCTAAACTCAAACAATTAGAGCTGCAATTCTGGAGGGTTTTCTACCAACAGACGTTACAGATGACTGAGAAAAAAATGGTTGGATAAAAAAAATAAATAAATTGGATTTGTGAGTCTCATTTAATTGTGAGAGCGTACACTGTAAAACAAAACATCCTGCCTTAAGTGAACCTAACCTGATTCTCACCAATTTGTATTGATGTTAAACCAGCGGTTTGAACTTCTGGGTTTAAAAAATCCTGGATACGTTCAGGTTTTCTGCCAGTTTGAGCAAAAAAACAAATACAACGCAGAAGCCAGGAACCGTTTCAATCAAATAGTTTCTTTTTATATAAGTATTTTTAAGTTAAGCTACATGTTAAATGATTTAACTTAAATTATGCCCATTAAATTCCCAAGTTTTATGTTATAGAGAAATAATCTGCCGATAGAACCAGTACTATTATATTAAAGAATTAATGATCTAAATTCAACTCCTACATTTTGCTAAAAAGTTTCGTATAAGTTAGTAAACTTTAATTAAAGCAAAACTAAATATTTACAATAAAACTGATCAGAAATACTTGATAGAATTTTGTGTTTATTAAATTAGGGAGCAAAGCATCTATGTTCCTGTTAATTATTTAAAATAATAAGTATTTAACCTAAGTATTTGTAGTGGCAATGTAATGTCATAAATACTTATAACCAATATTACAAATAATCTTATGAATAAAATACATTGATTAAATGCAATAATAAATGTATTACAATCATTAATACATTTATTTTTAATATTTTAAATTTATTTATTACTAATAAATTAAGAAAAAATTATGTGTAAAGCACTTTACAATGCAGAAAAATGTCAAACTGCTCCAGTAGAAATGAACTATTTCTACATTTGTCAAATATATTTCATAAAGAAGCAGCAGAAATGATCTAAAATGCTTTTCTGAATCTCATTTTCTGTAATTTCGTATTTCAGTGCAGACTGTAAGCATGAAGACTGTTTAGCTAAACGATAGCGTCACCATGGCAACACCATGTCTCATTTCCATGACAACCTCATCAGAAATCTCAACCACGTGATCCAGCTTCAGTCTGAAACCAGCCAGCTGACTCAATTTCACATTTCAAGAGAGAAATTCCAGATTTTCTTATTTCCCATAAACTCTAAACAATTTATCTAAATTTCCAAAAACCTCTGAGTTTCACTAAACGTACCATGATGGCATATTAGGGCAACTGCAGGTAGAAAACAAAAGAAGTATATTTCTACAAAAAAAACAAACAAACTCTGAGACCAATCAGAAAATTTCTAGAAAAATATTTTTAAATTTCTAACCTCAAAAAGAAGCTGGAAAATTTTAAGTCTAATCTTAGAAATTTTCTGGGAAAAAAATAAAAGATTTCAGAGCTTCAAAAGTTAAAAATTTGCGAGGACAAACTCAGAAGCTTTAAGATTAATATAAGAAATTTTCCAGAGAAAAACTGGAAGTTTTTTAGCTCCAAAAACTGAAAACTTGCCAAAATCAATTCAAAATATTTGAGATTGAGCTCAGAAAGATTCTAGAAAAAAAAAAACGTTGGGATTTCTGAGCTTAAAAATGTCAAAAACTTGGTAGAAAAACCTGCAAAATTTTCAGAAAAATAAAAGTTTTCTAGAAAAAAACTAGAAATCTATGTGAGAGAGAAAAACTCACAAATTTTAAGAAAACTCGGAAATAACTGAGCTCTGAAAGTCGAAAAGGTTTCAACTTTTTAAACTTCTGGCTTTATGAGCTCAGAAACTTTTCAAACTTTCTCTATAAAATATGAGAAATTAACCTTGAAATTGTAAAGTTTTTTGGCCTCTATTTACTCCTCCTTTATTTTTTTCTTATTTTTGTGGTTAAATTTAAACTTTTCAAACTCTAAATTTCTCTTTCCACAGTTTCTGGGATTAATCTCCCTAAAACGTTTGACTTTTCGAGCTCAGAAATGTTCATGTTTCTTCCCAGGAAATAAGTAAAATTAATCTAAAAGATTTTCAGAGTTTTATTTTAGTAAATTCTCAATTTCTGGAGATCGGAAAATGTCAAGTTTTTCTAGAAAATTCTTTCGATTCATCTCAGACTGTGGAATGTGCAGCTTTTTCTTCTTGTATGTATTGTTTTTATCGATAATGACCCTAACACTCCATCACACACACACACACACACACACACACACCTGCTCTGCCACATTACCTGACTAGAGTTGATACAATCTGTGAAGGCGCTCCTCCTGGAGAAGAAGGTGAGGAGCTGCTGCCAGCGAGACGAGGAGGTGGAGGGAGAGGAGGAGGCCGGAGACGAGGTGGACGGAGACGAAGTGTGTGGAGGCGCCAGCTCCTCCGAAGAGCCTCGCTTCGGTCCCAACTTCTGCTTGAGTCCTAGCCCCGCCCCTTGACCTCCAGATGCCCCGCCCACTCTGGAGCTGCGGGGGTACAGGGTGTTGTTGCCAAAAATGTAGTTCATAGTTCCAGCTGTTCGTCTCCAACTTAGATTTTATCTCCTTTCCACCGTTTCATCCCCGATTCCTCGTCCCAGAAAGAATCTGCAGTCGGATTTCTATTTTTTAAAAATCGTTTTTTCTGTTTTTTGCAGAAATTCTCAGTTTTTCTCATCAGATTTGAAGAAACGAGGCGGATTGTTGTCCACCTGGTTGCCTGCTGTTGTTGTTCATGAATGTTTCCTTCATCCCAGGTGAAATCGTCCAGATTCCCGTCTCTCCTGCTTCCTCTTTGCCCCTCGTCAGAGAACCAGGCAGGATGTGAGGATTGATTATTGAGGGGAGTTCACTCTGCTCTCCTCTCCGTCTTCCCTCCTTCTCTCCAAGATGACCAGTCAATCTCCCCCTGTCACTGAGCCTTCGCCCATTAAATATAGGAGGAAGCGGGGAGGGCGTGATGGGTGGCTGAGCGGATGAAACCAGGGAGGTGGAGAGAAACATTCGAGGATGAGAGCATCTGAAGTAGGTGGCTGGCAGCAGGAATCATTGTCCAACTCTTCTGCTTCTCCTCCTCTCCCTCTTACATCTCTGCTGTTCCTCCAAGTCTTCCTTCTTGTCCGCTTCACTCTGCATATTTCTCCCGTTTCTTTCGGCAGCCTCCTACTGACCTGTGTTTGCTTTATCTCTCTTGTCTTTCAGCAAATTGTCTTTTACAGTCTTTTATTTCAGCTGCAACCCGATGCTGTCCTCTCCCTTACTGTCAGATATTATTACCGCTGGAAGCCCCGCCCCCTACGATCCAGTCAGCCAATCACGTGACACCACCCTGCATCTTTTACTCCAAACATTTTCTAATCCTGTTGCAGGTCGAGTTCAACGGAAAGCAGAGAACGATTTAATGCACGAACCAAACTTCCTCCACCGAAACTGAAAAAGAGTGGATGTAAAGATGTACAGCAATAGATCTGGTGTTTCAGTGTGTGTGTGTGTGTGTGTGTGTGTGTGTGTGTGTGTGTGTGTGTGTGTGTGCGTGTGCGTGTGGGTGTGTGTGTGTGTGTGTGTGGGGGTGTGTGTGTGTGTGTGTGTGCGCGCGCGCGCACACAAAATTGTGGAAGAGATAGAGATCTTCTCCTAAGGCTGTTTTTCAGAGACTGCAGCACCCGGCTCTCCCACACACTCCTCTCTCTGTCAAACACGAGCGAGCATAAACAAGTAAACAAAACGACTAGAAAATAGCAAAATGCAGCAAATCAAAATAATAACAATAATCAATAATACATGTAAAAAAAAATAAGCAATCCCAAAGTCACGCGCTAACATTTGCAAACACTCGGCTGCATTTGCCTCCCGGTGGATTAGCCACAGGTGGGGCAGGACCCCCTGTCACAGCTTCTCCCCGCATCTCCGTGGGAACCGTTGCCGCGGCAACAGCTTTGCAGAGGCCTGGAAATACACCTGGCACACGCAGCCTGACTAATGTGTTGTTTCCTCGCATTGGGACGGATGGGATTTTTCACACTTTCCATTAGTCTTCTGGACCGAGTCGAGCCGAGGAGGAAACGTGTCTGCAGCTCCTCTGAAAGCTGCAGGCACGTTGCCGCAGGTCGGTGCCGCAGGTCGGCGCCGCAGGTCGCCGCGTTTCGTCAGGGGACGTCGCCTGACTTTACGTCTAAAGTCACTGTTACTGAAAGAGCATCGGCGGCTCCATGAACACAACGTGCTTTCAGACTGTCAGGTAATTTGGGTCAAATTACCTGATAATTTAAATGTTTTATTGTCAGTTTCTGTGAATGAAAAATGTTTTTTATGGACGTTAAAAAAAGGGCAGTGATTCAAGTCTGTGTTATTTGAGCTTTTTTATATACATAAAAATGTCTGAGGCTAATCTTAGAATTTTTGGGGTTTTTTTGCCAATTTTTTACTTCTAGAATCCAAATTTTCAAATTTTTCTTGAAAATTTCAGAGGTTCATCTTAAAATGTACATTTTTAATTTTTTTTTAAAAATTTCCAAATTTTGTTGCTCATAAATTTCCAAGTTTTTTCTACAGAATTTATTCAATTGATCTCAATATCTTTTTTTCCTGAAAATTTTGGACTCTTTGAGCTATGAAATGTTTTTATAGATTTTCTGAGATTAATTTCAGAATTAAAATTTTTTCTTGTAAACATCTTTTTTTTTCTATAAAATTTCTGAGGTTCTTTCTGAAATTTGTTTGGCTTTGGAGGTCAGAAATTGTCCAGATTTTTTCTGGTACATTTCCAAGGTGAATTTTTTTTAAATTCCCACAAATGTTTGATTTCTGGAAAAAAAGGTTTTTTTTTCTTGCATTTTTTACTTCTGGAGTTCAACAATTTAAAAGTTATTTCTTGCAAATTTCTGAGATTAATCACAAAATTTGTGAGATTTTGGTGGAGATTTACTCCTTTCTTAAAAACACCCTAGTAGGTCGCCATAGAAACCCAAAGTGCTTTTAAATGTAATAGCTATTTGCACCTTTTGGACAGTCGACCTGAATTTAAAACAAACTTACCATAAAACACTGAGTGAGAACTTTTCCCTCATGCTGTTATTACTACAGGCTGCGGTTCGCAGCAATCAGCTGCTGTTCAGTGGGCCGGTGGTTCGATGCCTCGCTTCTCTGATCCACTGATCCACGTTGTTAAAATATAAAACTCTGATGTGATTTTCAGTGTTCCTCTCGGTGATAGTGATACTCGCTCTAAGAAAGCAGTTTCAACAGGTCTGTAACGGCATTACGAAGGCAGAATCTGAATCCATTAACCAGCAGCTTCGTCTCTCTTTCCCATCAATACCCTGCAGTCTTTCTGATCGCAATTATTAATTATACATTAGTCTTTGAAGATTGTGTTTAGGGGAGAGGCTGGCTTGACAGACGGTACTTTGAGCCAGTGACACTGAGTGAAAAAATTCACTTTAAGAAACTTTTTATAATTATTAGTGTGCGTTTTTTTTATTTTATTTCCCTTATAGTGTGTCATAAAACCAACTTTTAAATTATTTAAATACTTTGCGGTTAAGATATTTTTATAACCAAACTTTGATCCAACTTTTTCAATCAAAAAATGTGGACTCCTCTCTTAGCCACCGTGCCAGTAGCCGCGTTTCCATTACAAATGTTACAAAACTTTTTCAATATTCTGCTAACGTCAGAAAAAACCCACAATATTCCAGTCGCTGTGTTTCAATTAAATAAGAAACACAATAAAAATCAAACATGAATACATCTTTTCAAGTGATAAATTATTTTAAAAAATCCTCCAACTACTTCCTGTCATATTCTTCTTCATGGTTTCTGCCAGTAGCAACATTTGTTGTTGATTGTGTGACTCCTCTGATGCGAAAAACGGGTTTTGATTGCAGTTTTCTGAAATGTTAGGGATTAAAATGGTTTATCGGGGGTGGAGAACATGAGGAGAGGAAACGGAAATACTGTGTAAACAATCTTTTCCTGCTACAAAATAAGAGCATGAATCAAAATTTCAACACATACGTTGAATTTCTACTGACAATCTGAAAAACATCAAACAAAATGAGCACTTTTGAATTTATTCATGAAATGTAACATTTTCAAAGTTAGCAAAAATGCTAAATTAGTGCTAGCTTCAGATTGACTACCTCTGAAAGGAATTTGATTTAGAAACAAAGAAATAAACTTCCTACAAGGCAACACAATAAAACTTTCTTCTTTCTTCTGCAATAAAATTTTCTTCTAAAAACTTTGGTGTCTTTAGAAGGAAAAAATTTTATAATAATATGATTTTTTGGGAGCGTCCAATTAAAGCTTGTTTCACCGTTTACTTAAAAAAAAAGTGTCACGTTTTCTAAGAATACAATAAAATTGCAAATCTTCAGACTTTAGATCTACAAACCACTTGGTAACATCTTTAAGATTATAAATTCACCCAATTTATAGATGAAATGAACACAAAACGCTACAACGGGTAAAAAATAAGGGCATCATATATTTTATAGGTTGTGGTCAGATGGTGAATACAAACTGAACCATTTTGTCACATGTTATCAATTAATCTATAAACACTTTATTAGTTGTTAATAATTCTTTATTACTCATTAATTAAGAGAACGAGACTGAAAAATTAAGTTTAAAAATGCTTATTGTGCTTAAAAAACAATCAGGAATGTTTAGTACAACAAAAATATATGTGAGAACAAATTTGGCTCATTATTTGAAAAGATTTCGTCTCCTTCTCAGCCTTAATTAATGCATAATAATCAATTATTAATGATTTATAAAGTGTTCTGTGATTACTTAATAACATATCTATGAACTGTTTATTACCCATTAAGAGAATATCTACTTTTATTTGTTACCTCTCAATTTACAGATAGAAAAGCTATGATTTTATTATCATATAACAGCAGTCAGTGAATTACATAACGTATCTGCGGCTAACGCGGAGCAGCTAGCTGAGTTCAGCGGCACACTGACCGTATCTCAGCCCTTAATGCACCTCTCGCCCTCATGCACTTCTTTTTCTTGTCTCCCTTAAGTCAAATGTCAGCCAGTGAATGGCAACTCTATCAATATTTCAGAAGCAATTAAATAAAGCACACATCATAAATGTTTAATGTCACACTGCTGAGAAAGCCAAATTTTCTCTTCCATCATTACAGGTACCGGACGCCAGCGGCAAACGCTGTGTTTACTTCTTAAACAAACTGTAAACACTCAGTTTGGACTCACAAGCATTTTAGTTGCATTCAGCAGGTAACTAATGTTCAATGTCTAGCATGTATATGTAAATATATAACAGGGGTTGTCCAACAAAACCTCAACAGATGGAATAAATATCACCGTTATCAGCGTTATTAAGCCGATCCTGGTGCTTTCAGAAGCACTGAGTGAGAGACTCGTTCCTTTAGCTTTCCTAATCATCTTGGCTTCTCCCCAGCCCGTCCATTAGGCCGCTTTCAGATTCTGGTAAGACCGACGTTGCAAAGCTATGTCATAGTAAATAGCAAACACACAGAGGAATACGCCAGAGCAAGCAAGCAAGAGCAAGGAGATAACGTCAGGCCAGAAATACTGCTTACTAGAAGGAATGAACTTAATATAACTTATATATGTTTACCATGGCTTAGAAATGTGTTTTTATACGCTAAACTGACCCAAACTGTTTGCAAATAAGTGGAAATTTTGGTATTTTAAGGATCAAAATGACAATAATTCATATAAGTAACAAAAAAATGACAAAGAAAATGTTTCCAAATCAGTTTCTTTCGATAAGAAATTTATAAAACTTAACAGAAACTGCAGGTGTCTGCCTGTCTAGTGAATTTTTGGTTAAAACATTTTTTTCATTCAGTGAGTAAAAGATCCAGAAATATTACTAAACTAAGAAAAGAGACACTTCATAATAAAATCACTCTAGTGAAATTACAGCGCACTAGATTTTTCAGAAAACGTTAATTAAGTAAATGTAACTAGTTACAGCCCAACTCTGTCTGTAAGCATTTTGAAAGAAATTTTCCAAATGATGCATCATAAGTGGCACAATGTTGTGTGTTATTGCAAATGACAAATAAATGTAACCTAATTGCCAAAAAGTAATGAGAGTGAGTCAGAGAGCGGTTGTTTTTCAAAGTTTCATGTCAGATGACCTATTGCGTAAATCTCCGTTGCTCCCAGTTTCAGTCAGTGGGAGGAAAAGCAGATCATTTGGGGAGTGGAGAATCGGTTGATTGGCAGAATGATTAACTGGAGACAGACTCAGCATCAGGCCGCCTGTAATTCTCCCTTCGTCTTTCGCCACTCCCTTGCTCACTGGTCCATTACTTCCTTCCTAATTATCCGCATTATCTTAATGACTAAAAGCCGCGCAGGTTTCTGAGTTCTGCTGTATGTGAGGCCCGGGAACCAGACACTACCAATATTATTATTCAGCACCATTCACAGCGTGGAAACGCTGGCATATGTTTAAAATAAACTGCAATTTCCCATCCTGCAATGCAATCATGTGTGCTCATTGTAATGTGCAGCGACACGTCACGCCCTCGTTCCGACACTTCACTGCAAGATTTATACCAGCTTTCAGAAGCAAACATTGGAGACGAGGGCTATTTAAAACAATTTATAAAAACTGCTTAACAGGCTGGTTCTAAACAACCAATCTGTAGTAAAACTACTGCTGCAGCGTCGATATTAAAAATAATTAATAAAACAAACAAGGGACTTCCTATTACAGCCGGCATTTACTGTCGTTTATCATTTGTCATGAGAATTTTGATAAATGTTTTTGACAATAAATTCAGATTAATGAAGATTAAAACCTGCCAAAACTGTCCTAACAGTCTGAATGTATTACTTGCTATTAAATCTGTTTGGTTTTGTGAATTAATTCAGCCTCCATCTGTAGTTTGTCCTCTGCTGCCTCCTGCAGGTTACAAACTGTAACTACAACTAGAGCAAGTAAAGCAAGTAAACTGATCTGGATTTTAAAAAAACAAGAGAGACTAAACCAACTGTAATATTTTAAAGCTTTTAGATAAGAAATGAGATTGTTAACTAAATACATAAATGTCACATCAGACAACATTCACATGCACTCTCTGTATTCAGTTACAGGATCAGTGAAATAGTGTTTTTACAACAAATATATACATAACTGAATCATCCAGATCTTAAAATATACATGCAGAAATACAATATATTTTTAAGAGACACATGTACCACTTTTAAATGCCAACAGGGCTGAACATATCGCTCAGATATTTTTTATTGTATTGTAAAAATAACATAAATGTTGATAGAAAAATATGGATGAATACATTTGTGCCAAACTTTTGAGCTCAATCTCAAAAATATTCTAGAAAAAATAAGGATATGTCTGTAATTTTCTCAACAAAAAAAGAAAAATGTGGACATTTCTGAGATCCAAAAGATGAATCTCAGAAATCTTTAGATTAATGCCAGAAAACTCCAAAAGTTTCTGAGTTTTGAGTTTGAAAAGTCAAAAACTTGCTGGAAAAATATCAGAAATTCTGAGATAAATCTCTGAAATTTTCTAGGACAAACATGGAAGTTTCTGAGTTTCAAAAGTAGAAAATTTTCGACTTTTCTAACTCACCATTTGCTCTGAGAAATTTTCTTCTTTTTTATTATTTTTGAGATTAATCTTAAAATTTGAGTTTTTGTGAAAAATGGCATTTTGCTCATTTTGAAAAATGTGTTTATACAATGACTCCAATATGTATAAATGGCAGCATTTTTCCCTCCTGTCTGATTCCTTCTGCTAATAAAGTCACTGGGACTGTTGTGGTTATTTCTGTGTGGTGTAATTGTACGATGTGTAACAACATCCAAACATCACTGATTCTAGCAAAGCAATAAACTAATAATAAGTAATGATATAACTGCATGCTCATTACTGTGAACCAACCAGGCATGCATGACGTTTGAGGCCATGAATACATGCAATGGCCACAAAGCAAAGATTACCTGATAGTAGGAGTGGCTTTGTGAATACAGGGAGGAGAAAGGCGGGGCTGGAACTTCATTCAGCCTCTCGCCTTCTGGCTGAGGCCACACCTCATCATCAAATGGTGCCTCAGGTGATTCTACCTACGGTGTACAGACACAGCCCAACAGTTTGTCGGAAGAAGCACTCAAAGTTGGGGTATGTGACTCATGTTAAAAAAAATCTGGAGAAATGAACTGCTGCTGACCATAAGCAACCAATCAGAGCCGGGAGGAGGGTCTTAACGCTGTCAATCATGGTTCTCCCTGTCAACAGAACCTGCTATGAATGCTAAGACTAGTTAGCATGTTCACCAATGACGGGAGTAAAGGGTTTTCCTGTAAGGAGAAGTTGTTTCTCTGACATTAACTTATTTAGCAACGCCTACATGAGATTGATGGACAGCGCTAGGTCCCACCTCCCTCCTCTGATTGAAGAAATGGACCACTCCTGACTAAAACAACCAATCAGAGCCAAGACGAGGCTCTTAGTACTGAGAATCATGCTAAGGCTAGCTAGCCTTAGCATGGTTAGCATTGGTTTATCCACCAATGTTGGCGGATAAACGGTTTTCCTGTAATGGCGAGTTGTTTCTCCGCCATCAACTTATTTACCGGCATGTTCACGAGGATGATTGACAGCGCTGAGACCCTTCTCTTGGCTGTGATTGGTTGTTTTGGTCGGGAGCGGAGCAAGAGTATCTCAGAGAAGAGGTGGAGGAAATTGATTTTTTTCTTTTTTGCTGATTTTCCGTCTCATTTTGTGGCCGTTTTAACATAAATGTGAAAAACATTTAACATTTTAATAAAACTCATATACTGCAGCTTTAACAACTGAGCTGCAGTTACATTTAGGATAATTATATCATCACTAAACAAATTAAAGACGATAATGTTGATGTTCTCGACCAAAAACACAGAAAATAATGATGATAACTGAAACATTCTGGAAAATAAAGTTATGCTTTGGGATGTGAAAAGAAAACTGACAACAGTAGATTTTGAAAAGCTGCTGTGCTCGAGACGAAGCGGAAAACTGTTTTCTGTTCTCACAAATGAAAAATGTAACATGGTTAGAAGTTATGGATGAACAGAAGCGAGTCGATTTGATGAAAATACAAAACTGTGTGCAGGTATTTGGGGTGAATGAGAGATTTTACCTGCTGAGCAGCACATCGACTTTTAGATTTCTGCCATGAAATGAGCGTGGAGTCACCCAAACTGGTCAAATAAACCTGATTCAAATTCAGGAGGCTCTATTTGTATGGAAGTAAATATGTGCCATCGGAGTTGAATAAAAAATGCCTCTGAAATTTCAACGTAAAAAAAAATTCAGTGTCATTATTTGTAGGTGAAAAAAAATTCAGTGATAAAAAATTCGCTGTAAAAAATTCAACGTCTAAAAATTCGCTGTTAAAAATTCAACGTCTAAAAATTCGCTGTAAAAAATTCAGCGTCTAAAAATTCGCTGTCTCAAATTCAACGTCTAAAAATTCGCTGTTAAAAAAATGGCAAGGTTACTTCAGGTCACAGACATGCGCAATGGACGTCAGATTTCAACACCCAGCCAATCACAAGACGCCACGTCATGTAGAGGAAACACCAGCATCGCCGAGGCTGGCGACTATGGAGGCGAACGCTAACCCAACGGTGAGTTTATGCCTTCATATTTCTGTAGTATATTTCATTTTGCGCCTGAAGTTTGATACATTATCTTAAAGCTCGATTTAAAGTACGGGTTTGGTTTGGTCCGTTGTTAATCTTACAGCATGTAGCGCTGGCATATAACTTCTCGCTACCTGCTAGCATCCAGCCCCTCTCCGCTGCCCCACACCCAGTTTCCCCCGTTTTATTTAAAAAAGAAATAAACTTGGATCTTTAAAGAGAACTGATGGGTGGCGACTTTCTGGGTTGTTTGTATGTTGTCTTGGGTGAAAACTAAGAAGTGACTGAAACAATACCTGGGCCATTTACATTCTATTCTTCAGGCTGTGATGGTGAGTGTGGTTGAAAGCTGGTGCTTATGTCACAGGTGTCAAAGTCCAGTCCTCGAGGGCCGCTGTCATGCAGTTTTTAGATGTGTCACACTACAAAACGCTGGAATGAAATGGTTTAATTACCTCCTCCTTGTGTAGATCAGATCTCCAGAGCTCTGCTAATGACCTAATTATTCTATTCAGATGTGGTGCAGCAGAGGCTCATCTAAAAGCTGCAGGGCCGTGGCCTCCAGGACTGGACTTTGACCCCAGGCTTATGTATGTCCATTTAGGACACAATGATGGTCACAAGCATTGACTACACAGAAATTGTCTTCCAAAGGAATTTGGCATGTTTTAACGCTTACTTTGTATTAAATACGTTTTTAAAAAATTAACTATATATACATTTTTTACCCTGACCTTACTTTGGTATTTGTTTTTGATGCACTCAATCTTCAATTACTACATGAAATTTAAACTTTTTCCTGTAACTACATTAACTTATTGTTTTTTTTTTCTCTTAGACTGGAATTCATATGCGATGCTTCAAAGGCCATTCCTCGCTGTGCAGACCATCTCCTCCAAAAACCTGCAACGGAGAACCCTTTGCTGTTGAAGATGGACTTGAGTCAGCCCTGCAGAAAAAGACATGGCTCTGCATACTCATATAATCATATATATTATTTGTACTCTAAGTCCTCTAGTTTTGTCAAAATCATATAACTGATTTTGATAAAACTGGAGGAATTAGAGTAACAATGTTCAGAGTAGATACTTCATTTGTCAGAGTTCATACTGTTTGTAGAGGCAGTTTTAAATATGAAACTGAAATTGTTTTTATGCAAAATTTTTATTGAATGCACTTACATGAGTTCATCTATGCTTGAATTATTACAAAATAAATGACCTAAGACAAACTAACTTTCTGATTCTTATGATGCCAGAAATTTAAAGTCCTACAACAATGGACAAATGTACCTATTAGCTTCATTTTGAGTAAAGAAAAAACAATCAAATTATACATTTTAAACACTTTAGTTCTTTTTACTACTATAAAAGCACTAAAATTCACATTTATGGTAACATAATCAGCATTTTGCTTTACATTTCATAAATGCTGAAGACTTCCGCTCTTCAAAATAAGTCATGCTTTGAATTTAATTACAGACAAAATCATGATTATGATTAGTTACCTATATACAGTCAGATGTTAAGCACAATTTACACAATTATACACAGAATTTAACTTGATTGTACATAATTACAAAAAGGTAACGTGAAAAATAATTAAATTCAAAGCATGATTCATTTTGAAGAGAGGAAGTCTTTTATTTTTAAGAAAACTTTCACATAGTAAAAAAAACTGCTGGCAAAAACCGAACTGCAGCAATATAAATGTCCCATCCAGAAAACAGTGATGTGGCTTTTGGGTTTACTGCATTTCTTAAGGCTGCCATTTGTTCATCAGTCAGTTGCAAATTAGAGTTTGGTTCTGTGACGTTTGACTCGTGAACAGGAAACCCGCTGTCCTCCCATTCAATTTCTGGAATCTGTACATCCTGAAAAATACAAAGACTTGATTATTATTACAACATTAATGACAAATTTTAGCATAGCTCAAACATTCTTTGAAACAGTATTTTGGATGATGTTATAATGACAATAAATTTATTACTTCGTTCATAAATGAATTCTTCTGTACTTTACGAAAAGGATGACAATCTTACTGTGCTCTTCTCCCATTAAAATTGTAGAAACTATATCAAACACAAGTAAATACAGTTTGGTAGGTAGCTGGTATTTTTTATTATGTCGTAATGACAATAAATTTATTAATCATTCATAAATGAAGTCACATTAACAATACAGTAGCTGAACAAAATGGGGTTGTGGTTATAGTTAATGTCAGAAGTGTTCACAGCCCCTCCTTGAAGCACACAAGGCAGCCATATTAACTTATTACATTAGTTAATATGAAACAACTAATGTTGCTTTCATTCATTCTCATTGATACGGTTCAGCCTGGGATGTGCGTCTTCCGTCTGAAGCCTGTATCTTTGCTAGGACATGGTGGAGAGCGGCAGCATCTCCTGAAAAACCTGGACTTTACTAAAACCGCCTGTCTCAGTCTCACCCAAGACAACATACAAACAACCCAGAAAGTCGCCACCCATCAGTTCTCTTTAAAGATCCAAGTTTATTTCTTTTTTAAATAAAACGGGGGAAACTGGGTGTGGGGCAGCGGAGAGGGGCTGGATGCTAGCAGGTAGCGAGAAGTTATATGCCAGCGCTACATGCTGTAAGATTAACAACGGACCAAACCAAACCCGTGTTTTAAATCGAGCTTTAAGATAATGTATCAAACTTCAGGCGCAAAATGAAATATACTACAGAAATATGAAGGCATAAACTCACCGTTGGGTTAGCGTTCGCCTCCATAGTCGCCAGCCTCGGCGATGCTGGTGTTTCCTCTACATGACGTGGCGTCTTGTGATTGGCTGGGTGTTGAAATCTGACGTCCATTGCGCATGTCTGTGACCTGAAGTAACCTTGCCATTTTTTTAACAGCGAATTTTTAGACGTTGAATTTTTTTACAGCGAATTTTTTAGACGCTGAATTTTTTACAGCGAATTTTTAGACGTTGAATTTTTTTACAGCGTATTTTTTAGACGTTGAATTTTTTAACAGCGAATTTTTTAGACGTTGAATTTTTTACAGCGAATTTTTTATCACTGAATTTTTTTTCACCTACAAATAATGACACTGAATTTTTTTACGTTGAAATTTCAGAGGCATTTTTTATTCAACTCCGATGGCACATATTTACTTCCATATATTTGTTTTTGTTTTTGTCATTAATCAAATAAATATACCAGATTTCTATGACTTTTTGGACACCACAGATTTTTCACATGGCCCTACTTGCAGTTTTTTGTAAACGGGGTTATGCGGAGCGTGACTATGTGAGTGAATGTTTGGGAGTAGAGACAGAAAAAGGAACATTTACATGGCGAGGACAAGATGGCTGGTCCATCTGTCATACTAAAAGAAGCCAGATCCAGCACCTGTGGTCACACACATTCAAATAAACACACACCATCTGGGAAGAAGTTCTCAAAATAAACCCAAAATCCCAGCAGCAAACACACACGCTGACCGCAGACGGAGGAGTTCTCCTCGCAGATTTTATCCAGACAGACAGGTGATAAGTCTGCAGAAAACATTGATGATAATGGAGATAATGATGCTGTGATATCATAAAGGTCAAGTTCTCCTAAATGTCCCCAAAGGAAATAAGTTTAATTGTTTAAATTTAAAAGTAAAACCTATTTGTTGTGACTTTGGAGTGAGTGGTTTCTAGTCACAAGGTGGAGCTGCACAACAACTTTTCCTGCAACAACGAATCTGTCCGGCTTTGGCCAACGGTTTCCACCTGGTTAACCTTTGAACTGCTGGTTCTGAAATTTATTAGTGCAAAGACAGAAACACAAAACGCACTCAGCTCCGTTACGTCCCTAAACAAACAAACACAGACGCGTTTCAACCAAACATAGAGACAGATTTTATCAAATTAAACCCACCACACAAGAAGGAGAACATAACGATCTGATGATAATGAAGCCAAAGACAAAGAAATTAAACATGTCAGTGGTACCAACTTGGTTAAATTACTGTAGAAATAAAATCTAAATAAATGCAAGTGAGAGAGAAGAATAGATGCAGTGTTAATTCTGATGCAGATGTGTTAAAATAAGGAGGATTTAAAAAGACAAAGACAGTGAAACAAAGGGTTTTATAACTGAAAAATGGGGCAGGAGCCTCAGCACAGATGAAGTATTGTCCTGATAGAAAGACAGAGTTTGTGGCTGAAGGTGAATTCAGACAATCTGGCCTCCAGACTCTGTCCACCGTGTTTGATGTAATTTGAAAGTCACGTCTTTAAAGATGTAGTGTGTAACTTTTATAAAAAATATAGTTTTGTCATTTTAAACCAGAGTATCAGGTTTTCATAATGGTAGTCCGCTAAACTTGGTTCAATTGGGGACCAAATTTGCAACATTTGTTAAATTTTCAGCTGCTGTGGTTCAAATTCACACTCCACTGTCAGGTAATTGAAAAACCAGTTCCCCTCCTCGCCTGTGGGGGCGCTGTACCAAGAACCACTGAAGGAAACCACACAAAAACTTTTGAAACTTCCTTCTTGTAAACAAATGTAAACAAAAACGGAGCAGATTTTAGTGGTTTCTCTTCTGATTTTAGCAAAACACTGCGAGCCGTTTCTCCTCGCAGCTCTAGACTCTTGCCTTTGCTTTGCTGGTATTTACCCAGAATGCCCTGTGCTGTCGTCCACTTCCTGCTTTTGGAGCGGTCTCTGCACCAATTCGAACTGCGCAAGAGTTCATGACAACTAAACTGAAATCTAGGTTTTAGGTGGACCAGAGTTCACTTCACACGTCCGCAAACTAACTGGACTTTCTAAACAAACGGACCGGAGTTCGGTTAAAGCGGACCAAACAGGGTTGGTGTGTTTGCAGCTTCGGTGTCCACAGTGAGCAGCAAACGAAAAAATAACATTCAAGCAACTAATCGTTGAACATAAAGTCGCACAGGGCGCCACATGGAGTTACCTGAGCAGGTGCGATGTGTGTATGAGTGACGTATCCGTGGACGTGTTGGATCTGGGAAAGCTGCCGCTCCGCCACCTGCACCAGCTCCGCCCCACGCAGGTCACCGTGGTGACCGAGGGAGCCGTCCCTCCCCAGGGATCGGTCCCGTTCTCGCTCCATGCTCCCGATGCCGCCTCCGTCTCGCCTCCAGGTCCCTCTGTCCCTCCCCAACGTCCCTCCTTGCCTCCCCAGTGTTCCTCCACTTCTTCCTAGAGTTCCTCCATCCCTTCCAAGTGTCCCTCCATCCCTCCCCAGGGTCCCTCCATCCGTTATCTCTCCGGCTATTCCCATTGGATGCTGATGGCAGGTGTGATGGTGGAGTCTTGGGGCACCTGGCGAAGCCCCTTCCTCTTCTTGATATCGATACTTCTACAGTGATGGCGGGGTTAAAAAGCGGGAAAGTAAAAAGAAAATGCAGGAAAGGGAAAGGCAAAACATGGTTCAGGGAATGAAACACAACGGAAGAAACAGACAGAAAAACAGATGTTAATAATTAGAAGTAAATCATTTAGATTCAAGATTTAGAAGAGTAAAACAAGAATAGAGCGTCACCCTTAAAGGGGCAGTACTATGTACTTTCCAGACATATATTTCCATTTTGTACCACAATCAAGTTACTTTCAGTTGTTGTCTACATCAAATATGATTTCCTAATTTAGCTCCTTGAAATTGGGTCTCTGCCTCTGTACAAACTCTGAGAAGTAGCTCCTGTAATGAGCTCGGCAGTTCCACTATGTTTGCTAATTGCAGCTGGCTAGTCTGGAGGAGCAGAAGAGGAGCAGAAGAGGAGCTGCGTCTCGAAGGCGGGGCCAGGGCCGACCACACGTTTTGCACAGCTGAATGGTTCCCATGGAGACTAAAGGATTTCTGAAAAATGCTCTAAAGAACCAAAGAAACACTCCAGGAATGTTTTTGTTGAGGCAACAACATCATAACGTGACAAAAACCGTTGATTTTACGTCGTACTGCTCCTTTAAAGAGACAAACAGAGCGTAGCGTGAGTGTGTGCACACATGCATGTGTAATTAGATGTTAGATCGGACATTTTCTTAGTGTAAGCACATGGGCCGGTGCAGGTGTACACCCAGCATGACAGTAATTGTTTCCTGAGCTTCCCGTCCTGCACATGCATGACCGCCCCGACCGACACGCACGGCTGCAAGCAGAAGTTTTCAGGCTACACAAAAAAAACCAAATTAAATAAATAAAAAACTGAGCCAGGACGGTGAAGAGGGGACTAAAGCGCCTCCGGGAGTAACAGTTTCCTTCTCTTCCTCATAACTGTACATCATCATCACGTCTCTTTCAGTTGCAACAGAGAGCCACACCGACCGCTCTCCTCCGTCTATTCAGCTTTTACAAACACTCTGCAGCTCCTTTAGGAAGTATTAGACATTTCATCTCCCTATGAAGGACTAAATACAGAGATAAAAAGGAAAGCTGATGGGGGAGGGGTTTGTGCTATGATGCCAGATGTGAATATAACATTCAGCTGGCTGAGCAGCAAGGAGGAAGACCCTCAGCACAAACAGTTACATCAGCGCTAAGTCCTTTACTCACTGAGCTAATTTAGTGGATTTTAATCTTTCATTTTATGTTTTGCTTTTGGACTTTAAACAATCTGAGAAAACAGGACGTGCTGAGAAAAACAGATGGCTTTTTTAAGCTGCGCGACAAACAAAACGTGGCTCACATCAAGATAACAGAGTAATTCCAGCAAAAGCTCCAATTAAAGACAATCTAGAAACAATCTCTTCCCTCCGTTCGGTAAAAGGCAAGTTCATAAATTATATCCTCACCTGGAGTGAAGCTGCAGTGAGAATTTGCTGTAAAATGTGTGAAGAGCTCATTTAAAAGGATTTGTGGTTCTTATACAGAGAAACTGCTTTGCTGTTTAAACCAACAGAAATAATGTCTTGCATGTTAATGCAAGACCTTAAGACATTTTACATTTACTAATATTAAAATCTCAACAACACAAAGCCAAAGAAAAAGGGCACAGATGTTATCAGAAAAAAAACTACCAAACAATTTAGCAGTTTTTTCATTAAAGATAACCTATTATGCTTCCTTCTTCCAATCGATCTATGGCCTATACAAAACATTTTCAATTAATGTTTTACACAAACTTAACCTTAGATGAGATTTTAGTGTGATCAGTTCTTTGTTAAAGGGCCTCCTGTCACTTTCAACCCTTTCAAGTTGCTGCTGGCTACGCCTCTAGCTCAACGTTTACACTCGCACGTAAAAATGTCTGAAAACAGATGCGCAATTACACAACCGTACGTCTTTGAATAGCAGAAGTGGAGCCTCCTGCGCAACAAACAAGAAAGCAGCAAGTTGTAAGTCAACAACAAAAGACTTTCACAGCAGCCATTGTGCAGCGCATATAGTGGTAAATCCAGCTGAAGAAATGTGCTGGAGCTCAGCTTGGGTTGCTAGGTAACGAGCGGAACTCTGCTGTGGTTGCTAGGTAACCGGGCAGTGCCTGGTGATTTTTACAAAACCTCATTTCCTAAACACCAAAAAGCATTAACTTACTGCCAAAAAACTGTTTGCTGGTGTTTTTTAAGCACTTGAGTTGTTTTTAGTAGCGGTAGAAACTCAAACGGAAGCACAAAAATAACTGAATTTTGCATAATATGTCCCCTTAAAATCAGTTTCATTTTGGCACACTTGTATCTCGGATTCATTTATCCCATTCATATTTTAGGGCTCTCGTAACCGCATCTCTAAATGCTCGCAGAAGGATTTTCAGTGACACCAGTGAAGTCGTACTACTCTGCGAAGAACACTGTTTAACAATTTAGCACCGTTTCAAGGTACATTTCTCTCTGGGGCGTTCAAGGACATTCATGGTTTCCACTCATCCAACCCACATGCATTCATAATTCCTCCAATGCAGAGCTGGGTTTATGCTCATATATGCCCTTGGTGAATTTGAAGGACATTTGATCAGTTTTATACGGCGTTGATCATTCATACAAGAAGGGCAAATCAAGGTAACTTTATTTAGATTGAACTATTCATACACAAATGAACACAAAGAGCTTGGTGAAAGATCAAAAGGCAAAAATTATCAGGAAAACTTCATGATTGAAATCTACAGAAATATTCACAAGCAGAAATATTTTTACATTGTCATAATGTTTGTTGTAGTTTCATTTGTTTTGTATTTATTGACAAAATGTGTGTAATTAAGTCATTTTAACCTTGTTTTTATAACCTTTGTTTGTTTTTAGCAAGATAAATTACTTATTGTCCAGGGACAACAGATGAAAAAAACATTTTGGTTAATTCTGGGGTATTTTAAGTACTGTATGTTGCTCCTGCCAAATTAATTGAAAAAATTCAAAACAGACCAATAGGAGAATTTTAAGGTCTATTTTTAACAAACAATGATTTTAAACTAACTTACAAATGTCTTTATAGGTAAGTTGCTAGTTTTCTAGATTGCTAGGAAGATAGGACGGCTAGCTTAATAGCAACTACTTTGCTTGCTAGTTAGCAAACCAGCTTTCCTAGTAATCCTCCATGTAATCATTCTTGATGACACTGAATAGAAACAGGCCTAATAAATAAGGTATTTTTATCTTGAAATCCGGGTGAGTTACGAGATGTCATAAAGTTAGAGAGCAGGAGTTTCTGAGCCAACTTTGTTCAGGTGTAACTGCGTCACGGCGAGTTCAGGGTACAGTAAGCGAGGATAAATGAACGCTCCTATCAGACAAACAGAGCCTGCAGCGAAGATAAGAGACAGAGAGCCAAACAGTATTAATACCATGACCTTTTGACCTCTCTGTAGGTAGCCAACAGACAGCAGCAAGAACACACATTATGGTGTTGGATGTGTGTGGGTTTTTAATTTTTATTTATATATGTATATATGTATATATATACATATATAAATAAAATATTGTCTGAAGACAATATTTTTATTGCAATAACTACAGGGACAATTTATGTTTTTTGCGACAGGCCTATTTGCAACTCTTTTTTTAAAATAATTATTTATTTCTTTATTTCATGTTGACATGAGCAAATGTTTTGAGTGAAAATGAGCAGTTTGATGAAAAAAAACCTCTCAAAAGTTAGTTCACTTTCCCAATTAAGCTTCAGTCAATCATCCATCTTTAAAAACAAACAGGAAACGTAAAACAAACATGTTTTAACCAAACATTCACCAGATACAGACACAAAACTGCAGTTTTTGTTGCAGTTTCAAAAGTTTTTTATTGGAAGAAAATGGTTTTCTTTTACCAGATTTTGTTATTTTTGTTACTTATACAAATTATTGCCATTTTTGTCCTTAAAATACCAAAATTTCCACTTAACGTTGTATTTTGGTCTGTCTGTCTGATTATGTAATTTTTAAGTATTGAGTGACTGAAAATTAAAAATATGTTGAAGTACTCTGACTTGAGTACAATTTGTGGGTACAAATTCTACAGATTGTACAGGTAATACATCACCTATTTCTAAGGTAATATAATGTGAATGTCATAAAATCCAATAGAGATTTTTTCTAATAATAATACAAATATGTTAATAATTGAGCCAAATGAAAAAAAATGAGCTAAATTATCTAAAACATGTGATCACAGAGCTGACAATGCTCTTGGTCAGAAAAGTCTATTTTTGTAACTGTTTTGTTTTTTTTTTAGTCAGGCAGTGCGCGGCTGCTTTACACCGGGCCGCGCATAACACCACAACATCCACTTCCTGTGGATCCAAACAGACATGCCCCAAACCCAAACCCACTTCCACTGCTCCACACTTTAACCTCGTTTAGGCCAGCATCGGCAAAACGAGCCGGTCTTACCCTTCCCGTGACATTCAGCCCGGTTTATTTTCTCTCCGCCTCTCGCCATGGTGTTTTGTTGTTCGCTGTCATGTCGGTAATTAGTGAAAAGCGCCGGGAAAAATAATGTGGCGGGAAGGATTGGAGCGGCGGGGCGCTAGGACCATGAGGACACCCTGTCACAACGCTGCACGCGCTTGCCCTCTGCACTTAGCCACACAAACACACGCGCACTTAACCGTTATTTCAATCATTTCTATTTTTATTTAGACGATAAAACAGCTTTAAAATGAATGAATATATAAATAAAATAGACATTTAAAACGTTTTTTTTTCTATTTGTGAGTTGGATAACAAATATGAGCCTTTTTAATTAGAACTAAGCCTGCAGATTGACCCCCCTCCCCCCCCCACCCCACACACACACACACACACTGGCTCTAACATAAATCTAGAGATGCAGGAAGATGTGAAGTGTGTGTACGCGCTTTGCTGTCATGTGTTAGTGTGTCAGCCAGTCCTGCATAGCCAGAGAAACGTGACTAGATTGGGAGCAGATTCAGCATCCTGGTACATGTGTGTGTGTGTGTTTGTGTGTGTGTGTGTGTGTGACAGAGTAAAGCCAGGCGTTAGTCACGCTTGGTGAGATATGAAAGAGCAGGGGATCCTCTGCCGTAAGGAACTTCTCTCTCACACACACACACACGTCTGCATCTTTCTCTCTTTCCCTGCATCATCCCATTCTTTCCATCCCTCAATTCGCTATCTTTAATGCGTTGTAGGTCTGCATGCAGCAAAAAAAGCACCTATTGGTGGTAGACAGCAGCTGAAATGTTTTTATAGAGTCAAACATATGGTTGTCTGTTAAAAGCTTTTCCTTAAAATTGTGGCTATGAAATGACAAATGTTACAACTGAGATCTAATCTGTTGTTTTTATTTAATAAAATGAATATTTTCCCACAGAAGATGCAAGTTTTTGGCAAATTTAGTCAGGAATCAACGAAAATCTGGATTTAAAGGGAGATTTTTCCTGCTTGACTTCAAGAGGGTAGCAGTCCGTGAAGCGTCTTGCGGACAAACACGCAGACCTTTACAGAAATAGAAGAACAGATTCATCTATTTTGAATGTGTTCAAATGTCTGACCTAGTTAAGGTGGTCTTGATTTATCTTCTGAGGCACTTAAACACACTCAGAAATGGACACATCGCAGGCGAGGTAAAAATAAAAGCAGCTCATTCTTTTGCATTCAAAATTTATTTGCAACATGTTTTATGTTTTATCGTTTAGTCGCATTAAACTGATTCATATTATCTTTTCCTTATGGGAGTCTAGAGACAATCTGCAGATTTAAAAGAGGAGAAATAATCCAGGTCAATGCAGGTGTAAATATTTAGTCATTCAAAAAAAAAAAAAAAAATTTTCTGGTTGAACAAAGAAACTAAATCCGCTTTTGATTTGTAATGGAATATTTCTAAAAATATTTGTTCAGATATTTGTTTAAACTGTCACTATGTCATGACAGTGTGATATGAGACAGATAAACAACAAGCTTCTCTGCCTTTTCCGAGCGCCAACTATAAACAACCAATCAGAGCCAGAAGGCGGGTCTTGGCGCTGACAATCACTCTCCATGTGGCACTGCACATCTCCATAGTTATCATGGCCACCATCGACGGTGGATAAACGGTGTCTGAGAACAGTAAGTTGTTTCTCTGCCATAAGCACATTTATCAGCAAATACAATAGGATGATTGTCAGCGCTAAGTCCCTCCCCCTAGCTCTGATTGGTTGATTTTGGTTGGGTCTTTTCATATATTATGTCTTATAAACTGTCACAAAATGGTGACAGCTTTAACAAATATGTAAAAAAAAACATTATTATACTGCAGCTTTCATTTAAAATTTTAACTTTGAAATGTTTTTGGTTATCTAGAAAAGTGCTATAAAAATGAAGTTGCTAACAATCACTGGAGTTTGAGCAACAGCTGACAAAGAAAGACTCAACAAAGAAGACTTTTCAACATTTCGCATCAGAACAATAAACTCAAAAGAAACTTAACATAAATACAAACCAAAATCATTACAGACACCACAATCCCATTTCATCATTGGAATACAGCGAGTACAATAGGATGATTGACAGCGCTAAGTCCCTCCTCCTGGCTCTGATTGGTTGATTTTGTTTGGGAGCCATCGTTTCATCCATTATCTGTCACAAAATGGTGACAGTTTTAACAAATAGGTAAAAAAATATATGTAACTACACTTCTGCTTTTATGTTTCTTTTTAAAAACTTTGTGATGTATTTTTTTGTTTCTTTATCTAGAAAAGTGCAAGTAAAATGAGGGGCATTTTTTGTGTCCATTTTAATGAGCAAAAAAACCTTTTCCACACTTAGCATCTGAACAATAAACTCAAAATAAACTTAACGTAATTACAAAATCATTTTCTCAGCACTCCCTGGTAGACACCAATACAGCGAGTACAATAGGATGATTGACAGCACTAAGTCCCTCCTCGTGGCTCTGATTGGTTGATTTTGTTCGGGAGCCATCTTTTCATATAATGTCTGTCTATTAAACTGTTATCATATGGTGACAGTTTGAGCAAATGTGTGAAAAAAAAAATTATACTTCAGCTTATTTTTAAAAACTTTCACATTTTAGTTAGCAAAGCAGCCTTTTCAACACTTAGCATCTGATCAACAAGCCAAAAAACGTAACATAATTCCAAACAAAATCATTGCAGACTCCACAATCCCAATTTATCCTCGTCTCTCTATATCCTGCCTCGCTTTACTTGCAGAGGACAAAACTACGGCTCTTTCAGCTGAGCGCGCTTCTGTTGACTCGCTCTTCCCTCTCTGGCTGCAGCGTAGCTGTTGTCTCTCGGCCAGCCTCTATCTAACAGGCTGTCACGCTGAGATGATCTAATAGGACAGAAGTAGAGTCCATACATATCATTATAGCCTCGGTGCTGCACTGTAGCCATGAATGTATGCACTCATTTACAAGCCGAGTCCTGCGGTTTTATCATAACAGAATATTGCACACTTACTTCTGGGAGCTAAATATTCTCCTTGCAGCACAAAACGCTCAACACTCAAAGAGCGGGGAGAGGAAATGAACTGTTTGTGTCTCCCACACTTTAGCTCAACCAGGTGTGGATTTCTTATGAATGTACTATTTAAAAATGCACCAACACGTCAAAGAAACCGCTGCTTAAACTGTTTAATATTTGATGCGTAGGTTTTCCGCTCAGTGGTTTGAGAGTACCGATGATTTAGGTGGTACTGATTCGTTAATGTTACATAATCAGCATGCGAGTAAAGAAATTCAGTAGAATAAGAAATTTAACAGTTTCTTAATGAAAAGTCGATTCAGAATGGGAAACGTGCGCTTGCAAATGTTTCCAAACTACCTTAAAATATTTATTAGTTTCAGAGATCTAGTGTAATTTATGAATAATCTGACATAATCTGTGAAAAATTTGGGCTTAACCTCAAAAAAAAAGAAAAAGAAAAAAAGAAAAAAAAAAAACTCACCAATCCTGGTTAAAAACAACCAATCAGAGCCAGGAAGAGGGCGCTGTCAATCAACCTCCTGTACGTTGCTCAATGTGCTAAAGGCGGGAAAACAACAGGAAACAGTCATCTGAGGCTATGCTAGCTAGCATTAGCATTCGTTGCAGCTGCAGCTAAGCAGAGCGTAAACAGGACGGGATGAGCATGATTGACAACGCTAAGACCCTCCTCCTCGCTCTGACTGGTTGTTTCTGACTGAATGATGTGTTGCTGCAGTTTATTTCACAGATTATCTGTTTTACAAGATACTGCAAGTATAAAAGTTGTATAATGCAGCATTAATTTAATACATATGATGTTTTTTTTTTTTTAGGAAATGTTACAGGTCTACCTGCTTTGGCGTCAACACCAAATTTATACAAGGAATGCAAAACAAGCATTATTTTATAAAGTGTTTTTCGTGTTTTTCTTTGTTTTCCTGTCTTCATAGTAACATTTGACTCTAGCAAGATGCCATAAGTGAAGAGTCTAATGAAATTATTTTTAATTACACTTAAGTTGTGACTCCTGCAAATCTTCTTTTGTCAGAATTTAGTCAGAAACAGTTTGATAACATCACCACAATCCGAAACAACGCACTAATTACTTCCCAACAACCATACTGGTTGCTAACAGGAACTTTAAATAGCTTGCGACCTTTTGACCTGCAATCTTAGGTGAGAAGTTGCATCACTTTCATTTAACCAGACGTGGCCAGAGTACCTCAAAATTGTCCTCACGTAAAAGTAGCATGACTCCAACATATTTATATTCAAGTAAAAAGTCACTCAAGTAGCAGTAATAAGTATTTGGTAAAAAGTTTACTTCAGCACTGAGTAACTGATCAAATTATCAATCATTTAACATTTAAAAATTACAACATCAGACTGACAAAAATGTAAAGTTAATTGGAAATTTTGGTATTTTAAGGACAAAAATGACAATAATTCATATAAGTAACAAAAAATAATAAAATGAGGAAAAAGACATTTTTTTCTAAATCAGTTTCTTTCAATAAGAAATTGTAACAAAAGCTGTAAGTGTGTCTGTCTGGTGGATTAAAACATGTTTACTCCTAAAAGTTTTTTTCTACAGAAGTAACTGAAGTAAATGCAATTGAGTAAACATATCCAGTTACTGCACAACTCTGACTAACAATATGAAAGACACTTTCAACAGAATCCTGTCAGACATCAAACTCACTAAACCTACTTTTATTTTCCTCGTTTTGCCATCAAACCTTTTCTCACATTCAGCTGCAGGAAGCAAACTCTCAGCCCAAGTCCTCCCTCTCTCCTCCACTCCCAACTCCACTTACCTTGCATCCAAACATCAGAGATATGGTGTTGTTGGTGCATGCTACTTTGCAGTGGCACAACATGTGGCTAACGTTAGCTAGCTGGTCCCACGCTGGGGGGGCATCCTAGCCTTCATGCACACTTTTCCTCACTCACACACCTCCACGCGCTTGCTCACGCTTACACACACACACACACACACACATGCACATGCATGTGTTGTATCAGCCGCGCTCCATCCTGTCCCGCCGTCCCCTGCTCTTCTACCAGCGCCCCCCTTCGCCAAATCCCACCGCCACCCTCAGCTGTGGCAGGCCAGCGTCCTCTCCCTCACACTCTTCATTGCTCTCATCAGCATCATCTTCATCAGTGGGATCCTCATAGCTGGTCAGGAAGCAAGGAGCAACATGGTCCCTGTCTGCCTGGGCTTCAGCATGTGTGAATGTGTGTGTCGAAGGGGGTTAGCACGTGTGTTTTCAGTGGGAGTGTGTCGACCTGGCTGTATGTGTGTGCAGTAAAAAGATCAAATAAAATTTTGGAAATGTGTGTCAGGATGTATGTCCCTTCCTCGGCAGCGGCGGCGGTCCCGGTTCTGTGTCTCCTCTGTTTCTGTCTGCATGACTGTTTGCGTCTCTCTCTCTTTCGCTGTCCTTCTCTCTCTCTTTCTCTCCCGGTTCGCTCCACTGACTCCCTTAGCCCGCCTCCCACCACAAAAATCAATGAGAAATAGAAACAAAGACACAGAAAGAGAAATTCACCATTTGCAACTACATCACTTCATCATTAGAGGCGCCATGATGGATGTCGGAAGTGAGCGACGCGAGTATTGATCAGAGAGACTGAAATTGTTTTTCAAAGTTGTAGTTTATTCATGAGTTCTTCTCGTTTGAGTCGAGCTAATTTGTCTGTGAACGTCACACACCTGGTTGGGGCTCAGATTATAGACGGACAAAAGTTGGAAAAAAGGAATCGGCCTGTTCCTCCTCTCTCCTGACAAGTAGATTAAATGACCGACTTTGCCTGAATTCACACCACATGATTTATATCACTGTGCCATAAACGCGTTTCGCCTTTACAGTGGAGAAGCATTAAAAATGTACAAAAGACAACATGCTAACCAGTTTTTTATGCGGCATTGTGTCTGCAATTACCAGTGGTTATGGTTCGCCACAAAGCGATATTTGATTTCTAATCATCCTAACTTATAAACGGTATCAACGTTAATCTCTTTACCATATAAAAAGTGTAAATTAGCTGTAAATCCGCCATTACTCCGAGGGTTGACGGTCATTATGATTATGTCTTTCCTCATTAAAAGTTTTACAGTAAAATTTGGTTTCTATCCTTGTCTGTTTGTGCAGCAACTTGTGACATTTTTAAAGTGAAATCAACTGAAAAGAAGCAATATTAGGTTACAGATGTTTGTTTTTAGTCTAGCTTTAAAGAAGCCAATATTTATATGTTGCTAATGATGAACAAACATAATTTTGCAGTTGTGCTGTTTGATTTAAATACAATAATTTATTTGGTTCAATGTAGGTTTGATTCTGGGACCCGAATTTCTTGAAATTGGGAGATTATAACAGCATAAAATTTTTTAAATTTACTTCAAATTATTATTTGTTTTTCCAACACTTAACACTACCACAGAAGCTAACATTTAGTTTTCCCTCGCTGCGGTTGAGGGAACGACCAATCAGCACTAAGGAAAATAAATGGGGCTCCTTGATTGGCTGCTTAGTAACAGCTAATATCCTGTTAATCACCATTACGTCTCAATATTTTAGCTTCCAAAACTGCATTTTTAAAAATATTTTAGATTTATTTGAAGTAGTAAGTCACAAACTTACTACTTTCAGCAATAATTTGGAGTAATGGTCACAGAAAACTTTATGGATACTGAATTTATACCCATAAAATTTCATTATCATATGAACATCCATGGTTACTTTAGTCTTAATGTCAATCTAAGCAATCTGGCACCTTAGTGCTGTTGTATCACAGCCGTGCGTACAGTGCACAATGTTTACTTTTCCATCCGAGCTTTTTACCTGACGGGTTAAGCAGTTGGCCGACCGTGATATCTGCTGCACTCTTCCTGAGCGTCGCGCTAAAACTGCAGGTTCACCCGTTAAATCTAGTTAAAACCTTTGCCAAAAGAGAAGAAATTAAGCAAATGTTGCTTACCTTCTCCTATGGAGTCTCCAGGTGGAACTAGAACCTTTTCATCAATATTAAGGAACTGTATTTAAAACAAGCTGCGATATCTTGCTGAAATGTTACTTGTAAGTGTGTTTTATTTCACTAGAAACCAGAT
The DNA here is from genome assembly GCA_911649635.1 of Poeciliopsis gracilis. Taxonomy (NCBI): domain Eukaryota; kingdom Metazoa; phylum Chordata; class Actinopteri; order Cyprinodontiformes; family Poeciliidae; genus Poeciliopsis; species Poeciliopsis gracilis. The sequence goes on along the minus strand of CAJVRI010001168.1, from coordinate 141,803 downwards.
TGAAATTACTCAGTGAGATTTTATGTTTTTTTGGAGAGTCTTTCCTTGAAACCTGTTTATTTGCCGCTTGAGGTATAACTAGTACAAAGTGTTCATTCACCACTTTCACCTTGATTCTCCTTTTGTAAAAGGCAATTTGGAGCAAAACGGCAGCAAAAATAGAGGAAAATGGAAAAACACAGAGCTGCCTTTCTACAACTCCACAGTTTGTTGTGATATTCTCAGAAAGGACCTGCAGCTGGAGCAAATTTTTATTTATGAAAACAAAAATGATGCTGAACTGGAGAATTATGAAGCTTTAACTGCAGAATTAAAAGGTCTGCAAGGTTTTATTGTATTAAAATTTAATTCAATAACTGTAAGAGCTCAACTGTCAGCTATGTACAGTGAGCTATTGAGGATGCATGTACATTATTTAATTGCCGCAGTCTATTTTTAGAACATGTCCAGCAGAGTTTCATTAACAGCTAAGCAACCTTCTTTTTTTTTTTCCTCGATGACCCTGCAGGATTTTATTCAACACCTCGGTGTTTGCACATCTGCTCTGTCAGCACATAAACCTTATTAAACTAGTAAAATGTGCAAACTCTACAGTCTGTGTTATGTTCACCTCGTTATAGTTACTACAATAATAAATGTTTCAATATGTAATATTAAATTAAAAAGTTGTTTTCAGTAAATAAAACTTGCAAAAAAGATTAAAGATTCAGTACCAACTCAGTAAGAAACAGAGTTACAGTTATTTAATTAGTTTATTTGAGTGACTATTTGGAAAAAAATTTCTTTTATGAGTATTTTTACTACACTATACTTTTTACATTTACTTAATATGAATTATTGTTGCTTTGGTCCTTAAAATACAAAACTTTTATCTCAACTTTATAGTTTGGTCCATCAGATGATGTAATTTTTAAATAAAACAGATTTTGTTTGCTTGAGTCACATGATCAACTGCCGGATGTTACTTCTGTCAGAAACCACGAAGAGGAAGACAACAGGAAGTAGTCAATTACTTATTGCTGGACAAATTATTCTTGTGTGATTTTAATTTCTCCTCTTATTTAATGGAAACACCACAACAGCAAAAATATTTTTTTTTTTTTTACACACATTTGTAAAAAGAAACGCGGCTTGTGATTTCCAAAGAAAACATTTTGGTTACTTTCCCTGCAGAAACAGTTTCACAGTGTTAGATATATTTTAAAATAAATGTTTTCGGTTTAATTCACTGTCCCAGTAAACATAATGTGAACATCAACTTGCATGAAGAGTGTTTTCAAACTTGCAGCCCCAGAGGAATAATTTTGACTCTGCTTTAGCCTCTATAATCAGGCAATAATTTATAGTGGCTCGCCATCCTCTCAGCTGGAAACAAGTTTGACCCAGCTGGTCCTTGCCTTGAGTTTCTTTTCTTTTTTTTATGTCTGCTGCCCTCCTTTTTGCCAAGAGTAATCATTAATCTAAACTGCTGAGAACTCAGCCGTTTGGAGAACATAATATTACTTTCTGGCCAGTCTTTTTATGTTCCAGTATTAAAACTAATCATGAACTATCGAGTTTAGAGACAGTTCAACTCATTGTGTGTCCAGACCAGCACCAGGGTGTAAAGATCCCCTCACAATCTCCCTGCTGGAGGGGAAAAAGCTGCAAGCCAGCAATAATTAGCATTGGTTTTAGCTCTCACGTTGTCAAAATAACACGGTAAATCTTAAATATACAGCAGGTTTATTTAAAAAAAGGGATGCAGTGCTGAGAACTACCTAAAATGGATGGAGAGAGGGAAGTAGTTCAGTCATGCTAGCTTGACTATGATAATCTTAACATGAAGATGTGCTGCAGGATTCTGTGTTTCTGTTCTGTTAAAAAACAAAAAAAGAAGCGATCCAAAGACCCCATCTAGTAGATCACACTGCAAAAACCCAGTGCACACATTCCATAAAGTGCTAAAACTGGACTTTTATGAATTAACATGCCATGTTTCTAATATTACGTTAAGTGCGTGTACGTATTTTTTTAATAATTTTTTTTTTTTTTTATGACGTAGACTCCAGAAAGAGTAGCCGTTGTTACTGCAATGGTCAATGAGGATCCAAATAAATAAACAATAAATAGAAGTTTATAGTTTTTGCATGCAGATGATTTAATCCAACAGATTACCTTCCGAATTTAAATGGAAACTACTAAGACAGAAAGCAATGAACAAATGGCTCACTAGTACATTAAATATAAGTAGCAATATTTTGGTAATTTCCTTTTAGTTAAATGAAACCAGATAGTTTAATGTTTTTGATTTCAGTGAGAAATTATTATTAATAATAATAATAATAAAAAAAGACGAAATATAGAAAGAAGGGCAGAGGAAGTCAAATAACTCAAGGCTCAGATGAGACTCTTGATGCTGACGGCTGGGCCATCTGGGCTACAACACACACACACACACACACACACACACACACACACACACACACACACACACACACACACACACACACACACACACACAGTGGTGTCGCTGTGGCTGCCTTTGGCTTCTCACCTTCGGTTGAAAACAAACAACTCAGCGTGACGGTAAATAAGACAGAAAGTGGAAGAATGCAGAGCAGCAAGAGAACAAAGCATCACTTGGGGTCACCGAAGAAAACAACAACAACAAAAAGGAAAAACGGAAAAAGATTCTGACAAAAATCAACTTTATAAACTTATAATGATTTATAATTTGATCAGTTTCTCAGCAACAGAGTTGGGTAACAACTAGTTACATCTGCTTGACTAATCTTTTTGAAACAATTTACTTTAAGGATTATTTTTACTCTTTCTTGTCTGATATTTTTAGGATCGAAACGACAATGATTCTAAATTTTTCCAAATCAGTTTCTTTCAATAAAAACTTCTGACACTTTTAACACAAACTGCAGGTGTGAGTCTGTGTCTGGTGAATTTTTGGTTAGAAAATCCAGAAATTTTAAAAATACTTCATCATAAAATTAAAAATTACAGTAAAAATACTCCAAAATGTAGATTTTGTTTCAAAAACGTTACTCAATAAATGAAAATCGAGTAAATGTAACCAGTTACCATCCAGCTCTGACTAAAATACACAGTAGAAATTTGCACAGAAAAAGCCAAAAGCAAAAAAAAATACTCAATTTTAAGATTTAATACCAACATCCAGCCAGAAGTTGGAAGAAGAAAAAATAAAAGCATGCAAGAGACAAATGAAAGAAACGTGTCAGGATGAGGCTGGAAGCTACCTAATGAGCCCAGCAGGCATGATGCACTACATGTAAACATTAGTAGGTCAGCCAGCACAGAAATAACTACACTGCTAGCATGTCAACGTCTTACGCTCTCTTCCAGCCAATCAAAGCATCCTCCATTCCTCATGTTGAGCAATTACTAACAACTGCAGGGGGCAACATTTAAAAAACGGCTGAATTTGTTTAACCAGCTGTGAATTCAGGTTACCGATAAAAACTGACTTTATATCCATCAGCGTCTCGGTTCTGCAACATCCCAGCACAAAAATCAACGGAGCAGAAGGGAAATATTAACGGGAGGTTATTTTTAGAGCCTCTAGTAATTATAAATACTAAAAGACGTTGAGCTGCTGATGAAGCTGGATTGTAAATGTGAAGGTTTTGCATTAGGAAGCATTTTACAGCTCATGCAGTCGGGGTCATATGCAGTACATGCATTCACACAGTGCCACTATGTGGTAAAACAGGAACACAGCAATGTCTGAAATTATTCAACAATTTAATTACCTGAACCTCATTAAACTCAGTTTAACTGTGAACTCTAAACAGTTTCAACAAATTGAACAAACAGTGTAAAAAAAAATAAATTAAATCAGCTCCAAAGTGACCCGAGTGAAACTAATTTTGTACTAGAAAAGATCCTATTCATGCTTCCTTTACTATATTTAATTTATAAGAAGCTTGATAAGAATGAAACTTGGCACCAAAAGAGACGAGACAGTAAGAATGTAGATCGATAAGTTAAGATGCTGCATTTATATATATATATATATATATATAGATTTTTTTCTTACTTCCTGTAAATCAGCCTGATTATGCAAAAAAAAGAAGAAAGTTTCACTTTTTTTACTTGTGCAAAATTAAATTTCTAAACCATTTACTATAAATACTTATTAAAGTAATGGAAGAAATTAGGGGGAGAATTTAAAAAAGTCTGATTTATGTCTCAAGAGGGTTTTCAAAACTAAGAAAACAAACACAATAAAACCTGATGGAAGAGAAGTATGCAGTCCAAAAATATTTAATAATCCAATAATACAACTTTTGTGCAGGTATTGCTCTAAATTAATATTATAACAGAGCAGATTTTGGCATCGACATACAGAAAAATATTAGGGGAAAAACAAAATCTTTTTCCTCAAAATTCTGACTTTTGAAGGTTGAAATGAAGAATCTGAGATCAAGATGAGAAATCTGTAGAAACAAAAGTCAGAAATCTGAAAGAAATCGAAATTCTAAGAATAAAAATAAATATATGAATTCTGATTTTTTTTTCTTCCCCAAATGTCCTAATCCTCTTCCATAAAGCTGACTAAACTATCACTATTTTTTGCTGTTGTTTTATTGACTATTTTGTAAAAAATTAGACGAATAAGTAACTCTGTCTAATTTATTTATCATGTGAAGCCAATTTAGTGAAACCACACTGAAAAAAATGGCGATCCAACTTAAAAATGATTTAATTCATTTCATTAATGACTGATTAAATTACGTTTATCCAACCAAATGTTAACAAACTTCATTATATTTGGAGCTCCATTTTATTCTTTTTTTTTAGTGCAGAACAACAAACTAAACCAAACAGATTTTGATTCAACACCTGCTGAGCGTCAGCAACAACGTCATCTTCTGGCCAACAGTGAAATATAGGAACTAATTGTTTCAGGTTGAATGCGTTTCCCGGGGGGATGATTCGACGTTGCACCAGGACAGAAAAACTGACGATCTGACAGAGCTGACTGTCCTGGAGCTGCAGAGTCGCCTGACTTCAGTCGCATTAATTATTTACAGGAAAACTCTTTGGAACGCTGACAAAAAATCATGCAAGGATTGGATCGGATGAGCGATCTGGTTTGGCAGAACATCCTGGAGTCCAAGACTCAGCAGGATAAATAAATAAATCAGTCTGATTCCTGTAACTGCTGTCTGATGTCTAAAAATGGAACTGGAAAATAATTGGTTTTCAGATGAATTGTTTGTATATTTTATATCTTCTCTTGTGCTTGTAGTGAATGTCTGCATATAGCAAAGATTAGTCGTCCTCCTAACGGGATTTGCTGCTCAGGGTCGACTGTATAAATGATTGTAGTTTCCTTCCTACTACAGATTTAAGCAGTAACTGCATTTATTCAATTACAATCACTTGAGTACGAAGTATTTCTACTCTTACTCGAGTAAAATATCTGGATTTTCTACCCACTGAGTGAAAAACAAACCAAAACTCCACCAGACACAGACCTGCAGTTTCACTTAAAGTTTCACAATTTTTTTATTGAAAGAAACTGATTTGGAAACAAATAATTTTGCTATTTTTTGTTGTTTGTAAGAATCATTGTCACTTTTGTCCTTAAAATGCCAAAACTTTATATTTGTAATATTAGATTGCAAATCCGCACAGCGCTGCATTAAATAGACTTTGTTTGCAGCGTGTGGTTTCTCTGAAACAGTTAGCGAGGCGCTAAGCTTAGCGAATCCACAACTTCCGCACCGACTAATCCGCTTCAGTTACTCAGCTGTTACTACACAACCTCTGACACAGTTCCCAAAAAACTGGATAAGATTCTGCACTTTGATGCCCCAAAATGTGTCATTTTCTTTGAGGAAGTAAATAGTTAATGTCTCCTTATTTGAACTGAATCTGACTGAGTCAAGTGCCTTTATATGCACTGCAAAAACAGGAACATTTTGTCTCGGTTCTACAATAAATATTAAAATTATGCCTCAGACAAGAAAAAATTTCACTAGACGATAGATTGTCCCAGATGTTATTGCGATAAATATTGTTGACAATTTTCAAGTATTCCTCAAAGAACAATACATTTTAATTCTAATGAACATTTAAATATCCAAAATAAGTAAACAACACAACAGAAACAATAAATAAAATGAGTTATGAAGTCTCTTTCTGCCAATTTTGAAACCAAAACACCAGATTGAAGACCAATTTTGGCAGAAACAAGAGAAAAACAATAAATCATGCAAATAAATTGTTTTAATTTATCATGCGATTAATTGATTTATTGTTTTATTAATCTATTTATTAATAAAACAAGTCTTGTTTCATTGTATCTTTAGCACAATGACACTGGAGCTTTTATTTAAAGTAAACGATTCTTTAATATTGACGAGAAAGTTCTAGTTCCATTGGGAGATTATTTCACTTATTTCACAAGTGAAAGGCACTGCCCCGTTACCTAGCAACACCAGCCACGCCCAGCCCGTTACCTAGCAACCCAGTTCTAGTTCCACTGGAAGATTAGTTCACTTTTTTCTAATGTTATAAGTGAAACAATCAGCGAGAGGAACGAGTAATTTTTCATTCATATTAAGGAATTATTAACTTAAAACAAGCTAAAAAGTCACCTGTGTTTTAGTTTTGTCTTATGTCAGGTATATTTAGGTATCTGCACCAGAAACATAAAAATACACTGCAAAAACAGAAAATCCTACCAAGTATTTTTGGTCAAGTTTCTCGCTTAAATATCTTAGTTAATTTGAAAAAAGACAAAACTGACTTACAAGTAATATCGTAAGCAAGATATAGAGGCCTGTTTTAAGTCAAATATTCCCTAATATTCATGAAAAACATCAAGTTCCACTGGCAGATTATTTCTTTTACAACATGGGAAACATGTCTTGCTACAAGTAGAATAATCTGCAAATGGAACTAGAATGTTTTCATGAATATTAAGTAATTACTGACTTAGAACAAGTCCTTATATCTTGCTAAAAAAGTTACTGTTAAGTTAGTTTATCTTTTTTTTACCCTAACCCTTTTTAAGATATTTGTACTGGGAATTAGACCAAAAATACTTGGTTAAGATTTTCTGTTTTTGCAGTGCTGACCCTACCAAAACCTTAACCCAAACCCTTTTAATGAGCAAATACTGAAACCACCTCAGTCTGGTCATCTCACAAGAACCTCCAGATGTATATTTGGCATCATTATGGCTCACACTTCCTCGCAGCTCCTTTAACACTTTTCCAGCTGCTGTTTAGATAAGTCTATTACCCAAATCTGTCAGTAATTCCAGCCACTTTGATGTTATTTAGCCACTCAAACCACTTTCAGAATAAAAGACTTGATAGTTTTGGGCAAACAGCAAATTTGTCCTTTTCTACAGAACGCAGTAAGAAAAATAGCGAGACTAAGAATATATGGATGCAGCTGAATAAACACAAACAAAACTGATAAAGTGCTAATGGACACCTAACCAAAACATGATACTTATGTTGGTTTGCTGTGTTCAGATTAGATGTGATAATTGACGCCTGACCTTTACCCTAAACCCCATTTAAAAAAGTCCTGACATGTAAAATCAACTCATTTAAAGCTAAATTTAAAAAGCACAATGCATAAAATCTGACATTTTTTTCATCAGTTATATTCTAAAAACTAAAAAATGAAAGGACTAAATAAAACTTTTAAACCAAATAAACACGTTACATTGTCTGAAGAAGGAGAGTTGCTGTGCTCCATCTTTAAAAGTAGCGCTCATGCATCCTGGACCAGCAGGGAAATCCAAATTCTCGTCCCAGGTTTTTCCTTTACTTCACAAATCCTTTCAGACTTTTCATCTTTTCTCTCAAGTTTGTGTAGATCAAGGTGAACAGAGTCGTACATTCCTTTGTTAGTCCTTCTCCAGAACCAGATCTCCTGTTTCCATCTCGTTTGGAGGTTCTGTCCCCCATTAAATCATGAGTTGGTCGATTCTCCTCCGCCAAGTCCCATCACAGCGCCAGCCGGATAAAAGGTCAGCTGCAGTGTCACCATTTTTTGGTGAAACAAAGTTTAAAAAAGCCAAATAAAACTGAGTACGCAGCAACGTCATGCAGTAAAAGTCAGAGTGCACTTGTCTCTATTTTTTGCTTTTCGCTTCTTTGTCCGTCCTAAAATAGCTCCACCTTCGTAAAGTCTATTAGGAGCCTAAGGTAAGCCTCTTAGGAGGAACTCCAGCACTCCTGATGAATAATGGGGCAGTGACAGAAAGGCCAAACAGCAATTACAGATAAAACCAGAGCTGCATTTAAGCCTTGCTAAATCAAAGAGGGAAAGAAAGACAGAATACTTACTGAGAATGAGTCAAAAACCAAATGTTGTACGGATAAAATCAAAACATATTCACTGCAAAATCAGAAAAGTTGATCATTTCTGGCCTAACTTTTCAGTAAGCTATAAGACCTTCCTTCAAGGGAAAAACTCCGTAATATCGATTCAATATTCCCATGTTTTAAGTGAAATAATCTCCCATTGGAATTAATAATTTTTCAATCAATATTAAGGAATTACATACTTGGCTCCTATATCGAACTGAAAAGTTAGTTTTAAGTCAGTTTTGTCTCATTTCCAGTGTAATTTGATATTTGCACGAGAAACTAGACCAAAATTACTTGGTAAGGTTTTCTGTTTTTACAGTGCTGAGTTGAAAAACAGCCAGGATTTAGCAATAGTTAGCTGAAAACTGGTTTGTGGGTCTTCTGCCTTCTACCAGAGCTAACTTTAAACTACCAATCAGAGCCAGGAAGCAGCTCTTAGCGCTGCCAATCACCTCCTGCAGCTAGCGCAGCCTGTTGTGAACGTTATGGCTAGTTAGCATACCCACTGATGATAGCACATAAATGAATTTTCTGTAATGGTGATTTGTTTCTGTGCCTTTAGCACATTTAACAGCGACTACATGAGATTGATTGACAGCATCAAGCCCCGCCTCCTCACTCTGATTGGTTGTTTTTGGGCAGCGGTGCATTTCTCCATACACTGAGTTGAATTGGATTACATCAATCTTTTCAGATTATTCGTCTCATAACACGACATGCTGACAGTTTTAACAAAAAACAGATTTTTATAAAGTTACAAGCTACAACTTTGCTGTTACAATAGAAACGTGTAAAGGTTGGAAGTAAACTCAGAGGAATGTGCAGCGACGGTTTCCTGCAGTAATCTCAGTGTCTTGACCTCAGCCATCACCCTCTCATTTTAATCCATTCGCTTAATCAGGTAAACCAGATTAAGCGAATGAATGTGAGATGGAATCCATGCTGTCTTTTTCGCCAGGTTAGTTCGGAAAAGTCCACTGACAAGATTAATGGGTTCGGGGGCTTAGTGGAGCAATCCACGGTTTTCAAGGTCACAAAAGTCGCCGTCAGTATGGCAATGCACCGCAGATATAAAAAAATATGCTAGTTGCTAATGCAAAAAATATTTGATGTTATTGATACATTCTCAAAAATAGTTTAATTTGTTACAAATTTTAAGCTTGGCTTATAGAAGTTTAACGATTTTTCCTCTTGATTTTTTTTAAAATGATCAACATCATCATAAGTTTATCATAAATCATCAAAAGAATAATAAAAGAGGGTACATAAATGCCTGATATATTAGCCCATTAGCTTAATTTCCATCCTGTTTCTGGATGGAAACAGGATGGAAAATTAGAAAACATTCTGCAATGTTTTCTATCCTTCAGAGATCAGCCAACTGGTGCGTTCCCATCGGGTCAGGCAGTCTTTTGTTCGTCCCGTCAACCCAGTTTCTTCCCTCTCTGGAAGCCACATGCTGTCAAACTGGCAGCTAAACAACAGCTCGAGATTTGCTTTAGCTTCGCTAAAAACAAAATCTGTTTCTTTGAGATAGAAGGATAGAAATTAGAGCATATGTGTCAAACTCGAGGCCCAGAGGCCAAATCTGGCGCGTCGTAGATTTTTACGTGGCCCCTTTGGCTCCGAATTACATCAATAAGTCCCTTCAAATTCAACAGATCAACAAATCTCCACATTATTTTTTGATTTCACAGCAAATGTTCTCAAAATTGGTTAAAGACATTTAGTTTGAGTGACTGCTGCCTCAGCTTTCCTTGTTATAGTCCGTAAATGATCCGGCGAGTAATAAAGTCACATTTAACATCACACGTTAGCGCAAATATTGTAAAAATTCCTTACAAATATTTCTAAATTGCCATCACAAAATCTGCAAAAACAATCACAAAATCCTGGAGGAGCAGCAATTTATTGATATTTTATCAATATACTCTGGGACAACCGGCCCTTTAAGAACATTCAGATTTCTGGCCCAAAATGACAAATGAGTTTGACAAACTGAATTAGAGCAAAAAGTAAATAATATTGGGCTAATTTGACTGATCAGGTAAAGCTTTGTGTATTTGCTACGACACAGTAAAAACACAAAATCTTACCAAATAATTTGGTCTTGGTTCTACACTTGAAATAAGACAAACATAAAATTAACTTTTTAAAAGATGTAGAGGCTTGTTTTAAGTAAATATACTTTTTTATTGATGCAACAGTACAAGTTTCAGCACAAGTGAAATAAAGAGGTGAAATAAACAGCCAGCGGAACTAGAACTTGGTTGCTAGGTGACAGAAGGGCTTTGCTGAGGTTGCTAGGTAACGGCACAGTAGTAGTTGTTAAGTAATCTACCAATGGAACTAACACTTTTTCATCCATATTAAGGAATTACTTACTTAAAACAAGCCTCTACATCTTGCCGAAAAGTTACTTGTAAGTTTGTTTTCTTTTATTTCAAGCGTACGAAGATATTTGCAATATATTTCAATATATTCTTAGATAAGACGACTGTAAGTTTTGCAATCATTGGATAAATTCAAGTCATCGCCTGGTTTGAAAGTTTGTGTCTCACCTTCGTAGTGAGGATGCAGATGCAGTCCATCCTCACCAGTCTGCTTGGCTAACTTTCACCAAATCATCTCCCAGGACCAACTTCCTCATCCTGGCAGCTATTTGTTGCTCTTTGTCTTTGTTTTTTTATCCCTCAGTTTCTCCTGACCCTGTTTCGCCACCCGTCCTTTTGTCAAAGCGGCCAGCCAGCTCAATCAAAGGCCGCCTCGGAAACATGGCAACCGTGGCGTAGCATCTCCACCCGCTCTCTGGTTTCCCAGCTGCCGTCTTCGGTTAATGGCAGCCGGTTTCCACATTCTGACCTCGCAGAGGAGCGCACGGCTCAGAAATAGACTTATCTGTGTATATAAATATACATCCGCGTACGCACGCCAACCAAACTCGGCAGATAAAAAAAAAAGAAAGAAAGAAAACAGGCGGCATCAAGAGACTGGTGCACACACATGGATGAACAGGCAAACACTCACAGACAGACATGTGTACACAGACATGAGCGCATGCAAAAATTCAGATACCACACACACACACACACACACACACACACACACACACACACACACACACACACACACACACACACACACACACACACACACACACACACACCACTCTCCACTGCTTTATCAGGTCAGGTCTCTGGTAGAAGTGGGGGTTAGATGGAGTGAACAGTGACAGCAGTATAGAAAAGATGCTCCACTTTCAACTTTGTTGGTAGAAATGATTTTGAGGCTCCTTGAGAAGCCTAAGTTTAGTAAATTTTATTTCCTGGCATGTTTTTAGTCACACATCATTAATCATAATTTGGATTGGAAGTCAATCATATTGTTTATTTTACAAATTAATTTTATTTCTGTTCATTCTGATGTTTTTCAGAAAGTTAGAATATTAATTTTAGCTATCAAGAGCTAAAACTTAGACTTTTTCACAGATGCTACAAAAATATCACCAGTTATTTATTTTCTAAAATGTTGAGTTCTTGAATTGAACGTAACTTATTGTTCATCTGCATTTTTTGAGTCTAGTGCCTCTCATCATTTCCATGACAAATCTCAAAAGATTAAAAAAAGACATTTTTAGATTAATCTAAAATTTCCACATCTCCAATTATTATTTTTGCTGTTGGTTCAACATTTATTTTTCCTTCATGATTTCAGATTTGAGTTTTTCTGTGTTTATTTAGGTTCCAGTCTTTTGAGTCTCCATGTTTTAATTGGTTTTATGTAATTCTCCAAATTGTCTGAATTTTTTTGTAGCTGCAAGTTATGAGCTCAAATGTAGCAGAAAGAAACACATTCAATTTATCTCTGAGTTTATACAAAATTTGAGTTTCACTTTTTACACTGAATTAAAGCGTATCATTATTTTGTTAATGATATTCTAATTTAGTGAGGTGCACCTGTATTTTTCATTGTTTTAATAGGAAATGAAAGGAAAAGCAAAGGCTGGTTAATCTGTGTATCCTCAGAAACTAGATCAGATCTTATAGTGGATCGAAAAGAAAAAGTTTCTCTTTTCGGTTATAAATGAATCTCAGAGGCGCATAAATGTCAACAATTCAGACCAGCAGGAGCAGAAATCTTTCCACAGATATTGTGAAAATAATTTAAAAAGTACACTGTAGATAAGAAATACAAATGAATCCCAAGCCAAATCTCCAGAAACAACAAATAAAAACCAGCGACACCATTTCCATTAATCCTCCAACATTTTTCCCTTTTTTTGCAACCATATTATTGAAAGTGATTTGACAAAACTTGCCATGTTACATAATGTAATGCAAGCCATGGAAATGGCAGCACTTTGCAAAGGAATGAAACAAAAAAGAAAACTGAAAAAAGAGGCGAATGTTTTGTTTTTCTGGAAGCAAATCATAATCCAACTCTCTAAGATCGTTCATCAAGCTTCACCAGCGAGTTACTTTCTCCGCCTTTCCTCCCGCACAGACAGAATAAAGAACTGGCTTACCTTGTTCGTGGCCGGCGGCGCTGCGGGCGACTTGGAGCGGGTCGGTCCGTAGCCGGGGCTTTCACTGGTAGCCTTTACCTGCCCAGGGCTGGTTGGACTGGGAACAGAAAGAAGAAAGAAATTTCAGCGCATGAACTCACCAAGGTTTTTGAAGTTAATTAAAACTAACAAAATTATAAAAAACTGAAATTAAAAACAGATTTTTGTTATAAAAAAACGGCAATTAATGGTAAAAAATCTAAGAGGATCTGTATTATGCTTTTATAGAACGATCTGAAACATACTGAAGTTATTTCCTTTGTTTTCGTGTTTTTTGAAGCCACACACACACTAAAGATTTACGTGATCTACTAGTTTAAGTAGTTAGGACAGAACAGGACAGTTTTCCATTTGATTACTCAATTAATCGACAGGATAATTGATTGATTACTCAATAATCGTTTACCACAGCCCTAGTAATATTACATATTGAACGGCTGTTTCTCATTGCTAAATGTGTCCTACAACTCATTAACAAAACTGTCAACAAATGTCTTTCTCCCACTGCTTAAAGAGTGCTAGCATACCTTTTGCTCTCGAACGTGAATTTTCCAGGGCTGGGGGTCGTTGGACTTTTCTTTGCATTGATGACGCTCGTTTCTGGATCTTTAGTGATGGAAGCAGCTGCAAAAACACCAGCTGCTGGGCCTGTATGTAGACCAGGACTGGTGGTTGGAGTGATGCTAGCTGGAGTAGCTTTGTCTGGAGTGGTTGGTGACACGAGACCCTGGATGGTGCTGGAGACGAGCGCAGAGACAGTCACCAGGTTCAGGTCTTTAGAGGCAGCTGGGTTTTTTGGGTTTGTTGTACTCTGTGACTTTGCATCAGTCGCATGTGAGTTGGTTCCATTTTGAGATGGTTTAGTGGGAACATTGGGAGTTTCCACCCTGCTGACAGTAACGGTGGAAGGTGAGGCAGCAGAGGGTGAAGAAGGTTTGGAAATAACCAGCTCTGCAGACTTGGAGCTTCCTGGTTGGACTGGTGGAGAAGGAGCACGGTACTTTACTTTGGCGGGGTGAGACGGTGGTATGCTGGGCTGTCTTGTAGGAGAAGATGATGGTTTTGTAGATGCTCCATCTTGGTTAGGCAGGGAGGTGGATTTGATAGACTTGGTGTTCCTAGGTTTGGATGGTTCTCCAGAGGCCGGGGGACTCGAAGGACTTTCTGGTGATTGTTCTGCTGGAGCTGGAAGTTTCTCAGAACATTGACTGTCCTGCAGGATCGTCACCTCATAGTACTCCTGTATATCTGTGGAAATATTAGAGCTTTAAACAATAATAGAATAACTTTAATCATTTACAGAGTTCCGTGAGTAATTTTTCCACGTTTTGTATAAGTTTTTAACTGTTATAATTAATGCTGCACTTTTTACCTATGTTTATTTTTACAAATATTAACTGCTGCTAACAGTTGCTAACTCCTGTTGCTTTGCAGTTTGTTTAGGGTCATTTATTGTATTTTATTCAATGTATTGAGGCAGAAGCTGCTGGACTGATGCTGACCTCCAATTTGATTTCCTCAGTGTTTTTGCTGTTTTGCAGCAGCCAAACATGTTTTTAAGTTAAAAAAAATGTTTAAAGTTGACAGGAAATTCGAACATATTGGAAGATTTTTGCACATTTTTTTGCATATTTGTTCAAACTTACATGATGCTCGCCAGGCTTGTAAAACACTGAGGGAAACATCATTGTTTTATTTCAAACTGGCTACAAAAGAAAGTACAGAGTCCTTCCCTTCTTAGAGAATGAACAAACTCAAAGCCAGATCACATCTGCTAATCACTCACCTTTCAATTAGCAAATGTCATACTGAGCTTTATGGTCAAGCTGCTTTAGCTTCCTCACCTTCGCTGCTCCTTCTTACAAGCCTCTTTGCAATCAAGGTGTTCTCCGTCAGATTTAGTGACAGTGACGGCAGCTGTTCTCTCTTCTGTTTAATTCCTGGATCTGTGCTTTTAGTCCTCCAGCCTCAAATTCTTTACATATGATCATTCACTGTAGGGTTAGGGTTAAGCTTAGGGCCCAAAAGTGGATACACTACGCAATAAAGGTATCACAGTTTTGAGATAAGAGTGGCAATTATTTTACTGTCAATGCATCAGAGCTGTAACTAGTTACATTTACTTGAGTAACTTTTTTTTTTAAATGTACTTTTACTATGCTATACTTTACACTTTTACGTGAGTAATTTAATTATGAAGTATTACTACTTTTATTTTTACTTGAGTAAAATTTCTGGATTTTCTACCTAATGAGTGAAAAGCAAATATGTAGATGCTTCTGAATATTTGTAGGGACGCAAATGAATAATGTTTTCTTTTGTTGAAAGTAATTCCTGCAACATCAGAATACAAAACAGAGAACCATGTATGCCTGTCACAATGACAAACTTTTCTATATGATAAATTGTCCCAGAAGTTATTGCGATAAATGATTGTTGTTTCAAGACCATTTTCAAGTAACATAATGTTAATTATGAAGGAACACATTCTCAAAAATCACTAAACTTTAAATTCTATTGAATATTTAACACTGTTAAATATTTAAAAAAAAACACACAACAAATAAAATGAACTATGAAGTATCTGTAAATCAAATTGTCCTTCAGAAGATAGCTACTGAGATTTGATTAAAATAAAATAACCTCAACATTTACTCTGCTAGCCAAACAGAGAGAGCTTGTGCACTGAGGCCCTCATGTGTACAGATTGAGTACTGCAACAACAAGTTTTCATGTTTTCATTCCTTCAAAGGAAAAGTTAAAACAGCTTCCACTTATTAAAACTACTACACTGCAAAAACACAACATTTTGCCAAATATTTTTGGTCTAGTTTCTAGTGCAAATATCTTATTACACTTGAAATAAAACAAAACTAACTTACAAAAAACTTTTAAGCAAGATATACGAGCTTGTTGTGAGTAAATAATTACTTAAAATTTGGAAAGAAGTCAATTATTTCACAAGACAGTTTTGCCTTATTAGTGAAATAATCTGCCAATTTAATAAAATAAGCTCCTATAGCTTGCTAAAAAGTTATATTTAAGTTAATTTTGTCTCATTTCAAGTCTAATTAGATATTCACAACAAACTAGACAAAAACACCTGTTTTTTGCAGTATGGCCACTTTCTGAATGTAGCAGAAGGTCTTAAAGTTGTAGGTTTTACTTCCCCTCCCTGCATGCAAAGGCAATTAAGTAATAAATGATCACTCATATCAACAAAGCAAACTCCAAAAGGTTTGGTAACTTTTACAGCCAAGTAAGAGATAAAGAAGAGAAAGAAAACAGTGACATTTAGAAATACGATATACTTCTTCACAGACTCATAATCACCAAACAAGTGACGTATTTGCATGTATATTTGATAGCATGTATATTTACACTTTAAAATTACTAAAGTTCTACTTTTTATTATGTTTGGTTCCCTCTTGGTGTAATGTTGTTCTGATACCCTCGTGGTTTGTGAAAAATTGAAGTAGGAGATTTTTAAATAAGCTTTGGAAATTAGAGCTGAAACAATTTAATTGAATTTTCATTTGGGATAAATAAAATATTTTTGAATTTGAAATAAATAGCCAACATTTTAACTTTACACTGTATTGATGCTAAAGCAAGCTTTTCAGATGTTAGAAGTATTTTTTAGCTGCAGATGAATAATTTGCAATAAATCATCGTGTTCATTAAAGGAATTACAGAATTAAACTACAAAACACTTTCCGTTATCATGATGCTTCTTTAAATCAAATATTTTCATGTAAACAGATGCTGTTTGCTAAACGTTAGAACTAATGTACACAAAATAACTTTGCTGCAACTCTGGAATTTAATGCTAACATATTATTAAGATACACATATTTTTGATGGAGATAGATAATAAAATAAGCAAATTTCTGCCAAAAAAAAAAAAATTTCTCAACTTTTCAATCTGAGAAGTTTTCTTGTTTTTTTTTCTAGAAAACTTTTGATATTAATCTCAAAATTTCAGAATTTTTTGGTGGAAATTTACTAATTAATTTCTGGTTTGTTTGTTTTTTTCTTTTTTACAATAATTTCCCCCTTTATTTCTTCCCATAATGAGCTTACCATTGTACATATTTTTCCCCAAAAATGCATAAATTATGAAAAATTATGCATTTTTTCATAATTTGTCAGAATATTTCATAGTCTAAAACTCTTATTTTTAGATTTAAAAAAGGAATGCTGGTTCCTATTTGCTGTGCAAAATGTTCTTACCAAGAAGAGCGCTGAAGAGTTGACTTTGGAAGACGTTGATGACTCGATCCAAAGACTGCGCCAGCTGACGGTCCTCCTCTGCAGAACCCTGTTTGCTCCGACTCTGGTTCTGCTGTCTCTGGTTCAGTTTGACCCGGTACTGCTGGAGCAGCTCCAGGGCCCGCTGGGCATCTTATAAGAATACATAAAATATTTCACAAATAACGCCAAATTTCAAAATAAGACAAAAAAAAAAAAAAAGAGAAAGAAATCCAAAGTAAAATAAGGAGATTATGCACTTTGGGTTAAAAGCCTTTATAAAATTGTAGATTATTGTAATTTAAGAGCTGGATTGGATTAAGACAGGTTAAAAAAATCTGATTATACACTCAATTTAAATAATACAAAGAGTTTTCTTAATTGGTTTCAAACTGATGTAAACTATCCTTGTTTTTAAAGTTATATTTACAAGAACAGCCTCAGTAATGTTTTTATTGAGGTGTTTCCAAATCTTTCTGTCAATGTGGAGCAGTTCCTGCAAGCAACTGGTCCAGCTGAAAAATACAAATCTGTAAATGTGTCACCTTTGAACATTAGAAATAAACTTCATTTTAGTATCCTGGGTTAATTTTACTTAAAATGTAAACGCATCACCATAATTTAAAATAACATTGACAATTTTGTGATATTTTCTCCGTCCTACTTTTTTCTTCCACTCAACTTTCCATTAATATGCCTGGATACGGGACACCGAACAACCAGCATACCATATAGGATTTCTTCTTTGTTGGTGCCATTTACTCTTGATTACAACTCAAACCTGCACTCTTCCACATGATAAGAGTGGCACATGACGCGACCATAACAACATTTCTTGTCGGCTGAACCCTTATCACTCATATATCTGTGCGTTGGAATCGTCAGCGTGAACTGCTTGACTATTTGCTAAAGTCAAATAGCTTCTATGTACTTCACATATCAGAGCAGTGAACAATTAAATCATTAACTGCGGGTGTTTCAGAAAAGTTTGTGCGCCGCCGGAAAGAGGATCCGACCAACGCGACATTTTCCGAGCACTAAAGGCGATTTGTTTGGAATAAAGACAAGCTGAGCTGTAAGATTATAATAAAACGGGAGGATATTTAATAAAAGAAAAGCTGAGTTACCTTTCTGTCGCACTGGCATGGTGACAGGCGCAGCTTGTGTCGCTGTGTCGACGTGTGTGTGTGTGTGTGTGTGTGTGTGTGTTGTTACAGATGTGTGTGTGCGTCTGTCCTTCCTCCAAACTGGGACACCGAAATGTCTCCGCAACAACTGGTCGCTCAAAGAAAAAGGAAACTTGTTCAAAACAAACAAAAACGCTGCTTTTCGCGGACATAAGCCATAAAACACCTGAACTTAGTAGCCCGCCGGTAACGCCTGACTTTTATTATTTATTTTTTCTTTCGCTTTAAAGTCAGTCCCGGTCAAACTAGTTCTCCATTTCTTCGTTCAGGTGTCTTGACGTGGTCCAACCGGTTTGGCCAACACACACTCACTCAGTAAAGAGGCTCTTTATAAGGAGCTTGTGTGTCCTGCTGGTATTGTGATGTTAAACAGCTACATTGTGCGCAGTGGATAAACCAGGGTGTGCGCTGAATCCACACCTAATCCACTCAGCAGAGTAAAAGATTTAGTTTTTATTCCGCTGATAGATCTGGCTCTTATCTGTATCAGATATAGACTCGGAAAGCTGCCTTTTGCCCTTATTGTGTTGGGTTTGGGTGGATTTATATTTATTTGGTTTTAAGTTGTTTTAAACGAGTGGGTGGTAGCGAAATGTCACAGGTGTAATCCAAGCAGTGGCCTGGGCTTGTTAAGTCGTTCTGTCTGAAAAATGTGTGGTTTGTAATTAAAGCTAACTTCTAGCCACAGCTTGTTGCTGCAAAGTCAACACACATACACGCGCCCACACACACATACAATTAATTTTACGTCAACGCAGTATAAATACTGCAAATTCACCAAATTTTACTAAGTATTTTGTTCTAGTTTCCAGTGGAGATATTTTAGTACACTTGAAATAAGACAAAATTAACTTTTAAGTAATTTTTCAGCAAGATTTTAGGGAGTGGTTGGCAGAGAACCCAAACACTTTACTCAAGAAAGAGTGAAAAGTATTTGGTGAAAAAGTCATTTCAAGTACTGAGTAACTGATCAAATAATCAATAATTTAAAAATTACATCATCAGATGGACCAAAATATAAAGTTAAGTGGAAATTTGGGTATTTTATGGACTAAAATGACAATTCATATAAATAAAAACAAATCAGGTTATTTCAATAAAAAAAAAACAACTTATGAAACATTAATACAAACTGCAGGTGTGTCTGTGGTGAATTTTTGGTTAAAACATATTTTTTCATTTAGAGTAGAAAGTCCAGAAATTTTACTCAAGTAAGAGTAACGACACTTTGTGATAAAATTACTTAAGCGAAAGCAAAACGTACAGAATAATAAAAATACTCCTAAAAGTAAATTTTCAGAAGGTTACTCAAGTAATTGTAATTGATTAAATGTAACTGGTGAACCATAAGAACTTGATTGGGGAGGTGAAAGCTGAGGAGGAAAACAAAGCAGACAGACAGGCCAGAATCATGACACATTTTTGTCTTGATTTCTTATGATTTATTTATTGCTGCATTAATATTGTTCTGTCTTTGTCAGAAAAGGTGAAAATCAGAACAAGTCATCCTTTGCAGCCATTCATGAAATTTATCACATGCATTTCCAGAATGACCAAAGCCAAGCACAAACTACTATTGATTCAGCATTGATTACCAAGTGGCGTTCTCCAAATCGACCAATTTTTCTCAGAATTTCAAATGTAGCATGCTAACTAAGATATTTTTATCTGATTCAGTTGTAACCAAACTTGCAAATAAAACTCTAAGGTTTCAAAGAAACTGAAAATTAAAGACAATAAAAAATTCTGCATGTTGGACAGATTTGGTTGTCTGTCATCAGCTGAATGCAGGTCAGAGTCTCTGGTATTGTCATCGATCCGGTCACAAGAGCTTATTGACTGCTGTGGTTGGTGAACAAAACACATTCTCTCACACACTCGTTCCGGCATCAGTGTGGGTAGAAATGCATGCATCATTATGTAAGTGGGATGGGCTCTCAGAATACAGAAGTACCATTTTTGTTTAAAGCCAGTGTGTAAAAGACAGACTAAAGAGGAACAGAACAAAAGGACATGTGTGCGTGTGTGTGTGTGTGAACCAGGTTTTTATGTCCTCTTGGGGACCTGTGTACAATGTGGGATTGTGGGGACCACGGCTTCATTTTTTTTTTTAGCAGTGGTCCCATTGGGTGAGGGGTTAGGTTTGTGATGGTTTGATTTAGGATTAGGGTTGAAGTTAGGCATGTGATGGTTTGGGGAGGGTTAAGGGTTAGGAAAATGAATGGAAGTTAACGTAAAGTCCTCACAAGTCATGAAAACCAAACTGCGTGTGTGTGTGTGTGTTTGTGTGTGTGTGTGTGTAATGCTAAACTCTATTGTTTATTGTCAGTCTGGTTGTACAAAGGCTACTGATGGTGAGAGAGCCGAAGCGGAGAATGGTACAAGTCAGAAAATATACAATTAAGTTAAATTAGATGTGAAGGAAACAGCGAAGAAAGTCTGCCAATAGAATAATGCACTGCAAAAACACAAAGTCTTACCAAGTATTTGTGGTTTAATTTGTAATGCAAATAACTTAGTTCATTTGAAAAAAATAAGATAAACTTCAGCAAGATATTGGAGCTTGATTTAAGTAAATAATTACTTAAAATTGGGAAAGAAGTAGATTATTTCACTTGTAAGAATTTTTTTTGTTATAAGTGAATTAATCAATCAATGAAACGATTGCTTTTCATCAAAATTTAAGAATTACTGACTTAAATTAAGCTCCTACAACTTACTGAAAAGTTACTGTAAATCACTTCAAGTATTTAGATAATTGCATTAGAAACTAGGCCAAAAATACTTGGTAAAATCTAGTTTTTGCAATGTAATATGCAATGATCTATTTAGAATAAGGCAGAAGTTTTAACATATTTTCAATAAGTTAAATAGTCTTAAGAGTTCAAGTTGGATTTGAACTCTTAAATCAAAAGTCACAAATTACTGATTTAAAATAAGCTCATATGTTTTGTTGCATTTCTAGTGTATTAAGATATTTGCACTAGAAACTAGACCAAACTTTGTAAGATTTTGTGTTTTTGAAGTGTAGTTTCTCATTTTCAGCTTGTTCAAAGTGAAACATCATTAGCTGCTTAGGCAGACACAGATGTTTTTAATTGCAAAATTAAAAAAATATTTAAACCCCTCCAGGTAAGATGCTGACATTTATTAAAGACTAAAGTGAACCTCACTTTAAAACACACAAACAGGTCTGAATCCATAAAAAAAGACTTTCAGTATCCCTAAATCAAAGTTGGATGTAGGCGTACCGACACAATTGTTTACATTAGTTTTCTTAAATATAAGTTTATGTAGCTGTAAAAGATGTAGATATTTTAGTTTTGTCCCCTCAGGGTTGGTTTCTGAAGCAGGAGGGATGAACTGTCTGTCTCAGGTCAGATAAATGTCAAGAAAAGCTGAGAGGGACGGATCAGGAGGGATGAAAATGTTTCCAGGCTGTTAAACTAATGAACTGGGAGTCAAAGCAGCATCTGGTCAGGTAAACCTTACAGGAAAACAACTGTGGACAACATTTATTTCTTATTTTATATCTAATTTTATATTATCAGCATGCACAAAACATTAGGTTTGTTAAAAACAAGGTTGAAATTGAACTTTTATGCTTTTTTATAGCAATCTATATATTTCAAATAATGAAGTAAAAATGATTAAATATAATTTTTTTTTATAAAATACATTTTATAATACATTAAGAATTACATAAGAATTGTCTTTATATACATATAATAATATAAAAAATGATACATTTCATAATATACAATTTATATTATAAATGTGAATACATTTTCTATTACATTTAACATAAAATTATACAATTATATATATTTAATATAAATATTTATATAAAATATGTGTAAGTATGTATTTAATATGCATAAATTTATTGACTCATTTATGAATCGATATGCTATGTTACTAATGTTAAGTAGTATTTTGTCATAATTGTATTTTTATGTCCGACATGTCGTTCAACATTCATATTCCCATCTTCCATTAATGTTTTCTCCACTTTTTTCCATATTTACTATTTAACATTTTCTTCATCTCCATCTTCTGTTCTGAAGAGAAATAAGAATCAAAGTATAAAACTTGTGTCGCCAAAAACTAGAATGTAAAACACCAGAAGAACCAAACATTACCAATATTGACATTTTTATTATTTGTACAATAGAGACTTTAGTACATTATTCAAAACACTTCTTATATATTGAAAAAATGGTACGTCCCAAAGCCCAAAATGGCTCCAGTATAATTGCTGCACAGCATTTTTTCTATTTTATACATATATTTTTTTTGTTGTAAAAACTGTATCTTAAATAGTATGTACAGGTAGTGTCTGCAAAATGCATTCTAAACACATGATATATATTATATATAATTCAGCAATTGCATTTCTTCGCATTGATACTCAAACTTAAAACTGGAAGGATTTTCAACTTGCATGTGCAAATAAATAAAGAAACAAATAGTTCTGTAAGATCGTCAGTAAAATTTGTCCAACTCATAAATCGACAGGGTTTCTCTCCTCAGAGGTCAAAGTACATTTTTGTCACACTACAGAAGAAGAAGCAGCATTCAAGTTGGGTACTGCAGAAAGCATGAGTACATTCACAATCAATATGAGTAATTTTAAATTATATTTCATTCACAGTTTATATACAGTGAAACCGTCCTCATTTGTTCATCTCTTATATCATCTAAACACATAGAAAATTGGTGTTTTTATAGTCATATACATATATATAATAATATGCATTTGTATAACACAAATTCACAATTACAGTAGAAATACATTATTGTACAAGTTTTGGATAGTACTTGTGTAGGTCTTCAAGTCACACTGTGCGTACTTCTATCCATATCTTTGATACAAGTGTCTTTACAAAATATCACAAGTTTTGAGCAAAGCTAAGGTATATCAATATATTTAGAAAGAATTACCTGAAACATAGAGTAAAAAATAATTATATTATCAAACATTTGTCTCTGTTCACATCATAATAACTTCTGATATTTCAAACTCTAAATAGGGTTCAATCTCTCAACCACAATATTTAAACTGTGCTGTGTTGTGTCCATATGAAAGTGTGACTGACACATAATGGGCACAGCAAAGTGAAAAATGCTATCATATGACAAAATGTAAACATAAAATAAAACTTTATTTTTTAAAGTTGTTACTTTTGTCATATCAATACTACTCTGTCAATCAATCTTTGGCCAAAAACATCCCAAAAACAGAACTATGAGTTGTTTTTTTTTCTTCCTTTAAACTTATTTTTCCCACTTCAGGCTACCAGGGAAAGTTGAAGTTAACTGTGCATTGCAAGTATCCAACATGTGTACTTGTCCACATGTTGCCATTACAACCACAACCGCATTATTCACAAAGTAGCGAATAATTTTGAAATAATGGAGTCGTTTAGATCTGCCCTAGTCCAAGTCTAGAGCAAATAATCTGTGGAAAGACAAAATTAAAAGGCTCCTCAAACTTTCCATCCTGTTTTGAGTGAAGGCTATTTTGAAAAGAGCAGCTAAAATAAATAAATAAAAATAAAAAATAAAAAATCAGTTAATATATGTCTAAATTGGTAGATATACCAATAGATATAAACTTTAAAGTTTTCATTGAGTGAAAATGACTTTTTACTATGTTGAAAACAACATGGTTCATTGTCTTAAAATACAATGCAACTTGTGGTTGTAACATAAAATGTGGAAAAGTTCAAAGGGTAGGAATACTTTTTTCAAGGCACTGCAACAACAAACGCTTTGAGACATAAATCTGTGGAAGAGGATTACAGGAATTGCAATGTTTTTTTCTGAATTTCTGACTTTTTACCACCAGAATTTTAACTTTTGATCTCAAAAGATTAACTTGAGTTTCAAATCTGAATCCTGAGACAAAAAAGTTGGAATTCTGAGCAAAACGTCATAATTTTGTGACAAAAGTTAGAATTTTGAGAAAAAAAGTTCAAATTCTGAGTTTAATATCAGAATTCTGAAATTAAAGCCAGAATTTTGCTATTAAATTAAGATTCTTTTTTAGTGCCAATAGTCCTCTTCCGAATCGATCTGATCATTAATTTGTGCCAACTTTTCCCATTAGTACATCGCTGTTGAGCAACGACTCCAGATATCGGTTCAAGTCTCATCAAAGCCATGACAAAGCAAAGTTGACATTTGGAACCAGAGTATGCCAAACAGTTCTATGGAAAAGCATCAGCGTCTTCAAATGTCTGGTCTTTCAAGTCTGATTTACATGGAAAAAAGCCCGGCTATTGTACAAATCAAATGTTTGAAAATAGAAGAATCTGCACATGGAAGAAGACTAGTCTTTCAAACAATGGCAGAGTTGTTATCACTGGTGATAAATCAAGGAGAAGGAATTAGTTTTCTGTGATACAAATTGGGCACCATAATGCAATAGTGCACAGGGGGTGCAAATGCAGTGTGGGAGCGCGGGGGCACAGGGCTCTTTTTGTTTCCCTAAGTGAATGGCAGTGTGGGTGTAAACATTAGCATGACTTGTACAGTAGATGGCACTAGAGGACAAGGTTGGCTCAGCTGCAAATAGCTGCAGAAATATTGCTTTAGCTCTTTTCAACACAGCTGTGCAAGCGAAACTTTTCAAATCTAAAAACTATCAGCAATGACGTCCTATGAAAAGGGTGGGGGTTTTTTTACAGGTAAAACCGTGGTGTACTTTAGAAAAAAATGAAATCCATTCAGAGAAATGACTCCTGTAAAATTGCAGGAAATAAAAAAAATCTGAATATATTTTATTAACAGTTATATTGATCATAAACCTTTAGAGCTTTCAGTCTGGGCCCAACTGAGAGTGCAGCTCAGGAAAGCCAAATCTTCATATATGTACAAAAGGCAGAAAGTTATCTGTACACTGGAGGCATAAAACAAAGACAAAAAACAAAATAATAAATAAACACGAATGATGGGTGAGGCTTAAGAAAGAAGCTGTATAAAAAACAGAACTACTGACAAGGCAATGAACAAGATGCTACACATTCATTTAAAGCTGCAGTGTGTAACTTATAAAAAATATATAGTTTTTAAATATTTGCTAAAACTGCCACCATTCTGAGTTTATGAACATAATCTGTGAAAGACAATCAATCTTCTCCCTCTGATCCCAGAGCCATAATTGCTGTCTAAAGAAATGTACCGTTCCCAATCAGAAATAACCAATCAGAACCAGGAGGCAAGTCTTAGCGCTGTCAATCAAACTCATGATCGTGCTGCTAAATGTGGTAACGGTAGAGAAACAACTTGTAATTACAGGAAAAACATTTATCATGCTAACTAGCTTTAGCTGCAGCTTGCTCTATGGTAGCACTGCTACCATAGAGCAGTGCTACCAGACATTGTACTTTTTAGGTTTACTTGAGTAAATTTATTACAAAGCATCATTGCGCTTACTTGAGAAAAATTTCAGGATTTTTCTACATGTGGAAAAACAACCATGTTTTAATAACAAAACACCAGACACACACATGCAGTTTTAGTAAAAGTTTCAGAAGATTTTCATTGAAAAGAACTGATTTGGAAAAAAAATTGTTTTGCCTGATTTTGTTATTTTTTTATTACTTACATTAATTTTTCTAATTTTCTCCTTAGATTTGCAAAATTTCTACTTAAGTTTATATTTTGTTCCTTCTGATTATGTCATTTTTAAATATGAAAGAAATTATAATTTGATCAGTTACTCAGTACGTTAGCAGACTTTTTACCTAATACCTTTTTATTCTTACTTGATGGCTACTTTTTACTTTTACATGAGTAAAAATATGTTGACGTAGTGCTGGTTTTAACATTTGGGCTCTATACTAAGATCTGCCTCCGGGCTCTCATTGGTTGTTTCTAGTTAGCATTGGGAGAGGTCATTTCCCCCCCACAGTTTATCTGTTTTGTACCAATCAAAACAGATAAATAGTGAAATAGTGACAGTTTCGATAAATATGAATTAAAAAGTTAATCAAAAAAGAAAAAGAAAGTGAAGGAAAGCAATAAATAAATAAATAAATAAAAGTATCCTCCAATAAAAAATAACTCAAATCTGATTGGCTGAGGGAAAAAACTGCCTCATTCGAAAACAACCACAATATCCAAACTGCAGCAGCCCTGAAGGAACTGAAAAGTGTTGCATCCTTTCATGGTCCATCCGTCCGTCAATCAGGTCGCTGACCTCTGGTAGACAGAAGAGAAGAGATGTTTCCCATGGTACTTTTGGCACTAGTATGTGCCTTTGGTTCAGCAATAGGCAAATAGATGTCTGTGTGTTCCTTTAAAAAGGTTACAAAAAACAAGAAGAAGAAGAAGAAGAAAAAAAGAAGGCTCATATGTCAGTTCCACAAGCCACCAGCAGAGGGCAGGTGGGGCAGAGTTGAATGGAGATGAGTAGAGATGGGAAGTGGGTTTGTTTGTTATAAAACTATTTCTATGACGTGCTGCCGTCTCTCAGAACCACCAAGTGCACGGTCCGAGGGAAACTCTTCAGCAGAGAGACGGCTGTCTCGTGCTCCATGTGTAAAAAACTATGTCCGTTAGCCTGCAAGGCAAACACGCAGCACAGTCAACAGCAGTGTGTGTGTGTGCGCATGTGTGTATAGAGGTATGTGTTCTGCAGATTTTCCATACACATGTCAATGTGTGAGTGTTTTGTGGGAGGATGGAGGGTCACTGCCATCATTATCTCAGTAACACATCACTGTTGGGGGAAAAGAGAGAGAAGAGGAGGAGCTACACAGTCATGCTGTAGAAAGAGAAGGGGTAAAGACAAAAAAGGGTTTTCAGATGAGTTCATCCAGCTAAACTGTACAACTTTAGGAGTGAAGATGATAGACAACAGAGGAGGCGAGGGAAACATAGATGAGCGTGAAGCTGATTTCTTATCTTGATTGTTCAAAAACATTAAAATTAAAGTTTTTTCGTCTTTATTTGTGCTTTGAGATTCAGTTTAAATAACTGCATTGAGCTACATTAGGGTTTCTCAAACTTTTTTAGGCTGAGAATCATCTTCCCCATTTAACAAACGAACACACCTTAAATATCATAACGCAACATCAAAATTAAAATGTCATCATCATTTTAATTTTGGGCCAAATCAAAATCATGAATGTCCTTAAAGGGCCAGTTGTCCCAGAATGTATTGATATAACAAAACTGTAAAAATAAAAATACATTTTTAAATTAAATAATATTGAAAATCTTTTCAGTCTTTCTAGGATTTTGGAGTATTTTTGTGATTTTTTGCAGTGAAAATCAAAGTGTTTGTTGTATTAATTTAGAAATATTTGCATTTACGTATGACGATAATCGCAGCTTTTTGTTACTAGCCATATCATTATAGATTATAACTTGACATTAAGTGAGGCTGAAGCAGTTGTTTACTAGAAGAAATATTGTGAACAATATTCAGCAATAAACTCAGAATTATGTATTAGCATGAAAAAGCGCAGGGATTTGTAGATTTTGTGTGAATTTTTACGATAATGCGCAAGAAACAGAAGGGAGAGATTGATGTAATTTGACAGCAAACAGATAAAAACTGCTTTGATTTTATTGATAAAATAATATTTAAGCACTCTGTTATCAGCATCAACTTCTACACTGCAAAAACAAAATCTTTTCAAGTATTTTTGGTTTAGTTTTTAGTGAAAATATCTTAGTGAGCGTAAAAACTAACAAAACTAATTTACAAGTAACTTTGCAGCAAGATTTAGGCGTGAGTTTTAAGATAATAATTCATTAAAATTTGGTAAATTTTGCCTCGTCAGAGAAGTAATTTTAAAAACATAACTGCATGATTCATTATGAGGATTAGGAGGAGATTTTTACTTTTTTTTATTCCTACAAGTTATTACATTGCATGACATTACGGTCTACAACTTATGTTAATCATGGAGTTTGTAGTTGATATGTTACTTATTAGAGAATATTGCTCTAATATTTAAGCTTTTAAAACTAATGATGAAAACAAAAATGAAACAGTCGGGGGGAGAAAGCTCATGCCAGATATCTGTATGGTCGTGACGAAGAGGCAGAATATAAAGCAGAATGAAATGTGGATCTTTTACATTATTAATCTGCATATTTACTGCAGCTACAGTGCCTATAAAACCCTCTCAGATGTTTTACTTTATTTTTTTTATTACTTTCATAAATGAACCATGATCAACAAAGTTTGGCTTTTTTGCAAAAAGAAAAATTACCAAACATTTTTGGTGTTTTTGGTAAAAGATGATTCTTTTAGTTGCCATCCGTAGCCGTGTTGCCGCGGTAGAGCAACTCCGTTAACAAAAAGAAACCTGGAGGTTCAGGTATTATTAATTTAGTGCAGCACAACACAGCAAAGGGAAAATGAAAAGGAAAAAAACGACTCAAAACCACCCGCTCTCTACGCAGAGATCCGTTGCCATAGTAACCGACTGACAACAGCTCCACTAAGGTTTTAGGATTCAGCACCAAAAAACACGCAAATTTTTCCCACACATAGAACATAGAAATATTTCTGAAACATTTCTGTTTGGGAAATGATTTTTTTGTTTGCAAAAAAACCAAACAAACAAGCAAAGAAAAAACATTGCAAACAGAAATGTGTTATTTTGTTTGAGAGAAACAGATTCATAACAGCTAAAAATGTGTTTATTTTGCGATTATTAAGTCACCGCTGATTTGCTCATTTAAACACCTGCTCTTCTGATTATCTGTCAGAGAGTTGGTGTGTGTGTGTGTTGTCAATATTTTTATAACTGGACCGAAACACATGAAATTCCACAGCACCGACAGCATCTACATGTTGAGATTGTCATAGTCAAGCTAGCATAGCTAACCTACTTCTGTCTCCCTCACTTGTTTTTTTAATTAAAACTTTTTCCTGACCTTGTCATCGACTTGTCTTAGTGTTGACAATTGCATATATCATGTAGATATTTAAGATTTAGCTCATTTTAGCCAAAACCAATAGGAGTTATCGTTGGCTAGCAGTTTTGCAACATGACTATAGGCACTGTATGTTGCTACTAAGATGAGATTTCATCCCATCTTTGAATGGAAGACTGTGTGCTATGTCCTGCTGAATATGCTGCCTCATTATTTGAAAAGGTCGGATGTTGCTGACTGTAGCCTGACGTTATGTCGAATGGGAGGATGTTACCTGCAGTATCTTGTCTCCAGGCTTCAGTGAGGAGGCGGCGGGCCCGTCATGCTGTACCCTAGTAACAAAGATACCCTATAAGTCAAAATGATACACCGTTAGGACAACACAGGGACACGATGGTTTAGAATCTTTGCCTTTCTCATGCTCATCTCAATATCCAACCCAACCCCAAACACAAAACCAATATTGAAACAAATCAGATTTCTCCCTCAAAGGAATGAAAATACTGCAAAAGTACTAATAAAGATTGTTTATGATAATGCTATTTTTTTTATTTTAGAAACTGCTTTAGCATTTTTCAAAAAATAGTTTTGATGGGCTAGAGCTAAAAATGTAGTAAAATAAACAAAGAGTAAATAATTCAAGAATATGTGAAGGAAAATATGTGGGTTTGGAAATAAGTAGATATCAGCAATCTCCCCCCCAAATGTTTTCTTTTCTCAATTACCCAAGGCAGAGATTGTAAAAACACCAACATCTTTTCACCCAGAGCTGAAAGATGTTTTCGAACACAGAGGAGTCAGACAATGCAGCTGCAGAAACTCCACATGGTTCAACAAGCTGCTTACATGTTGAACACAGATAAATGTGCCGTTAAGGAGTGACACGAGAGAACCGGAAACATAGAAAATGATGCAGTAGTGACGGTGCAGCACCATCCAGGACACTACAGTGAGTGAGTGAGTAAACACAGCAATAGACACAAATAGGTGTTAAGTTGCAACATGTGGCAACACTGACAATCATACAGTGAGCCTCATACATACAGTAAAATACTTTAATTATCCCGCAACAAACTTGGTTAGTTTGCCATGCAGACTCTTGAAAAGTCGATGCTTTCACACTGGCATTTGCTTGGAGCCAATTAGCCTTTGATTGGATAAAGCTCACTGTATATTTCAAGGAAATATGCCATCAGCTGATATTAGTAAACAGTTGCACACAAAACTGAAAAACACAACAAAGCAAGGAATTGTTAAAATGATCTTAATCTGTAAAACATTGAGAAATATTTTCCACAGACTGATGAGATTTTGGCAGCTGACTCAGAGTTAGCTTAGTGTGCAACACTAATAATAACAAAAGGGGAAAAAATATAAATTTTTAAAAGTACAACATCCCCAGAGGAGGGCATCTCTGGTAAAAAAAAAAAACAATTACTGGATTTGAAATAAATTCATGTTTCATCACAAAAAAACAACCTTTTAATTGGACGACATTTCAGCAAAAGATTTTTAAAAATTATCTAGATTTTTTTTATTTTTTTTTGCAAAAATATAGAATGAAAGATTCATAAGAATGAAAACAAGCAATATTATATCAGTAATTTCTGTCTGTTTTTGGTAATTAGTGCCTCTGCAGAAGCAAAGACCAGGGGAGGAGCCTAATAATAAGATCAGAGTGTTTTTTAAAATGATCCTTTATTTATTTAGACTTTGTTCTGGGATGTACTAATATTTATTTTTCTGATTGCTTTCTATTTTCTCCCATCTTTTTCTCTTATACCCAAAATATCTGTGACGCTGGGTTATTCTAAGAGTATTGAGGAGAAAAGAAAAATAATCATTCAAAAAGAAAATAATTGCCAAAATTAACAGAAAAGTGTACTAATCCACACACGTTAAACAATTTTTTGTTTGTTATTCATTCTATTTTGTTTTGTAGAACAATACATATTTTTGTTTTTTGTCAGTCTGTAATGTTTGTTGTACGTCGAAAAATTAAAAGAAAGTCTTTGTCTTCACTTATTTCAGGTAGAAAAAATGTTTTCTCAATTTAAATGTTGTATTTTGTTAGTTTTACCTTTCAGAGAAGAGCCTTATATAACATATATAGTGAAGAAAAGAGTTTCTTCTGAAAAGCAAACAAATCAAAGATCCAGTCAATATGAGGCGACTTTCCTTCTTCCTGTGCTCTAATTAGCCAGAACTGAAACGGACCCAGAGGTGCAGAGAGCCGCTACGTTTTTACAGCCAATCCTTCAGGATTACTGTTGCTTCTCTTCAGACCCGAGTAATGACTCCTGCAGGGCGCCATCAATGGGCTAAACCCGACCCGGAGCAGGAAGAGAATTCGCCGCTGCAACTTAAAGTTAATTTGGCGTCGCATTTTAGTTCCTCACTTAACTACAAATTAAAGTTGGTACTTTTTTACAGCTGGTTACTATTTATTATTAGGCAACCCTTATTGAAACTGTTACATTATGGCTTACATTGTACAGTATGTCCAAGGTCACGGTTGTCAAACTCATTTTGAAACATATCTAGATCATGAATGTTTTCAAAAAACATTGATAAAAACCTTTAACAAACTGTTTTAACGCTAATAAATAGCTGTGTGTGCATTAAATGAGTACTGCTCTAAATATCTTCTCACACTGAGAATTTAATGATTGTTTTCTGGAGATTTGTTGAACATTTCTGTGCTTATGTATGGCAGTAAATGTGATTTCTTTGCTACGGCTGAGGCAGGTGGGAGTTAGCATCTGTAAACCCCATGTGAGGAAAATTTGCAATAAATTAGAACGAAACGTGTTGATTCTGTGTGAATTTGTATAAAAAAACAAACCTCAAACTGATTGATAAAATAATATTTAAGGTTTTATTTCTGCATCTCTCTGGCATCCAGAGGGCCACATAAAGAGCTATTTGCCCAGATTTGGCCCCAGAACCTTCAGTTTGACACACTATGTTGGGATAACTCATTTCAAAATAATGCAAGCTGAACACTAGAGGGCGCTACCACACCAAGGATGTGTGACACTGTATTTCTGTAGCTCCGGTATTCATTGATGTGTAATTTTGTGAATTTAAAAGGCCTAAACCTGGGATATACAAAATACTCCGTATGCAAAACATCCAGGGTAAATATCAGTGACAAACTTCACAAATATCTGCTGATTTTTCACTCTGACAACAGGAGTTTGCAGAATATTTCACTCTGATGGTTTTATTGAGTTTTCCTGAAGTTGCAAAAGGCTGTAAAGTTGAAGGAAAAGGTGGGGCCATCCACTTCTTTAAGATATTTTGCTGCAATTACAGCACAGCACTGTTTTGTAGTATATTTAAGGAATTATAGATTAAATGGAGAGTACTCTGCAGATTCCCAATTAAATTGAATTTTAAGGGTTATTCCAACACCCTAACGGGGCAGCATTATGTGTTTACCATTTGATGGCTCAACCAAATAACCATGTTACCTTCTGTTGTTAAAAAAAAATGCTATATATACCAAATATGACTAAAAATCAATTTTACTTTGTGACACTTTGAAATTGGGCCTCTGTCTCTTTAAAAACTTCTGCTCTTTCTGTAACTCAGGAAGTCATCCTAACATGGCTCCTCTATTAACCCTTTAACGTTTTGACCAGCGTTGCATAACGAGCTCAGCAGATGTGCGGTTCCACCAGGTGTTTGCTAATTGCTGCTAGCTAGTCTGAAGGGGCTGTGCCTTGAAGATGGGGCTCGGCCCGCCCTGCCGAATGGTTGCCGTGGGAGAAGAAACTATTTCCATGTATATTTTTGATGATAATAATGCCCTTTTGTTATGCTTAAAAGTAAACCTATAACCACTTCTAACGTGAATAATTCCCACTCTATAAAGAAAACTTTTAAAGTCTTAAAACAAGTTTTGAATATTCTGGTTCTAATCAGACATAAGGTGAATAAGTTCAAGAGTTAGGCTTTTCCAAAACCTGTAAAAATATTATAATTTAAGGTGTTTTTTTATAGAGCATGCATTCAGTCATTACTTACGCAAAAAGGTTCATCTGCAGAGATTCTGTTGCCTCTTTATGACCAATAAAGAATAAAAGGAACTATAAAATAACTGCTGAAGTCAGCAGCTACCCGACCTTAATGTAAAAGTTAAACTACAGTTTTCTTCCTACCTTCAAAGTAAAACTTCACCATTCGTCCTCAGAGTGGGCCGTCCCGTCAGAATAAAACGTCACACCTTCCATCCCGAATCAAAGCAAACATCTAAAATCGCCCACTGCGCCCCAGAACTGAGCAGACGGCTAAAGATAGCAGCTGGAGCTTTTTGTGTGCGGCACAAAAAGCTCCTTGAGGCCGACCGGAGCGTCTCGTTTCTGGGACAGATCGCCTTGTAGAGCGGGCCTGGGGGATCTCCGCCCCAACAGGCTGCTGCTGCTGCTGCTGCTGCAGACAGGCTCAGTCAAATTTAGAAGTCAAGTCGATGAAAGACATTGGCGTGTCTTGTAAGACTTGAGGAAGTCTGATGATGCTACAAGGCGGTTCGAAACAGCTGCAGACTCCGGAAAATATGTTAGTTTTTTCTACTAACCTGCTGAGTTTCAGTTACGTTTCGAATGCATTTAAAGGGGCAGCGTTAGCTTAAATCAGATCTTTGTAGCTTTACATCCAAAACACACCCGGAGCATTGCTTTGATATTTTCACTCATGTTTAGAAATCCTTTAAGCTCCATGGCCTCTGAAGCGCAGCTCCTCCTGGAAGCTGTGGTTTCTCACAACTCATCCTCCCCCACTCACTCAGCTCCTTCAGACTAGCCAGCAGCAATCAGCAAACACCTCGTGGAACTGCTGAGCTCATCATATGAGCTGCTTTACTGATTAAAAAGTTTTTAAAGGGTTAATAGAGGAGCCATGTTGTGATGACTTCAGAGACTGTGCGAGGATTTAAAGAGGCAGAGGCCCAATTTGGAGCCATATTTGACATTTATAGCATTTTTTAACAACTGAAGGTAATATGGTGACCTGATTGTATCAAGTTATATTTTCTTGAGTAACTATTTTGAAAAATATGTATTTTCTGCTCTGACTTCAGTAAAATTTCTGTATTTTCTTCCCTCTAAGTGAAAAACAAACATGTTAAATTCACCAGACACAGACACACACCTGCAGTTATTGTTAAAGTTTCATAAGTTTTATTTTGAAAGAAACTGATTTGGAAACATTTGATTTGCCTGATTTTATTACTTAGATGAATTATTGTTATTTCTGTCCTTAAAATACCTAAATTTTGACTTAGCTTTATATTTTAGTTTGTCTGATGATGCAACTTTTAAATATTAAATGATTGATAATTTCATCAGTTTCTCAGTAGACTTTTTACCAAATACTTTTTCACTCTTACTTGAGTAATTTCTTGGCTACTTTTTACTTGTACTCTTCCCACCTCTGGTTAATTTAGCTCCGAAATGCCACAATGTGCCTGGAAAACAAACACAATCCTGCCTCTTCAGGTCAAATTAGGCCCAATAAATGAACCTCAGCTGTTTAGAAAAAGGAAAATATTCACTGTAAGTTAACCACGTCGGCCTCTCCGCCTCACAGACAAACACTGCGGTAACGAGCTGCAGTTTCCATGACAACTCTGAGGTAAAGCTGAGGAGGCTGTGATTGGCTGACAGGCTGGGTCAGGTCGTACCATGTCGGAGGGTTTGAAGGGGTTCCCCTGGCCGCTGATGCCGCCAGAGATACTGAAGCCGAGGCCGGGGTTCTTCTCTATCCTCACACACAGCTGGGCAGGAAGAGCAGAGAGAGACAGCTCAACGTGAAACGCACGCACGGCGAAAAGGGCAAGGAGCAAATAAACACGAGGAGGAGCGCTCGGCCAGCTGTCTGGAACAACCAGGCCACAAATGACGCTGCCTGTGTTTTGCTGTTTGGCATAACGGGAAGCTAACTCTTGCAATGAAGGGGGAAAAACAAGAAAAACAAAGAAAAACCCGGAGGCAGGTCGCGGTGCAGACTGGTGCAAATGACTTCATGTCCCTCTCTAAACTGGGACGGCGCTCTCCATCTGCAGAACGCTTCTGATTACGACTGACACCTCTGGCTTGGTTTCAGCACAGACGGAGGCTCTAAGTTACTTAATTATCTCCACATTTTACCAATATTAGCTGCTTGTTTACTGCAACGACAAAAAGAAAAACAATCTTATAACGAGACATTTTCCTGCCAGTGGAAGTAGTTCATTAATATTAATTATTTACACAAAACAAATTCCTGTCTTCCTAAAAAGTTACGTTATGAGTTTGTTTTGTTTTAAATCAAATATCTAACATATCTGCATAATGAATGAGACCAAATATACTTGACTTTCTGTTTTTGCATCAAAATCTGCATGGGAAAAATCAGCCATTATTGTATTTGATGAATGCTAACGACTTGTGCTCAGCAGAACAAGCACCTTCCATACCTGCTCTTGGAAACCGTCCGTGCTTTTCTGGCCTTTAGTCTGCAGCAGGCAGCGAGCGCTCTGAGGCCGGGGGTTGGTGTGGGTCGCCATGACGGCCTGGTTGCTGTGGGTCATGCCTTGGTTCACGTGGTACTGCGGATTGGTGGCCGGCTGGTGGGAGGTGTGGGGGTTGTACTGGGATTGGTTTCCAGACGATGACAGCGCCATGGGGAGGCCGCCACTGGGGTACGCCTGGCCAGGGGAGGGAAGGCCTGAGGAAAACAACAAAACACAAACAAACTAAAGTTTGGTTTCTTATTTAGAAGTCTGGCTTTCCCTCAGAAAAGTTGATAAGTTGAAAATTTGAGCAGGTAGTTATTGGAAAACACTATTGACAATATGCAAATGCCAACTATGAAGAGCAATAAAACCATTTTATTTCATTCCACATCACAAATATGAAGTATTTTGCATTCACTAAATTACAAATACTTCAACAATATGACAAAATGTTAGAAAAGTCAAAGGATATTGATACTTTTCACTGCAAAAACACAAAATCTTACCAAGTAACTTTATTGTAGTATCTAGTGCAAATATTGTAGAAGAGAAAACTTACTTACAGTAACTTTTTGAGCTTGTTTTAACTGAATAATTCTTTAATATTGATCAGTCCTATTAGCAGATTGTTTCACTTATGAAGCGTTTTGTTATGGCAGAATTAATCTGCAAAGGAAGTTGTATCAAATAATTATTCACTTTAAACAAGCTGAAATGTTAGTTAATTCTCTTATTTCAAGTAAAATATTTGCACTAGAAACTAGATTAAAAACGCTTCAGAAGGTTTTGTGTTTTTGCAGAGCTGATTTTAGGCACATGGGTGAAAATGTCTTGAAATAAAAATGAGCTTATTTAAACTAAATAATTTCTTAATATTGATGAAAAGTCCTTGTTTCACTGGCAGGTTAATTCACTTATTACAAGATATTTTTCCCTTGTTATAAAAAAATAATCTGCTAGTTTTTAAAATCATTATTAAGTAATTATTTAGTTAAAATAAGCTCAAATAGTTTTTTTAAGTTACTTTTACTTGCTTGATTTCATGAACAGTGAGATATGTGCAGTAGAAACAAACAAAAAAAAGTATGATTTTATGTTTTTGCAGCGCTGCAAGGCATTAAACGTAAAACATGGAGGTAAGTTTTGTGGTTTACCCTGCGAGACGTTGCCTTGGTACTGGCCCGGACCGCCTGCTGGTACCACTGACAGCGACATTCCTTGCTGGTATTGGCCGCCCTTGTTCATCATCCCGTCATAAACCTGCTGGCCGACGACGCGGTGAGGCACGGTGGCCGAGGATGAGGAGGACGAGGTGACGATCATGGTGTTGTGTGACTGATTGTGTGAATGTCCGCCCTGTGGAAACAAGCGCCACAAAATGACAACTAGTCACAATCACAGCCATGTTGCCACTGAAATCAGGTTTTACGTTTTACATTCACTGATTTATTGATCCTTTACCTTTTTCATGAGGTTCTCAGGCGGAACGTCTCTTCGACCGAGTGAGTAGGGAGCCCACTGGTTGCTCCCTGTCACCCCCTCCTGGTCATTATCCAGCATTGCAGCCTGCTGAGAAGGCGTCTGAGAAACAGAGAGACAGAAAAATACTGAAAAGGTTCACAGCAGTAATGAACTGGTGAGATTTATAACAGGATTAAGGCTGGAAGATTATGCTTTCCAACTAAATCAGTTAATTACCAACACAAAGAAAAGCATGTCTGGGTTTTTTACTCTTTAGCTTGAACAAATATTTTATTTATTTTATAAATACCCTAAAGCTAGTTCCACAAAAGTCATAATTTATTGATATATTTTTCTAAAGAGTGAAACTGTAACAGGTTTAAAACTGTTTAAACCTGATGCTAACTTTAGTCCTAATCTGGTCACTACTAGACAGATTAGTGTTTAATTTTTTCAGATCAAAAGTCAAAATTCTGAGAAAAAAGCCAGAATTTTGAGAAAAAAATTAGAATTCTGATTTTAAAGTCTAAATTTTCCAGAAAAAAAGAATTCAGAGAAAAAAAAGTCAGATTGTGAATTAAAAGTCAGGATTCCGAGTCTAAAGTCAAATCTGAGACAAAAATGTAAATATTTAGAAAAAAGAGCAGAATTCTTATTCAGAATTTTTAATTTAAAGTCAAAATTATGAATTTAAAATCAGAATTTTGATAAAACAGTCTGGATTTTTTCCCCCCAGCAGCCCAAATCCTCTTCCACATTCTTTCACAGCAAATGAAATCCACTTTAATAAGCCGCAAATACTATTATGGAATATTATGTTAGATTCATATAAGTCCTGGCAGGTATAATTCCTGTGACTCTTCTAGTTGTCTGGATAAAACATGCAGGTTTAAATGGTGATATAAACAGTCACAAAACAAACAAAGGACGTTTAATGTGGTTAAAACGACCACTGCCTGCAGCTCCCCAAAGCTTTTTGTGATCATATGAATGCAGTAATCAGGGTTTCAGTTCTCTCATCAGGATACTCACAGTGATGGCAGACGGAGGCGGAGGTAGTGGCAGCCAGCGGCCAGCAGGGGGCTCATGCCTAGTGTTATTGTAAAGGTTAAAGTTCAAAGTGGTGCTGCGCCCCTGGCCGTGACCCCCGCCCTGATAGAGCATGCCCAGGGTGAGCGTGTTGTGCTTTAGGACACCACTCTGATTGGAGGAGACAACATCACATGACATGAATGACGGGGGAGGGGGAAGGGGGCGGAGCCAACACAGCGAGCCAGCACAGCTCCACAACAAAACAAATATACAAACAACACGGATATAAAATCAACAACAACAACAACAACAGTGCAGAGTTGCTGAAAGCACAGAAAAATGTTAGCTAGTGATTGGTCAATACACACTGCAATTTTTTGAATCTAGCTCTACAACAGGGTGGTATGAATACTTTTGGCCTTAACTGAACCACAGAGAAACTATTTGAAAGTAAATATTTAATATTTGTACAGGAGTTATTGTTTTCAACTTAATAGCGATATGAAGACAATGTAAACTTCAAAATATCATCTTTGAGAATTTCTCAACTTTTTTCAGATAACTGAAAACAATTAAAAGGAATGTCAGCATTAAATTGGGTCAATTTAAAATAAAATCTCTTATAAAATCATTGGAATTTCAGAAAAGAGATGACACTCTATTCGGGCCAGTGTACAGAGAAAAGAGGAGCAATTTCCACAGCAAAATGCAGAAATTTCTAGATTAATTAAAAAAATTTTTCTAGAAAACTCCCCTGAAAAAAAATTTAAATTTCCAAGAAAAAGCTAAAAATTTTCTGATTCTTCTCTGAACTCTTGGACAAAAAAAAAGTTTCAAGAGGGAGAAATGTTTAAAAATTCCTCGGTAAAAGGAGCTTCAAGCTAATTTTTTTCAAACATAGAAAAAAACCTCTGAAATTTTGAGATTAACCTCAAAACATTTAGTTTTCAAACTTTTCAAATATGGAGGCAAAAATCTGAACTTTTGAGACTAATTTCAAAAAACTTTCTACAAAACAAATCTGAGTTTCAAAAATGTTTGGCATTTTCCTAAATTTTTTTTAGATGAATCTCAAAATGTCTGTTTTTTTCAAGCAAATTTTCATCTTTTAAAACAAAGAGAAAAAAATCTGACATGTTGAAATGAATAACAAAAAAAGAAATCAAGAAAATAGCCTGGAAATTTGTCCCGCAAAAGTCAAACATGTTCTGACTTTTGTCCTAAATTCTTTTGATAATTTTGAAAATTTGTGCTTTTTCTATCAAATTTTCAACTTTTTAAACATGGAGAAAAAAATCTGAACTTTTGAGGCTGGTTTCAAAAAATTGTCTAGAAAAAATTACAAATTTATGAGTTTCAAAAGTGAAAAAATGTCAACTTTTAAACTTAAACTTCTTTCCAGAAAATTTCTGAGGTCTCAAAATTTCTTTGTTTTGTAGCAAATTTTCAAACTTAGACATTTCATTGTTTTTTCTAGTTCTTTTGGTGGAAATCGACTCCGTTTTTCTATCTACAATGACCCTGAGGCGGGTCATATTTCCGTCACTTTGGAAGAGAAAGAAAAGGATAAAATGAGGCGGCATCAGATTGCTGAGCAGAATGGAGATTTTGCTGAATTGAATGTAAGAAAATGTGACTCTTCAAGCACATATCCATCGGCGAGTGTGCGGCTGATCAGGCCGACAGCGACAGTGTGGAGTGGACACACATGCAGCCGAAAACGAACCTCGTCAACCTTACAACACAGACTTACACGGATACAGACAGAGGGGGCTTCTTGATGCCGTGTGTTTGCGTGTGTGTGCTGTGGACGTGTTTTCTGCTCCGGGTGGACGTACCCTGTCCAACCGTTTGGCCTCTATGTGCCTGAGGAGCTGCTGCCTCCAGTCGGCGGGCATCTTGGAGGTGATGTCCTCGGGTTTCTGCGGGACGACGGGTCTGACTTTGATGGTGTCCTCAGACGGTTTCTCGGGGCAGGTGGCCAGGGTGTAGTCGGGCGGCATCTTCTCCAGCAGGGCGGCCATGGTGGGGCGAGCCGACACGGGGCGGGCCTGCGGGCCGTCGAAACGTAGAGACACAGAGGGAAGAGAGCGACGGGAGTGCAGAGGATGGAACTGTTACAGAAAATACGTTTTTATAGAGACGCAAATCTTTCAGCATGTAGAGAAACCCTACAAATGTTTTACATGTTTTAGACTGAAAAGAGGAAAAGAGTGTAAACAAATCAAAGGTTTATTTAAAACAATTGCATAAAGTAAATAAATATAGGTAAAAAATTAGTCAGGGTTTTTAAATCTTGGTAATCGGCCAGAAAACTGCAATCAGTACAACCTTGCCCTGCCACAATAACACACTATGATTGAGCTGATTGACAGCGCTAAGTCCCGCCTCCTGGCTCTGATTGGTTGTTTCTAGTTAGCATTGGAAAAAGGAAGAAGAGACGGATTTTTTCAGTGTAATGACACAATGACAGTTTCAACAAATATGTCAAAAATTTGTTTTTATAAAACCTAAATAGTGCAGCTTTCAGCAAAATGAGCACTGTAGTAATCTGAGTTTTGCAAACAGCCACAGAACCAGCATGCGCCCTACTTTCTCCTGCTGAACGACAGCAGATGAAATGCTTCGCCATCTAATCAGGTATGCTGTTGGACACATCTCTGTGGGTATTTTAGGAACATCTGACTTGTAACGAACCCAGAATATCTTAAAGGGATTATTTATGAAGGAGTGGATCTTAAAAAACAAGGAGGCAGCGACGAACACCATCCTCACTCTGCTCACTCACACCGAGATGATTAAAGGAAAGAATCAAGAAGCTGTTGTAATCCCAGATCCTTAAACCTCTCTGCCAAAATAGGCCATCTCTCTGCGTGTTCCAGGAATTATTACACCGACAAGCTACTGCATATGCCTGAGTTCAGGGATCTGATCAAAAGAAATAAAATCTGATGCAATAAATTTATTCCAGCCAAATAGCGAGCTAATGAAATGCTACAAAATATGTTTTCTCTGACGAGTTTAAAGTATCTGTTGCAACATTCTGCCAGTCAGCTGGCTGAAAGGAAGCTTCAATATTCATTATTTCTTTTATAATACTGCTATAAGGAGAGGTAGAAGCCACATAATTATCAGTGGAAAATTGACCCAGATAAGCAAATATATCTTCTTAAACGTTTACGTTTAAAATGTGACCTGCTGAGAAAGAAAATTATACAAACAGTAGAAAGCCTTGAAAAACAATAAGTTGTTTTACAGATGGAAAAACTGCTGTCACTTTAACTAAAACAAAAATTAAATATCATATCTAATTATATATAAAGCTGATTCAAATATAGAAGAAATCAAGAACTCAAAACCCAGCTTATAAAGTAAAGAGAAGCTGCTAAACTGCATTTTTTGCGTTACCTGAGATGCTCCGTACGTTTCGGTGCTGTAGCTCCTAGCAGACAGGGGGCGACGCTGAGTCAGACTTTTGGTCGGATAGCCAATCATGGGCTTCTTCTGCTCCTGGTAAGTGGTGTAGTCGTCGTCATAGCGACCGTTTCTCTTGTTGTGCATCATCTGATTTTGGTTGTCAGACATGTTGGTGAGGGCAGAATGCTCCATGGGGGACGAGTAGGCAAGGGCCCGACTGTAATGAGGCGGGTCCGTCTGAGTCCAAACAAATAGATCATTTTAGTTTGATTTTATCAGAATCAGTGCACAGCACCTATGGTACCAGATTAAAAGTATAAATTAAATCAAACAACTGAAAGAAGATGCACATTTTGCACCATTTATACAAAAGTTTCTTCATATGATGCACACTGCAAAAACACAAAATCTTACCAAGTCATTTTGGTTTAGTTTATAGTGCAAATATATTAGTACATGTGAAATAAGACAAAACTAACTTAAGAATAATTTTTCAGCAAGAGTTAGGGGTTTGTATCAAGCCAATAAAATTTTTTCTCACAAATTTTTGACTTTAAGCTCAGAAATTTCCAAGTTTTTTCTAAAATATTTCTGAGATTTTTATTAGAAAACACTGTATTTTAAATCTATTGGAATGAAAACACAAAATTGATTGTATTTTTATGGAATAATCAGAAACATAAAGAAGAAAGACTTGATTTTCTCAAAATACACTGTAAAAACTCAAAATCTTGCAGAGTATTTTTGATTTAGGTTCTAGTGCAAATATTTTACTACATTTAAAATAACACAAAAACTTATAAGCAACTATTCAGCAAGATAAAAAAGCTTGTTATAAGTTTGTTTTGTCTTATTTCAAATAAACTATGATCTCTGCATTAGAAACTAGACCAAAATTACTCGGTCAGATGTTGCGTTTTTGCAGTGCACACTTTATGAACAGTATAAAAGAAAACAACTGTAATAATTAGAATGTCATAAAAACGCTATCGCAATTAAAAAAAATACTTCAGCACAGCAAGATTAACAGATTAGGTTTGATTACCGTAATTTTCTTTCATGTATTTATAGCAGAATATGTGTCATGTGGATTAACATAAACACATTTTTGATGTTGCATATGTTATGCGATGAATTTGAAAGATTTTGTTGTTTTACTGGCTCCTACCTGATGCTTGTATTGAGCTTCCTGTAGCGCCTCCTGCTGGGCTTCATGAACTCTGCGAAACAAGGCAAGCTCAGTGGAGCTCACCAAAGAGTCGGCTCTCCTCAGAAAGCCTGGCCTGGAGCGCTGGGTTGAGATGGTTTGCTGCTGCTGGCTGGACGGGCCGTCCTGGTTGATCGGGGCTTGGGGGAACGAAAACATCTCCAGCGGTGGATACGCACGATACCGAGGACTCACAAGCTCCTTGGGTAGCGTCTTTCCCGGTTGACTCAAGTAATCCATGGCCTTTGAGGAGTGGTTTACATAATCTGGTGTGTTGGGGAATGGAGGAGGGATCCTGCGATCTATGGTCACCTGATTGGGTAGAAAGTTCATCAGTGAGTCAGTGGAAAGGTTTCAGGCATTATTGTCGACACACTAAGCTTAGTATTTGAGAATTATCTGAATTTAGCCCCAAAATGCTGCATTTCTTAAAAACATTTTGAACTACTTTGCAGTGTGATGTCATCCCACCCATCAGTTTTCTGCTGAGGGGTGGGAATCTGTCAACATTATGAGCTAAATCTTAACTGTACGTGTGACATTTATAGGAAAGAGAGATGTGGTAATTTCCTCCTAATTGTCAACAATATGATAACTAGATAAGAAGCTCCAAGGTGCCATATTTCACCTTTTTAAATTAAAAAATAGCAAGGGAGCGAGAAGTCGGTCAGGTATGCTAGCTTGACTATGACAATCTTAGCATGTAGATGTGCTGCAGAATTCGGAGCGTTTCGCTTCAGTTAGTTTATTTAATTTATTTTTTTTAAAAAGCAACCAGCACACCAACTCTGACAGATTATCAGTGTCACAGGAGTTTAAATTAGCTAATCCACCACTGCTGTGTTCAGATGATCACTCATTAATACGAAAACCGGAAACCATAAAATTGTAATCGAATGAATGTAATGTTCTTTGTGTGTAAAATGTTGACTGTGCCGATACATTAGTGGAAGCTGTTGTCAGTCGGTTGCCATGGCAACAGATCTGAGTATAGCGTGAAACCGACAGAGAGTCAGTTTTGAGTTTCCTGTATTATTTTCACTTTGTGGCGCACTGCAGAAAATGAATAACATTTAATTATTAATTTACATCTAAAGGTTTCATTTTGTCAACTGGGTTGAATAAATATATATATTTATTTATATATATGCGTTTCTGACCTGGGGGTTGTAGTTCTGGTCAAAATGATAGGCCTTGTGAGGAATGGCAGGTTTTTGATTTTGTCCAGACTGGTTCTGGTTGCCGCCTCCGTGTCCTGGGAAGCCCAGCTCGTCGTCCAGCATGGGGGCAGAC
Source organism: Poeciliopsis gracilis (assembly GCA_911649635.1). Lineage (NCBI taxonomy): Eukaryota > Metazoa > Chordata > Actinopteri > Cyprinodontiformes > Poeciliidae > Poeciliopsis > Poeciliopsis gracilis. The sequence goes on along the minus strand of CAJVRI010001168.1, from coordinate 97,636 downwards.
TGAGACCGAGACATGCTGGTCTGCTCCATGGAACCAGGGAGCTCTGGGCGGTCCAAACTGGTCTGCTGCTCGATGGATGAACTGTAGCTTTCCATAGGAATGCTGGGAAGAAAGATGAACATACAAACTCAAAGATCCCATCTTTTTCTGATCAGTGAACGCATCATGTTTCTACAGAAAGAAACTCAACTTTATCTACATCCAGTATAATTTCAAAACAAAAAGGAGATATTACTTACAGACTATATGCTTACTGAACTTACCTGTAGACTTTATAGGAGCCAATGTCGATCTCATCAATGCTCTGGGACTTCTTAAACTTGGATCTGGTCTCCTTCATCATGGGGGACAGTCGGTCGGAGCTTTTACTCATCACCACGGTGACCTTGTTTCCCCCGCCGACGGTGAGCTGGTCCTTCCTGATCTGCTCCCCCTGGCTGTTGTGATACGTCCAGGACCCGGGCAAAGGTCCTGAGCCCTGCTCCAGTCTGGACGTAAAAAATGATCATGGAATTACAACAGAAAAATAAAAAACAGGCACAACCTCTGTGAGGCGTTGCATCGCTGTTCCTTTTGTCATTGTAATCCGTTCCACCATTCAAACTGTCTATTTTTGATCAATAATAGTAAGTTACTGATTAATGAGATAATCTAAACTTTAATATTTTTCGATTGACTAACGATTAACTGATGAGAAAAAACTTTTCTTGCTTATAATGCTCAAATAGATCAGATAAACAATTTACCTAAACACAATAAGTGAGTTAAGAGATTCATTTTATAATTTTAGGTTGTATATATTAAGATGTTGTGTTGTTGCAGGGTAATTTGAAGTTAGGTGGTCAGTGAATGTTACCAAACAGGTTAAGTGTTCCTCAACTTGAAAACGTTTGACAAACCTTTGCCTAACCAGACGTTGTCAGATAATCGATTGGAACCAATTTTAATCTAATAAACCATTAAACCAGTATTAGTTGTATCAACCGTCAGCATCTCCAGTCGCTCACCTTGAGTCCATGTCCTTGCGGTCAGGATTGGGGCTTGAGGTTGGCGTCAGGTCCAGCTTTGAGGGGAAAGCAGTCCTGTCCTCCAATGGGCTGGGCGTCCTGGTCCAATTCTGCCAGGGGTTTTGGGAAGAAGGTCCAGACTGCGGGTCGTTATCCGGGGTGGAGCGCTGGTTACCGTGGTAGGGGAGTGTCTGGGTATCCAGCTCCAGGGGGACTCCGACGATTCGATCTTGCCTGAGGAGGGGCCGGCGGCCGTGAGCCGACTGGCTGCGGGGTTTGGAGCCCAGCGGCGGATTACCCTGACTTGTATTGGAGGACGTCGGGTCCATCGGGGACTCCTCAGCGTCAAAACCCGTGTTGTCATAGTGCTGAGCCTCCGACCAATCAAAAGGCTCGCTGAGTGGACGCCGATCTCCCCGTTGCTGCAGCGTTCCCGATGGAGGGGTTTCTCTCTGAGACAGCAGGGGCTTGGAGTCAATAGGCTTTGGGAATGACTGTGCAAGTCTACGAAAATAAAACATATCAGGAGATACTTATAAAGAGAACAAACTGAACTGTTTCATACTGTAGCCAGTGCAATCATGAACATGTGCTGTGCAGTCCGACCCACTGGCACTCGGAACAGGACGACTTTCTCTCCATCTCTGAGTTCCTCCTAAACATCAACTGGGCAAAGAACCATGTTTGGAGTAATTATGTTTCTAAGGACGGATGCCAAATGCAAGAGCCTTCAAACTCTTTTCACTGTCATTTGCATCTTTGTAAACAAATATGTTTTACGAGGACGCAGGCAAATAAATAAATAATAATAAAAAAACGCAGCGTACAGACTGAGATCTGAACAGACTTTGTGAAATAACTAATATAATGCTGAAAAAATGACAAAGTGAAAGTGGGATAGAAAGAATGGGAAACTAGGAGGATGTATGTTTCTAATGCAGGAGCTTTTCAAGGTGAAGTGCCAGAAAAATCTGATTATTAACAGAGGATTATTAGATGCAAAAATGTAATTTTTCAGGGATTTCACACATTTTGTATCTGCATGTGTTTATTTTCTCAGTTTCTCAGTCCTCCATTAAAACACACAAGTAGATTAACCGTAGATACTAAAAATGTTTGAGGTTTTAGCAGAAAACCTTCCACAAAAACATAAAGGATGACTTTCACTTAAAAACAAAAAGATTTTCTGTTTATATTGTGTTTTAACTATAACTGCTACCTGATATAAACAGGTAAACACATTTATTGAACATTATTTGTCAGTAATACACAGCCTGACTTTAATAAAAACAGCCTGAGGCTGTAATGCGACGGATTTGGCTTGCAATTACGATTACATTTTTTTACTGCTGTTCATTACTGCGAGACAGAAACCAGATTCAAAACACGTTTTGACATAAATTTTTAATGCGATTCTCAGTTCCACATACGTCAGCTTATATCATTAATGTGCAATACCCTGCGCAGAGGAACCATGCCTCTTTAATTGGTTCTTTTCATCTCTCTGTGCAAAAAGCAACGCGCCTCCAAACAGTGGAGCCCACACAGGAAGCCTCTTCAAACCAGAGAAAGAACAAACTGAACGGCAATCTGCAGCATCTTAACGAGACTCTCTGACCTTCGCGAGCAAACAGATAGGCGAGAAGGTTGCACAAAGATGGAGGGAGCAGAGAAAAGATGGAGCGAGTTGATAGATGGGTGAGATATGAAAAGATGGAGGAAAAAACTTGATAACAGATGAGAACATACTCTGCAAAAACATACAATTTTACTAAATATCGGTCAAGTCTTTAGTGGAAATACTCTACAACACTTGAAATTAGAAAAACCTTATTTACCAGTGACTTTTTAGCAAGATATACGAGCTTGTTTTAAGTAAATAATTCTTTAATATCAATGAAAATGGCGAATTATTTCACAGGGGTGTGACTAGGGTTTAAACACCAGGGGGCTTCGTCCCCAGGAGATGAACAGGCGAGGACAAAATTTCTCAAACAAAAACTAACAAAAACTCAGAAATTGCTTTTCTACTTTTAATATAGTATTCAGAGTAACAGAAGACTCTACAAATTATATGCAGATGTTCACCTTCTAAGTAAGTGCAGTTATATTTCCCAGACTATTTTAATGTAAAGTAAATGGAAACTGACAGATTTATGATCATATTTAGTTTAAAAACAACATTTTAAGTTGATATTCTGGCAACATTATATCAAATTAAAAATTATAGCGGCAACAAGAAAAACACCAAAATTATTCAAGGGAGATTGAGAATATTTTATGGGGCTCAGCCCCCCATAAAATAGATCTTGTGACGCCACTGCTTCTAACAAGACATTTTCTCCATTTAAAAGTGAAATAATCTGCAAGTGGAGCCAGAATTTTATCATCGATATCTAGCAAGTATTCACTCAAAAACATACTTGAGTTATTTTTGTCTTATTTCAAGTGAACCAAGATGATTCGTCTCCAGCAACAGACAGAAAAACACTCCCTAAGATGTTTTGTTTTGCCGTGGAACATGAAGCCGGTGCATTTACCTGTTGGTCCAGTGCGTTTGCGGGGCCTGGTCCTTACTGGGGGCGGGCAGGGCGGGAGTGTGTGCGTGCGCATGAGTGTGTGTGTGTGAGTGTGTGTTGGCGGACGGGTTGGAGGAGCCGGAGGAGCCCTGCGAAGGTGAGTAGTCGGAGTAGGTGGCCGAGGAGCCGCTGTGGTTCAGACAGTGGAGCTTATCGACCTCCTCGTCTGTCGACTCTGCACAAAGAAAAACAAACGTGTCTTTGTAAAATAACTAAAAAACACTTTTAATGACAGGATAAACAGCTTTGTGCTACTCAAGGTCGCATTTTGGTAGATTTTACTGCAACTAGTTACTTTTACTTGAGGGACTGTTTTGGAAAAATGTACTTTCAAGAGTATTTTTACTGTGCTGTACGTTTTACTTTTACTTGGTTAATTTTCTATGAAGTATCTCTAACTTGAGTAAAATTTCTGGATTTTATATCCACTGGATGAATCAAGTTGGTGATTTTTTTGAACACCTGCAGTTTGTGTTCAAGTTTATCCTTTTTTTTATTAAAAGAAACTGATTTGGAAATTTTTCTTGTTTTTTTTGTGCTAATTTTACAAATTATTGTCATTTTGGTCCTTAAAAAAAACCAAAATCTCCACCTAATTTTTATATTTTGGATTTAAAAATTAAATGATTGATAATTTGATGAGTTACTCTGTACTCAAGGAGACTTTTTTACCAAATACTTTTTAACTTTTTACTTGAGTAATTTTGGATACTTCTTAGTTTTACTTGCATAAAAACTAGCTGAAGTGGTGCTGCAGTTTTCCGATGCTCTGCTCACCTCTGAGCTAAATGCTAAAAATAAACTACTGAACTGTTTTGCTTCCCTCAGCAGATTAGGATCGGCCCAATATTCACTATGTTTTTTAACAAAATAATTCTTACATCCTGAGATTTCTCAGCACTTTGGTTGCTAGGTGACGGGCTAGGCTTTGTTGGGTTGCTAGGTAACAGGCTGGGTTGCTAGGTGAGGGGAGGTGCCTGCTAATACAGGAGGTTTTTGAAACAGCTCATCATTCAGAAACCAAAAAACATGAAGTTACTGACAAAAATGTGCTTTTTTTTTCTCAACTGTTTTTGGAAGCAGTAAAAACGCAAATGGAAGAACAAAATGTAAATTTGTCATCATATTGCCCCTTCAAGGGATGTTTTGACAGCTGTAAATTTAAATAAATTAAGACTGAACCGCTGCAGATGGACATAGAAACCAAATATGAAGCAAAGCAGATGAGCGGTGCGGGTTTTGTATTCCCTGCAGAGCTCACATTATGGAGCAGAAACAGAAATGAACTCTTCCTTGGAAGAAGCAATTAAGGCTCTAAATAAATAATTTCGAGCTAGCTCATTTTTATATTTTGCAAGCTAAAATTAAATTTGTTTCCTTCAGATGAAAGAAAATTAAAATAGGGCCAACAGACGGAGAGGTGCATTTAGAGGTTCATTGAATCTCTCTCTCTGTAATGTTGCAGTTAATCTGCCTCACATTGTGACTAATTGATGGACACCATTGCAACATGCCTCACAGTTCCTGGAAATAAAACCATCAAGTTATCATTTGCAGCTTTGTGATCGCATCTCTCTGCATGATGCAGTACCTTTCTTATCCTTCCCCAGCAGCACCACCTTTGGTTTGTACATCGGTGGCTCCACCAGCGTTGGCCTCATGTCGGAGATGCGGATGTCGTTCGGAGAGCCGCCCATCGAGTCCTGATCAAGGATAAAGACACTCAGTCACTGAAACGCAGGTCTCAGAAACGGAACAAAAACATCAATGACGCATTATTTCAAAGAGTTAGAATACCAGCTTCAACTTCAGTGCATTTATTCAGCGCAAAATTAAATACCACAGTTATTATATTTTCTAGTATATCACACTTAACATCTCTGCACTGCAAAAACACAAAATCTCACCAAGTAATTTATGGTGTAAATATCTTAGTGAAATAAGATAAATTAACTTGCAAGTAATTTTTCATGTGTAACAATAGATTTTTTCTACGTTAAAAGTGAAATAATTTGCTTTTTTGTTGTTATTAAGGAATTATTTTCTGGAACAAGCTTCTAGATTTAGCTAAAAATTTAGTTTTTTCTTATTTCAAGTGCACTAAGATAGTTGCAATATAAAATAAACCAAAACTACTACTATTATATTTTGTGTTTTTTACAGTGTGCTGCTTAATTTCACATTTTCTTTTCATTTCTTCTTCCCACTGTATTTAATGAAGGATCGTACAGTGAGACAAAAAGACCTGTATATATTACGTTATTTTTACTTCATACTCGGAAAATGCAAAGAAGAAATTAAAGATTTGTAGGACAAGCCTATAACTTTTGTAGTAAATTATTGGTTTGTAAAACAGCGTTTTATATTTGTGTTTTATCCCTTCAATGGCTGCATTGTATTAATATCAAGAAAAACAGAACAACTAAACACTAAACTCCTGTTTTTATGAGCGAGCAGCGACGGTTTTCTACCTCCGAACTTTCTGTCAAGTCCTCCTTGTCCTTCCTCTTGGGAATGTCGATGCCAGAATTATGCATTGATCCTTGATCCATTAGCTGAGACTGAGAGAAGTCCTGCATCTCTCTGTCCGTCACCTGGCAAACATTTTCATTTCGTCCGTCAAATGAATCAAACACCTGCATCAACTGAGCAAAGTAAGAGGTTAAGACACGCAGTGGTCAAACACGTTTCATTTTCTCATCAACATCATGAAGTCAGAGGTTCTAACAGTTTCCATGGCAACACTGAAGCCTGACAAACACATTTGCAATGAGACTACATCAGTGTCTGACCTCACAAATGCACGCCTAAACCTTATGGAAAGCGTTAACCGAACAGTGAAGGCAGCAATCAGAGAAACCACATCACACGTAACTTTTCTTTTTTTTTTTAAATGGTTTTATATATTTGTGAAAACTGTCATTATGTCGTCACCGTATAATATGAGTCAGACAGTCTGTGAAAAGCTCAAACTGCTGTTGCTGTCTGATGAAATGCACGGCTCCCGGTCAAAACAAACCAATCAGAGCCAGGAGGAGGGTCTTAGTGCTGTCAATCACCTCCATGAACGCGCTGCTATAAAATAAACAGTTTCTTTTGGTGAATAAAATGTGAAGTTTGAGGTGTTTTCTTTATAAATCTGTAATTCTGTATTTCTATAACGTAAAACTCCTTGAACCACCTGCTGCTGAAATGCACTATTCAAATAAATTGATTGGTGGCCAAGCCAACGAGGGGCGAGGACACGAGCATGACTAACAACGCTAAGCCCCGCCTACAGGCTCTGATTGGTTGTTTCTAGTTAGCACTGGAAGAAGCAGAAGAGCTAAAACTTTTCTCCCTTTTATCATGACAGTTTCCAACAATATTTTTTTCAGTGAATTCTCTGCCTGTAATGCTTAAATAAATCCAAATTTTGTAAAAACAATGTAAACTTCAGATAAAGACATGAAATATTGATAAAGTTTGTAGAGTTTTCTGCCTCTTTCTCACCTCCTTTGGGGGCAGGGGCCACGGAGGCTCGTACTGCTCTTTGCTGAGGTGTGCATGCTCCATGTTGGTTCCTGCGGAGGTGGCAGTGCCTGAGCTCAGCTGGTGCTGGTGCCCATGTCCTGGATGCATGCTTTTTCCCACAAGACTCTGCACTGATTTGACCATGTTCTTCAGATCCTCAGGGTACGGCGTTGGGTAGCGCTTCAGGTTTATCTCCACCTGACGCCAACAGAAACCTTTAAATCAGGGCTGGCCAAACGTTTTGTCCAAAATTGTAGATTCAAAAGTAGCCAAAAAAAAATCCTAACGTAAAATCAAGACAGTAAAGCAGTCGGATTTTTACTGCAGATCGAAAACTTGAAAGGGATTTTCCGATGGCGTATTGGGGTACATTTGTCAAAATCTCAGAAATCTTCTGGAAGAGCTTCTGGAAATTCTTTAAAAGAAATTTGTTGGCATTTGAAATTTGGACATTTTTTTTAAGTTTTGTTGTAGAAAGAGATTTTACATGTTTGATACAATTTTTCAGTAATAAGAACAGGACTTGGGTCACTTTCTTTCAAAAATGTTGTGATATTCAGCCAAAGTTTAAGAGAGAATAAAAGAAGCTGTTCAGTAAATGTCTCTGGATAAACTTGATTTTACCTTTTGTTAAGATTCATTCAGCAGTGTTTTAATCATGCTGGTTGTTATTAAACAGCTAAAAATGCAAAATATCCACAGAATGAGAAAAACAAAAAGCTGACCTTGACCTTCCCAGAGTTGTCTTCCTCGTCTTTCTTGTCCTCAAAGTCAAAGGCCACGGTCATCCTCTGCTGTCTTTGCTCTTCCCACAGTGTAGGATTGAAGCTGTCGCTGTCCGACTGGTAATCTGTGAGAATACAGAGAAACACAGGAGCTTTTCATACATTGGAGGGGAGATAAACTGTCAGACATCCCAAATTTAACCTCGATAAACTGCAAAAACACAAAATGTTACCAAGTTTATTTGGTCTCGTTTCAAGTGTAAATATCTTAATGCACTTGAAATAAGATATAAAGTACTTAGAAGTAACTTTTTAGCAACATAAAGGATCTTTTTTTAGGTCAATAATTTCTTAATAATGAAAAAAAGTACTTACTATAGATAATTTCACTTTTAACATGGAAAAAATGTTTTGTTATAAGTGAAATAATCATGTTGTTACGTTACAAAAATCCAATAAATAATAAATATATATAAAAATCCAAGGCCCTTATTGGAGAGGAAGTTTAGCTATAATATATATTTTTTTTAATTTATGGCATATTGAAGCACAAAAAAATCTCAAACTGGAAAAAAAAATCTAAAATGTGATGTACTAAGAAGAATTTTGCAATTTAACAACAAAATAAAGGTTTTTATGAGTGAAATAATCTCCCAGTTCAACTATTAGGGAATTATTGGCCTAAAGCTGCTCCAGTATGTTGCTAAAAAGTTATTTGTTATTCGTACAGTTTGTAATATTGGTGAAGCAATTAAAAAAAAACAATGATTTGTGAACCTGAACCTTTGTTAAACCTTAAAAAAATTGGGGGGGAAAAAAATCAATCAGTATTTCAAGATCACACAGCGATGTTGTCCGAACCAAAAATATCGCGTGAGGTTTCCTTGACAACATTTTATGCGACATAAAAACAGATATTTTCTACCTTCATCATGCCGGGGCTGCTGTGGAAACATGTAGTTGGTCAAAACTTTCTGTTTGGTTTCAGGATGGGCTTCTGTCTGCAGCGGGATCAAAGCTTTGGACTGAAAGACAGAAACAAACCGACAAACTCAAACCAACAAACTCAAACCAACAAACTCAAACCGACAAACTGAAACCAACAAACTCAAACCAACAAACTGAAACCAACAAACTCAAACCAACAAACTCAAACCAACAAACTGAAACCAACAAACTCAAACCAACAAACTCAAACCAACAAACTGAAACCAACAAACTCAAACCAACAAACTCAAACCAACAAACTCAAACCAACAAACTCAAACCGACAAACTCAAACCAACAAACTCAAACCAACAAACTGAAACCAACAAACTGAAACCAACAAACTCAAACCGACAAACTCAAACCAACAAACTGAAACCGACAAACTGAAACCAACAAACTCAAACCCACAAACTCAAACAGACAAACTCAAACCAACAAACTCAAACCAACAAACTCAAACCAGACAAACTCAAACCAACAAACTCAAACCGACAAACTGAAACAGACAAACTCAAACCGACAAACTGAAACCAACAAACTCAAACAGACAAACTCAAACCGACAAACTGAAACCAACAAACTCAAACCGACAAACTGAAACCAACAAACTGAAACCAACAAACTCAAACCAACAAACTCAAACCAACAAACTCAAACCAACAAACTGAAACCAACAAACTGAAACCAACAAACTCAAACCAACAAACTCAAACCGACAAACTCAAACCAACAAACTCAAACCAACAAACTGAAACCAACAAACTGAAACCAACAAACTCAAACCAACAAACTCAAACCAACAAACTCAAACCAACAAACTGAAACCAACAAACTCAAACCAACAAACTCAAACCAACAAACTCAAACCAACAAACTGAAACCAACAAACTCAAACAGACAAACTGAAACCAACAAACTCAAACAGACAAACTCAAACCAACAAACTCAAACCAACAAACTCAAACCAACAAACTCTCACTTCTTAAAGTTAGAGGAAACAAGCTGGACCAAATCTTGGGTCACTTTTAGACAACAAATGAATCTGAATTTGTCGTTAATATTTTGTTAACACTAATATGATAAATGTAAATTCAGAGAGCACTGACACCCAAAATAACCAGTAGCCCTTTAATAAAACCTTCATGTGCATAAATAGTAATATATGCAATATGCTAATAATGTCTGAATTGAAATTTGTGGAAGTGTGTGAATACATTAGTATCAATTTTAAATGGAAATATATGTCTGCCTTGACATTTCATCAACATTTGAAATTTAAATGTGCTTTTGACTTTAACAGAGGCTGTTTTAATAGCTTTTATTATAATTTATAGCATATGATCAAACTCTAAATGTATTAAAATATTCTGAATGATCGTAGTGTAGCTTGGTACTAAATTAGGATTCAATTTATCTGATACATAAAAGAAAAAGGGAAGCGGTGCTTCGCTGCTACTTGTCAACACTATGATAACTTGATAAGGTCAGGAAAAAGTTTTAAATAAGAAAATAGCGATGGAGGAATGGCATGAGATAAAATTGTCTTTTTGCTCTCCAGCGTTGTGCACATTTTCTGGGTGTAAGCAATGGCATGCAGGGGTCCATGTGTGTTCGCCGGTGTGTTCTCCAGCAGGGTGAAGGACGGATACCTGATTGTCTGAGAGCCACAGAGCTGCCAGATCCTTCAGCTTGGTGAAGGTAAACGGCAGATTCTTTAACCTGCGAGGAAGGCAGAGAGAGAAACAAGGAGGGGAGGGGGGAGCGGGAAAGAATAGAGATGTTTCGTGTTCCCACGCACTGTACAGCCTGCAGAGCACGCAACCATGGCAACACACTCGCCGGTTCCCACAGCAACCGAAGGCCACCTCAGCAGCGAGAAGGAAAGCGGCGGAGCTGCCATTGAGAAAGTTTCGCCTCGTGACGACGCGCTCACGCCGGTACCTGTTGTCGCTGAGGTTGAGGACGCGCAGTTTGGTCATCTGTCCGATTTCGTCAGGCAGAAACTCCAGCTTGTTGGACCGAAGTGACATCACCGTCACGTTCTTGCAGTTACCGATCTAATACAAGTTCGCACACGCACACCACACCACCCCCACACACGCACACACGCACACATGCACACACACACACACACACACACGCACACACACACGCACACACACACCCACCCACCCACACACACACGTTATCAGAACAAATAAAGTTTTTCTGCACTTTCTGTTTACATGACAAACGGTTACTTTTGTGCGCGTAGTGATTTTGCATGTTAGAGCTACGCAAAGTGGTGCAGAGATTTTTGCAAAGACAAATATTTAAATATATGCAGCATCCATTTATATCCAAGTATAAATGAATATAAACTCATTGCAATCAGCTGCATTCAGAAATCACCTCATTTTGCAGAAAAACATGAACAATAGCTGTTTTCATAAACAATAGAGACCCAAGTGAGATGACACTAAAATCATATATGTTGTTTAACCTGAGATGTGCGTCATGTCAATGTTAAAGCTGTCATGGATTGGCTCACCTCCCGCGGCAGCTGTGTGAGGAAGTTCTCATCTGCAGCAAACGTTCTCAAGCTGTGCAGGTAGCCGACGGTGGGAGGCAACGACTCCAACTCATTACAGCTGCAGTCCAACTCTTCCAACAGAGATAGGCTGAAGGAAACGACAGAAAAAGGACAAAGATGCAGTTTGTCTGTGACAGTTTCACAAACTTATTCCTCTCTACAAATGGAAATTAATTCTAAGACTGAAACAAGAAACAAAACCATTTTAATATCTAATCAAAGATCAGCATTAAGCTGCTTTATTATTATAGAAACACACAATGAGAGTTGGGTAGTGACTATCTATCTTTACTGAATTATGTTTTTAGGAGTTTTTTTTTTTAATGCTGCACTTTTGATTCTTACATGAGTAATTTTATTATAATTTTATTTCTACTCTTACTCCAGTAAAATTTCTGGATTTTCTATACACTGAAATAAAAACAAACATATTCAAATCAAGAAACAGAAACAGATACACACCTGCAGTTTTTTTTTTTTTTATTAAAGTGCCATTTTACAAATATGAGATGATTGATCAGTTGCTTAGTACTTGAATTGACTTTTTACCAAATACTTTTTTCGTCTTAATTGAGTAATTTCTTGGACGGTTACTTTTTACTTTTAGTAAAAATATGCAGAAGTAGTTCTACTCTTGTTTGGGCAGAAGTTTTGGGTACCAACTCTGCACGTAGGATCATAACTCACCAGCATGCAAAGAAAATGTTTGTTTTAAAAATCTAAACAAAACTTTTTAAAACTTTTTTAAATTTGAATTTGGAGCTGTGATGACTAGTTATGAAATTATGATTAAAATGAAAGATAAAGGCTTGAAATTAATCAATATTTTTGCAGTTTTATAGATCCCAGCTTCTCTACAGTAACATCTAGTGCAGAAAACCGAACTCCCCTTTATGTGTATTCTCTGGCCTGACATCGAGGTTACAGCATGCTAATGCTAATGAGACAACAATTTTACATTCACGTTCTGCCACTGTTAACATTACATTAGTCTGCTATTATTATTCCCAACAGACGGGACCATCTGGACTACCATGCTGTCTGGAGGGGAGCAGATGAGATGGGAGGAAACGAGAGGAGAGGTGCAAGACAAGGTTAGCTTATAGTGAGTAGCATTTGTGTTTCCTATTGTGGTTACAATTATAACCTTCAGAAAAGCTTCAGCGAAGCAAGATGTCATTTTTTCAATCTAAATTTTCTGATTTGTTTCCTTTAACTTTTCAAATCAAGTCACTATCTGGTTGGAAGTAAAGGTCAAGACGCAGATTTATATCCAGTGAAAATTAGCAAAAAAAAATTAAAATCATATCTTAATTTAAGATAATTGAGAATCAGATCTATAAAGAATTTAGGAACTTCTTTTAGTTAAATTTTCGAAGTACTAGTTCCACTGGTGCCGTTACCTAGCAACCCCAGCCAAGCCCAGCCTGTTACCTAGCAACCCGGTTCTAGTTCCACTGGAAGATTCTTTCACTTATAACAAGATATTTTTCCCATGTCATCAGTGTAGCAGAAATAATCTGCCAGTGGAACTTGTATTTTTCCATCAATATTAAACGTCATATTTCTGGCCCCCAAAAAGTTATCAAAATTATCAGATTTTGCACATGAAAAATAGCCCACAATAGAAAATGTTAAACTAAAACTGTACAAGCTATGAAATTAAAACAGACAAGAATTTTGTGTGTGAAAAATTGTAATTTTTGGGAAGCGGCAGCAATTTTTCTTTAAAAATTACAGGAGTAGCTACTTTCTTGTCTCGTCTAGTCCAAAGTAAAAACCAAATAATATTTTCACAACTTTGCTCACAAATGTGAAAGTCTGCATGGTAAGTGCAATTAGTAGGACTCTTGTCTTGCAGAAAAAAGGTTCTGGATTTGAATCCTGGCCTGGGTTTTTCCCAGTATTTGATGAAATTCCTCTGCAGAAACATCCAATCTACTCTCCATTGAGACAATGTCATTTTTACAAGCAGAGAATTTCCTTTAATCTATTTTAACTGGCATTAAAATATGACATCTGTGGTTCAAAGCTGATGTTTGAGGCTCTTTAAGGGGTTTGAAGGAAGTAAAAAAAAAAAAATGAAATAAAAGTCCAGACTGTATGAAGCAAACTGCACAACAATTAATAAAACTTATGCGGTAGCTTATTCAAAAATCTAAAGAAGACACAGAATAAAGGGATCATATTCATCAGGGGTAAGAAAGACTTCAAACAACGGATACGAAACAATAAGGAGCTTTAAAGGGAAGTAATTAATCTACAGAACTACAACCTGGGACTTGTTCATGAAGACAGAAAGCTTTCAGAGTGCTGAGATACAGATCTTGCAAAGATGTTAAGCTTACAAGAAATATAGTTTAATTGAATCTCTGCAGTCACTCAGTGTAACTGTAAAAGTAAGGAAAGAACTGAATGATTCTTTACACAAATGAAGTCAATAAATATACTAAAATCAAACAAATAAAATAACAAAAAAAAAAAAAAACAGTTTAAAATGACCTACAGGAACCATTCCACATATTTTATCATTGTATCTCAAATATCTTTAAAGTAAACGATTCATTTAATGTTGCTTAACTTTTATTTTGAGCTCCAAAAACATAAAATCTTACCAATTATTGTTGGCTTAGTTTCTAGTACAATTCCTCAAAATTGCTGAGAAGTTCTGTTATAATTATTTTAATTATAACATGAGAAAAATGAAATGATGTGCAAGTGGAGCCAGTGCTTAATTATTAATATTATAATATTATAATATTCAGGAATTATTTACTTAAGATAAGCTCATCCTCTGTCTCGCTGAAAAGTTACTTGTGGTTTTGTCTTATTTTATGTGTAGTAAGATATTGACACTAGAAACCAAACATACTTGGTAAAATAACTCGTACGTAACATTTTTTATATTTTATGTCAATATTTCATTAAAAGTGATGAAAACGTACAAGTTTCACTGCCAGATTATTTATGTTACATTTATGGAAAAAATATTTTCTTACATGTGAAACAGTCTTCCGGTGGAACTCCAACTCGGTTGCTAGGTGACGGGCTGTGCTTGGATGGGGTTGCTAAGAAACCAGTTGATTGTGAAATATTCTGACAGTGGAACTTGTACTTTTAAATCCAAAATAAGGGATCATTGAATTAAAATAAGCTCCTATATCTTGTTGAAAAGTTACAGGTAAGTTAGTTTGCGCTAGAAATGTCTAGTTTATATATTTTGGATTAACATTATTAGCATTTTCTTCTTTGCTCTTTCCTTTGGTTTGTTATTTTGTTTGTATTTCCTTAAAAGTACTTTGCCTTGTTGCTGAAAATGTGCTATATAAATAAAATTACCTTTAAAAACTAGACCACAAAAAAAAACTGGTAAGATTTTATTTTTTCAGTACATGCACAAATTACTGCAGTAACTTTACATGCAACCATTTTCATTTCGTGTTTTTCACTAATTTCATTGATCATTTTTAGAGATTAAATCAAAACTTTACAGATGAGGTAATGAGAGAATCGTTATTTATTTTTTTTTTTTATGTTTGCATGTAATTGTTTGGGACATGAAAAGTTCCCACATTGGCAGGATGTGGTAGCAAGCGTCGATTCTCTGTATCTGCAGCACAGCTGAACATCTGTCTCTGAACAAGCCCTCGGATCCAGAAGGCTCGTGTTACTCACCCTTGCTTTGGCTTCGGACTAACGCCACAGCACGGCAGCAAACACAACACACAGACCCCCCCAACCAATCATCAGCCAGCATTACAACACAGCAATAAACAAGATTAACGACCCACCTACTAACCCTCATAAACCACTAAGAGTCGGCTGAAGGAGGTTTTAAAGTAAAGCAAAACAAAGAATACCACTAAGATGCTCATAATCCGTAAACCTTTTCACGTTTTGTCACATCACAAACAGAAGTTAAACTTTTTTTAGTGGGATTTGTGCTTATGGTGGCGTATTTAGCCTCTTTTACTTTGACGCCATGAAATAAAATTGCTCTCAAATAAAACAGTTTAATCTTTCACATCCAACCTTTAAACGTTTGAACCATTTTGCCACAAAAAACTAAAAATAAAACCTGATTTCCTATGTATGAAGTTGGTTCAGAGGTAGTAGTTTAATAATCCTGAAGAATTAAGTCTGGAGGAAGTGAATAAAGCACAAAAATATTAATTTAAAGTGTTTTTATTGAAACAGAAATATCTTAAAATCTAAATAATATAAATGTTTTTTTTTTTTTTTACATTTAATTAAAAATTGAAGGTAAACAACAATCAAAGAAAAATCTATTTTTGTATGTTTTCAATTATATTTCAATAATCCATGTTTGATACAAAGCATGTCAAAAGACTGCTTTGCCATAACCCTAATGTTTCTCAGCTGGAGTTGAAACTTTGGCTGGGCTGTTTCAAATCGTTAGCTTCACTTCAAATTAGAATATTCATGTTCCTCAAATTAATGGCTCATCATCTAAATCAGAATAATTTTGGTTTTCACAGTATACAAATGTGTGCTACTTTGTGTCCTTCCATTATTTCACATATCACTAAAATCGTTGACGTTTGTGATGGTAAAATGTGAAAACGTTGAGTGGAGTATGAATGCTGCTGCAAGCTAATGTGACTTCAGCTGAAGAGTCAGATTTGTTTTGGTTTCTTACCTCCCAATGGTGTGAGGCAGTGAGGTCAGCTGGTTGTCATCTACCTTTAGAGTGGTCAGCTTCTTTAGCATTCCTGCAACACATGCAGAAACATTGGTGCAAATTCACACATACGCAACTAAAAACTTTCATTCCTTTGGCTTTAAAGAGGCAGAATTATGTGTTTTCCAGGCACATTGTGTCATTTTACAGCACAATCAAGTAACTATTTTAACTTCAGTTGATAAAAAATGCTTCATAGATCAAATACGACTTAAAATTGCGCCTGTCTCTTTAAAAACTCCGCCTTCAGAAAGTCATCACAACATGGCTCCTCTATTAACCCTTTAACTACGTTTTTACCAACGTTTTACTGAGAAGTGGCTCCTATAATGAGATCAGCAGAGTTTCAGTTCCACCAGGTGTTTGCTAATTGCGGCTGGCTAGTCTGAAGGAGCTGAATGGGGGAGGAGCTGCATCTCGAAGGCGGAGCTAAGTCCACCCAGGCGTTTTTGCACAGCTGAATGGTTGCCATGGAGAGTAAAGGATTTCTCAAACGTTGCATGAAAGAATCAAACCCTCCAGGTATATTTTGATGAGCTAACCGTGTTATAACACGACGCACAGCTAAAAGATGTTCTGCCCCTTTAACATCATCATTAACATAAATTACCACTTAATTTGTTTTAGATAATTATATGCAGATTTGTAGCAGCCTGGCAGAAAATGAAACAAGAGGACCAACAGCACTCTTTTAGGAACCAGTGTGAATAATAAACAGGTTGATTTTAAGTACCTATAGAGTCCGGCAGGTGCTGCAGCATGTTGGAGGACAGCAGCAGATCCTCTAAGGCCTCACAGCCTGAGACGTCACTATCCAACGTCTCAATGCGATTCTTGGCCAAATCCAAGTACCGCAACTGGCGAAGCTTCCCTATAGACTGCAGGAGAGCAGACGTTAGAAGTTAAGGTCTGCTGCAACGTCTCATTTCTACTCCCATGCTCCGATTTTGCTGCAAAACATGAACGTTGTCTCACCCCAGGTATAGACTGTAGAGAGTTGTTATCCAGCCACAGCTCCTTAAGGCTGTGCATCTGTTCCAACACCTCTGGCTAACAAGATAAAACATTATTTCACAAGGTCAAATGCAAATAATGGGGAAAAACAAGAAGCAAATGCATGAAAGCGCTAATAAATCTTTTCAAGCATCAAAGAGCGCAGGCTGATAGTCTTTAAAATTATGACAAACAGAAAAAAAATCACAAAAGTTTTTAATTTTAAAATGGCAAATTAAGTTTTGTGAATTATTCTGTGACCTTCTGGAATAAAATTAGCAGATATCTCTTTACAAAAGCAAGGAAACCTTTGAAGAGTTTGTGCCGTTTGGCTAAGAGTAAAGACGGACAGACGCTTTCATAAAACCAGAAGCATTTTATGATGATTTCTCGGGACAGATTATTGTCTACCAAATGGCTCAATTTATGAAAAAAGGAAAAAAAAGTCTTGCACCAGAAAGAAGCAAAGTGCTAGAAATACAAATGCAAAAAGAGAAGTAAGGATTTCTGTTTGAACTTTTTCAACCTTCTTCACTAAGTACATTAGAAGCATTTTCATCTTTGGTAACAGATAGTTTTAACCTGTCACAATGAGGAATACACTCCTTTATTTCGGCATTTAAATTACTACCCAGCAAGATAAATATTGGGGTGTAACTGTCATTTGATGGGATTTCCTAAAACAAGAGAGAAACTCCAGATTTTGTGGAACGATTCTTTTTCTCTTTCAGCATTTCAGGTGAAAAGTTGAAGCCAAAAAAAAAAAAAAAGCAACACACACACTCCAATTTAATAGTTTCATTTGTTAATTTGTTGTCACTTCCAAACGGATTTGTACCTAAAATCTCAGAGCCAAACTTTGGCAGAACTCCCAGCAGTTTTCTTCTTTGCATATAAACAGATGGTAACAACAGGTTTTCTTTAATCTCTGTGGTTCTCTGTCGTTTCTCCTTTTACTTTTATTCTCTGATGTGTAATTTAATCTGCAATACAGCATGAGTGATAATTTAATCTGCATGACAACATGAGTGAAGCAGATCTCACCATTTCGGAGAACTCGTTGCTCCCCAGATCCAGCCTCTCCAGCTGTGTCAGTCTGTGGATGGACCTCACCAGAGGGAAAATGCAGTTTTATTTACACATGAACAAATATTCATATTCTCACAGTATGAGTCCTTATTTTAAAAGAATCTAAAATTCGGAGTGCATTCTCAGAAGCAAAACAGTTGAGACGTTTGTATTTCTATGTGTGATAGAAACGTACTAGTACAAGGGTGTCCAAAGTGTGGTCTGGGGGCCATTTGTGGACCTTGGAGTGATTTTGTGTGGCCAATAAAATACAAATTTGGCCTCTTTGTCGCAACTTTTTATCTTAAATACAGTAAAAGTTTTACTAACAGAATTTATTTTATGAGAAAAATGTTATTTGTTTCTTCACAACCAAAAGTCTAGGTAGAGCCTTTTACTGGAAAACTGATTTTGCTTAGACTAAGTCAAGTTTTATTTAATTTATTTAACTGGACTTAATATAGCAAGAGTTTTGAAATGCTAACTTAAATCTTTTTCTTACAACAGAATAAATTTGCTCAATCAAACCCAAATGAAATTTCTTCTGATACAGAAATAATTTTGAAGTTTTGGATATACAATAAATAATATCCTCTTTTCTTTTTTTTGCAAAAAAACAACAAGAAAGTCAGGCAATTTGCTTTAATGTATTTTAATGTTTCTATTATTAATTTAAGTTCGGACATCACTATAGTATTAGATAGTAATATTTATTTAAGTTTCTTTCTGTTTGCGAGCTGCAGAATTATTACGATTTTAAATCTGTCTGTCTATTTCTCTTAAACATACTAAGATATACATTTGTTATCCTGTCTTACTTTGGCATGGTTTTCAGGTGGTTCTCTCTCAGCTCCAGAATCCGTAATTTGGAGAGCCTGAAAAACAGAAGGAACAAAATAATTCCTTTCATTTGCACTCAGATGCAACAGTAGGAAATACAAAAAAGGACTAAAATAAAAATAAATACAAAACACAAAAACATACTTAGCAAAAAAAAGTGTTTGATTTTTTTTTTCAACAAATATCGTCACCAATGGAGCTCCGACTTAAAAAAAAGAATTAATTTGCTACATGTAATCGAAATAAGTTTATCAAATGTAATTTATTTATGTTTGTGTAACATCACAACTAAATAATCTTGGATAAATATAATTTGAATGAGATCAACTGTTTTTTCTGTTTTCTGAAAAACAAAAGCAAATCAAGAAAAAGAGTGCAGTAATAACATAAGTGTATAAAAAAAACAAATTTTTACTGAAAAAAAAAAAAAGCTGTATAAATTATAAATCAGAAGCAAGATCCCACAACATTTCCATAGTCATATTTAATAATACTTCCTAAAATATAAGCTTTAAAATAAGCCTTAAGGGCATTTTATCCTCTACATCTTCAGAAATAGGCAAAACACAAAATTCAGCTGGGGTCTTTAAAAGCTATATGAAACTGTCTTTTATTGTAAATAAATGTTTAATCTCCACCAAAACACCCACAAAAACACATTTACACCTAAAACCTCAAAATCTTAACAAATATTTTCAGACTAGTTTCCAGTGCAAATATCTTATTACACTAGAAATAAAACAAAACTAAATTACAAGTAACTTTTCAGGAAGATATAGGTGTTTGTTTTAAGTCAATAATTCCTTAATATTGATTAAAAAGTACTGATTCCATTGGCAGATTATTAAATTATAACATGTTTCATGTTATATCTGCCAGTGGAAATGGAACCCGGTTGCTAGGTGACGGGCTGGGCTGGGGTTGCTAGGTAACGACGTATCGGCCATTGACTGTGGAATAAACGGCCAATGGAACGTTTTAATCAATATTAAGGAATTATTGACTTGAAACAAGCTGGTGCTTCTTGCCGAAAAGTTACTTTTAACGCATTTCAAATGTACTGAGGCGTTTGCACTAAAAACTGGACAAAATTTCTTTATTTCGTGTTTGTGCAGTGTATCAATTCACCTGCCAAAGTTAGAGGGCAGATACTCCAGGAAGGCATCATTCAAGAAGAGCTGGGTCAGATTCAGGAGCTGCGTGAAACCATCTGGGAGTCTTAAAAGAGAAAAATTCAATGAAAAACAACAGAAGAGGAAACTAAAGACAGTAACCTGGACAATGTTTCAATCAGCTGCAGCTGAATGAAACATGACCCTTTAAACATGCTAGCAGGAGCAGCTAACCACTGCCGGCCTGCAGATGACTCATCTGCTGCACAAGTGCAGCACAGAGACACACAAGACGCATTTTCCTCTGCAGCATTCTTCACTTCAACGTCACAGAACAGCAGTAATTACAGCACACACCTGAGACTCCAGCGATAAACGTGTTTACTTCCTGTAAATATGCAGCTCTGATGAGTGGACATAACGCAGCCAACAGGGCACAAGGCTGCATAGTGTCTGGATATATTTATTCATTATTACGATGCGTCTCGCTTGGGTAATAAAAGTGAAAAAAAAAAAAAAAAGCCGATATTTGTTTTGGAATCTATTGGATTTTTTTAATTAATTTGGGTTCAGACAAAAATGTTGCCATTAAATCAAATTTTTCACATAAAAAATAAAATACTCCAGTCATTTTTACAATTGGTTTACTATTAAATCATCACCTAAAGCAGGAGTAAGTTAAACATCTTCTAAAGCAGGAGTAAGTTAAACATCTTCTTTTTACTTTACAGCAATCAAAAGTTTCTACTAAAAGGAGAACTTTGACTAGGCCACTTCCAAATAGTTAGTTCCAGTTACAAAATACATGTTGGTAAAATAAAAGATTACTTGAGACCTAAATCAGTCAAAGATAGGTATAATTTTGGCTTATTGTACATAAATAAATGTTGAAATTAAATCAAAAAGTGTTTCAATTTAGTTTTATTTAAAAAATAACCAACAATCGGTTATTTAAATTTAATTAAAGGGATTAAAAAAACCTACAGTTTAGATCAGGCAGTAACAGATGTAGTTTATTTGTAATTTTCTCTGGTTTTATTAAAAGTTCAAGATAATGTATGAATAATTAGATGCATAAAGTTTAATTGTAATTTAGTAACTTCCCAATGAAGAAAATGTTTTCATATAAACTCTGTAGTTTATTCCTTAAAGAAACTATTTAGATCGTAAACTAAATTTGGCCAACTCAACTCATCATACTACCAGAAAGGAGCAAGTTGTTCGGTTAAATGTTTTTATTATTTGATTATTATTTAAATTAATAATTGCTTAATATAGATTTTAAAAAGTGCTAGTTCCATGAAATGAGACATTTTCCATGTTGGAAGTTAAATAATTTGCACTTTTTCATCAATATTGAGGAATTATTTAGGCTCCTTTAGAAGTTATTTAAAATTTTGCTTTGTCTTATTTCAAGTGCACTAATAAGTTTAAACTAGAAACTGGACCAGATGTAGTATTTGTGTTTTAGGAAACTGGAATTAAACATTTTTTTAAGAATTAAATCAACAAACTAAAAAGAATCCAAGTCAAAAGCTGCTTCACTCTTTTCTCGTAATTGTCAATCCTTGCTCTCCTTTGTGATTCTACTGTACACAATGCAGACATCGTCGTTTTTTAGGGCGCTTTTAAAAACTTTGTAAACCCTGCGGTGGCTCCATACTTCAGCATAAAGGTTATAAGTGTACAGATTTTATGTCTCCAAGCTTTAAAGAAACATTTTTTTCCCTCAGGACGTTAAAGAAACTTATTGTAAGGATACTTCTGAGTTATTTAGCCAGACTTTCCCCAAGCTGCTAAGTAGAAGCATTACAATAAGTTGCAGTTGTTTCAGTGAAACCAGGATAAAGAGAAAGATTCAGGTTTGTAGAGATAGAAAGTATTCGGATCTTACTTGGTAATGGGGTTGACGCTGGCTTCTACCACAGACAGGCCTTTACAGCATTTTATATTATCTGGAAACTCCTGGATTCCTGTTGGTGTGAATAATAATATCAAGTTCCAATCAATCAATCAATCCAAGATCCCGCCCCAATCTTCCAAAAAGCTGCTGGCTAATGATGAATAGCATTGATTTCAGCTGTTAAGTTATCAATAATAGGCTCTGAAGCGTAAATGTATGCCTGTTATATAAAATTAAAAGTGACGCAGTGCTTTGCAACACGACAACAACTAGATAACAAGGTCAGAAAGAAAACCATGAGAGCGAGGAAAGTAGGCTACTTATGCTAGCATGACTATGAGAACCTTGACATGAGGAGGTGCTGAAGAATTCTGTGTGTTTTGGTTCAGTTAGAAAAATAAAACAGGAAACCTAAACACAAACTCTGACAGATCATCAGTAGAGCAGGTGTTTAAATCAGCGCATTAAGCACCGCTCGGTTAGCTTAGCTATTAGCAGCTAAGCTACCACAGGTATTGCTCATTAATAATCGCAAAACAAACATCAAACCTAAAAACATAAACATAAACGTTCTGAATGTTCTGTTCTTTGTGTGGGGAATGTTTGAGTGTTTTTTGGTGTTGAATCCTGAAACATCAAGTGAGATTGTTGTCAGTTGCCATGGCAACGAGTGTGCGCGTCGCACAGTTGATACAGAGAGCGTGGAAAAAAGTGGTTTTTTCCTTTCCTGTGGCGCATAGCAGTAAATTAGTCGCACTAAAGGTGGGTTTTCAGGTATAGATTTAGAGGAGCTCAGTGTTTCAGCAGTTTTTAGGTTTTCTGGAAGCTTGTTCCAGATTTGTGGTGCATAGAAGATGAATGTTGATGATGTTTGGTTCCAGAACCAGAAGACCAGAGATGTTTGGAAGGTTAATATAACAACACCAGTAAATTTAGCCGACTTATTTGTTTTTGCTCCTTACCGTTTTTACTAATGTCTAACTCTTTGAGGTTAACCAAACTGGCGATGGTGGTGGGAAGATTGGAAAGGTCGTTATCGGGCAAACTTAGCTTCTTCAGAGCCTGGCACTGGAAGAGTTGCTGTGAGAGAAAACAATGGAGAACAAAAGAATATTTTAATTGCATGAAAAAGTCAAACAGACATCAAACAGAACGCCACATGACCAGACAGAGTACTGAAAGTTTGCTGCAGGCTTGGATAAGCTGGTCTGTTTAGCTGCTTCTTCCCATAAATAATGCAGATTTAATTTTCCCCATACAGTGGCCCCGGAGGACGAAAGAGTAATAAAAAGAAGCAGCATTCAGTATCATGTATGAGGAAATGCAGCAAACACAAAGGTGAAAAAAGCATTGATGAAAATTTTAGAGGGTTTAAATTGTCTAAATACCATGAAAAGATTGTTAAGAAACTATATATGTTGTGTCACTGAAAATTAAATCATAAAAACGCAGTTTTGACTCAGTGGAGCTAAAACATATTTTAGTAATCATATTAAAATGTTGAGTATTACACAACACAAACAGATTCCCTAAAAACAAGTGAAGAAATTTCTCACTAAAAGGCACAAACCAAAATTTCAACTGGGACTTTCAAACCACCAAACAGATTTTGGTCATTTTAACATTTGGCTGGTTTTTCTTCCACAGCAATTCATAGATTCTCTGAATTTGTTTCTCCTAGCAGGGAGAATATAATCCATTTTGGCACGTAAAATAAATTTTCCAGAGGTGAGAAACCCAAATCACTGTGGAAGAAATCAGAATTGAAATTTAGAGGAAATAAAGTTATTTATCAAGCGACCAGACAGTTCTGATATACAAACAACTTTTCTTGAGTTGTTTATCAAAATGCTACATAAATCAAATCTGACTTTGTAGTTTAAAGCCTTAAAATTGGGCTCTGTCTCTTTAAGAAGCTTCTGTTCTTTCTGAAACTCCGCCTTCAGGAAGTCATGGCTGCTCTGTTAACCCTCCATCAATATTTTTCCCAGCGTTTCTCTGAGAAGTAGCTCGTATGACGAGCTCAGCTGTTGTACGTTTCCACCAGGTGTTTGCTAACTGCTGCTAGCTAGTCTGAAGGAGTTTGTCTCAGGTGTTTTGCACAGATTAACAGCTGCTACGGTTGCTAAAGGATTTCTCAAATATGCATGCATTTGATGAAGGAATCACGTTATAACATGACGTAAAGCTCAAAAATGTTGATTTTCCATAATACTTTCCAACATATTGGTTGATGTTGTGGACAAATTAAACGTCTGTATTGATTTTATTTGTCCAAATCTTAGCAGCATTGCTACAGTCACATCCGGCTCTTCAGCAACTGAAATAAGTGAAAATGATGGCTCAGACCGGGCCATACTCAAACACATGAAAAGGCCTGTCCAACTCACTTCTAAAGGCCCATCAATCAGCGGCTAAACACAATCTTGGCACACGTTGTCACGGCCGAGCAGACTCTTTATTTATTCAGTTAAATGCATGTTTGGCCTGCCGCTCACAGAGACCTATTAGTTGGTCTCCATCCAAGCAGGCTAAATTTAGAAATCCAATTCACCATCTTTGTCATTTAAACCAGGACAGAATACCAATACATGTGACAGCCCGTTTATAAACAGCACCTTTAATTCTCCTTGAGATATTAGAAGGCCGTTTAGTCGCTGCTCGACCTGCAGGGCGCCGAGCTTTGTGCCGCCGCAAGGCCGAGCTAACGGGTCGCACAGTTCATCGAGTCTCAGAGCGCGTTTAATTGGGACTTCTTGTGATGAAGCGTTTTTTATTTTTTGTTTTATTTAACCAGGAAAGTGCTGCCCTAATTAAAAACCTCTTTCTCAAAAGAGTCCTGGTTAATAAACAGAAAAGGTTACACAATTAATTTCTCGTATTTTTTTTTTTAAAAAAAGCATATTTCTCCTTCCCCCCAATTCTCTGTGTGAAAATGGGACACCACTGCAAAAACCACAAAGTCCTACTGAGTATTTCTGGTATAAATTCTAGTGCAAATATCTAAGTACACTTAAATATTGGGCTCTGTCTCTTTAAGAAGAAAAAATAAGAAAAAAAAACTTAAACAGCTACAGGCTTGTTTTAAGTCAATAATTCCTTAACATTGATCAAAAGATGCTTTTTGCTCTCTTTACTTATAACAAGACATATTTCCATAAATATTCTTTTTGATCAGTTTTAAGGAATTACTGACTCAACACAAGCGTCTCTGTCTTGCTGACATGTTGCCTTATTTAAAGTGTACCAAGATATTTGCACTAAACCAAACACACTTGGAAAGATTTCGACTCTTAACTCACAATCTGAAATTAAAGTAAAAATTCTGATAAAAATCAGAATTCTGAAAAAAAAGAATTCTGAGAAAAAACTCAAAATCCTGAGAAAAAAGTTTCTGAAACACTTAAATTCAGTCAGTATTACGTCATTTTACAACAACCTGAAGGTTGAATAACATAAATAATTCAGCAGCACAAATGGATTCCAGAATTCAAAATGTAGCTTCAGTTGTTCATATTTGATTTCCAATTACAATATGATTACCGTATTTTCTGGACTATAGAGGCACATTATTAGAAGCCGCATCTACAATTTAAAAAACAAAAGAAACTGGAAACGTGCATCATATATAAGCCGCACCGGTATATTAGCCGCATGGTTCAAATGGGAAATAGTAGCGGCTTATAGTCCAAAAAATATGGTAAATGCAATAAATTAAAGACGTTATTTGATTAGAAATACCTGCAGTTCCACCACAAATCAAGATGAAAGTAAGATATCTGTAGGATGACTTTATACAAAATGTTTTTAGATAGAGAAGCAGAAATTGGAGCAAAACCAGGTGAACAGGTGCTCACCTTGGGTAGTTCTTCGATCTGGTTGGCGTCCAGGTAGAGTTCCTCCAAGGTTCTCTCGAAGCTGAATATTTCCTTTGGGACCTGCTGAAGGCTGCAGTGAGAGTAATCCAGCACTGAGATCACTTCCTCTTCACCACGGAAACAGCGGCACGGCACCAGCCGGCCAATCAGCTTCCGTTTGGTGGTCATCTCCAGACACTGCACTGGAAAAAACAAGAGATGGGAGGAATTTAATTTTATAGATTTATGTCCAAAGATAATCATAAAAAAGGTTGAGCTGGTGTTAAAAACCATAAGTTATATTTGAGTTAAAACACTGACTCTAAAATTAAAAATAAATCTTTACTCTTTCATCCAGTGCAAATTCTCACATTAAAATTATTATTATTAAAATACAACAATCACATTGGGACTCTTTCTTGGTTATAATAATCTGGGATTAGCTCTTACACTGCAAAAACACAAAATCTTACCAAGTCATTTTGGTTTAGTTCGCAGAGCAAACATCTTAGTGCACTTGAAAAAAAAACTAGATTAGAAGTAATTTTACAGCAAAATTTAAGAGATTGTTTTAAAAAAAATAAATAATTCCTTAATGTTGAAGTTCCAGTTACACTTGCAGATTATTTATTTATAATGTGGGAAAAATTTTTTTTTTTTTTTTTTAAATTTAACTGGTTATTAACCAACTCTGGTTTTAACAGGATAAAGATTTTTCATGAAGTTTTTAGTGTAAAAAACCCAAATACTTCTCTTTTTTAAAAAAGTTTGAGCCGATGCAACAACAGGAACAGGAAACAGGATTTGAGCGAAACAGAACAAAAATTTGGTCGTATAATTTATTTTTCTCTAAAGCTGCAGAATGTAACTTCCATAAAAACATATTTGTTACCTATTGAAACCGTCACGTTGTCCTAATAACAACATGAGACTGAAAACATCGAGCTCCAGGTAGCGTTCTCCCATTGCTAACTGGAAATAGCCAATCGGAGACAAGAGGCGGATCTTAGCGCTGTCAATCACTCTCACGCTCACCCTCTCACTTATTCTTTGCTAAGCTGCAGCTGGCTCATCGCAACATAACCCGCTATGAATGCTTACGCTAGATAGCAATGCCGCTGATGATGTAAGTTTAAACATTAAAACACTGAGCAGCGCATACACAAGCATGACTGATAGCGTTGAGACCTTTTTCACACAATATCTTTCTCACAACATGGTGACAGTTTTAATAAATACGAGCTCACTGCAGCTTTAACAGAGGAACCAAAGTGAACTCAACCTTCAGGGCACTAATGTGAAATCAAAATGTTTGAGCCTGAAATGAGGTGTAAAACTGGGAAACAGATGCATGACGGAGAAAACCGCCGCAAACCAGCAGTTACCCGACTCAAAGCAGGCTGAGGCTCGACTCCTCGACAGACAATCGCTCCTTTCATGCAACAAGCCGTATAATTAGACCAGAGATATAATTAAAATAGATCTTTTGTGATTCTGTGACAACATCACTCTGTTCCACAACTGTGTTTGAAAAGCTGCTGGCTGAATGGCAGAAGTAGGCTAAGCTTGCATATTAACAACCTCCAGTGGGGATTCATCACCAAGAGTTATCGCTTCACGCCCAAAACGAAACCCAAACGGCTTCAATGCCGGATCTTTTCAACAGAACAACAGTCGAATCATGTCCAGATTTGGATTTTTGATCATCAGATGTGAAGAAGAAGGAATCATGGGGGCAAAAGACGAAGATGCAGCTCGATTTCTTCCTGAACTGCAACCGCTGTCAGTGTCGGCGCTGAACCCGGAGATTTACTGCCTGGATAAACGTGGAAACTGTTGACTTGCTGGACCAGCTGCAAAAATATTACCAAATATTTTTCTCTAGTTTTCAGTACAAATAACCTCGTTAAATTGACATAAGACAAAATTAACTTCCAGGGAACTTTCAGGAAGAAATATGAGCTTGTTTTCATTGAAGTTTTAGTTTAACTGGTTTGTCAATAATTCCTCAACTTTGATGATTTAGTGATCCGCCTGTCTCTAGTTTATTTATCTTCATGGTGCTTGTTTGGTCACTTATATCCTATCAAGCATTTGCTAAATCCATTTACACTGAAAAAACATTAAATCTTACCAAACATTTTCATCTAGTTTTTAGTGCAAATATCTCAGTACACTTGAAATAAGACAAGACTAATTAACATGCAATTTCTCAACGAGACATAGGGGCTTATCGGTGGCAGTAATTCCTCAAAATTGTAGAAAAAGTTCTAGTTCCACTGGCAGATTAATTCAGTTACAACAAAATATTTTTCACATGTTGTAAGTGAATTTATCTGACAATGGAGCGACTATTTTTTCATCAAATTCAGGAATGATTGACGCAAAACAAGCGACTGAATCTTCACAAAGCTGCAATTCATAATCAAGTTGCCACTGGCGCAAACCATGAAGAAGACGACGACAGGAAGTAGCAGAAGGATCATAAATTGGATGATTAATTGGGTTACTTATTTTATGTAAACACCACAATTACAAATTACAATTAGGGAAATATTCACAAAGTTTTAATGGAAACTCAGAGTCTGAATGCAGCTAAACATTAAGACAAGGCTTTTTGGACTTATATGTCATGCACTGCAAATAAATGGCAACTTATGACATAACAGGGAAGCTCTTACCCTTTACTGCTTAATAATGTTTCTAATGCAACAAAAAGAGGAACTTTTTAAGGAGATACAGGGCAACAGAGACAGAAAACAGGCAAGTAGGGCATTCATCAGCGAGGACAGAGAGAGCGAAAGTAAAACTGAAGGAGCAGCAATGCAGCATCACAGCAACTGGAGCATTCGCCCTCAGCAATATTTTACACAGAACAAAGCAGATCCTGACAGAAAAGCAGCAGCTGCTGCAAGAAAAACTGAAACAACAGAGCAGCTCAACAATGGCCAAGATGTCAAAACTCTGCAACAGAGAAGAACCTCCTGACTGAACCGAAGGCTTTTATTGGAGGAGCAAAGAACCAAAAACCTCAACGAAAGTAGAACTGCTTCAACGTATTTTCACTCAAGTAAAGGTAACAAGACACCAACCAAGAAATTACTCAAGTAAGAGACAAAAACATCGACACAAGTACTGAGTAACTGATCAAATGATCAATAATTTAATGCTTAACAATCATCAGATGCAACAAAGTGGAAATTTAGGTGATTCAAGGACCAAAATTACAATCATTCAAATAAGTAACAAAAAAATAACAAAATAAGGCAAAAGAAAAGATTCCAATTGAGTTTCTTTCAATAAAAAACTTGTGAAACTTTAAGAAAAACTGCAGGTGTTTGTTTGTGTCTGGTGAATATTTGGTTAACTCATGTTTGTTTTTCACTCAGTGGGTAGAAAATCCACACATTTCACTCAATAAGAGTAGAGACACTTCATAATAAAAGGAAAAGGAAAAAAGAGTAAAAATATTTGTGTGATTCTGTACATACAGGTCAGATCACAAATAAACTGCAACGATTCTGAGCTCAGACGGAAAAGTTTGAGGAAAAAAGTCAAACAAAAGCGTGTTAGCGGTTAGCATTTCCACATCTTTGCACTTCCTGTTTGTCGCCTCCAGTGATCTATCTTTGTTTTTCAAAACAAAAGCTCCTTCTTCCTCTCTCTCTCTCTCTCTGTGTGTGTCCTGTCCTCCTGCAGCCTGACGGGGTGAATTCCCCCGAGCGCCACGGCAGCCACCGCTTCACGTGCGGCCCTGTTGTTGCCACAGTAACTGCTGCCATGGAGACCGTCTCCCCGGAGCCGGGTGTATTTTTATTCACTCCCTCTGTCATAAAACAGGAGCGCTCACTCAGTGGGCGACCGCTCCACATTCGGTGGCGCTTAAAGTAGAGCCGGCTACACCAGACGCTTTTATAGCACCTGAATCAGAGCTGAGCCGGGCTCCTGCAATCACTCACAATTAAACCATCACACACACACACACACACACACACACACACACACACACACACACACACACACACACACACCCCCACACACCCCACACACACACACACACACACACACACACACACACACACACACACACACACACACACACACACACAAGACTCATCCAGCTCACTTACAAGCTCTCTCACTTTATGATTTCTTGTGACAGCGAGGATAAAAGTGAAACTGCAATGAGAAACGGATGAATCGCTGTGGCATGCGGTTTGTTTGTTCTGTCTGGCAGCATTGAGTGGATGAACCAGGTGACAAACAGACGAGGGTCCAGACCGAACGGAGAGAGAGCTGCTCCGTAATGCAGAGGTGTGATGATTTTTATTAGTTTGGAAATCGCTGCAAGCCAGTCGTTACTCACCCACTCCGACCCTTATCGCCTGTCAGATCTCGAACTACTAATTTTAACACCGCTGAGTCAAAGTGACTCCACTGATGTATGCAGGTTTATTTCGTGTAGCGCAATTTAGCAAATTACATTTGTGAACTGCTTCAGGACCACAGACAGGTGTGTTAGCACATTATCATGCGACATTAAATTTCATTGCAAAGTTTTCTTCAGCTCATATCTGGTTAGTACAGAAGAGGATCAGGGCCACTGGGAAAAAATGATATTTTTCTGAGAATTATGGAAATGTTTTCCAAAATTCTGACTATTTTTTCAGAATTCTGGCTTTGAGATCTCAGATTTCTGATTTTTTGTTTTGTAGAATTTTGATGTTAATTTAAAATTTTCTCAGAATTCTGCCTTTGATTACAAAATTCTAACTTAAATCTCGGAATTCCTTCTTTTTTCCCTCAGAAGTCCAACTTTCCTCTTGTCGGAATTCCGACTTTCTCAAAATTCTGGCAAGTTTTCTCAGAACTCTGCCTTTGATCTTAAAATTCTGACTTTAAGTTCAGAATTTTAACTTTTTTTTCTAAGAATTCCAATGTTAATTCCAAATTTCTGCAAAATGTTTACTTTAATCTCAGAATTTTGACTTTTCTTGCCTCAGAAAAGGAAATATCTGGTTATATTAACCAGATGCAGTAATAATTTAAATAGGAAATCCAACTTTCCTTTTGTCGGAATTCCGACTTTCTCAGAATCCTGACGATAATTTCAGAATTCGGTTCATTTTTATCAGAATTTTGCCTCAAAATTCTGACTTCAATTCTGAGAAATTGAAGACAGAATTCTGAGATTAAAGTCAGAATAGTCAGAATTATTATTTTCTTTTTCTCTTCCGTTGGTTGGGTTTGTGCGCTGACACAATGTCAGTAAAAGTAGTTTTGGTTGAAGACAAATTCATGGCCCAACTCCTGCAAAAACAAAACAAGACACGTCTGTCATGAAGAATGAGCTGGAGTGTGTTTTGCTTTTTTACGAGAAATAATTTTCCTCGTGGAACCAAAACCCATTCCGAGGGAACCGGGATCCGAGTGCTTTCACACTCGCAGCTGGTCCGCTCCGGCAGGCAGCGAGGCTCCAGGTGGCACGTCTGTAAAAACTCAATGACCCTCAAAGCACCGCGTCTAAAAATAACAACGAGCCGACGCCACAGAAAGCAGAGCAGCTGACAGCTACCTGCACCTAAAATATGGCAATCAATTATGGCCAAACGCATGAATGAACAAAAACATGAAACATTAAAATTGGTCAAACCGTTTCTCAGACTTCAGGCTGTAAAGTGAGGTAAAAGTTTGGGATGTTTCTGCTTCGGATTGAAGCAATAAATAATTTAGCATCAACTATTATCAAGCTATGCTAACATATTTAGCTATTATGGTTCAAAAGCTGCCGAAGTTTTCTGTTACTCCGTTTCTGTGGTGATGGGATTTGCTGAAGTTTCTTCCGTTCTATAATAACGGTGCATTTTGTGAAGGTTTATTGTCTTTATTGCACGTTTGTTTTTAGCATTTTTCAGATAATTATGAGAAAAAACCTGATGAAACCATAAAATACTGAAATGCTGGAAAGTTTGTACCAATAAAACAAAGGCTGAAATTAAAGTGTATGAATGTACATTTTCCTGCAGATTTATGAGATTTGGACTTTAGATATTATTGTTTGGAAACCATTTGCATCTAAATAAAGATACAATCACAATTTATGAAACCAGAAATCAAAGAAAAAAACTAAAACCTGAATTTAAGACTCATTTTCAGCAGCAATCACATGACTTAAAACACACAAAACTGATTTTTAATGTTATTTTGACATGTTTTAACACCAATTTGGCCAAATTAAATTTGTTATAATAACCAGATGCAGTAATAATTTAAATATTTGTGCTTCCGTGCTTTTGCATGTTTGACATTTGGTAGTTTCACATCTTTTCCTAAAGGTTTTCAAAAATTCAAATAAATGTTTAGCCGGTTTCAAACATTTCCAGATCAGGTTTTTCACGCCTCCAACTATTTCTGAGCGACAGTGAGAAGTCTGTGTCTCGTTCTCCTCCCTGTTTCCAGGCCACTCGTCTTTCTTTCTCGTTCTGTTTATCCTGGGTTGTGCTCAGTGGCCCAGTTCTTTCTGCACATCTCCGCTTCCTCTCTCGTCTATTATCCCTCTCAGGCTCCTCTTGCTCTCGCTGAGCTCCTTCTGCGTCTGTCTGTGTTTAACTTATTATTTCTTTCCTTCATTTTCCATCGTACACTTCTACCATCTTGAATCAGGAAGAGTGCGTTCTTGTTTTGCTGCTCCAAATGTGCTAAAAATACGACGATATTTTAATTTCCATGAGTCGAGTGTCCGTTTTTATTTAGGGTCAACAGATTGTAGAAAGGCACTTTTTTATTTCAGTAACTGTGACAGAAAGTGGAAACTGATGATTTGGAGACGAATTAAGAGAAATGTTTTTGGACCCAAAACCTACTTCTGCTAACAACTGCGTTACCGTACAGTTTCCATATTCTTGTTTCTCTCTATTTACCACAAAGTTTCTAAATAAGCTTTTAAACAGCAGTAAACTCTTAAAGCTGGAACTAATCTGACCAAAAATCTACTTTGGATTCAACATCGACATGAGTCTTGGATCTACGGAAGAACATTAGAGCCAAATGAAAAAATTAAAAGAATTCTTTACTTTTTTTCTCAGAATTTTGACTTTAATTTCAGCTTAATGTAAGAATTCAGATTATTCCTCATTTTGTGATGTTGATCTAAAAATTATACATTTTTTTTCTTAGAATCCTGACTTCAATCTCGAAATTCAAAGTTTTGATCTCAGAAGATTAAGTCATAGTTTTGTGATTTTCTTTCAAATGTCCCTAATTGTCTTCCGTACTGGCATTTTGAATGTAGCTGTACGCCGTACGCTTGCTGTTTTTATTTATTTGCGTAAACAATTCATATTTTCAGGAATTTTAAAATGTTACTATACCGTTTTATTGTTATTGAGAAGATATTATCTTTTTACAGATTATGCTTCGCTCTTCATCTCCTTCATCCTGTCACTTCTGCGTCCTCTGTTGTGACACAACCTGTCATGTTTTCTGCTTTTCACCATAAATGACATAAAACAGATTATTTTCCTTACATTAATGACACCATGATATCACAGCTGGAACATAAATCAAAATCAAAAGAAGCAGTGTTTTCGCTTCATGCTTTCTTGCACGTTTTATTTATTTACAGTTTTTTGTTAGGGGCAGGTTTTTACACAAAATATATAAATGTAGAAATCAGGCCTATTTCTCGCTGATCATTTAGACAATAAGCTGTGCTAATCCGTTATTGATGTTGATAATCTTTTTTAAAAAAGTGTTTTTGACTTTAGTTATTAAAAAAATAGTTAAATCCTACTTTGTTTGGTGTAAATTCAGTCTCCTCATAGGTTAATAAATGCTAACCATGCAGTTTTTATGAACAATAAATATAAACTGACACATCATGACTAAATACCAGGAAATGAGGATCCAATCATTTTACAGATAACCGATGACATCACACTGACTGTAACACTTTTCCACATGGGTAACGTTATTGATTAACAACGGCTGAATATCTAATATTTTGACGACAGTCCAGCGGTTTAAGTGAAGTCAGAGGAAGAACGGACACGTTTGTAAGAAAACTGAATTTTCTTTAAAACAATAAAGGTTAAAAGTCAAAGCAACTCAAAAACATCAATCAGTTGGATCATAACTAAGCTACATTTGAGCAGGTATTCATGTTTGCCAGGAGATATGCATCATAATTCGGCCCCAGAAGAAGCCAGACGAGGGAAATCCGGATGTAAACAATGACTGAAAATTATAATTGAGAGAGAAGTCTGTGCCAGTGAAACGACTCTTGGCTCCAAACAGACTTCTGCCGTCAACGTGACACAGAAAAGCCGCTGCTATTTGCCTTGATTTCCTTTCATTGTCATGTGATCTCGTCACGATTTCATCAGCACTGAATAACTTCAAAATAATCCATAAATGGTGGCAAACGTTGTCATTTCTGTACACAGAAACAGGTTCTTCCTCTGCACATGCAGATCAGCTCTGACTGCATCATTATTCAGTCACAACTGGGATTGTAGCCTTTAAAGCTAAAATTTAAAGCTTTACATGTTATTGTACGTCATCATTTTCTCCTTCACATCAGGTTAACGGTCTCCAGATGTCAACAATCTGTGTTTAACTGTAATTTTTACTTTTTGTTTGTTCGAAATGAATAAATAAAACAACAGCAGGAAAACTAATCACTGCAAACAATAATCTGCATTACAACTTATTTCTAAACGCTTTGTTTCCTCTGTCAAGTCCAAATTTGGTGATAAATTGACCTCATATCCTGCTGATCAGAGGCTCCTTCCTGTGTGTGTGTTTGTGGTTGAAGCTGAGCTGCATTTCTTGAACAATCTCTCTTGTTCCAAAGATCGGCTCATATTTGAAAAATAGCATCAAAACTGGCCAAATATTAAAAAAGGACTTGAAAACTGAGAAAATCTTTTGACTCCCTCCAGGATTTAACAATTGTTTTTATAATTTTTTGCAATAAAACTCAAAGTGCTTGAGGTTCTAATTTAGAAATATTTGTGCTTTTTATGACTCGCCGTATTATTATGGATTATAACTTGACATCAAATCAGACTGAAGCTGCTGTTTAGTAGAAGAAATAAATACTGTAAACTATCACTTAGACCCAAAAAATCTGCAATAAACTCACAATTGTGTGAAAAAGTGCAGCGATTTGTTGATTTTGTGTGAATTTCCATGATATAATTTGGTAGTAAATAGATAAAACCTGCTTTGATTAGATTGATAAAATAATATTTAAGCACGCTGTTATTTTGACGGTTCTATTCATGTCACTTCAGAGTCCAGAGGGCCACATAAAGAAACATGGCGGGCCGGATTTGGCCCCCGCGCCTTCAGTTTGACACACATGCTGTAAAGGAACAGCAACACCATGTAGATGAATCACATGACAAGCAAATGTTCAGCTTGATTTCCCAAAAACGTCAAACTAAACAGCAAAAACTCGCAAATTGACTGCAGTTAAACAAATTATTGGTATTTCAGCAGATTAGAGGTCAAGAATATCGATCAGTTTTCTTCCAAAGGATGGTAATGGATCAAACTTATTTGTCCAAACTTAACAAACATTCATCTTAAAAGCAAAATGGTTCTTTAATAGATTTATTTTTAGATTTATTTGTATGTGTAGAGGCAGCACTTGGCAAAATGTAATGTTTCCATTGTTGACGATTTTGTGTTTTTATGATGTAAAAGCACTTTGCACTGCCTTGTTGCTGAAATGTGCAATACAACGGAACTCGATTGATTGATTGATTGATTGATTGATTCTGAATTCAACACAAAATGAACAAATGTCTCTGACGTCCATCTGATTTAGAGTAATCAAAGCAAAGTGAGAAATTCAACATATTTGTTGGTGATTTTTCACACTGAAATACTGATAAGTTTGATGCATCGACGTAAATATTGCTAATATTGATGCTGCGCTGATATTAATGTTTGCATTAATATCAGATTTTTGGCTTTTATTTCAAATTCGCCAAATTTTAACCCAGAAAAAGGAAGAAGTGTATAAACACAGACATGAATTTGTAGCAGCTGAAACTTTAAGCCCATATAATGGACAGAGAAGCTGTTTTAGCCACAATGGTTTTATTAGATTATGTTCACACACTGCTGCCCAAACAACTTATTTAAAAAATGAGCCAACATTCGGAGTCTGAAGGATGAAATGTAAAGAGAAACCGAACACACAGATGTCTGGATCCACAGCATCAAGTCTTTCAGATGTTCACCTGAAAGCACAGTGAACATCGGAATAAAGTCTGGGCACTGAAATGGTATTAAAGCTGAATAAAGGAGAGAAAACCACTGAATCTGAACAATCACCAACAGCAGCGTTTATCCAGACAATAATCTGAATTGCGACCAAATCACTTCAGAGTGACTTATTATGACTCCTGTGAAAAAACATGTTCATCACATTTTTGCTTAAAATCATTCTAAAAATTCGACTATTTTGAGCTCCTTTTCAGATTGAGTTCTTTTATGACCTCTGTCACTTTAAATCCAGACAATCTGCTGTTGGCCACGCCCCCCAACTCAACATTTACGTTCATATGTGACAATGGCTGCAACAGATAAGCAATTACACACGTCTTTGAAAAGCAGAAGAGGAGCCTCCTGCACAACCGACAGGAACGCAGTAAGTGATTTCTGGATGGTAAAGCAACAGCAAAACGCTTGTGTTTTCCAGCAGCCATTGTACAGCAGTAAAACGTGCCGACCAAGCATGCTGGATCTCTGCTCGGGTTGCTAGGTAACGCTGCAGCGCTACCTGCAATTCGGAGGCGTTTGAATTAAACTTCTAGACCTTGAACATTTCCTGGAAAATATTTCAAAAGAAAAAATTTGACATTTGAAATTCAGACATTTCCTAGATTTTTGTAGAACATTTCTGATAATACTCTTAACATTTCTGAGTTTCTTGGCAGATATTTATGACTTTGTTTTTTGCATGTTTTCTGTATTAACTTTGTTTTCTGTCTCTTTTGGGTTTGATTGATTAAATGACTTTTTCAGTAATAAGAACAAGATTTGGGTCACTTTCTCTCAAAACGTTTGCAATATTTAGCCACGTTTAAGAGGGAATAAACGCTGATTTGGTTGCAGCGTTTCAGTAAAAGTCTCTTTTATTAAAACTTGGCTATAAAAACTATTGTACAAATACTTTGTGTTGTAATTCACATGTTCTTCAGTAAGAAAATAAAGTTGGTAACATGTTTTTACCCTGATTAAAAATTAAATCTCCATCTGCATCTACAATCTGATGCAGTTGGAGGTCACACAAAATCAGTCCAAGGGCCACAAGTGGCCCCCGGGCCGCACTTTGGACACCCCTGCTTTAAATGATGCTGCCAAACCTTCAGGTTGGTGAAACCAGGATTCAGGTTCACCTTCACCTGAAACTCTCTCTCAGTGCAAACTGTGAGACCTGCTGCTATCTGGAACAACCTCTCCATCTTTCTGTCATCCCTCTGCTCTCCTCTCTCTCTCTCTCTCTTTCTCTCTCTTTGGCCAGGAGTCAATCCCTCGTTCCTCCTGCCAGCTGATAGCCGTGCATGACTGTCTGCATCTCTATTCATGCGTTCACTCCATCTATCACCTGCTGCTGCCTCTGTCACTCCACTATCCTCCTGTTTTGCCTCCTCTCTCTCTCTGTCTCTCTCTCTCTGTCTCTCTCTCTCTCTCTCTCTCTCTCTCTGAGCTAAAATCTTGCAGAGATGTATTTTTTTCTGAAGGTCATCTTAACACACGTGTGTCAAACTCATTTTCATTTTGGGCCAAATCAAGATCATAAAGTTCGGCTGTGCGAGAATGTATTGATGAAACAAACTGTTAACATATAAATACGTCTTTAAAGTTAAATTATATTCAGTCCCTCCAGGATTTTTGATTTTGTGGATTTTTTTGCAATAAAAATGGAAGTTTTTGTGACACTAATTTATAAATATTTGCACTTTTTATGACTCGGCGAATCATTATGGATTATAAATAAATAATCCAGCTGCTTCAGATTCACTGAAGCAGCTGTGTTGTAGAAGTAAGAAATACTGCCACCTGCAGGTGGGAGTGAAAAATCACTGAGATCCAAAAACCTGCAATAAACTCACAATAATGTAAATTTCTACAAGGAAATTTGTTAGTAAGCAGATAAGAACTGCTTTGATTTGATTAATAAAATAATATTTAAGCACGTTGTTATTTTCACGGATCTATTTATGTGTCACTTTAGACTCCAGAGGGCCACATAAAGATCTGTGGCGGGCTATGTTTGGCCCCCGGACCTTGAGTTTGGCACAAATAGATGCTTTAATATTATTTTATTCATCAGACCAAAGCAATTTTTAGCTGTTTACTGTCAAATTGCATCAATCAGTCCCTCCAAAATCAACAAATCCACTTTTTTGCACTAAAAATTAAGAGTTTATTGCAGATTTTGGGTAAAACTTTTGAATAATATCGGCTCTACGGGACCATTTCCTCCCACCTGCAGGGGGCAGTGTCTCTTACTTCTCCTAACAGCAACTTCTGCCTCACTTGATGTCAAATTATACTCCATAATAATACGATGAATCGTAAAAAGCGCAACTCTTTCTAAATTAATACCACAAACATTTTGATATTTATTGCAAAAAAATCACCAAAAGAATCACGAAATCCTGGAGGGACTGAACATCACTTAATTTTAAGAACTGATTTCTATTTTAACAGTTTTGTTAGCGGGTTGTATCGATACCTTCTGGTGCAGCCGGCCCTTTAAGAATATTCTTTCTCAACAATGGACCATATTTGAACTATTTTTTCCCCCCATCACTCCAACTCAGCTTTCATTTGCATAAACAGCCTTTAGTATGTTTAATCCCGAAAGCTTTCTTTAACAGTCCATGAAATTTGCACGTGGAACAGTTGCCACGGTAACCAGAGACTCAATTGCCCCCAAATTACCATAAAACCCTAATTAAGGAGAACGGGAAGCAAACCGTAATGTTTAATGTTTTGAAAAGCTGTGCGTTTTATGGCGGCGCCTTGTAACTGGAAGCAGGTGTGAAACGTGTGAGGAGAAGGGAGTCAGGTGTTGAGACCTAATGAGTTTGCACAACAGATCCTGCACAGCGGAACAAACAACTCTCTGCCAACGCGTGAATAATTTGGTACTTTTGCTCTTACAACACTGGTTCTGAAGATTAAAAATAAATAAAAATGGCAGCTTTGCTTTACCTGCGCACAGCTTATGAATGTAATTCATTTGGCATGAAAACCAGCTAAATCAGATGCAGATGGAGACTTTTAATTTGTAATCAGGGTAAAACTATTTGCTTTTTATAACCAAAGTTTGACGAAAGGTAAAAACAGGAGATTTTTACTGAAAACTTTCCAATCAGCTTTAATTCTTTCTTAAACGTGGCTAAATACAAACAAGATTTTGAAAAAAAAAGTGAATCAAATCATGTTTTATTACTAAATCAAACCCAAAATCTGCTACGACATGTTAGGACCATTGCAGGGGAAAAAACTAGTAAATATCCACCAATATATCAGAAATATTGAGAATAATCTCAGAAATCTTCTACAAAAAACAAGAAAAAAAAGAAAACAACAGATATTAAAAAACTTGGAAATTTCAGAATTTCAAAGCATCTTTGGTCTAATTTCAAGTGGAAATATCTTACTAACTTTTTACGTTATTGCATGTTGTAAGTGAAAAAATCTCCCACTTTTTCATTAATATTAAGCAATTATTGACTTTAAAAAGTATACTAAGATGTTTGCACGAGAAACTAGACTAAATTTGCTTGGTGAGACATTGTGCTTTTGCAGTGAAGCAGGTGGCTTTAGCGACGTGTTTGGAACAACACGAACCTCTCTGCAGATCAGAGTAAAGCCGAGCAGCTTCCCTGTCTGGACAGAGACAGGAGGGGTGTGTGATCTGCGAGGATCCGCCGGTGGGAAACCAACGAGTCACGACACGGGGCGGCTGCGGAAAATGTTTTAAAGTCGTGCTGAAATCACTGAGATGTTGCTTAACGAGGCAAAGTCAGGCTGGATGGCCGGGAGGAGTGAGAGTCTTCACTCCCACATACCTGCACTCCTTAGAACTGCTGAATCACGATTCAGCTGCTTTCATTGCTTATATTTACTACTTTATTGTGCTATAACAGCAAAACATATTTCATACTTCAATAGCAGATGGAGATAAATGAAGCAAAATGTGATTTTCTGGCTATTTTTACTCTTAAATGTGATTTAAAACTGTGCAAAGTTTAGATATTTTTACATTTCCATACCATTTCTGCAATCTTAACTGCTGTGAAATTAAGATTGTTTTATTACATTATATTATTGTTATTTTCCACCCACTCAGACAGTCTGAAAATGCTAAGTACTGTGTTTTTGTTGCCTCATATTTATTTATCAATGCATTATTACTTGTGTAATACTTATTCTAGATTTCTATTACTTGCACAAGTAACTCTTTTAACTGTTACTTGTGCAAGTAACACATAAATATACACACATAAATTTATACATTTATGTGTATAAATATATACACAAAAATGTGTGTATATATTTATAGTTTTTCAGTATTTTTTCTGTGGCTGAGAAACATTTTGTTACCAAATTCAACGTCGTGTATTTGTGCAACTGATTTAGGAAATAATTTATTATCATATCGTTTTTTATTTATTGTGATAAATTCATTATTGTGATCAGATTGTGAT
This sequence comes from Poeciliopsis gracilis, assembly GCA_911649635.1. Lineage (NCBI taxonomy): Eukaryota > Metazoa > Chordata > Actinopteri > Cyprinodontiformes > Poeciliidae > Poeciliopsis > Poeciliopsis gracilis. Next base: position 57,034 of record CAJVRI010001168.1, on the reverse strand, counting down.
TTATCACTGCAATTAAGACCAATTAATGATGCTTAGAACCCTCTAAAACTGTCCCTTTTAACATTTTTCTCGACTTTTTGCTCAATGAAATAAATAAAAATCAATACAGTTGAAAATATGATTAAATGTAGCTTTTGGGTGCAGCTTAGTGATATAAATGTGCAGCTTAGTGTCCAAACAATACATTATAATGGGAAAGTGTGTGTTTGTGTGGATGTAATAATAGTTTGCAGTAAATAGTCCTTACTGTCACTTTTAACTGATAAAACTTTTAGTCCATATTGTCCATTAGTACCATGAACGCCACATAATCCAATAATAAAACAATGTTTTAGTCTGAGCAGCGACTGCTGTTTTTAAATTATGTTTAATAATCTCTGCCTTTCGTGCCGTTTTAAAATTGCTGCATGGGGACAAATAAAGTGAACTGAGTTGAACTGACGTCTGCATAATGTCGCAGTTATGAGGGGTTTTTCTGCATGGCGTAGGCATGTTCTTTCTCTGCATGCTAGGATCTCAGGAGTAATCTGGCTTCCTCCGCAAAACATGCAAGTTTGGCTAATTAGTCTCTCTAATTGCCCTTGGGATTGAGTATTGTGGGTTTCTCTAAGGCCTTGTGCACACATAGCCAGAGTTTTGTAAAAATAAATATCTCCTCTGCATTGAGTTAAAAAAAAAATAACATGAACCCGCAAAAATACGCCCCTGAGCGTTGCTTTAAACCTGCCAAGCCCATAGGGGGCAGTGTAGCGTAAAGCTAAAACCTGTCAGCCAATCAGATTGTTTCCAAACAACCAAGACTTCCTGTTAGGAACTAAACGAGTCACCAAGAGGTTCATTTGTGTGCATAATGCACTAATAATGCAACTATTAGTGCATTAGAGCATTATTTGTTTTAATAAATGATATTTTATGTGATATTAAACTGAATCTTCACTTAAATAAAACCAGGGATTCCAAAGCTGAAAAGCCAGCTTCGCTGCACCCAAATCAGCTTTTATTCTTTCTTAAACCTGGAGAAAAACAGCAGGCGTTTTGAAACAGTGACCCAAATTATTGAAAAAATAATTCAATCAATCAAAAGCAAAAGAAACTAAAACCGAGAAACTGACCTGCTTTTCTGTATTTAATTTATATTGACCAGTTTAAAAAGAGGTTAAACTATTATTTATATAAAACAAAACAGAAACCTTGAAAAACCCACCGTCAAAATGATGTAATTTTCCTTCCACTTCACACAGTGCAGATTTTGCACTTTAAAGTCTGAAATAACATGCCGCTTAAATTGCATAAACGTTTCTGAATTTCCTAATCAGGCAAAAATTCCTCTAAATTAGTGGAGTGTGCTTCTCTTTGTGTCTTTCTTCAAGTTTTCCTCAAAGTACGCAGCTTGTCCAAATTAAATTAAGGACCCAGTGAACCCCGAACTGATTACCTTCTCTTTCACAGCTCCAACAATATCGACTGCTGAAGCCGCTTCAGTGTCATCAAGATAATTAACTTGTGTGGGAGTAAAGTTTGGGTCGTTGTTCAATCGGTTATTTGACGGTTATAATGTACGGGAATTTAAAGCATATGCAAATCACTCAGCTCTGCATCATATTAGGCATTAATGCCTCTAAATAAATTTAAAAAATGCATTGAGTTTGTAATTTGCTGCATAGTAAATGATGAGAAATAGCAGACGTGAAGAAAAAGGAGACAAAAATTAGAGAAAATTCTCAGAATCCCAGAAAATACTCTGCGGCCATATTGCTTCTCCAACTTAAAGTGATAAATAATTTGTTGTGATTTTTTAAATCTGCTCTGCAATAAATTAAACAATAAAGAAGAAAAGTGGAAATTTTTTTGTCTTAATTAAAGGTGGACAGTTTCCTAAGTTAAGACATTTATTTTGCTATAAGGTATTTTATTCTAATCCAAAAACAGAATTAAAAAAATAAGAAATTAAATTAAATAGTACTCTATTTTAATTGGCAGCTGAACTGCCTTACTTTTTAACAATAACCCTCATCTATTAACTAATTTATATATATATATTTTCTAGTAAAATGTCGCTGGATGTCTTTAGCCTTATTTACTATGAAGTTAAAATTAAAATAATTAACTATATAAAAGAACTTTGTGCCAAACACTGACTGAAGCCTACAAAAGAGCTGATTGGCTCATCAATTGGCAGCTCCACCAATCCCGGACGAGCCCCCATTTTTTTTATTAGCTCAGCCAGGAGGAAGGAGAACTAGAATTAAAAACCCACATTTTAAAGGTTTAACAGTTCAGTGTTTATTTTTTTCTTAAACAACATAAAGAGTAAAAATGAACGATTATCAAAAGTCAGAGTTTTGGATAAAATTGTTTCAAGGGCCAGAAAGGGCCCCAAGGTCAAACAGAGTGTGTTCCCACTATGTTTCTCATAGCAGGTATCCTCATGGAGTATTTTTTCTTGCCCTTGTCTGTGTCTTGCCCTGCCACTCCCAGCTGGTCCAGGCAGATGGCCGGCTTCCTAAGTCTGGTTTCACCTCAGGGCCGTTCCTGTTAATGGGAGAGCAGCGACCAACAAGCTGAGGACAAGGCACTCAATAAATCTGATACACAACAATTGCAATGTCGTGTATTTTCTACATTAGCTGGATAATAACAAAGTTTTGTGCATGTTTGCAATGGAAGCAGCTTCCAACAGCCTAAATCAAAACTTAAAATTTGGAATTACATCGGCCGGTAAATTTGCTTGCAATGTTTGAGAATGGAAATATTGAAGACCTTAAATTCTTAAAGTCTGTTAATCCAACAATGTCACTGACTAACTTTTCCATATAGATGTTGTACGTTTTATATTTTCTCACACAATTTGAAACAATATTGCCTCAAATGGATGATCGGGAATTCAGTTCACAAAGAGAAAATACAGCAGTTAATACAGTTCCTTTGTGTCTCTGATTCATTTAACATCACATTTTTCTTTATTTTAGTGCCAAGTCAGACAAACGTTCACGGTTTTCACTGGACCTTTCCTGATTCTCTGCTCTTAATTAAAGCTGAGGAGCAGCGAGTGGTTCCACCCGGTGTCATTAAAATGTCATGTGTCATTATGAATCATTTTTATCTCTTACTGTTCCATAAAAATAGACATTGAAACAGAGCAATGCAACCTTCCTGCCAACAATGGTGGCGCTGATCCACTGAGGAGCAATTCAGCAATTATGAATTAACACAGTAGTAGATGGATATAATAAATTCAGTTGAGCTTGAGATCTACATGTAAAACAACATATTTATTTTCCAATACATCCAAACTAATTTGACTTAATTAAACTGAAATTACATAATAAAGTAATAAAAAGGGAGGACTGGGAGTTAATTGGAAGTTTTAACGTTTTAAAGAAAACAATCTCCAAAAATAAAGAAAAGAAAAAGTTTTATGGGGTGTTTTTTTTTTTTTTTTTTGCCGTATCAAAGGAGAAGATGGCAGGAAGTAATTGGAGAATCAAAGTTATTTATGTGTGATTAATGTTGCTTCTTATTTAATGGAAACCCCAAAATTGTGAAATTTTGTTGATGTTAGCAGATTGTAGCGCAAGGCATTGTGGGTAAAGACAAAATGCAACTCTGCTGCTCCATTTTTGCTTATATTCAGTGAAGGAAGTTGCGCTCAGTGTCTTCTTCATGTCTTTCCCTTCAGTGGTTCTTGGTGCAGCGCCCCCAGAGGCCAGGAGGGGAACTGATGTCTCAATAGGTTTGGGTAGTTTTACACAGTGCAGTGTGAAAGCAAACCGCACCAGCTGAAAATGTAACAAATCTTCAAAACTGGAAAACTAACTGTGCATTTGTATTTCTGCAGAATAATTTCAAAACAAATTCTGGCTAGTAGGAATGCAAGTTGTGTTTTCTTAAACAATCTTAATACGATTTATATTCCAAAACGTAAGCGGGACATGCAGTCAGGCAAGCTCAGTCTGGTTTTGAGACGCGGTTTTAGTATTTTGTGTTTTGCCCCAGCAGTAGATAATAATGCCATAAATCCAGGGTTCTCCTCTGAGCACTAAACATGTAAACACAAACAGGTGCTCAGAGAAAAAGAGCTGTTGTGCAGAAGTGATAAGACAGCAAAGAGCGCGGAAACTGAGACAAAGACAATCTATCTCTCGCACTCTTCCTGTCTGATAGCAGTGACAGCTGAGCTGAGACAGACAGAGAAGGACACCAGGCAGATGCTGTCAGGATTACTCCCACTCACCCGTCCTCCTCTCTGCCTTTTCACTCACTGCTCTCCAAAACTTTCTCTGCACTACGAAATGTGGAACACTTAAGCCAAATGGAAAAAAGAACAACTCAAGCAGTTAATTGCAGCTGTTCCAATTTTTATTACATCTCTTCACTGCTCTGTTCATTGTGTGTGTGTGTGTGTGTGATGTTGAGGTTATTTTTGCTACAGCTGGTCAAATGACTATTATTAAAAGACTCTGTTGCCTCGAATTACCTCCATAAACGCTGTGAGTCTGAAATGGATTCCAGTATTTTAAAGACTTTGGCTTGAGGGTCTCTCTTTGTCTACCGTCTTAATGTGGTGGGAATCCTCAGGCTCCAGCTTTTTTCCCATTACAATGGCACTGACTCACCCACAGGCAACATATGGACCAGTAAACACAAGATGCACAAAGACCCACTTCCTTCCTTCGGCTGCGTTCTGCAAACCGGCTCAAAACTAAACAAGCAAACCAGGCTGGAGACGAAACACATGTGCAAAAGAGGGAAAGTTCAATGATAGCATTAATTTATTAGCTTGTAAAAACAGAAATATTTTCCGAGATGTATCACTGCTTGCTTTACGATGAAAGTGATAGAAAATATGAGTCCAATGTCGATGTATTAGTATTCTGACCTTGGAGAAAAACAGAACCTCTTCCTGCAATAATGCATGCCACTGACAATAAAAAGCAATACATTTCTTGTTAATTACCTTTAAGTGATTTGCATTTTCATAACTGCGAAGCATTAAAGGAACCTGTGATAAACATATTTGAGCATTTCTAATCCAGCCAAGACCTTTTGTGACTGCACTGCTTTTACAGTGATGATAACGCTCCAGCTCAAAGTGTGAAGCGAATCCAGAAAACCACGTTAGATCATGAGCAGAAGAACAAAAGTTATCCTTGTTCAGAATAAAAACAGATTCTTCTCTTCAGTAGAAAGGATTCAGTCGTTACTTTAGAATCTTTCTGATGACTTTTTACGTTTTCAGAGAAATATCTGTACTTTCTACTCCTTATATTTTCACATGAACAAATAATGGCGGGAAAAAATCCACAGCTCCAGTAGAAAAGAGCAACGCGTCTCCGATAAACAAACGTCTCTTTCTCATCGTAAATTGTGTTAATCTGAACAGGTTAAGTATCACACACAGCACAACGCGATCTGCCACTGTTTTCACTGTCGTCTGATAAATGGCAGCAGCACATTCTGCATTTATTGCAACTAACATGTTTTTGGGTTTTCTGCGTCTATTAGTGATGTTTCTCCTGGTTTCCTTCCAGCTCTTCTTATCGTTTACTATTAGCTTCCTTGACTAGAAGGGCACAGAGTGGCCATATAATAAAAGGCTGCATAAAAACACATTTTATACTGCGCAGTGGGTCAACCATAAAGAAAAATTACATGCCCTACTCCCTTAGAGGAGCGTCAGCTATTTCACTTTTGCAACCACCTCCACCTTAAGTGGAAGTTTCTTCAGTTTGCAAAAGCATAAAAATGACTGCTGGTTTCGCCAAAGAAAACATCCTTCTAACCCCAAACCTTCACCGTGAAATAAAACCATTATACGCTGTGGGATTTTACAGAATATAGCCAGTTCTTCATCTCTTTCTGGAGAAAAACAACGCAGCCTAACTTTCCTCGTTGATTCAGAAGTAAATAAACGGACACAGGCTGCATCTGGTTGAGGCTCCAACGACCGGCAGTCCTTTCAAACCCTCCTATTCAGAAGCTCCTGATTAAAATGTGCTGGGCTAGCAGCCACTAATCTGCCCTGTGCTGCCACGCTGTGCACAAGCCAGCCGGCATGTGTTAATCTACATTAGCGGTGTCCAAAGTGCGGCCCAGGGGCCATTCCTGGCCCTTGAAACTAGTTTATGTGGCCCTCAACTGCAGTTAAATGAATGGTACCAGTTTGGCCCTTTTTTACCTTTTAGCATGAAAATGTCCAAGAAACATTTTATTCTTTTTAATAGTTGTGACTGACTTTCATGATAAGTGGGTTAGAAACAACCAGCGACATTTTATTAAAGGAAACAAATGACTGGAGCAAATCAATTTTACATTAAACTTGGTTAATAGATAAGGGTTGTTTTTTTTAAAGTTAAAATTTGCATTTAAATAATTACATATATTCATCTACGTGAGTTTGAGTTCCTTAGTTAACCTACGACAAAAATGGTGGCTGCAAACGACGACACTTGCTGCACAGAGAAAACCCTGCAGTCGGCAGAAACAAAGTGTCACAGTGTGAAATGGACAGACGTACCGAGTCGTGTGAAACACCTTGCTCCAATCCTGTTGGGTGGTTTAACAACTGCAGCTTCAGCCAGATTACTGAAATGAGCCAAAGCAAGTTGAACCGCCATGTTTCGTATCTGCTGCTCTACTTTCAATGTTCTCAAACAGCTGCTTCATCCGAAGCTGCGCTGACCTCCCTGTTGCCGCTCACGGGTCAACCTGGGTATTTCTGTCGCTGTCACAATAGATGAAGAGAGGCTTTTGTTGCAACCGAAGATTTGCAGGAGCCTCACAATCTACCCAGTCAGCGTGTTTCCAAAAGAAAAGCGAAAAACAGAAAACCTGCCTGAGACCTGGAACGGCCTGATTTGGTGAGTATTTGGCAGTTTAAGGTCATTTTATTTACTGTCTTGTTGCATTTTCAGCAACAAGACAGTTCAAAGTGCTTTACATGAATTAGAAGGAAATGCAAACAAAACAACAAAACCAAAAGAAAGGAAAACAAGTTGATAAGCAGCTAAATGTTGGTTCTGCATGTTTGATTCTTGTTCTGGGCTCGAATTATTAAATTTTAATGTGTAAATAACTAATTTGATTAAATTATTTTTGTCCAAAATACTTGAAAACTGCTTGAAAAGGTTTTGGCATGAAGGAATCATCGACTAAATAAACAATAATCTCAAACATTTTCTACCAGTTTTCTGTTTGGGAGGTTTTTCTGCATATATTTTACACATAATTTATCTAATTTAAGACACATATTTAAAAAAAACAACAACAAAAAAAACAATGTAAGTGACATAACTAAGGCCACACTGTTACCAAGGCTCAAGAAATGGAATAAAAACATCTCCACTTTCACCAAATAAATCCCATTAAACCAGATAAATGAAAAAATGCGTGTGATAAATATATCCTTGGGTTTGGAGCAGCTTCACGCAGCCTGCAGCACAGTACATGCTGGGACGAAGAGGATAATATTTCTGTCTGTTCCTCCTCCCTCTTCGCTCAGGATTGAACGACTCTTCACTTTGCTTCCTTGAAACCCTACAAATATTTCTTTACACGGATTTGGTGCTGCAGATCTGAAGTATGTGAGCTCTGGGCTAAAAAATGAAACGGCTCCACCAGCTCCAGTCAGATTAATTATCCCAACACTTCACATATGTCTCTGCTTTCTGAATGTCATAGTTCCTATGATGCTCTTGAATATATATGACTAAAAAAGAAAGTCCACCAAAATCAGTAGATCTCTGGAATCACAAATAAATTTTTTGTTGAACAACAAACATTTAATTAACTGACTATTGATTGTTTTTGCTCTACGTCTGTCTCTGTCCTGTTTCTTGTTCTGCTAAAAACACAATAAATTGTGCCAAAAATGACTGCAATGACCACTTATATCACAGTTTTAACACAATCTTCAAATAGTATATTGATTTTGGTTCAGTAATGCAAATTTTCCCTCTCAAAGACCAATAAATTTAAATTTTTCAAAAAAATGGAAGATATTTAAAATATCCAAAATAAAACAAAACAACCAAAAACAATAAATAAAAGGGAAATAAAAAAAAACATGCAACCGAAACCATCAATAAAACGTGTTGTAAACAAAAATTGCCCTTAAAAAGTTTCTCCAAGATTAGCAAGAGCGACACTGAAATATGTTCAGAGCTGAAACATGACAGAAAAACATATCAAATATGCTAATATTAACAAACTTATTCAAACATTGTTAAAGACACAGGAAACTGTTGAAAAACATGTAATAAATGCAACCAGCAATCAGAACAATGTAGTAACTTTCTTAACCTGTTTAACTCCATGCGGCACAATAATGCTGCTCCAAACAGACTGAACAAACAGCAGCATCCTGGACAGACCTCACATGAGAGTTGCCGTATTTTCAGACTATAAGCCGCTACTTTTCCCCAACATTTTGAACCGTGCGGCTTTTCTGTGGATTTTTCTTCAACCGCCAGGGGGCGCTTTTTCGCAGGAAGTGAATCGTTGGAAGTCAGAATTGGAAATCAAAGAAGAAAGTGCTGCTTTTCATTGACAACATGCTGGCAGGACAACTTAGTGAAAAGTGGAGCCATGTGGGTCCCAGACGTGTCGAACAATTTGAGCTTTTTCATTTTAAAACCTGCTTAAGTCTCAACTATGACTTACAAGGCCCGAGATTTTTACCAATGTTGGTTATTTGTGTCTGAAACAGACGCAAGAAAAACATCCAATCAGAATCCAACAAGATGTTGGAACACATTTATGACATTTGCAGCTGCAGCTAATCATTATTTTAGTTATTCTGACAATTAATGATCAGATCAAAATTTGACAGATTCTTAATCCTTCTTATGCAACATTAGAAACACATTAAAAAATGCAAATGAATAAATAATTAAATTCTTTTTTAAAAATTAGAAAACAAGCATTTTATTGCCGAAAGTGTAGCAAAGGATGCATCTGCCAAAAAAATAAAAAATAAAAATACATTTAACAAAACTTCTGTTACTGATTGACTTAATATCAATAAAGTGTAAGGCTGATATATTGATTACTTTAACAATTAACTGATTAATAACTGGATCCCAGACGGTGCTTAAAAGCTTTTTTTTGTGAAGGTAAAGCTTTACCACTGCAAGAGTTCTGGGTATAAATATATAAATATGTTGTAGTTATTTTTTATTTTAAATGTAAAATCTATCATTATATTATATTATTTTGGCTTAATTACTCCTCTAAGTAAAGTGTTCTTTCACTAAATGTCCTTTTTGCGTTTGCATGCTCCAGTTTATCATTACTCAATTACTAAAATAGTTTATTTAAAATAAAAAAAATACAATTAATCACAATCAATCATTTCAGCCCTAATTGAATTTAATGGATTTTCATATTCAGACTATGGAGTTTATAAGAAATAAATATTCCACAAACTAAGAGCTCTAAACCCATCAGGTTTACTTTTTACACCCGAAGATACGAAACCTAAAAACTAGTCGCCCATTGATGATGATTTTTTTTGATAATCAATTAATCGGGATTAATCAACTCTAAAAACAATCAGGTTTACTTCTTTTCCATCCATCCATCCATCCATCCATCCATCCATCCATCCATCCATCCATCCATCCATCCATCCATCCATCCATCCATCCATCCATCCATCCATCCATCCATCCATCCATCCATCCATCCATCCATCCATCCATCCATCCATCCATCCATCCATCGTTATTCTCCTGAAATGTCACCTCACTCAAACAGCTTCTTCTGCGGAAAAGTTGCCACATGGAGACTAATTAAACTCGACTTTCCTCGTCCTTCAGCGAGCCACCGGCAAACTGACAACGCCGATATGTCACGACTGAGGCGCAATAATTTTCATCGCCATCATCCTCGAATACATATCACAATCCGCCCTCCTCATCACATCACACACTCACACACTGCAGATGCACTGGTATCTCTGTCCCCCCTTCCCTCGCTGGGTCTCTCTCCCTTGGCCTATCACCATGACGATAGGAGCCGGTGCCATGGATACAGTCACTAGGCAACGAGCAGCATCAGCAGCAGCAGTGGGAACAGAAGGAACGGCAGCGCGTCCTGTGAAAGCTTTAGCGGAGCAACACCGAAAAAAATAAAGCACAACTTTTTTCCCACCCGCATGCAACGGCTTACTTTGAAGACGACATATTGATACATCAGAAGATTAATTTTATTTCACTCAGCTCTGGAATGCTATATTTAGATCCCACACCATCCTTGATGAGCCTAAAATGGGTTCAGTGTGCAGCAATGACAGATGAAGCTGCCACAGTTATGTAGACAATCCAAAGAACGCGCAGGAAACCCGATTAGACTGGAGGCACACCGATTATTGTTGGAGTTCAATATTAAAGCAAATATGGAACATTAAGGACATCAAGACAGAACTGCATGTTGCAAGGATGGCCTCAAGCATTCACCGTCACCAGCGACTCAAATGTAAAATGGAGCACACGTGCAAACAATCGTAATTATTATGATCAATGGAGACCAAACGTTTGGGTTTTCCTGCCACAATTTTGGTTTGTATTCAGCATATGTCAGCGTTATTATGACATGCATTTTGAAAGGTTCTACCTAGGAAGTAGTATCAAGCATGTTGGTTCTGCTGGGGCACCCCATGGAAAAAGCAAGTGGCAATTTAATTTCAGCTTAAAATGTGTTCATTAGTTGTGCTTCCATTACAAATACAAGCAAAACTTTGTCGATATTTCAATATGTTGAAAAAACGCAGTCATAGTAAGTTTGTTCAGGCGATTATTAATAAATACGCAGCGCCATCGTCTACTTTCCACTTCCTGTCGTCTTCTTTGTATTTTCCACCAGTAGTAACATCCTGTTGTAGATCATGTGACTCGTGATGTGAAAAAAAGTGCTGCAATTGCGGTTTTGCAAAATACACCAATTTGGATATAGAGGAAAATCTTTATATTATTTAAACTGAACATTTATTTTCAGATTGCATATAGTTTTTTTGTCTTTGTGTTGATTCTTACTCAAACCTATCATGTTGTGAAAAGGTCTTTCCTCTCAATAAGGATAAAAGCTACAGTATAAATCTCCACCAAAGCTGACATTATACAAGCTTCACATAAAATAAATCAGCATTAAAAGCTTGAAATATGTCAAAACAGGCATCAAAAATAAGCATTATTAATAAAAGGATCATCAAGGAGTTTGTTGTGAGTCATCAGGCTCAACTAATAGTTGTTTTTGTGAAAGTATGCATCATTACAACATGCATTACACATCTTAGATCAGCGGCGTCAAATCAAAAGTCTGATTGTTCTTAAAGGGCCGGTTCAGACAAAATGTATCGATAAAACTCACCAAAATGTTAAAATATTAATAAATATCTGTGATTGAATTTTCATAATCAAATTATCTAATTTAGAAATGTTTGTAAGGATTTTCTGCACTAATGCATATGACATAAATGTGACTTTATTACTCGCTGTATCAATCATGGCTGAGGCAGCAGTTAGTTAAACCCAATATTTCGGATCAACTTTGGAACAAAAATTTGCAAGAAAATTAGAAAAATTGTGGGTATCTGTTGATTTTGTGTGAATTTTGCAGATTTGTGAAAAACCGGAGGGAGTTGTGGATGTAATTTGGAGTCTAGAGGGCCACATGAAGAGCAACGGCGGGCCCCATCTGGCCCCCGAGCCTCGAGTTTGACACATTACAAACATCAACAAAGTGATTGTTTTAATCTGAATGGTATTAAAAAGACAACAAGGCCCAGATGATTAGTTAGCTTGTTGCTAACCGCTATCTCACTTATTCTGATACAGGAGTAGAAACTGAATCAGTCAAGTAGGGGGTTCTTAAAGAGACAGTGTCCAATTTCAAGATGTCAGGTCCGACTACAGCACAAGGTCAAATTGAATTTAGGTTATTTTTCTTATATATATACAAACTTTTCATAACAACTGGAATTAACATACCAGTTGTGTTATAAAATGAGACTATGAGTTTGGGAAATGCAGTATATATTATTATAAATATATTACCCAGTAGAAGAGTTGCACTGGTAAATAATACCATTATGACCACTGACAGGTAAACTGGAGTCACAGGCAATGTGCACTCTGAGGGGAGATTGTTTTGTTCACCTATACTGGGCCAAAAAACCAATTAGAAAATTTCTGTCTTGTGAATATAAGAATGCAAACCCTCAAAACAGGGATAATGGCTGATGATTACTAATACAGTTGTTTATGCTTCAATCAATAAATGCTCCATTTATGTTTCAAAGTGCAATCAAACAAAATTATTATGTACTACCTAGAAGCACGGCTCCCACACTTAAAGTAATTGAAGTGGGGAAGTTGTGTATTTGATGAAAGGGGAACTTTATTTGTTTTTGAGGCTCTGAGTCATGTCAGTGATGCATTTACAGACCAAAAAGACCGATAGATTTTGTTATTTTTTTCATCGTTGTCATAATAAATAATAAAATCACAAGCCTAGTGCTCACTGACGAGACAAAATAGAGAAACCAAGTTGAGCCCCCACAGGGAATGACCCAATCTGATAGACATGGAGCTCAGAGACGTGAATGAAACTAATTCAATTTGCAATGAGATGGCACAAAATGGCATTAGAAGTGGCATGATGAGATGAGCTGTGTGTTAAAGGATGTTGCAGGAAGGTCTGACAGCATGTAGACTCGTTACCACCGCTTGACAGGGTTTGATAGGGGTGGAAATTTGGGCATGCATGAGGATAGGCCGTTCAAATGACCTGCATCTTTTTCACACCACAATCACCAACATACTGACATCAGTTTTCCTCCATACTCTCCAAAGGAATCTAGGAATGTTTCAAAGAGCAAAATATTGACCTTTCAGTGTTTACCTTATCTGCAAACATCCAAAGACTTTATAATGATGCATAATTTCAGTTCACTTGTTGATATAGAGCCAATTCTCAGCAAGTTGTTGAAACAGGGGATGCACCGATCCAGTTCCTCCACTTCAGATAACGATATTTGAGGTTTAGTATCAGATGATATGGAAAAACAAAAAGGCAAAAATGTTTTGTTTTATGGCATTAATGCAATAAATTATTAATTTATTTGATAATTCTGCACCGTTACAGCACTTAAATCCACCAATAGCTTCACAAGCGTGGTCAAACATGAAAAAACAACTTTAATTTGTTCAATTAGAAATAAATAATAAACTGAAACTGACAAAAGCAACAGGTTAATTGGTGAAGCATGTAAAAATAAACCACCACAAACCTGCTTTCAAATGGTTCAGAAAGAGCAATTAAATATAATGCAAAATAAACCACAAAGGTCACGATCAGAGGACACAAAAACAAAATTATTTTACAGAAGTTCAAATCAGATCAGTTCATTTCTAACATAAACTAGTTGAAGCAAAAACGTGTAATTTTGTAATTACTCAATGGACACAAACAGGAAAGCCAAAGCAAACTGGTACTTCATCCTCAATGGTGGTATTTTGCCTTACAACATAAAAAATAGATATTTCTGAAGACAAAAACGCCAGAACTTATTCACAAACAAACTACTGCTATATGATTCCCAACACAGACTAGGAATAACCCAGATTTTCTACCTTTTCTCCACAACATCTCATAGAATACAGGAATTTGGCCAATACTGGACAACATCCCTATTTCATTGAGACAGAAGTATAAAGATGGCAGATATCACAAGAACATAAAAGTCACATTTTCTCAGCAGAACATCATGTACTAAAACCATAAAGCCAAAGAAATAACATACACACAGAAACAGATATTATCCAGATCTGCATGTCTTACGAACTGAAACCGCAGCTGCTCTTAGTTTATATGACCATAAAAGACAAATCTCACATTCAAGTGTTTGCAAATCATACAAACTAAGGCAATTAGTGGCGCTTGCACAGCCCTGCTGAGGAGGAAACAGATTAAAAGAGTCATCTTATGAGCAGCGCTTTGGAAACGTTGCACTGAAGATTAGAATTAAATATTCCCTTTGAGTAAAACCGAGGCTGGTTTAGCGTGAATTGTAAGTCAGAGAGGACTGGGCAACAAATTATACCATGCAATGAAACAGAAAGCATTAAGTTCAGAAAATAAAAAAGGTAATAAACCATTCAGCCAGATGGTGAAAAAAAAAAAAAGCCTGTGCCATTACAAGCTTGTAACAAGTGTGACAGATTGGTATGGCTAAAATGTGTGCTAAATAGGATAATAAGCAGTACTACCTTAGGGTAGAGGATTTAACAGGTGTGTGTGTGTGTGTGTGTGAGGGTGTGTGTGTGAGACACACAGAGAGAAACAGAGACATAATGTTTGAAACCATGATTCAATGACGGCAGGACAGTTACATGTCAAAATGGCAAAGTATAGATAGATAGATAGATAGATAGATAGATAGATAGATAGATAGATAGATAGATAGATAGATAGATAGATAGATAGATAGATAGATAGATAGATAGATAGATAGATAGATAGATAGATAGATAGATAGATAGATAGATAGATAGATAGATAAAATTTTAATATATAATAGAGAAAAAGTATCAATTTTAGGCTAATTTACTAAAAATGCTAATTTATTTGACCAATTTTTCACCTTCTTTACTACATTGTATTTTATGAGCCAAAATTTATTTTCCTCTCTAATGGATTTAAATCCAGAATTAAACTCGTGGTAGGATTTTTGTTTTTTTAAAGTGAAACATTGGGAAAATGATAATCTGCTCCACTAATCAGATGATCCATTCAGGGATCCCAGCCTGAATGAGAAATACTGCAGCAGGTTTGTGTCACTCTGTTGGTGCCTTACGTGGTAACGCGGAGTAGTTATCCATCTGGCAGGATGCTGCTGGTGAATCCGCTTCTGAGGAAAATCTCTTTATTTATTGGTCCCTGTGGATTCTGCAGCATCGAACGGGGATCAGGCGAACCGGTCCGAAACCGGGACAGGTACAGCGAACGGATGAGAGGAGCGCATCTGGTCCCACGCTCATTTTCAGGAAGATTTAAATCCACTTTCACACAAAGACAGCGCGGTGCCTCCAGTTAGTGAGCAGATGATCCTCGGTCCAAAAGAGAAAGGGAAGGAGGAAGATGCGGGAACGCCCCGCAGAAAGAGAGATGGATGATCGGACCTGCGACCGACGGAGAGCAGAGGCGTTTTCTCCGCTGCAGGAGTAAAAAAACCAGAGCCAACACGTTCAGCAGAAGCGTCTCCTCCCATCTGTCCTCCGAGGAGAGAGGAGAGCGAGGAGAGAGCGAGGCATCGCGAAGAGACGCTGGAGACGGAACCAGGACTCGCGAGGAGCGTTTTGCGCTTGCGCACAACTTTGTTCTCTTTAATTGTCCGCTGGTTTTGACTTTACGCAAAAGAACAAAAAGGGAGGAAACAAGAATCAGGAGTTGAAGTTGAATCAAAAGGCGGTTGCCATGATTTTGTTTGAGAAGCTTTTGTGTTTATTTGTTTGTTTTAAACTGATCAGGACAGATTTACGCCTTCAGGTGAAAACGGAGGAGTTTTGATGACACCTGATGGAACCTGATGGCACCTGATGGTACCTGATGGTACCTGATGGCACCTGATGGTACCTGATGGCACCTGATGGCACCTGATGGAACCTGATGGCACCTGATGGAACCTGATGGTGAATCGACGTGCTTTTAAGTAGAACTTTTTTAAACGCATACGCACTTAGTTCCAAAGAATCTAGCACCAACTAGTGGCGTGGCGTGAGCATTACACCTGTGCTGTGAAACAAAGATCGTAATTAAAATGTCTTCATGTGAATGTAATAACAGAAACGGAACAAAAACTACATTGTCGTGTAAAATACAATGTTTATCCACGGAAGAGGATTAGAGCTTCTGCTATATTTATTTTATTTTATTTTATTTTTCTTTTGCTGCATTAGACAATTTATTATATGTATTTAAATGTATTTTTGTTAAGAAAATAGTAAAGGTGAAAATGTACACATAGTTTAATTTGACCAAATTATGTGCATATTTATTCAACTTTTGTTTTTGTTTTTTTTTGCTTTATTTATTCTACTTTGAAGATTTTAAGACCTTAACATCAACACTGTCAATGTCTGTGGTTTATTTTTATTTTAATATTGTGATATTCGTCATTGAAGATCCACTATGTATGTTAATGCAATTAGTTTGAAATAAAGTTAAAAAACATTTAGAGCCTCTTTTCAACTTTTTTCTCAGAAGATAAGTCAAAATTCATTTTTTTTCTTAATTAAATGCAAATTACTCCCTGACTTTATTGTTTTCTGTTTAGTGAATCGTCCTTTAGTGTGTATACTCAATTTAATTGAAAACTAAATTAGTTCGGTTGTTAATCGATTCATCACAGATTCATCCATTTAATCATTTCAGCTCTATTTCATTTAAAACGGCTTGAATGCCACACTTGTGTAGAAACTTTGTTGTCACTGACCATCCCCATGAAATACATTCTTTTCTTGAACCAAACACTGCAAATGTCTCCTCTGTAACAGCTGCCTCAAACGGAGATATTAAAAACCTTAAAAGAATTGTTTTAATCTATATGTACTTATATATTGTTCAGGTTTCAGCGTTAAAAATGGACGTAGAAAATAGACATTTGAATATGGGAGCACTCCAGACTCAGGGGCGGTTGGTTAAACTATGAGGAAACAGGCTTTTCAGTGAAGTTGTGTGGGCTGCAACTGGTGGAGCTGCCAGTCGGGTACTGGCACACCATTGGTTTGCTCAATAGCCAGATTTCACTAAAGCATAGCCTCCAGGTAGTTCTGGTGTCTTAATTTTGTCCCTGTTAAAGCACAATACAAAATCCCTGCAGCGCCGCGCCAGTGTGTAGTTTCCACAGAGCAGCTCATCCAATAGGATCTTAGAAATTTAGAAATATATTAGCGATTAATCCTTATTTTTCTTCCAGTTATAAGCCATGATAGCATTGATTTGTTTTCTTAAACAAATAAAGGCTCCATGACCTTTCAAGTCCAGCTGGTTGACTTCACAAAAGACAAACTCAGTTTCTCTGTATTTATTCAAACAAGAGAGAAAATCTCCTTACACTGGACACATTGAATAAAATACAGCAAATAACCCTAAAACCACAGAGCAATGGTTCCCAACGAGCAGCAAACAGCAGCTGTAAAACTGCACACAGCTAAAATGCACAACATGAATGAGTCAAATTCATGTTTACAGTGTAGCTGCATACACTGTAAACCCTGCATGTAGCTAGAAGTGTCTAAAACACATGTTAATATACGTGTTTTCTTTGCACTTGCAAAGAAAACACGGAGCTGATCCAGTTACAGAAAAAGGGGCGGAGCTGCAGTTACTCGTTGCTATGGTAACCACCAACTGCCAGAACAAAATGTAACATTTCTCAATTTGTGAGTGAATGTTGTTTCTGTGGTTCCTTATCGTTCTGCTGTTTTTACGATTTAAAGCACTAAAGAACTGATACACAAATAAACTTTGATTTATTGATTAATAACATAACTTGTATGCCAATAAATGTTGGGAGACATAAGTTTTTGACAAACTTCAGGTGTATATTTTGTGAAAATAAAACCCTATTTCATATAGAAAAAGAAAAAAAAAGACAACAGCAATGGGAAAATATTAAAACAATAATTTTCTCCATATTCTTCCATGACCAAAGCAGAACCAAGGGTTTGGCACTGAGGCAGCAAAATAAATATGAAACTACCTTCATAACTCTCACAAAAAAAATTATTTAAATAATGTATTTTTGTTTGCATTTATGTAAAAATACGACTACATAATATTACGTTATATATGTATTTAAATATGTAGCCTAAGACAATCACATCAGAAGGCAGTAGGTATGTTTTAATTGTTTTTTCTAAAAAAGAAAGAAAATTAAAAGTGTGGCTTTATATTCAGGCAGTAAATGTGACTAATACATGGCTACTGCAGCAGAAAACACAGAATACAACCCAGTGGTAATAATTTAGTACTGTAATAATTGACAAAAGCAGAAAGCGCTCAGGGAAAAGTGATTCCTGTGGATTGTTTTGGTCACATTTGAAATGTAAATCTGCAGTTTTAAGGAGCTGCTCTTGCGACGTGTTAAGCTAACCCCTGACTCTGCAGCTCTGCCTCTTTCTACTGTAACAGTGACACATTATCCTTCACTGTGCCAGTTGGCGGTGCCTGGTTGAAGCTCCAGTTAGGCCCAGATGGCAGCACTGGGATTCTCCCAGATTGACTGAGTTTGACCACAGTCTGCGCGTAAACAGGAAGCTGGCCAGCCTGTCACTGCGACTCATCGTTCTCTCTCTGTCTCCAGGCCTCGCTACATGTCTCTTCACTTGGACGTTTATCAGATTAACTTCAACATAATCACTTCCAGGGTTGAAATGTCCTTCAGATTAATCCAAAATGGTTCATTATTGCAGAGGTTTGTTCTGGTTTGCTCCAGCAACGACTCGTGCAAAACACCAGTCCCAACGTATTATCTTTCCAATGTGGTTTGATACGATTGATACGATTACAAGAGTTATAAACATAATTTATAGTTATAATTGTAAAAAATTGGAAATACATATAATTGTAGGTATTTGTATGCATTTGCTAATACATAGTTCTTATGTGACGTCACATTTTTCTGAACTTTAAACCTGACAGCCATCTGTCATGGCTATGGGGTTGCCATGACAACAATAAAGCCTCAAGCTTAGAACTGGATGTTCGTTCCTAACAGTATAAATACAAGACAACTATTGCAGCTTAATTTCAGTGCATATTATTAATATTTGATGTGACAGACTGTCAGAAAGTAACAGTAAACTGTAAAATATCTTATGATGCTAAAATAAAAAAGATTTCTGGATAAAAAGTAAAATGAAGAAAACTTGAAGGGACTATATTTGTATTGCATTATTCTTTCATTATATTAACTGATGTTCAATAGATTAAACCCGATGACGGTTTCTACAGGACCAGAGTTTTAAATCTTTAATTAGATGCTACAGAATGAAAGTTTTGTGCCAGAACTTGAGTAGTTGCTTTATTTCTTTATATCATTGCCTAACAGGTGAATTATTGCCATTAAATCAAATTTAGTCAGCAAATCTGGAACAAATCGCTGCATAAGAGTGTTTGTATTTTCTTTTCCTTATGCTGACCAGAGAGCTGCAAACTAAATTGCCCTTTTTTGTGATGAATAAAAGTTATTTTAAAGCATTTAAAGAGGATTTGCAGTAATTCAGACTTGCTTGAGAGGTTTTCAGAAACCTTTTTGTGAAGAAACAGAGAACATGCTGCAAAATATTTCTCACTTTACTCAATTTGTAACACATTGTTGAGCTGAATCCCTTTTTTAAGGGCCAAGATTTGCCCACAAATCCTATTTCTGTCTGTTGGGATTCAGCTGATTTTTCCCACCTATTTTAGGCAGATCAGGTTTAGGGAGAGCAGAGCTGAAGGCTGTGCATTTCTGGAGACTATAATTATTTCAGGCAACAAACTGCAACTACCTCCATATGTTATATCCGTTTGTTTCTAAACGGTATCTGAACAGCGTACCATTTTGCTCAGATTTTCTCTACGGCTATAAATAGGAAAAAAACATAATGTGTAGCTTTGAAGCGCCATGTCATGAGTTTCAGATCCTGGAAATGTGTCAATTTGGATCGCTCTGGGTTACATCTATGACTCCAGATTTGCATGCGTTAAAGCCGCTTGGCAGATTTTTCTGTAAAATCAGCCAAACTCACTTTAGATATACAGATTTTCCGCCTTATAAATGTTGTTTCTGTTTGCTTTTTTATGTTATTTTAGCCCTGATGCCTTGCAGCAAGAAGTTCCTGGGTTCGATTCCCGGCCCAGGTTCAGTCTGCATGGAGTTTGCATGTTCTCCCTGCGCATGGTGGGTTCTCTGCGGGTTAATACACACACAGTCCCACAGTCCAGAAACATGACTGTTATGTTAACTGATCAGTTAACATAACAGTTAACTGATCAGTTAACTGATCAGTCACAGGTCTGCCTCTGGGTTGACCTGTGACAGACTGGTGACCCGTCCAGGTGACCCCCGCCTCTGACCCAGAACGTTAGCTGGAGAGGCACCAGCTCCTCCCGCCCCCACTAGGGACAAGACTGTTGGAAAATGGATGGGTGGAGGTAATGTGTAGTCCTCTCAAAACAAGTGCAACATAGGGTGAGATTTATAAAATAAGGAAAACATAAACAGCAAACCTAAACCTTTGATCTGGTTATGGCCCAATATCAGATTTGGTTGAAAAAAAAGATCACAATATAAACAATTACATCAATCAGTATCAATAATTGTTGATTAATTGTTTGTTTTTTTTACATATCTGAAATACTACCTAACTGATAATATGATGTTTCCTGTTTTATCCAGTTTTCTTTCCATGCTGCTTTGAGGTTTGGTGGCAGAACCTTGAACTGCTGCTGCGCAAGTTACTCAACAGGTTGTTGCTAGGTAACCAAAGAATGAGCAAGTTGCTAAGTAACCAAAGAATGAGCAAGTTGCTAAGTAACCAAAGAATGAGCGAGTTGCTAGGTAACCAAAGAATAAGTGAGTTGCTAGGTAACCAAAGAAATTCCACGAGTCTTGCTGAGCTAGCTGTAGGAGCTTGAGCAGCTAAAGCCTTTCTTCTGCCTACATCTCCCAGAATGCTGTGCGGTTCTGGGTCAGAGTTCAATGACATTCATAAATTGTACATTTATGTATGTGATATCACATTATTTCATGACACTTGTTCAGTTGAGTTTAGTGCTGATTTTTTGTTAAGATAATGCAAATTAAAACGTATTTAAAAATGCAAGAAAGAAAAACAGATTAATTGAACTCAAAAGCAAATAAATTTCATTTAACTGTGTCCCATTCAGTCAGACTCAGGAGAACGCAAACCTCTAGTAATTAGTGAAAAGTTTTCTATTTCAAAAACAGCAGGATATTCAGAATCCACTTGAGGACGTTAATCTGTGGGCACCTTACATCATAACTGTTGGGGTGAATTATCATTACAACTCGATTCTCATTCAGCTTAGGGAAAGAAAAGGATCTTTAACTCGGCTACACACACTGCCACACACACCGTTGATTCCCAGTGAGACAATAAGAGTATGAGATGAGACCCTGCAGGTAGCAGGATGTCATGCTGAGAGTTGACAGCTTGCTGCAAAGCCAAGAAAAAGAGTTGTGTCATTAAATCACTGAAGCTTTAACAGTTGCTTTGTGTTGAAATCATCCCTAAGTTAATGTTGCCAAGCAACAAATACAGTCTCAGGCAGGCAGAGGACCTGCAGCCAAAAATCGCTTGGCACCTCAATTCTGCAAAAAACAAAAGAGGAACTGGAGGATCAGAAGCTTTCAAAGAGATTTTGGAAATAAAAAAAAAATAAAATGAAGGTCAGACTCCAGCCATTTAGAGGATGTGCAGAAAAGAAGACAGTTTGCATTTTATAAGACTGACAAGGCAAGAATGTTCTCTGGTTTTTGTTAATTTTCACATCCACCTCCAAAAAAATTATCTGAAAATCAGAAAACTCTTTCTAAGGTAGCTTGAAAGAGAATGGATATGTCCTATAAATCAAATTTGTGTGCTGGAAGTAAGAAGCAACCAAAAATAAATACGAACATGCGTATATGGAATCATAAAGATTTATGTTTTCTGCTTTTTTCTGTCCCATATTAATTTAATTTCAATGTGTCGGTTTATTTCTCAGGGATATTGTAAATTAAAAGAAAATATGAGGCTTAGACGAGCAAAAGCTTCACGGCGTAGTGCAGCAGTTTTGTTCCATTTTTCACGGCAGGTTTGATTTAATTAATGTATTTTCAACCATAAAATGCAGTTTAAGGTTTTGTCGCAGTATTTCATCCTGATCGAGGTTCAGACTTTCGGCCTTGGCTTGTTTTTTATTTGTTATTTAGAGGAGTTGCATTTTACAAATGTGTGCAAAACTGTCATTAATGTTGAAAAAACATAGTCGCTGTTTCTTTTCATGTGTTAAAATAACGTGAATAAGTTTGTTCACACGGTAAGTCTTTAAAAAACATGTGGATGTGAAAAACTGTGTTCGTCCAACTACTTCCTGTCTTCTTCTTCTTCATGGTTTATGCCAGTGGCAACATCTGGTTGTTGGTCATGTGACAAAAAAAGAGTTTTCACTGCAGTTTTGAGAAATAAACCAATTTTGATACAACCAAAAAAACCAAAAAACATCATCCAAGCACAAAACCTTCTATCAAAGAACAAGAACAAATTCCCGTGTTTCCATTAATTTGCCAAATTGTGCAATTAATTGATCAACGAAAACGCAGCTTGTGAAACAAAAGGAGATGATCTGATAGCTGCTTATGCACAATTCATAACTTGCAGAAAGTTACTCAGTAACAAAGCAGCGACACACGATAATCTTTTCACTGAAACGCTCTGAGTTTCACGCCAGATTCATAGATGTCACTGATTTGTTTCTCGTTTGTTCAGAAAGTCCTTGATGAGTTCTTAACCTCGATAATCCAGAGTCGAAGCCGCCTTGAGTCCGTTTGCAGAAACACCAGTTGGGACAAACAGGATGATGGGAGCCACCAGAACATTTTAATTAAATTCAGAGCCAGACATTTGCAAACAGATGCATCCACCGGTCCTCTGGGTTTCCATAAATAATAACAATAAAAACAGTTAAAGTGTTTTTATCTAATGTTAAACTTGGATTTCAGGTTGTGCTCTGTCAATTAATTAGAAATACATATGAGGTATTACGCCTGTTCTAGTCTTTAAATAACTCAACCTAATCATGCAAACACATGAAAAGTCCAGTACATTCATTCCAAATTGATCCTAGTTATAAAAAAATGCAGTCAAGTTCAGTTTATTGATTAAATTGGTTTCTATCCAAGGAAACCAGGCAGATTGCACAGACTTACTTACGTTCCCTCCTCCTGGATGAGCGTGTAGCAACAGCGGACCGTCGCTACACGCTGAGCGTGCATTGGCTGCGATTATGATGTGCTCTCCTACCCACAGAGCAGTTATCCTGCAGTAAAATGTAGATTTGAAATAAAATAGGGGGAAAAAAACCCTGCAAAATTTAAATATCGATGCTAAACTATGTGCTGAAAAAATCACTTCAATATTTTGTGATGATGAACCTTTGACACAGTTCTGGGTTTGTCATTTCTCTTTTCCCCCATAATGTTTTCATACTTCATTGTGTCTCATTTGGCACTTTGTGAATGGAGGTTGCTAGGCAACTAGGGTGCAGTAAAGCATGGCAACGTGAGTTTTGTATTTAGGCTTATTAGGAATTGAAACAATAGCCTTAACTACTGCAGAACAGCACTTGGCACATTACAATAGAGCATAGCAGTAGAGTAGTGTGATTTATTTATATATATTTTACATTTGTTTGCAAGAAGAAAAAAATCAACCAAAGAGGAAAAAATGTGAAATTACGGCACTGTAATCACATGCAAATGTTTGGGTTTATTTCTAGATAAAATGGATGTTATCTCTGCAAAAACCTCTGAAAAAAATCAAAATGTAGTAAAATTTTGTCTCGTGTTTTTATTTTATCGACTGTTTAAAATACACTCACTAATCATCTGTGCCGTTGGAGTTCGATTAGCTGCAGCACCATTGGTGTAAACCAATCTGGTGCAAAATAAAAATAATGGCGAAAGGAAATAAAAATCAAAATGAATCTAAAATATTTTTTAACTTCTTCGTGGAATGGAAAAAATTATTGATAACCTTTGCAAAACTTCTAAATAAACCTTCAAATTACAGAAGTAAGAGTAAAAAAGCATTTAGGAAAACATTTATTTAAGTACTGAGTAACTGATCAAACCATCAATCATTTAATATTGATAAAGTCAGGGAAATTTATGGACCAAAATGACAGTAATTCATACAAGTGACAAAAAAATAGTCAAAATCATTTTTTCCAAGTCAGTTTTTTTCGATAAAAGAATAGTTGCTGAAAAACATAACATATAATCATGACCTAATTTTAGCATAAGTATTTATTTAACGGTAAAAAACAAAGACAAGATAAAACACGAAGCTTTTAAAGATTTACAAACTTCCACAACATGCAATAATTGTGCTGCAGAATCCTCTGAGAGGATTTGTCACTCAAACGAGTGAAAATACTCTTCACTACGAAACCTTGCTGTGACAAATGACGCCTTTCGTCTTCGCTTGCAGAAAACCCGGATTTCCCCAGCGCCGCTCTTTGCCTCAGAATCATCTGCTTATTACCGTCTGAAATAAACAGACAAGCTGCGGACAGACTGGAGGTAATGACAGTGAAAAGGTCAAAGGTCGGACATTTTCATTGCAACGCCTCATTATCAAATGTTCTTGTTTGCTCAAACCCTCAGATGCCACTAATAACTGGTGTGGACCAGTCATGCAAAATGCTGATGACCAGCAGCAACAATATAACATGTTAGATACGTATAAGGCAACAGGAAGTGGCAGGAGGATCAGTAATGACTTATCACATTCAACTTCTGCATGATTCTAATTGTTTCTTATTTAATGAGGGCATTAAATAACAAAATGTGGAATCAAATCTCAATCTTTCTTCCACTTCTCAGTTCTGTTATGTGCAACTTTATGTTGGCTGTTTGCTTAAAATGCTAATAAAACAAACTTTGTTCCCCTGAATTGAAACAACACTGAAGTTATTATCTTTGGACCTAAAGAGGATCGATCTGGAGTCAATGCAAAGCTTCAGCTATTAGAGTTAAAAACCAGCCATCAGGCCCGAAATCTGGGTGCAGTGATGGACTCTGACCTCAACCTTCAGAGCCACATTAACACAGTTACAAAGTCGGTCTTGTACCACCGGAAGAACATTGTCCCAGCAAGATCTAGAGAACCTCATCCATGCATTTATGTTCAGTCGCACTGATTACTGCAGCAGCGTCTTCACAGGTCTGACTAAAAGCTGCAACTAATCCAGAACGCTGCTGCTCCGGTTCTGACTAAAACCAGGAAGACACATCACCCAGTTCCAGTCGCCACACCGAGAGAATAGACTTTAAAATCTGGAACAAACTTCCAGAAAACTGCAAAACAGCTGAAACACTGAGTTCCTTTAAATCTAGACTAAACACTCAGCTGGTTGGTTAGTTTTGAAACATAATCAATGAAACATTTTGATTTGTAACGACTGCAAAATGTAATGTTTTAACTGTTGACTGTGTTCTGACTTTGCATTTCTGTGTTTTTATGATGTAAACTCTGAAATGTTTTGTTGCTGTACAAATAAAATGTAACTGATTAATTTAGTTTGGTCGCAAAATGTCAAAAAGTGTGTGTAAATACTTTTTTCCTTTACAGAGCACTCTCTCTAAAATATTTTCGCTTTCTGCTGGTTTACTTTCTGTCCATTCATATTTTTTTTAGATTTAAATAAAAAAAATCACCTAATGCTCTGGAAAAAGTTTCCTTCATGAGAGGATTTTTGGGTTTCTTTCTCCTCCTCACATTTTATCTCACACTCTGCCTCTCTGTGCCTCCTCTCTCCTTCTGACTTACGTCAGCACTTCTGCCTGCTGATGAATATATGAATGAAATTATTACTGAAAAAGTACACACACACACACACACACACACACACACACACACACACGCAGATAACTTTTCTCCAGCCAATCCACCACATGAGCTCACGAAGAGATAAATATTTAAATAATCTTTTCAACATTAGAATTAACAGAATTTCTTTCTTTCTTTTATCGTCAGGTGATTTTCTTTGTTCCTTGTTCATTTCTTTTTATCTACAGCAAATATTCATCCTTTTGTTTCCTAAAGCATGTTTTTTCTTGTAAGTACAGAGGACATAATTGGCCCTTAGATCCCAGACATGATGGATGGAGGACGAAAAGCCAAAACTGGAGGGAAAAGAGAGAATAAAAACAAAGAACGCCAAGCCGCGGAAAGACTCTCCGACGGTTAATACCTTCAAGTCGTCCCTCCCTCCTCCGTCTTTCGACTCCTCTAATTTCATTCTGTCTTTTTGGTCTCCGTTCTTCCTTCATTTTGCTGTTTCTATGGCAACCGTTTGTGCAATCACAGAGGAAGAAATGATACCTGAGGGGAGCGAGCGAAGGCAGCCGAAGAGCAAACAGACAGATGAAGATTGATACGGAGGATGTTTACCTGTGTGCGCGTTAACACGGCCGCCCTGTAAAACGCTTCACAGACGAGCGATAAGGAGGAAAAGTGGAGAAATGACCATTTATAATTAGGGGTTTATAAATGCTCAGTGTGACTGAACCATCTCGCCCCATTTGCAACATATAAAAGCAGAGAATAAGAGAAACGTCTTTAACAGTTAATTATTAACAAAAGTTATCTGCTTTTTTCCGTCCTGCGAAGCGTAAAAGGTTTTTATGGGTGTTGCAGAACAACTTTAAGTTGTCCCACTTCATGATGTACTAAAATCAAACGGTGAATAATTTAATAATGCCCTCTTAGCTCTTCGCTGTTTGGGAAACGTAATGATTAACATGTATCTACACAGGAAGTGCTTTAACCTACTTTTTCAGCCATCTGTCTCATGAAATACATGCGGCAATGTTTAAACCAATGCAAAGCACTTAAAGTCTTATATTCCACTTTCAAATGCTGCTCTGTGAAAACTTTTAGTGTTTAAGTCACTACAAAGACTAAAAGAAAAAAAATGGCAGAACTTCCTGTTTACTTGCTTTTGTGTCTGTAGAGATTATTTTTAGGTTTTCTTTAGATCCAGCTCTGAACGACAGGAAGGAAAAGAAGCAGCAAGTTGGATCAGAACGACGAAGAGGAAACGTTTAAAGGTAAAGACAGAATATTTATTTTACACTTGCAGATCAAGAAGCCTTTAGTTTCCTTTAGTTTTACACTGATCGCAGAAGAGAGAGCAAGCAGATGCAAATCTAAATGTTATTTTTATGTTCTCTGCGATGAAATCAGTCTGTATTCCCACAATAAATGCAGCAGTTTTACAAGATCGAACACGATTCAGGTCACATTTGGAAACTGCTCGTTTCTTCTTTTGGATATTTTAGGGAATAGGTGAATCTTCCACAAATGATGTCATGTCATGTTGGGTTTATCCACAAATACCGAATCACAAATGGGCCAGATGTTACGGTGTGATGTTTGTGAACTTACACATTTAAAATTAAACTAAAATATTTAGTTTTATTTAACTTGTCATGGAGAAAACTATTTCTCTGTTCTTTTTTAAAAGCCATATTTTCACCTTGTTATTCACACATTTATAAATGTTGGAGTTTCAAGCTAAACATTTAATTCACAAGCTAAATATGTAGCTTTCAATTTAGTTTGCCTAAATTGAAAGCTACAATTTAGGCAAACTAAATGTTTGCATAAATGTAAGGCAAACTAAATGTTTAAGTCTGAGCTAAATATTGAGCCTTCAAAATAAATATTTATTTTCAACTTTATTTTTAAGTTTGCAAAATAAATGCCTATTTCCCAAACTAAAAATTTAATTTTCAAACTAAATATTTAGCTTACCAACAAAAATTTAGTTCAAAACAAAAAATTATTTTCAAAACTAAACTTTTAATTCCAAACTAAATATTTATTTTGCTCATGAAATATTTAGTTCAAAACTAAATTAAACTTAATATTTAGCTTGCTAACTAATTCAAGCTAAATATTTAGCTAATATGCTAATTAGCTTGCTGATAAGCAGAAAACAATTCCAATAAACTTAATGATGCATAATGTTTAATCAGAGCAACAATTACAATGTGTCATAATTGAATAAATTTAAATAAATTTGAAGTTATCTTAATTTTTTTTTATTATATTCTCCTTTTTAACTCATATTATGGAATTAGTGAGTGAGTCATGATTTCAAAATGTCCTTCAAAGCAGAAGAAGAAAGTTGTGTTTAAGTGACTCAAGGAGAATTTGGTACAAGCAACGCCAGTGTATTATTTTACAGGAGAAAATCACTGGTGACTCAGTCTATTTGATCAAATGATTTGGTGCCTCCGCTACAGTTTCACTGTGATATACAGACTGTTACATTCCAGCTTGATTGACAACGTATTCAGCAGCCCACCTTCTGTCTTGGAGAAACTCTAAATTGCTTCCTTAAGAGGGATTAAGATAGGATTTTCTCATTCAGATGTCCCTGTAAAGTGGCCTCTGGAGTGAGTCATGCAGGAGTTGTTCATAAAAGCTATTAACTCTGTTCAGTTGAGCTGAGACTGAAGATTCAGCCTCATGAGTTTTCATTTGCTGCTGCTTAATATGTTGTGGATTTCCCCGACAAAGTCGCAGATTAGCAGAGGTGGGCAGAGTTCCCAAACATTTACTCCAGCAAAAGAAGAAAACAGCAAGATGTAAAGGATCAGATTACTAAACATCACATCATCAAATAGACCAAGTTGTAAAGATAACTGGAATTGTTTTGTTTTACCAAAATGACAATAATTCATATAAGCAACAAAAAAAACAATTCTTCCAATAAAATCTTCTGAAACTTTAATAAAAATTTTATTCAGGTGAAAATAGAGATATTTCATAATTAATTTACTCAAGTAAAAGTAAAAAAGTAATTCTGCCAAAAACTAAAAAATTTGGTGGTTAGGCTCATAAATTTTATAGAAAGCTCAAAATTATTTTTTTTTAACATTTGAAATTCACAATTCATGGTTCAAGTGTAGAAAATGTTACTTACTATATCCAGAATGTTGCATGTTTGCGGTGTTAAAATAAAAACGTGTCGCTTTCTGTTTCTTTTGGCCTCGATTGAATCACATTGTTTTCAGGATTTGGGCCACTTCTTTTCAAAACATTTGCTGTATTTAGTCAAGTTGAAGTCGGAATAAAAGCTGATTTGGTTGCAGCTTTTCAGTCAAAGTCTCTTGGTTTTTACCTTTTGTTAAATCTTGGCTATGAAAAGATGAATACTTTGTGCTGTACTTTAGATTTCCTGTGTCAGAAAATTACAAGTCTCCATTTGCATCTATGGGCCGCACAAAATCAGTCCAAGGCCCACAAATGGCCCCCTTGCCGCGCTTTGGACAGCCCAGATCTCGAGTCTTAACTAAGACTAAAAGTTAGAACGGTTTAGTTTAAACAGAACATTTCCAAGAGGATTAAAGATCAGGTTCATCTTTCTGATTTTGGCTGAAAAATGTGCAAAATCCAGTGAAACTGAGAAACGAAGTTATTGGTGAAAAGGTTTGATAATTTGGTAAATGGGTCTAAGATGCCATCTAGTGATACTGGAAGGACCAGCTCAGTCAAATCACAGCCTGTGTTTCCTGACTCAGCAGACAGGGGTGATGAGGAGGATGGGTTTCCATGGCAACAGCAGACAGAGAGAAAGAAAACCGAGAAAGAAAGAGAAACGAAGGGCAGAAGGAGGAAAATGCAACAAGGCCAAAGCTCCAAACAGAAACACTAACCGTTAGTCCAAAGGCTCAAAGGTCAAACTTTAACATTTGTTCCTGTTTAATCTCTAGTTTTGAGTCAATAATTCATTAAGCCGCAGCAAATGTTTACCTGCACTTTGCAAATCTATCAAACCAACTTCCCCTGAAGGACAACGAGAAAACAAACAATTAATCCTGTTACTCAAAGTTTTATTAATTCAGCCTCACGAAAAACGTTACTGTCATAAATGCTAAATAGATGTGACTGTTTTACTACTATTTGGTATGCGTGTTGTCACTAACAATCGGTAGAAACATTTTTTTAACCAAACTTGTTTGTAAGTTTAGTTGCCACTGATAATAAAATGTGATAAAGCTGAAAATTCCAACATCTGTGGTCAGTCACTTTGTAAAAATTGAACATAAATGCTGCACAAAGCAGGAAAAAGGAGGTAAATCTGCACAAACGCCTCCAAATTTTTAAAAACTGTAGACGCAAAAATAGTCACAACCAAAAAAAGCCTAAAATTAATCAAATAAATTTTCCAATGAAGATCCAAAACTGGGGCTGCACAGTGGCGCAGTGGGTAGCGCTGTTGCCTTGCAGCAAGAAGGTCCTGGGTTCGAATCCCGGCCCGGGGTCTTTCTGCACGGAGTTTGCATGTTCTCCCTGTGCATGCGTGGGTTCTCTCCGGGTTCTCCGGCTTCCTCCCACAGTCCAAAAACATGACTGTCAGGTTAATTGGCCTTCCCAAATTCTCCCTAGGCGTGAGTGTGTGTGTGCATGGTTGTTTGTCCTGTTTGTCTCTCTGTGTTGCCCTGCGACAGACTGGCGACCTGTCCAGGGTGTACCCCGCCTCTCGCCCGGAACGCAGCTGGAGATAGGCACCAGCACCTCCCGACCCCGTTAGGGAGAAGGGTGACGGAAAATGGATGGATGGATGGATGGATCCAAAACTGGAAAGGGATTTTTACAGCTGTGTATTATCGCCGCTGTAGATTTAAAAAAAAAAGAAGTAAATTTCCACCAAAAACTTTTGTGATTAATCTCAAATTTTCAAAGGAACATTTTTCACATTTGAAAATCAGAAATTTCCAAGTTTTTTGTGGAAAATTTTTTGCTAATAATCTAAATAATTTTGTTTTCTTGCAGATTTCTTTGTATTTTTTTTTTAAATTTCTGAGATTATGTTCTAAATTTCTGGATTTTTTGGCAGAAATGACATCTAGTTTTCAGTTTCTTTTGGGCTAATAAATTTATTTTCAGGAATAAGAACAGGATTTGGGTCACATCCTGGTGTGGCCACATTAAAGTTGCCTTAACTTATTGATTTGTCCAGTAAGCAGAGAGCTCTCTCGTTCAGGATACTTCAAGAATTTTCACTTTCTTTTGTATGAAGATGTTGCTGTTGCACATTCACACATTTGTGGGGGAAAGTGTCAGAATCAGATGTGAGCATAAAGAGAAGTCGCTATTTATAAAATATATGTATGAGATTCAGATAAAGTAAGTAGCTGTATCAACCCTAAAATTGCACAAAATGAAACAACATTCAAAAAAAGATCAAATACTGAAATGCAAAACTGCATTGAAAACACTTTTCAAATAGCACGAGGCACGTGATCAACAGCGGACGTTACTACTGCCAGAAACGACAAAGAAGACAACAGGAAGTACTAGGAGGATGATGGTTTGTTTTTGTTTTAGTCAAAGTGCAGCTGGTTCCACCAGAGCTCTCACAGAATCAAACAATTCAGAAAAAGTTGTATTCAAACATGTTGAATCCATAATTATTCTGTAAAATAGTAGACTAAAATTTCCCCAAAGCGCCACAGACGTTAGCCGCATACATTAGCCGCGTAAGACATCAATGTCTCCTCTGAAGGTTGAATTAAATATACATCTCATCCATTTCATGATTTATCTCGTGAACAAACTAATTCATGTGTAATTTTAATTTCATTACCGTCTTTAGAACAATGCAGACAAAGACCTGCGCACATTTGCTACATGAACGCTGCTGTGTAAATGTTTGCAGGTATGCACAAAAAGAAATAAAAGACTGAGATTGTTGCTTTGCTTTTCATTTACTTTCAAACAAATGCGACGTTTACATTTCCAACAATAGAAAAATACTGAGAACCTACCAGAACTGTAGGCCAAACAGGGTTCAGATGCCGATAAATGAGGCTTTGGTGAGTCTGTCAGTCACCCTGGATATCAGAGGTGGGTGGAGCTTATATCCCCAGGTGGCGGTCTGTGGTTTGTAAGGTTCATCTCTGCCTCCTATGAACTCCTCCCCTGAGCCACTGCAGGGTTTTTATGGGTATGCTGGACATATTTTTATCACTCAGTTGGACTTTTTCTTTGTCTTTCCTCCTGATCTGTCTTCATAAGGTTTTCCTGCGTGAAGGAGGGAAACAAACAGAAAACATTCAGTCAGCTGTAAGCTCAAAAAGCCTCTGAATGGATGTTAACCAGCATTAGTCAAACAGGGTGGAGGAAGAATTATGCTGTGGGAGGCTAAATGAAATCCCATCGTGAAAAAAATGTGTTTGTGGTTGTGAAAAACTTTAGGCTGGAGTAAAGGTCCACCTTCAATAAGGACAATGAGCCTAAACTTACAGAATGGTTTAAATCATGGGTGTCCAAAGTGTGGCGCATGGGCCATTTGTGACCCTCGGATTGATTTTGTTTGGCCCCCCTGTAGGGGGCGCGCCCCACACTTTGGGAACCACCGTTACACTGTGACATGTTAATGTTTAAAACTTTAGCTGTACATTTTTACCTTCCTCTTTTTTGCATTTTATTCAACTCTTTGACAAAAGTAGTAATAAATTAACACAACTTACTACTGCAAGTTTATCTCTCACAAACACATTTAAAATCTAACTGGACTTAAAGAGTAGAAGGTAGTAAACACAGCTAAATGCGGCTCAAACGTTTTACAGTGAAACAACATTCGCTGTTTGTTGGGACTGCTCCTTTAAGCTCATTTACTTCTGTTTGCCCTGCCTTTCCTCCTACGCTCTGCTTCCCTCTCTTTATCCCGTCCATCCCTGCAAACAAAGTGAGAGCCAAGGGTGAATTAATAAAGGAGCGAAAGTAGAGCACAACTCCCCGAGGTCTGCCTTTTCTGGGACGCTCACACAGAGAAAGGCTCTCAGACACACAAACGACAACACAATCTACATAAATCTAAGGCTTTATTGTGATAAAAGGAAAAAATTCACACGTCATTGTCTGCTAGTAGTAAAACTCAGGAAAATTATGAGGAAATAAGAAAAAAAATGAGGATTTTTTGAGTTTAGATGTTAAAAGCTTGTTATTCTTAGGCTTTCATTCATATTGTTTGTGTTTATTTTCTTTTTAATGATCCCATTGTTCATTTTCTTCTGTTAAATTTTGTCTGTTTTACAGTTTTAGTCCTCCCCCTTTTCTTTTTCCCAATTATCTTCTTTCCCTTTCTTTTTTTGTCATTCATCATCATTCCTACATGTTTCTATTTTTCTTTATTCCCTTATTTTTAAAATCTTGCTCGTATAAGCAGCTGAATGGTTGCCATGGAGATTAAAGGGGCAGTATTGTGTGTTTTGTGGCTTTCAGCAAGTCATAACAACATGTCTCCTCTATTAGCACTTTAGCAACTTTTTTTTTTTACCAGCGTTTTGCTGAGAAGTAGGTCCTATAAAGAGTTAAGCAGATTTTCAGTTGCACCAGACGTTTGCTAATTGCTGCTGGCTAGTCTGAAGGAGCCGAGTGGGAGGAGCTGCATCTCTAAGTTGGAGCTTCGTCTACACAGGCTAAAAGGTTGCCATGGAGATTCAAGGATTTCTTGAACATACGTGAAAGAAACAAGGCAGCACTTCAGCTTTGCTTTTGATGAGGGAATAACATTTAAAAAGTCTATTTTACGGTGCAATGTCCCTTTAAAAACAATT
This sequence comes from Poeciliopsis gracilis, assembly GCA_911649635.1. Taxonomy (NCBI): domain Eukaryota; kingdom Metazoa; phylum Chordata; class Actinopteri; order Cyprinodontiformes; family Poeciliidae; genus Poeciliopsis; species Poeciliopsis gracilis. The sequence continues at coordinate 23,625 of CAJVRI010001168.1, read as the reverse complement.
AAATGCTAACTTTTTCATTCCAAAACAAGCTTGATTGGGTGTTTCTTGCTTTAATGCCGTGTGTTGGATTTGTTTAATGTACATTCTAGTACATGTTTTTGGACTCTGGGAGGAAGGAAGCGTCGCACTCTTAGGAAAAACCTGCAAAGTCCATGCAGAAACTCATTTTGCATGAACTAAATTTCATGCAGATTGTTTTGCTTCCATGTTTTCCTCCAGTGCTTCATCCTGTCTCAGAAAGTTTTTCGTCTGGGCTGACAGTAAAGGCAAGTCAGAGCAGGGCCAAGACAAACAAGCGTTTCTATTCTAAATAAGTCATAGCACGTTATGCTAACACTACTTTGATTCAGTTCAGCTCAGTTTATTTATATAACAGAAATGAACGACACTTTGTGGAGCCCCGTTCTGCTGGAGTCTTGTGGGGTCAGTCTGCAAACCTGGACATTTTCCATTAAAAGTATCTGTTACTCTGGAAGATTTGGTCAGAGAGCATCTGTGAACATCAGTTTTTAAGTTTTGTCATTTTCATAGACTCTTTTGTGATTAGCTGCATCCATCTTAAAGCTCCCCACAGCATGATGCAGCCAGCACCAGGTCTGACACGGGTTATGGTGTGTTTTAGTGGAAAATAGACAATAATACTCTAATTATGCAACTTGTGAAGAAAACTAGATGCTTTAGTTTTTATTTATTATTTTTATTAGTGTAAAAGGGGACTCAAAACAAACACATGTCACAGTTTTCAAATTTGGACTTGGATGTTAAACCATGTAGCATTTTTGACTCACTTCACACGTTGTGAAAACATAAAATATTACCAATTTCTAGTCACCAGATTCTAGGAGAAACATCTTAGTTCACTTGAAATAACTTACAACTAACTTCTTAGTAAGATATAAGATACTGTTTTAGTTAAATAATTCCTTATTATTGATTGAAAAGTGCCATCTCCTCTCATTATGCCACTTATAACAACATATTTTCCTAAAAGTAAAATAAAATGATCTTCCAATGTAGCTAGGACTAATTTTAATCAACATTTATTTTCCTAAAACAAGATCCTATTTCTTGCTGAAAAGTTACTTTTAAGTTAGTTGCCTTGAAAAGAAATGCTAATGCTTGAAAAGTGAAAGTGGAAAGCAATGACTTCAAAATCAGACTCAGCAGCAGCTGATAGATTCAGACAGATAAATGTTGCTTTGTTTGGTCCATTTGTGATAAATAGAGTTGTTATCTCAGTATATAATACTTATTCCATCTCTGTCAGTTGACAGCAGCAAATTAAGGTGATAAATATGATCCGTTTTTCTCCGTAATCATTGATCCTTTGCAACTAAGTCACTAAATCATTAGAGGCGCCATGATGGATGTAGATAGTAAGGGAGTGTTGAACAGAGCAGCTGAAATTGTTTCCCGAAGTTGTTTTTGCCAGTTTATTCATAATTTCTGCTTGTTCGAGTCGAGCTAATTTGTGACGTAGCACACCCGGAGCTCACAGACGGCGGGATTTACAAAAGTTTGAAACAGCTGGCTGAGAAACCGACCAGAACCTCCAATGGCTGCCAGTCATTGTGATTAACGGCGGCTCTCCATCGCCGCCGTATCTTTCCTCGTTAAGTTATAGAATAAAATGAAACGTTTGGTTTCTGTCCTTGTCTGTTTATGCAGCAGCTGATGGCCATTTTTGGGGTGAAATAAACTGAACAGAAACCAAATTAGGCTACCAGACGTCTGGCTTTTGACAGGCTTTAAAGGGACTAGGTTGGTTTAATGCGGGCAGATTTCTGACGACACATGCAAAGAGTCAATAGTCGCTCTCTGTTCAATAACTTGCATACAAAAATCAGCTGTTGGGTCTCATTCCTGCAGATCTAAAGTAAGTTATTAGTGCAGACAGACTGTTGTACAAACAGGAGTATAACACTGGTCCTTAGCAGGTTCTATTGTTCGGAGCAGTTAACAATTCTGGCTCATCTAGCGGGCAAAAATGAGTCCCTCGGGATTTTAATTGTGATTCAACACACCACAGTGGGCACAGTCAGATGCTGGGGATCAAGCCAGCAACTGTTCAATTATTCTTTGAATTTCCTCACATTTCTTCCAGCCGCTAAGCTCTTCATCCCCAAATATATCCGCTTTTACGCTGCTTCTACCAATAACTTTGCTTTGTTTCATTGTGTTGACCAAAGCTAAACAGGAAGGTGAATGAAAGAAAGAAAGAAGTAAGAACTCCTCATTGATCAGTGGATGCTAAGAGGTTCACATAAACTGCACCGCTTGATTAAAATGTTTCAGTCAGTTTGTGTTTGATAAATGGTAATAAATGAACAATTTCATTTGATCCATTGTTGCACAGAGACAGTTTAAATATAGTATAATCTGACTATTTGTAACAAATCTGCATATAAATGAATGAGCACATTTCCGATCATCAAATGAAAGAAATAACAAGAAGAAATCTGCAACCAACTTAAAGCAGTTAGCAGTTTAAAATATACATTTCCTCTTTTTCTACTGTTTGTTTCCTATTTTATAACTGTCAATCACGAGAAATATTACCTGCTAACATATAAACATTTAGCACCTTGCATCACTAAACGATCACAAATGTTCCAGATATAATAAAAAACCTTCAAGCAAATTTTGTATTTTTCTTCAAACCCATCATGCTGAATATTTCTAATGTATGAAGCTAAAAAAAATAACTTCAAAATAAAATTTTCTCCTCATTTAGGCGATGAAACAATCTGCATAACCAAAAATAGTCTCTATGAGATACTGGGGCTACTGGAAAGCCTCCTTCTGAACTGGGAAATTCAGTTTTATTGAATGAAACTGAATTTCATTCAATAAAAGACGGTTTTCAAAACTACTTCAAAACTAATATATTGTGAATAAAAATGAGGGCTGCAATTATTCTTGTTTAAATGCATAAAATCCAGAGTGAGGAACATTTACTCAAGTTTGTTATTTCTGAGCAAGACAGAGATTCCTTTGAGTTTTGTAGCTTTTCTTTTAAAATATATTTTTCTTCTTCTTCTGCACCAAAATTATCATCAGCTTCCAGTAAAATATACCAATAAATATGGAGAAGTTTCCCCTTCATGCCTGCATATTTCCTCCTTAATTTAAAAGACTGACACAGTTTGCTTAGACAAACTTTTTCTTAAAATCTAATCTACCAATGGTTTAAAATTGAAAACACACTCAAACTGAAGCTTGCCTGAATTCAGTGCTTGAAAATACCTCCATGATTTTCAGTAAGAATGGAAAACACGTATCGAGCAAATGGGATCAAATGGCAGATATTGGCCTGGATTCCCAATCAAAGCACTGAAAATAACCAAACTTAGTTCACTGCACATCATGCACACATGCATCATGTTAGCTGCATCACCGATATGGAGCTAAATTAGTCTCAAAAAGATCCAGAAAGCGCAAAACTTCACAAACTCACAAAACAGAGGCAGACAGAGAACATAAAAGTTGTACTCAAGTAAAAGTAATTACAGTTCAACACGTTTTACTGAAGTAAAAATAAAAAGTAGCTATTTGTGAAATTACTCAAGCAAAAAAAAAAAGATTCGGTAAAAAGACTGCGCAAGTGCTGAGTAACACATCAAATTATCAATATTTAATATTCAGAATCACATCATCAGATGGACAAAAATATAAAGTTAGATGAAAAGTTTTGGATTTTAAGGACCAAAATGACAAGAATTTATATAAAAATATAAAAAAATAACAAAAGAACATTTTTTCACAATCAGTGTCATTCATCAAAATACCTGCAAAACTTTAATAAAAACTACAGGTTTTTATAAAAGTTTTTATAAAAAACTAGTGAATTTTGGGTTAAAACAAAAGTAAAAATACTTCATAATAAAATTACTACAGTAAAAATTAACAGTACAGCGTAGTAAAAATACTCCTTCTCAAAAAAGTTACTCAAATAAATATAATTGAGTAAATGTAACTCAACTTTTGTGCACAAAATTCACAAGTGACATGATGCATTCAAGGCTGGCGAAAAGCTGGGATATCTGAGAATTAGGATTGTGATGGGGGTTCCGTGCAAAATAAGAGCTTGAATATTTAAAATGCAGCGTCATCTCTCTTCATATATTCATAAAGTCTGTGTAGCAGCTGAGTTTCTCTGTGTCTTATTCTGTGGTGTGACACAAAGGGTGTTAATTCACATTACAGGGCAATATCGCCACCTAGTGTAAAGAGTAGGAATAGGCTGGACATGTGACCCACTTTTGATATGGAAACCCTCGTTTCAATTTTTTTTTTTTATCTAGGAAACACTCAACCTTTGGAAAGATGCTTTAATATTTGATTAATGTTAATTTATTTATTATTAAGAACACTTTAATAACTTTTTCTAAACCAACTGAAATAACACAGGATTTGCGGAAAGAAAACTAATCCACTGAAATACTTTCAGGAATACAGGATGATGATGATGCCAAAATAAAAGCTCAGCAATAAAATAACAACACAGAGTGAAAGAGTTAAGAAGAAACTGGACTTTGCACATCTCTGAAATATTTCATCCCATGTCCAATAAAGCACACGTCAATCTGGAAAGACAAATGAAGAGCAAATGGAAGGAAGACAGATTTTAAGTCATTAACAAAATAAAATTGCAAGAACAAGAAATAGTCCAAAAAGTGAAAGGGAGTTGAGGAAGAAGAAGCAGGAAGATTGAGAAAAGCAAAGAGCCTCTTGCAGAAGCCCAAGGGGTATCCTGCTATCCCAGAATGCTCTGCTCTAACCTACTTTGGTATTTCTGTTTCTGTCTTTGTCTCTGCAGCGCTCTGAGTGGGCTACAGCTACCCAGTACACACCACATTTGAACGGGTTTCTAGGTGTGTGTGTGTGACCAAATTAAACAAAGATCACACATTTGTGTAACTGCAGCTTCATGAAGAGCAAATCTGCAAACTTTTGATGATTTCTGTTCCTATTTTAAGTGTTTTTAAGCCCTGCATCGGTGTGTTTGTAACCGTGTCCTTAAAATGACTCAGTCCAAGTGTAGCCCATATATCTGAGTGTGTATCTATGGGTGAATGAGTTTGTGGATTGTATAACTGAGTGTGTGTGAGTGTTGTGAGGACTCAGTGGGCAGCACAACGACCAGCTCAGCAACACTCCGTTGCCATGGAAAACATCCCTCCAGCTCAACTTTCCTGCTCATATTAATGACTTAAATAGGCATCTACTGACCTATTAATACATATTTGATCATTTTTGTAGATTATGCTAATATCAATTCCTTCATATTGGTGAAAACAATTGGTAGATTATTTATAAAATGGGAAAAATATTTTGTTATAAGTTAATTTATTTGCCTTTTTCATCAATATTAAGGAATTATTTACTTTAAAAAAAAAAAACCCTCCTTTTTCTTGCTGAGAAGTTACTTGTAAATAAGTTGTGTCTTATTTCAAAGATGCTAAGATATGTGAACCAGAAACTAGGCCAAAGAGTTTGTGTTTTTACAGTGTAGTTTTTAAAATGAAAAAGAAAACTTAAAATAATTCCTAGCTTAAAGTTTAGTTTCAATAAACAACTTCAGTGTGTCTTAAATTGAGCATAAAATGTTCAGAAAAATAATATTTTAATTCCCTCACCTGCCTGAAGGAGGTTAATTCAATTCTTATTTATTCCAACAATATTTTTAAAGGATCTGCTGAAACAAAAATCAAGCAGAATTCCCTTTTACAGTGCATGTAAGGTGAGATTGCATTATATGATAAATATTAATATGATACTAAATAGTGATGCACAGCACTGGAATCAGGGCTCCACCTGCTGCATGCCCAGCAACACAGACACAATTATACTCCTATTTTAGTCTCTGATTCTTCCATGCATATGATGATAGTAAAAACCCGCTGATTTACACATTAATAGATTTACACATTAACTCAAGTCACCTTTCGGTTTGTCTCAACTCCGGTAAACTGACTACAAAACAGAAACACTCAGGTTTACTGTATTTATTCTAATCAAACCGGTGGTTTGCATCAGTCCAGCAGCTTCTGCCTCTATATGTTACATAAGTTACATTAAAACTTTCTATACTTACTGTTGAGCATTTGGCTTTCATTTGAATTTACATGCAGGTTTATTCTTGAGAGAGCAAACAACAACAGCCTTCAAATTACCGTTCTCCTCTTCTTTTGTACATTTCTTGCAATTAAAGTTAACAAAATGTCAAGCAGTAGGAGGTTGATGATGTGAGAAGTTGCAGATCACTACTAGAGCCTACACTGTTTGGGTTTGGGAAGCTATCGTTGGAAACCGCTGCATTAAACCGGATAACGGCGGAGGAGACGCGAAGATGAGTCACCCTGTCTTTTTCTAATTCACGCAAACACTAAAACTACGACACGCATGTACTTCCAGGAACGGCTCTGCAGCAAGTTCTAAAGAAATGTGAGCAGAGATGTCCTGTTGATGTGTGGGAACAATCAGCACCACTGAAGAGCCTGGAAAGCTTCAGCCTGATCCCACCCTGGAGCTTTGTGAGAATGTCCATGGGCATCCTGTGTGTGTGTGTGTGTGTGTGTGTGTGTGCGTGTGTGTGTGGGGGCGGACGGAGAAGCTGAGTTGTCACGTTGGTCAGAACATATCTGCATATTCATGATCAAGCAACACACAAATCAGGTAAGCAGAAATGAAACTTCACAAGCAAATTGTTTGAGGAGCAATAATGGTGTCATGCTAAGCACAGCAGCAGAAAGCTGCACAAACGTAAAGAGATAAAGTGAGAATGCAAGAGGAAAGACACAATGGCAGAATATGAGAGAGAGGGAGAGAGAAAGGAAGAGAGAGGAGGAGAAAGAGTGGTAGGCAGGAGACTGTGTGGGTTGACTTTTTCTCTCCCGGGTGCTATGGAAACCTACAGAGCTGCAGCTCATCAGTGGAGAGGAGGAAATAAAGACAAAAAGGTAGGAAGATAGAGAAGAAATGAGGGAAAAATAATCATAGTTTCATGTAGGGAGGCACAGATTTCCACAATTTGGAGAGAGCAGCAATCGCCTGATACTTACATGTGAAGCAGATCTTATCTACTTCACCAAATGTTTACAAAATAAAAATAAAAAATGAGCCACTGTCCTCTTCTGCGAGAGGTTTGACTGACAGACCAGCACATCAGGTCATGTCTGCAGCGAACACTGATGCTAACTGAGTGTCTTTCTTGGTATCTCTAGCGACATTTCAACAAAAAACAATATTATCGGCCAGTAAGGCTTTTTAAAGATGCAATCGGTGCACCCCGAGTTTCACAGCTGTTGATTAAATCTAACTGTTTTTTTTGTCGAGTATTATTAATTTTCAACAAAAAAGCATTTAGAAGTTTGTGAAACTTTACATAAATGCAGATTTACATGTTTTAATGGGCACACAAAACCTACTTATAGGCTAAATAACATGGAGGAAAGCAGTAAAAGAAATGCACAAATGATGTTTTCTCTTATTAAATTCAATAAACAAATCCCAGATTTAACACCTTCGATGATTATCTGCTTCTTTGTATCAAACACATTCGTTGCAGCTAAATTCCCAATAAAGCTCTTAAAAAATGTGTTTTAAAATGTCTTCTGATGATCACAATAAGTCCAAAAACTTTCTGCAGCTTCATTTGCCTCATTCATGCTGGCGCTGAGATTTTCAGTTTTACATTTGCATGAATGATGGTGGGGAAAGAAAAGCACAGAAAAAATCCTAAATGTATTTCTGAGACGCTGCTACGCTTCCTCCTATCTGCTGCGTCTGCACACCAGCATCCACACACGGTCCATGTTTCCAGCTCCAGTTCTCAAATATTCCAGTTTAGCTTCAGGACGCCTGCTTCCTGAAACAATGAGCAGCATGACTCTGCAGAGACGTATTGGGGAAGTTAGGGATGACAGAAAACAGAAAGTTACCAAGGTTGCATTTTCAGTTCCGCCGCTACACTTTAGTCCCAGTTTCAGTTTTAAAGTTTTACCATCAGATCCATTATAATTGTCTCTAAATTGTTCTGAATTACTCAGTTTTTACTGATAACTTTAGAAACATTCGCGCTCGGAAAGATTGTTGTCTAAAAACGGGGATGATTGAATGATGATTTGCATGTGAAAACAAAAACATGAGTTTGATCAGTAAAATAAAAATAAAAAACAGACTAATTTTACAGTTAAAGGTCAGAAACATAAATGAAAAACGTTTAGCCTCTCGTTTCCACTACTTTATTTAATATCAAACAGAAAACAGTGGGTGGGCGTTTAGTGTGATACATATGGAAAGAAAAAGTACTTATAACAAGGTATTTAATAATCTGCCAATGGTTAATATCAATATTAAGGAATTATTGACTTTAAACTAGCTGCTGTATCTTGTTGAAAGGTCATCCATTAGTTGGTTTTGTCTCATTTCAAGTGTGCTAAGATATTTGCACTAGAAAGTAGGTCAAAAATCCTTGGTGTGTTTTTGCACATGTGGTTCTTTGACTCATTTGGACAAAGACCTGAGGAAGACGCTGGCCATCAGGGGAGTCAGACACATTGATTATGACTTGTTACTTCTTGATTACACATTAACATGCTCATGTGCTGCTTAATAACGAGAACAAATGGAAGCTTGTAATTTGAGTGAGTCACTCTCTCAGAGTCTCTTAAGCTGTGTTATCTTTTTAAAGCCATTTTATTTGACAGAAGAATTAAACATTGTTCGTCGTAGGAACCTGACATGCTTTGTCTCCCCCATCTGCCCCTCGTAGTCCGCCTCCTTCCTTTGCCCCTCTGCTCATTTCTCCCAGTTTCATAATCTTGCTGAGAATGATGCAACTATCCAGTAACAGTATGGACAGGCAGACATGCAGTCTTTCTAAAATCAGACCACTTGGACAGTATTTCCCAGCTTCAGTTTTGTTCTCAAAATAAAAACGAGGATTTCCTTCCCCTTTTGGATGTTTCTGTTTACAGGAAAAGTCTGGAATGATAAAGACTAAATAAATGTAAAGCAAATAATCAGGAAACGTTTTATGAAAGGTACGACTTAAGTGGAATGCTAAATTTTAAAATATGTACTTAAACGAGTTGATTTCAAAATAAAAGCCAAGTTATGTTACTGCGTTCACACTGCAGCCTGAACTGACCTTTGCTTTTTTTTTTTTTTTGCCGTGGTCTTTCACATTTCCATGATTTTCTTCTTTTTTCTTAATTATTTATTTTAATAACTTGATGCCTCAATGTGTTCTCCTGTAGGAGGCGCAATAGCGAGCTGTAGTTCACATACAGGTCCCATTAAGGTCGCAAAAAAAAAAAAGATTCAGAATTGGGTCACTTCTGGACGCAGTGTGAACGCAGCCTCACATCGTATAGAAATGAATATTATTCAGTGGTTTTATTTGCAAATCTTTGATAATTATTGAGTCGGTAAGTAATATATTTCATTAAAATGAAATAAGTGTAAGGATTTGAAAAAGTGTTCACTTCTTCCTACTCCTTTTCAAACAGAAGAGTCGTAAACAAATGTTTTTGTTCTTGGTTATGCACAATGCTTTCTCTGCCTGCCGATCGCTTATTTCTGGTTCTTAAAAACCTGTTTGAAATAAACAAACAAACAAAAACCAGCTGGAGATTATTTTCCAGAGAATAAAGTCTGAAATGATCATAAATATTGAAAGGCGGCTCATCCTCTGTGATACCAACACACCCTATTAATAATATGGGAAACTAGTTTTAACCTTTGGAGAAACTTCATTTCTCTTCTGGAGAGCTTGAGATAATGACCTTTGGGAAGGTTTTGACTAGCAGATGAGGTCAGGAACCGGTTCATTCGAGTGGTGGGGTTTATATACTGGGTCTCTATTGATAGAAAACTTTCTAATCAGTAATGATTAGAAAGTTCTCAGTTCTTAATGAACTGAGAACTACAGTTTTATCTGCTACAGTTAAACATTAGCAATTTGACATGTTGATAAAAAAATATTGTAGTGCAAAAAGTCCAACAAAATCCAAAGCTACAGTATTAAATTTTTTTTATCTTTAACTTTCACTGTGGTATGACAGCATGGCATTAGACAGATAATCTATGAATAAATGTAGCTCCTCTGCCTGAAACAGCCAATCAGAGCCAGGGGGCGGGTCTTAGCGCTTTCAATCAGCATTGTCTGTCATGAATGCTAAAGCTAGTTAGCATGACTGCTAATGAAAACAGATGAAAACAGGTTTATGGTAACATATCACTGTGTTTTTTACCATTAGCATTCCTGCTAAGCGCTAATACGGTCCTCTGGTTTCTGATTGGTTGTTTAGCAGCCAATCAGGAAAGAGTTGGAGGAGCCTGATCTTTTCACAGATTATCTGCATCATATTATACTACCACTATAGTGTATATACATAGTACAAATATGTAAATTTGTATTTACAAATATGTGAAAAGCATATTTAGAAAAAAAAGTTACATTTGTCTGCTTTAAAGCCGTTGGTAAAATCCTATCTGTAGCACTTTTACATAGGAGGACAGAAATAAAAACTACGATTCAGATTTCAACAACCTCCATTTGTCTACAAGATAACAGTAGCACTACGGCACAGCTGGAGGCTGCAGGAAATCAGAAAAGCTCCCATTTTGTTATCACTGTAAAAATAAGGTTAAAACACAAAACATCTGGGATTGTTAAACATTTATTATTTTTTTAATCTTGGATCAATGATGCTGGCAGTTTATTAGAGATGCAGTTTTTTTAGATGTCTTGAAATATCAATGTATGAGGTCTTATGAAGCATTAAGACATTCAATAAAGTAAATACTTGTCAAACTGCCACATGGTTTCCAGCCTTAAATGTTTTATTAGTTATATCCACATGTAGCGAGGACAAAAACAGTCTGGAGTTTTTATTACTGCAGTTGTCGTGTGAAGTTTCACTGGCAATTTCACTTTAAAATGTCAGTACTAATTGGCAGAAATCTCATTATGTTAAGCATTAAAGGACTTCCTTCCTGGTAATTAGCAATCAGTGATGTTACTTTTATGCTGGCAATTATGACTACAGTCCCTCTGGCGAGGCGCGTAATGCGGCCAGCGAACGGGGAAGTTACTAAAACACCAGAGCAATATCACTCTCTCAGGAAACATTATCTGCTAGTAATAATCTGGTAAAACTTCAGAGCTGCCACCACCCCCGTACTTTAAAATGATTCTCCCATGCAGCAGGGTGTGTTGAAATGAGACACATTCATTTCAGGCTCAGCTGACTAAGCAAAAATAAGAAGAAGTCAGAAATACATGTAAGCTAATGTTATTTATTATTCTGTAAAGTCTTGATTTGGTTGGAGACCGAACTGCTGCACTTAGCGATTAGGTAATGATGTGCAGCAACTTTAAATATACTATTAATTTGAGTAAATTTGTCTGATTTATGTTGCAGTGATGTCAAAAGGTTCAGAGCGCTTTAAATGAAATTTAAACCAATTAAGAAACAATCAAAATAAAATTGGTATCAATCAGTTTCTGTAAGTCCAACCAAAAAGAAAAAAAAAGTGAAAGTGCTGGGATTATTAAGAAATGTATTTATACAGCTTTGACCTCACAGGGACAAAGTCTTTGTTGCAGCTGAAGATGAAAATATAGATCAAACAGATATTTATAGACTTGTGGTTGTTGCTTCAAGGCTGATGCAGTAATAATGACTTTGGTGATTTGCAGCTGAACTATCCTGCTTCTTCAAAGAGTCCATTTTATTTTTTTTATTTTTTATTTTTGGGAGGCATCTCTTTATCACTTTGCCACTGCAGCACATTAAGTCACCAACTAAAATGCAGAAACAAATGATTAAATATGCATATTTTTGAAAAGCGTTGTTTGGGCTCTGAAACCAGAATCTTGCCTTTGATATTTCCTGTTATTTAAAAGTTGTTAATGGAAAAAGAAACTGCATGTCCAATAATTTCTTTGAACACAGCAGGAGGGGAAATAGCAGGTACTTTTACAATTTAATTAGTTGATCAATAATCCGGTTTTTCACCGTTTTAAGAAAACTTCAACAAACAGGGTTAATTAATTTGTCCTGAGGTCCCGAATTATAAAAGAAAAACTCTATAAACACCTTTACAGAGTTTTCACTACGACCTCTAGGGGGCGATAATGTGCTGCACTGCAGGAGGAGAGGAAGAAAAGAACCAATAAGAAACAAGGTCAGTGCTGAATGCGTCCCTCCCTCTTATTCTATTTTTTAAAATAACCTTTGTTGTTGTTTTTATTTTTTGTCGTCTGTTGTGTGTTTGGCTCCACCCTCTGACTGGAAGGATGAGTGGAAATAGGCCTTTTCCCAGGGGGGTCCAAACTTTTTGGGTCAAAATTGTAGATTCAAAAGTGGGTCAAAAGTAACCCAGCCTGAAAGAAAGTAAATAAAACTGTCTGGTTTTTATTGTAGGGTGAAAAAAGGAGTGAATTTCTGCCAAGATGAAAAATTCTGTGATTAATCTCAGAAATCTCCTAGAGCTTAAACATTTTCTAGAAAGTTTTTTTTAAAGAAAAATATTTGAAATCCAGAAATTTTCTAGGTTTTTTTTGTAGAAAATCTCTGATGTTTGATTGATAATTTTCTTTCAGTAATAAGGGCAGGATTGGGTCACTTTCTTTCAAATAGCTTGCTATATTTACCCAAGTTTAAGGAAGAATAAAAGCTGATTTGTCTGCAGCAAAATTGGCTTTTCAGTAAAAGTCTCCTGGTTTTGCCTCTTATTAAAATTTGCTTATAAAAAGACAAAAGATTTGTGTTATACTTCTTGTTTAAGTAACAGTTTCCATCCTTACTACAAATTAAAAGTCTCCATCTGCATCTACGGAACAAAGTTTTATAGATTTACTGTTTTGCAAAACATGGCAGAGCTAAAATGGGAAGGTTTTAGATCTTCATTGATAATTAATCTATCAGTCTATCCATCATCTATACTCACTTTTACTTGCAGGGTTACAGAGAACTGATGCCTCATTTGGTACCAAATATATTACTGATTGATGCAGGATAAAAATTGTAGTTGTGATTCTCCACAACGCCAAACTTTCCTCATCTTAAATGTGACAAACTTTATAACCGTTCAGTCCATTTGTTTTTGGTCCAACATGGCAAAAGTCAAATGGGTGAAGTGTAATTTCAGCGAGCAGCTCACAGACTGGCACAACTATTAGCTGCAGGATTGTTGAATCAAACACCATTTAAGGGTTTAAGGACGCTGGCCATCGATGAAGGGAATCTGACACCCCTCAGGTAGAGACGCTGTGTGCAGAGATAACGGTCGGTCAAAAGGATCACATTGTGCAACTGCATCATTCAGGAGGAAAGGACACAACATATACAAAATTATCCCGCATGAATGCAAAGACGCAGTTGGGTAAGTTTTAGAAAAACAGCAATAAAGAACCTGCAAAAATTTCAGCCAATTGCAGTTTCTTGATTAAGGAGAACTGCTGCAAGCACATACTTTCTCTTTAAAAGATAACTTTAAGACATGGCTAAAATCTTCCAAAACCTTGAAAAATAATGTGTCAAAACCCAACGTGAGACAAAAACAACAATGCATAACAACAAAATAACATTATTCCTAAAGTGGCACTAAAGGTGGAAGACACTTTGAAATACCAGTCAGTTCTGACTCAAAATCTTTATGTTTTTAAAGCATTAAGACAAAAAAATGCATATTTTGTCAGATTAAAGTGAGTTCAAGCACATGTCTGAATAAAAAGAATGGCTTCATAAAAGGGGAATTAAAGCTGTAGTTTGTAACTTTTATAAAAAAAAAATTTTTTTTTTACATATTAGTCAAAAACGGTCACTATGTTCTGACAAATAATCTTGAAAAGCTCAATCTACTCCTCTTCCTCCCTGAACTACTCCAAGAAATGCACCTGTCCTGACAAAAACAACCAATCTGAGCCAGGAGGCGGGTCTTCATGCAGTTAAACACCCTTGTGTACTTGCTGCTAAATGAGCTGATGTTGCAGAAATAACTTAATTTGTGCTAACTAGCCTTAGCTTTCAGGATAGGCTCTGTTATCTGCAGCTTAGCAGAGAGCAAACGGGGGGTGAGCACCGACACTAGGAGGGTGATTGACAGCACTAAGACCCTCCTCCAGGCTCTGATTGGTTGTTTTTAGCACTGGAAGAAGGCAGAGGAGCTTAAATTTTTCCCTGAACATCTGTCTCATATCATACTGTCAAATATCCCAGCATTATTTCTTAAAGTTAAATTCTGGAAATTTCAAGTGTCAAAATGTCTCACCCCAAATCTGACCTGAAGAACCCTGCAGACAGTTTGAGACACTTGGAGAAGCTGCATTACTAAAACAAAACAACTGCTGTTGACAGACTCCTACCAAAGTCACATTTCAGGATGTGCAGCAGGTTATTGCACCTCTTCTGTTTTCAGATTAACATTTTAAATGTCTCATTATAAGTGGAAGAAGCTCGAAAGTGTTGAAACCCAGGCATAGTTAGAGAACCTTTAGAGCTACTGTATATATCAGATTTCTGAGTGATGCTGTTATAAACTGACCACAAGATAGAAAGATATTTGCACCTCCTGTTCCCACGTTGGCACTTACACTCAGTCAATGACACACTGTCATCGTGTGATTTAACAGGCTTACTAAAACACGACTGAATCCGGCCAATCCCTCAGCTCTGCTGTGGAAGTGCTCTGCGGTTTTACCGGGGCTCAGGCCGTAATCGCCGGATTACCTGCGTTACTGTTCCTCCCGGCTGAGGGGCATCCCAGCGAATCCGTGCGCCTCTCACTTTCCTGTTCTAACCAAGCAGAAACGACTCCCTAAAAGTTCATATGTGTAGTAGACAGAGAGATTCAGAAGATGAGATGTTTCCTCCTACGCAGGCAAACAAACAGGCAGCAGCTCCAACACCTCCAACATGTAGCTCCTGAAACACTATGGAATACCTAATTAGCTCTCACAGATAGCAAACAGGAAGCCTGCAGACTCCAACAGAGCTGGTAACCGATGGATTGATTGCACAGATTATGCAGATGGGATCTGGATGTACAGTAAGATCCCAGATAAACGGAAATAAAACTGCAAACCAAACAGCTACGCGGCTGAAATAAACCGGAAACCCTGCTGAGCTGCCATGTTGTTGAAACAAGATGGAGAAGAGTTTTATGAACAGCGTGAGTCAGATATGAAGATGGCTAAAATAGAAATGTCTCCACGCTGTAGGAGGTGTTTCTATCTGCACAGGAACATCTTCATTTTTTAAAAATAAGAACGTTTATACCGACCGACTGTTTAAACTTGGATTTATGAGCTGCCTTAATCCTATTCTAAATAGATTTTTGAAGGTTTTGATGGAGAAATGCTTGAGGGCTTTTAGTAAATTTTGGTAAAATTCAGATTCAGAATTTGATGCTGTAATGTGAGCGTATTTTGAAAACTATGGGGAAACATAATCCCCAAATGCTTTAGTCCCACTTTTCTTTCTTAATGTTAATCAGCATCTGGAAACTTTTTATCTTATTTTTATTCCATGAAAAATGGAAAAGAAGAGAGAACATGTCATTCAGACGTCAGTTTCATTCGTAAGAAATTAGTTTAAAAACACAGCTGCAAGCTCAAACTCGATCAGAGCAACAGTTAAAAGGATTTTTCAAAAATCAGCTGGGTTGTATTTTGATTTTTAAGCACTTGGGTTGATTTTCAGATGCACAATAAGTCCTCCATGATGTCATCTTAACTGGATCTTTCCTGCCAACTGCCATCACCATCTTCAGTAACTCTTTGAATAATTAATGAGATACAACATCATTTAATTTCCCTTTGGGATTAACAAAGCATTTTTTAATCTGAATTTTCTTTGAATATGAGGTTGTAGCTTTTTGGCTGCAACTTGTCCAGATGTGTTTGGTACGGTAGAGGATCTGTAATGCTGTGGGCTTGTTTCTCAGCCAAACGTCCTTGGAGCTTTAGTAGAGCTAAAGAAATCATACATTCTTCAACATTCACTCTTCTATTTTTAATCTATATGTGTGGTGGAAAACTAAGCTCTCTCATGAATTTCTAAATGGACAAAATCCAGAGTGAAAGAAGTAGAAGAATCTTACATTCAGACAATTTAGGGAAAATAGTTGTAAAAAAAAAACCCTTCAGGGTGCTAAAAGTTTTCACACCTGGTCTAAAAGCATGTGAGCTGTCCTCAGGTGGTCAGGAAGCAGACCTTTGGTGTGAGAGCAGCCAAGCAGAAAGTGAACTCCCTGATGGTGCCGAGGCCTGAGGGCAAAGAGGGGCCGGCTGTCGCCTGACCCGAAGTAACTAATGGAGGTTTCAGCGACTCCTGGTGCCGCTTCACTGACACACACTCCAATGGGATTCAAAAACATACCGCCAGAAAGGCAGAGCTGGAAAGTAACTAGTTACATTTACTCAATTACATTAACTTGAATGACAACTTTTTTTTTTTAAATGGCACTTTAAGAGTATTTTTTTATTTTATTATGAAGTATCGCTACCATTATATGAGTAAAGTTGTTTTTTTTTATTGAAAAAAACTGATTTGGAAATTCAGCCTTTTGGCTGATTTCTTTTTTATATGAATTATTGTCATTTTCATCCTTAAAACACCAAAATTTCCACTTTATATTTTGTATTCCACTTTTACTTTATATTTTGGTCCATCTGTTTATGTAATTTTGAAATATTAAATTCTTGATAATTTGATCACTTTTTACCAAATACCGTTTTACTCTTATACTTTTATAGATTCTTTGGGTTCTTCGCCCTCCACTGCAGAAATATATCCAGATTCCTTTAGACTCAAAAAGTAAAGTTTTTTTGCCTCATTTATAGCAGGTAGAGAAAAACCTTTTCTGGACTAGAGGGAGAGCTTAAAGCTGCACAGAACTGACAGAAGAGTATAAATGAAGTGTTATGTAATTAATACTCCTCCTCTCATGCAGATACAGTAGACAAGCCCTAGAAATCCTGGCCTAAGCTGTAACTGTATCTGCGCACCGACTGATGGAGTTGCTTTAAATCCTTCTGGCTCCTATATGCTCATATAGGGGAGCTCCCCTTGACTCAGCTAAAGCACAGGCATGACTGAGACTGTAACACAAGCTTCATGTAGGATACGGGTTAGCACCAAACCCCTTCTCCAGCCACGCAGTATGCAGAAAATCTCTCTGTCTCACACACTCCACACACACATCGATAGATAACACACCAGCCAAAAGGCCACCTGGTAATCCACAGTGACGGCAAGGGCAGGTAACAGAAAACAAAGTGTTGTGATTCTTCTCTTACCAACAAATCCCTCTTGTTTGGGAATCCTTCCCTTCAGCCGGCTTCTTCCTGCGCTGCAGCTTTCATCTTTCCAGCAAAGAGAGCAGGAGGAAAAGACCAAAGGACTTTAAATAATCAGCATTCCACTTGCTCTTGTGTTTTCTCTCCGGCTCTCCTCTCTTCCAGATTTCTCCACTGTCTCTCGGGGGAAGCAGGAGCATCAGTGATACACCGCCGCGCGCTCCGCTGCAGGAGGCTGAACGTCAATCACACAGGTAGCCTAGGGAACCGATGAGCCCGCCTCGCAGCCGGCCCTGATTGGCTGGCCGTCCGACAACCAGAAGTCACAAGTCATCGTGGATCTACAGATGGGAACCGAGAGACGTGGCGGGATCATGCAGAGAGCTAAACAAACAGTAGTGTATTGCAGTACTTGTGAACTCTCTTCCTCTTCTCTCGCTCTCGCGCTGACTTCAGAGCCCACTGCTTTATTTTACAGTTGCTTAGCAACAGACTGTCAGCAGTGGATGTTGCAGAGAAGTGGGAGAGAGGAGAGATGAGTTCAAGTCCTCAACTTGCTCTTTCTCTCTGGCTGTCAGAAGTGTGGATAGATGTTGAATATTTCAGCTCTGAGGAGCAGCGTCTCAGTGTTGATCAGGAACATTACGGCATCAGGCTACAATAGGAGGAGAAATTGTTTTAGACAGCAAACCACTGTGCTTTCAAAAATGCCTGAACATTTTCATGATTTGCCCATCATAGACACTGTATTGTACTGGAATTTTACAAAAATAGAAATCGGAATTAAACTCCAGGTCAAACATTTCTCCACAGATGTAAGTGCGCTGATCTTTAGTATACATATATATATATGCACTAAAAATATATATATATATATATATATATATATATATATATATATATATATATATATATATATATATATATACATATATATTCTTCAAAAAGCCATTTATTATGGCTTTTGAATGACAAATTCAAAATGACAAATTGACCAACATATTTGATGCGTATGATTTTGCTGATGGAACAAATCAAAATGTAGAATTTGCTCATGGTGTTTTCTTTATAACTTAGTAATTTGGTGATTTTATAATGTGAAGCACCTTCAACTGGTGAAAAATGTAACACAAATAAACTTAACTGACTGGCATAAAAAATTTAACTTTTTTACATTTTTACTGAAACTGTCACTGTATGGTGATAGTATAGTATGTGAGATAAAAACAAACAAACAAACAAAAAAAAAAAACTGAGCTCATCTGCATTCTCCCGACTAGAAACAAATAAAATAATCAGAACCAGGAGGCAGGTTTAGCGCTTTTTTCCGTCAGCAGAACCTCTAACTGCTGCTAATGCTAGTTAGCATGACCACTGATGACAGTGGAGAAATAATTGTCCTGTTGTTTCTCTGACATTAGCATATTTAGCAGCATGATTGTCAGTGCTAAGCTCCTCCTCCTTGCTCTGATTGCTTGTTTTTTCACTAGGAGAAATATATTTCTTCAGACGGGCATAGCATCTCAGAGAGAAGCGTAATTTTTTTTTCAGATTATGTCTCATACTGTCACAATATGGTGACAATTTTAGGAAATATGTAAAACATATTTTTAAAATAAAAGTTATAAACCACATCTTTAACCATCCTGTTTTTAAAATATTGTAATATATATATATAATTTAAGACCCTGCAGTGGCATCCTCATGTCCTTGCTATCATATAAAATAGATGATTATGAATGTTACATAAAACAAGACAATTCACTTAGCCTTCACTGCGTATGTCTTTTCTTATTTTATCATTTCATGTACAGCTTAAAATATTCACAACAGTAATATTTTGTCAAAAAACAAATAAACAAAACCTTATTCAAAATGTTATTTAGGCAAATATATATATATTTTAAATAAATATATTTCCTCTCCTCTCAATGTCTCCAAAGTTCTAATATTCTGCATGACAAACTTGCAATTGAAACCAGACATTTATATCCGCCTTATTCTTAGCTCCCATGAGGCTTTGCCTGAATTATGGGCGGGACTTCCGCCGCAAACCGGAAGCGCTATTTGTTCACATGTTAGCAACTCGCTAGCCGGCTTTCGCGAGAGGTTTTAGGCTATTAAATATGTGGGAACACCAGTTGTCACAGCATAAATGTGTAAATATTGTTTTATGGTAAACTGTATATACTAAGAAGAAGAATAATGACATGAAGAAGTGGGCGCAAATAACCCGCACTAGCATATTTAGCTACTTCTTTGACGCAGTTTCTGCGCATGTAGACTTTTACCTCCGTTGGCTTTAAACTTTGCATTTTGGGTGGTCTGTTCAACTTTAGTTTATGTTCTAAGGAATCCAAGTTTAATTTTCATGTTATTAAAAAGTTTAATTAAAAACAGGTGTAATACTTTGTATATTTTGGCATAAATCCTTTTTGCCAGCAGTTAGAAAGAAAACGTAAAAACAGGGATTTGACTATTCCTGGCTCTGTAAATCATATTTTATTTTATGCTCCTATTCTGGTTTTGGGAAAACCAACTTTTCCAAAAAAATACTCAACACTCTGTGACAAGGAGGCCATTTTGGTCAAAAGCAGTGAAATGATATGAGCACATTTTAAGGATACAAGCGAAGCGAGAGGAGCCAAGTCATTTGTCACAAGTCACAATTTACTTTCCACATGTCTGAGTTGTTTACTGCGCTTGGTAAGTAATTTTATTCTGAGATGGTTTATAACTATTATTTTCAGTTGAGATCAAGCTGTATGATAGACTAACATTCAGTCAAATTATTGGCTAACAAACAGAACCTTAATAATCTGGAGTATGTTTTTTCATGATGTTGAACGTTTACATGAATATTGGTTATTGATCAAATAATTCAGAATTTTTTTTTCCTTTGAAAAACTATAAAAGGATTTTTCATGTTGCTTTTGTGTCTTCTTATATATATTTTGCAGCATGTTTTAATCCTTTTATTCCCTTTTTCTATCTATTAGCACCAGTATGGTTGCGGATAAATCTCCAGTTGTCAGCTTGAACCTCCACGGATCCTTCCCAGATTCAAGCTCCAAAAATGATTATGTAAGTCTTAATGTCTCTGAAACTCCATATTTCTGTAATTGAGGCTTGCTGTAAGAGTTGTAGTAAAAATGTATTACTTCGTTTTATTTTTCATTGTTATTTTTTTTGGTTGGTATGACCCAGAGACCACCACTGGCTGTCGTACTCGGAGGCTGAAGACTGTCCAGTGCAGTAGAGCAGCATGGTGATGTCCCCAGACAAACTTCACCAACAGCCCAACGACCCAAAGACAATCTGTGTTAGTGAGTGGACAGATCTTTGGGGGAAGTACAGAGAGACCAGGACCAGTCTCTTATCAACAGAAACATAAACTGGGTAAGAAGTGATGGATCTGAATATCAGGTTGGTCTGCTATGTACGGTTATATCCGGTAATCTACCTGTTAAAAGAAAATTTACTCTATCATAATACATGAACTGCTTGCTTTACTTTCTCCACCTTGTACTTTGAACAATTTCATGCATATTGTATTGAAGAAAAATGTATTTAGCATACTGCATACAGTTGATATGCCAGAGCTTTTGATAAGCAACATGTGAATGAGAGCGACATGTGAAACATGCACTTTATTCCACGTTGTAAAATGTTTTGTAATTGTGGTGCATGTTCAGGATTTTGACCTCTTGTTGCTGGATTTTGTTTACTGACCACTACAGGAGTTCGGTCAGAAAGAACAGTGTTTAAATAGGTTTACTGAAGAATAATGTCAATAATGCAAATAAATTGAAGCAATTTATCATCAATGACTGTGGCACAGTTCTCAACAGTAAACAGAAAACAGATCAGCTGACGAACGTCAAGAAGAAGAAGATAAAACGGATATTACTACTGGCAGAAACCACGAAGAAGACAACAAAACATCAAAATAAAAGCATAGATGTAAGACATTGAACTTCTTGAAGAATTAATAACAGCCACTCCCACATTTACTTGTAAATGTGTAAACTCAGAAATTCTTCAAGTCTCTTCCATCTCATCCTGAAGTGCAGGAAGCTCGATGAGTCGAGCGATTGGTCTTATGTAGACTTTATCTTTGACCTTGACTTCTGATGTTCTGACGCATCCATATGGACTAGTAACAGACTTGACAATTCTCCCGATGGGCCATTGAGCTCCAGGAAGTGATGGGTCGATGATTATTAGCACAACAGAGTCCACAGTGATGTTCTTCGATGATGTTTGCCTCTTCTGACAGGTCTGGAGGTTTGGCAAGTAGTTCTTTGTGAATTGGAACCAAAACTTATCCACTGGTGTCTGACGGTGTCGCCATCTACTGAGCCCTTTTTTTTGTTGGTGCATATGTCACTTGAGGCAGAGCGGCATCCTGCTGCCCCATCAAGAGGATGTTTGGACTGATGGGGTCGGCTTCATCAGCTGACACATAGCCTTGTGGCTTTGAGTTTTAAGATTCCCTCTACTTCCCCTTGGTGGGTTGAATTTAAAGTCAATTCTAGTATTCTGTCAGTTGACCTTTCAGTTGTGGTTCTATTGCCGCCCCAAGACCTTGTCGCGTTCCTTCCATGAGTTGTACTCGATAGCATTAGGGATGATGTAGTTGGGCTCCACAGCTGTGAGGCAGCAGAAAGTGATACATTTCAGTTCAGATGAGCTCACTGTTGTGGTTTGCTCTGGTTTTTTTGGCCAGTATTCAGCAGGGCAGGAAATTTTAAATTTACTCAACGTCTCTCTGGCTGGTTGTGTAAAACCCTCACAGAAGTGTTGGTACTCAAAGTAGAGAAAAATTTCTCCTCCTTTGAGACAACTTTCCCATCCAGGTCAGTTTCTCTTGGAGCAATAGTTGTGTCCAAATCACTTTCACAGAGGTAATAATCCCAGAGTTTCTTCATACCTATTGCCATGAAGGATCCTACTCCAAATCTACGTGAAAACAACACGCTGGCTTATATCATCTCAGCCTTGTTTCATTTGTTATAATGAAACAAATCAGAAAAATAAACAAAGGCAACAGTAAAAAAGAACTAGAAAATTCCTGAAGAAATTTAACCCGGGCCCTGCCAAAGTGTGCCCGTCTGTTTGGACCCAGCGTTCTGATGCTAAACATTAGCATCAATGCTAAAGAAAGCTGCAATGTAATCAATAGCATGTGGAGAGTCACAAGCATGACTTACTCCATTCAGTACACTAAACATGGGTAATAAGTAAGGGAAATAGCTAATACCTCATTTAAGGTAAAAGGCTAATGCTAATGCTCTGTCTTGCTGTGCAAGGCACAGCCCTAACCTAAGCGAAAAATATCATGCTGTATAACCTTACTGCACTGCCTATGGCAGTGCACTCGTGGGGAACAGTGCAATGCTAATGTTTGTGCTAACTTGAGAGAAAACGATAATGCGGCACTGCATTAGCCACAGATGAATTTTAAGACTTTTATTTTGAAATTTTCAATAAACTTCATTTTAAATGTCCAAAATAATAGTGTAACAGTGGTTTTCTTTAAAAAGTCACATAAAGCCCAAGAGGGCAGTTACATGATATAAAAGAATGTCAGGGCTTTTATTTTGAAATTTTCATAAAGCTTAATTTAAAATTGTCACACTAATCCTGTGTGTAACAATGCTTGGTTAAAATCAGTTATAAAAATGCCCAAACACAATGTAATTTTAAAGGCCAGCTCAGTCCTCCTCAGTAGTAACTGACAGTTCCGCCATGTTGTAGTTCTGAGAATCACCTCTGACTTCTTTTGTAGGCACTGAGTGTTCCGCCATGTTGTAGTCCTAACCTGCAGTCATTGTAGTTCTAAAGAGGTCAACTGTCATGTCAGTGTGACACACAAGGAGAGACTTAATTCTAAATGCTTGAAGTAGTTAGTTTTTCTGAAAGGCCTGAGAGAAATATTCAAGCTTTTATTTTGAAATTTAATGAAGGTTAATTTAAAATTGACATACTAATTCCATGTGTAATAATGGTTGGTTAAAATCAGTTATAAAATGCCCAAACACAATGTAATTCTAAAGGCCAGCTCCTTCCTCCTCAGTAGTAACTGACAGTTCCACCATGTTGTAGTCCTGACCTTCAGGAATTGTAGTTCTAAAGAGGAGGTCAATCCTTCCTCAGAGTTCTGCCATAGTAAAAACTACAGTGATGCGTTTTTGTAGTTCTATTCAGCTGGCCCTCCTCTGTTCCGTTGCTATGGTAATGGATTCTCTGCCAGCTGTCCTGTGTGAGACAGAGAGGTGGAGACAGATTTCAATCTTTGTGAGACACCC